>CM061042.1:31563345-32178345 GCA_030762985.1 Adelphocoris suturalis
TCTATTAATGCAGTTAGGTAAATCGAGAGCTTTCCAACGACTGGGGAACGATTTTTGTACGATAATAAATGCCTAAGATACAGTTCCGTAGCAACAATTTGGTTGTAAGCGATAATCATCAGAAAAGGGATAGCAAGTGCTATAGCATTCGCTTATCATGGATAGACATTTCGGAGTAAAAGCTTTTGCTTTGCCTTTATGCATACCACCCATTGTTTTAAGCAGATACAAATCAGAAACACATCCGAAAGTTTTAGGACTATCCATTACCCAAAGGGTAGGTTAGTACTTGATTTTTTCCAACATGGAAGATGTTTTTGCCATCATAACCCAGTCGAAAATGAGGCAAACCATGTCAAAATCATTTGTAAACCCGTATATAAATTTCTCCCTTGAGGGGAAAAACAATAGATCATGGATATGTCAAAGTTGTAGACATTACTTTACACTCTGTTGGGATGTTGGGAAAGTAAAAATGGACATTACTTTCCACTATGTTGGGATGTTGGGAAACTAAAAGTGGACATTACTTTCCACTCTGTTGGGATGTTGGGAACGTAAAAATGGACATTACTTTCCACTCTGTTGGGATGTTGGGAAAGTAAAAATGGACATTACTTTCCACTCTGTTGGGATGTTGGGGAAGCGAAAACTCCCGGGCTGCTTTCGTTCCATGCTAAAAGAGAAGTCTAATTCGGTTGTTGAGGAAGGCGATATTAGGTACTTCATTGCGGTAGTACCTCATTGATTTCTACCTAGCCTTCACTTTTCGAGTCAATTATAATCTAAAGCTTATTGATATTAGTTTATAACTTAGCGTAATAAATCAGCTTTCCTTGACCCAACAATGGCTTGGGATCATGAGATGTTATGATAAAATTAGAGCATTCCAAAAAGTGGCGAACGATTTTCCTACTATGAAAACTATGGGAGTTACTCTTCCCTAGTAACGCCTTGGTTGTACATGAAAATCAATAGAAAATGTGCCGGTCGGGAAAAAAAGTGTCGGTCGGGAAAAAAAGTGTCGGTCGGGAAAAAAAAGTGTCGCGAAAAATTCCTTGACCCCCAGCCAAAAGACATATCCATGTCAAAATTTGCATTTTTAAAGTTTTTTGCAGTTTTTATAGATTTTCAGCAAGTATTATTGACATTGAAGTACGTTATCCTTCCATTTTTTGAAATTTTACGAATTTAATGTGCTAAAAAACTCTAGGATTCGTTTGAGAATGTCTCAAAACGGATTTCAATAAAGAAATTTTTCAACATTTTTTTTTTTTTTTTATTTTAGGAGCCATTGCAATAATTTTATTTCCAACGAAAATTCGCTAAATATGATTTGTTTCCATGTCGTTGATTTTTTTTCCCTGCCAAATTCTAGCCCATAGGAAGAGCGAACGGATGAACATACAGTGGCCCGGATGGTATCATCCGATTCTTTGGGAAGATGTCTATAAATAAGACCCAAAAAAACGCGACTGTTGACTAAAAAGGTTTTGAGATCTAGATTGTTCTATATTTCAGCCCATCATTACTACCCTTTAGGGTTGATCAAAATTGATGCCGCTGTTACCGGCTTATCCCCAGCCGATGTATGATTTTTGAACCGAATTTCATAAATATTGATCCACGTATAATATTCACAGATGGTTCAACAATGGAAGGCAGGACAGGCTTCGCTTGTTATGATATGTCGAATGGTGAACATAGATCGATCCGAGGTCCCGATCAAATGTCTGTGTATACGGCAGAAATGATGGCGATTAGAGGGGCGATTCAGTGGGCAGAAGACGACGCTAGTCAAGACTTGGTGATTTGTACAGACAGTCTCAGTTCAGCCATCAAATTGAGAAATCACCGGCTAGCAAAATTTTTGTGACTGAACGCAGTGTTTTGCAAATGGTGCACGAAAGGAACAGGAGGAATAGGAAAACTACGGTGGCATGGGTTAAAGCCCACATTGGTGTCATGGGTAATCAAGCAGCGGACCGATAAGCCAAAATGGCATTGAATGGTCAAATCAATAACGGAATGAAAATCCCCCGAACTGACTTGACCCCATGGATTCGCAACCGACATCGAGATCAATGGCAAGAGGGATACCGGCAAGACACAAGAGGAACCTTTTACAATAATGGATTCCCGTCCGTCAGACAACGAGGGGTCTACCCACGGAACATGGTTCTGACGATGACCCGCCTTCGAAGCCATGGGCTTTGCAAGAAGTACTTTAGTATTACAAGAACGTACTAATTGCTAGTTCTGTGCGAATCAAACTATATTTTTAGTAGTAACCAATAATAACAAATCATAGTGATTAATAATAATGATGTAGAGATACCACATCTTCTCCCCCTCACTCTTCTGATCCTGAAATACGCTTTTTCTTGAGTTGGTCTGCATGCTTCCTCCGTACTACTTCTCCCTCCATCATCACGAGATATGAATAGTTCCCTGACTTCTTTACCACAGTTCTTTTCCACATACCGATTCATGTGTGGGTGCCACACCCACAAAGATTCTCCTTCAATGAATGATCTTTGACGAGCCTTCTTGTCATGGAAAACTTTCTGGAAAACTAGTGCATTATCGATGTTTGCTCCTATATTTGGTTTTATCAAATCAAGTCGAGTTCGAAGGCGCCTACCCATCATGAGCTCAGCAGGTGTTCTTCCCGTTCTTTGTGGTGTATTCCTATATGAAAAAAGAAAATCTGCTACTCTCGTTTGAAGGTCTCGAGTGGACCGCGAAGCCTTCATTCGTCTCTTGAATGTTCCTACTTCACGTTCTGCCAACCCATTAGTTTTTGGGTGTTAAGGGCTAGACGTGATATGGTGAATATCGTGGCGTAAGCAAAATTGTTGAAACTCCAAACTAGTGAATTGGGTTCCATTATCGCTCACCAGTGTCCTTGGAATTCCGAACCGTACAAAAATATCTTTCAAAATTTTTACTGTCTTTCCCGAAGTCAATCGTTCCATTGGCTCTATCTCCAGCCATTTCGTAGTCGCATCTACTATTATTAGCCAATGTTTCCCTTCGAAGGGTCCACAAAAGTCGATATGTAGGCGACTCCACACCTCTGTGGGAACACTCCAAGAAAACAATGGTACCTAATTTTGTATGTTTAATATAACGTTCATACAGAGAATAAAGATTTCTCAGCATCTTTAGGTCGGTTCTCTTGGCAAGGTGCACAACGT
This sequence comes from Adelphocoris suturalis, assembly GCA_030762985.1. Lineage (NCBI taxonomy): Eukaryota > Metazoa > Arthropoda > Insecta > Hemiptera > Miridae > Adelphocoris > Adelphocoris suturalis. The sequence continues at coordinate 31,566,546 of CM061042.1, forward strand.
TGCACATGGGAATCAATATCCCTATCCATGTTTGGCCACCATACATGATATTTGGCAACGGCTCGCATCCCCGTTATTCCTGGATGTCCTTCATGCAGTACGTCAAGCACTGCTGTCCTAAGGTTCGCAGGTATAACCAATCTCCCACCCCACAATAACAAGTCCTCTTCCAAGGAGAGTTCACTCCTCTTTTCAAAATATGTGTGGAGTTCAGAAGGAAGAGAACTCTTGGAGTCGGGCCATCCGATCTTTATGTGTTTCATTACTTGCGATAGGATCAGGTCTCTATTCACATTCTGTTTTAGCAGTTTCTTACTTAATGTGAGGTCCTCCAACCGAATTTGAAGAATTTTCTTTCCAAAAAGATTACCATCACTCTCCTCTTTTGAGAGGTTATCATCTTCCAATGGCAACCGTGACAACGCATCGGCCGGAGCGTTCACTGTTTCAGAATGATGTTCAATTTCATAATTGAATGACCCTAATGTTAACGCCCAGTGTCAGCCTATTCGCGGCTAGCTTCGGCACTTCTGTGTTCTGTCCCAGCAAGTACACTAGTGGTTTGTGGTCTGTCTTCAAGACGAAATGTCGTCCTAACAAGTATTGCCGAAACTTTACCAGAGCAAAAATAATACCTAACGTTTCTTTGTCCAATGCTGAGTAATTGCATTCTGATTTCCTGAGTGTTCTTGATGCGAAGGCTATTGTTCTTTCAGTGTTGTCTGGGAATCGGTGAAACATTACTACACCCACTCCTTTTTCACTGGCATCCGATGTTACGATCAATGGTAACTTTGGATCGTAATGAGCTAAAATGGGAGCTGACGTTAACAACGTTTTCAATCTTTGGATAATTTCCGACTCGTCCTTTGTCCATGTCCACTTAGCATTCTTCTTCAGAAGGTTGTGTAGAAGCGCGCATTCTCCTTGTAAATTAGGTATAAATCTACCGTAATAATTTATTGACCCCAAAAACGCCCGCAGCTCTTTGGCGCATTTTGGTTCAGGCATTTCCAACATTGCTTTTAAATGCTCAGTAGTTGGTCTGATCCCATTTTTATCAATTCGGTGACCAAGATAAACTACCTCATTTCGAAACCATTTGCATTTTGTCTGCTGTGTCCTCAACCCAGCTTTTCTAAGTCTTTCAAGAACACTTTCTAGCCGTTGCAAGTGTTCTGCTCTGTCACTCCCAGTCACAATGATGTCATCGAGTAAACAAGCAACTCCTGGTAATCCGGTTAAGATTTGATCCATCGTCCTCTGAAAAAGTGCTGGTGCAAATGATACCCCAAATGGCATGCGTTTGTATTGATAGAATCCCATCCTCGTCGCCATATTTAGTATTACAAGAACGTACTAATTGCTAGTTCTGTGCGAATCAAACTATATTTTTAGTAGTAACCAATAATAACAAATCATAGTGATTAATAATAATGATGTAGAGATACCACAAGTACCTATACAGAAAAAGAATCAGCCACGAATCTTCCTTTCGCGAAGTCTGTGATTCAGACGAAGATCAGGAACACGTAGTGATGCTGTGCAGCAAGTTTGTGACTCAAAGGAACTCTATGCTTAATGATTTAACTAAATTAATAAAAATACCAACAAACTCCACATGCATTGTATATTCCAACAGCCCTGAAATGTATAAAATATTGTATACATTTATGATGAATGATTAAATAAATAAGTGGCTATGGCGAAAGCTAAAGCTAAAAAAAAAAAAATAAATAAATAAATAAAATGATCCACTAGTTTCGGAGATAAGCTCTGGACGGTGGGCGGCATAGACATTAGACTATATAAAAAAAATATAGACAAAATTTTTTTTTCAATTACAAAGGTAGGTACATTATTGAAATCAATAAACCAAAATGACTTGTAATTGAGTAATCGACCAACATTGGTTATCTAAAAGTACCTAAACCTCGATCAGTTGGAAATCGAAGATAATTGCAAGTTTTTGCATACTTTCCTAAAAAGAAGTCTCTACAAGTGCAACAGAAAACCCACGTTTTCGTTGAAATCGGTTAAGAAACCCATTAATGAAGAACTTTATGGTATTACCCAACAGGGAATTCATTATTGCGGATCGAATTAAGTGAACTAAAACGAACATAGGTAGGTGAAAACTACGTTCTGCCAAGTACACTTAATTATCCAATAAAAGATTTTCTAAAACGTTCTTACTATCCATCAATTTTTTTATTGGATCAAGGATGACTGCAGAATCGGATATTTCGTAATCTGAAATGGAATGAAAGAGTTCCAGTCACGAACTATTTTTAAAACGCTGCAAATCATTACACAAAGGTTTATTATTTATGTATTAGAAAGCAATTCTACGCAGAACTTTGTTCTGCAATTATAAAACACCGTATATAGGATATCACCAAAGCTTTAACGTTAGCTGCTTTTATTTTATTGTTCATTTAAAGTTCTGTATCTTTGCAATAATCCAAAATTAAAGAACTTTGAACTTTGAGCTTCGCGCGCAACTTCCTAACGTGTTAACACCTTTTCAGCTTTAGGATCCCACAATTTGACGCATTTTAGTTGATTTCGAAAAAAAACCATAGGTCGAAAAGGAAAGAAATCAGCCTCAGAAGCCCCTCTGCTGATCAGCGCGTCCCCGTACATCGTTAGTGTTTTCGAGGTGTCCCGAAAGTGCTCCATCTAAATTTCAGCACCGTAAGTTGATTAGGAAATAAATTAGCCTCAGAAATTCTACAGCTGATCAGAGCTCTCCGCACTTTGTAATTGTATTCTAGAGGCCCCAAAGATGCTTCATTTCAAATTTCAAATCTGGTGTTGGTTAAGAAAGAAATTATCTTCAAAGGCCCCTTAGTGTAACGCACGTCAGTAAACGATTTGTGTGATGTAATGTCGTGGCTGACTTTATCATCAGTATGCCTACGAAGATATAGGCACCTTCAGAGAGAAAATCAATGCAAATAATAACATATACTTAACACCTACACTTTACTATTCACCCATATCTAAGTATAACGACATTTAAGTAAGTACCAACCAATTTAAAATTTATGAGATAAAATAAAATCATTAAAATGTTTCAAATGATCCTAAAAAACTCCATTTAGGAAAATAATAAAACAAAATGTAGCGTAAAACGTCCAAATCGGTCAATTAGGAAACGAGAAAACGATGCTTGATATAATTTACGTCTGGGTATACGGACAATGATTTGAGAGCAATGAAATTAAAGGGGACCATCTACAGCCTACCCCACACGTTTGATGAAAAATCCATCAATATCGGATCGAAACCGTAGAAATTAAGCTTGTTGTTGCAAGGATTACATATTCGCGCATGCGTAACACCTAACAATGGTACAATCGCGTTGAAAACTGATCTGGGATGATAAAATCGTCTTCTGTCAACTATCATCCACATTTGAGTGATATCGTACTACTAGGACGTGAAAAAAAAAAAAATACACTGCCAAGGAAGTGGCACATGAGCTTCCTCATGACGTTCACAGTACGTCAACATTAAATTCCAGAAAACTAGAAACGACCGGTTCTGGCATCAGGGAATTAATAAGGTGGGAAATTGGAAGCTGAATGGTACATATAATAAATGAAATTAATAAGAATCACTTTCGCGCATGCGCCTAGCGTACCGCTGCTGATGATCGCGAAGAATGTGATACGCGACCTCAAGAAACTTTGCCCGCATCACCCCTGAAAATCTGACCGAAATCCGTTCACAATTGCCTGAGTTATGACCGAAACAAGAAAATTTTGTTTGCGCCTGCGCAGAGGCTACCGTTGATTCGATCATGACGGAACTGATAGGGGACCATGTAGAGCTATACCCGCACGATCCCTAAAAATTTGAAGAAAATCGCATCAAAATTGTGGAAATTGCGGCTGTTGCAAGGACCGTAACAAGAATATTTCGTTCACGCATGCGCAGAGCGTACCGCTAATGCAATTATGATGATTGTCTTATGGGACCTCAAGGGACCTTACCCACATCATCCCTGAAAATCTGACCGAAATCCGTTAAACATTGACCGAGTTATGACCGTCACAAGGAATTCACGTTAGCGCCTGCGCAGAAGTTACCGTTGATTCGATCATGATGAAGTTGATAGATCCCTGAAAATTTGGTTAAAATCGGATCAAAATTGTGGAAGTTATGGCTGTTACAAGGAAATGTGGACGGACAGACAGACAGACAGACACGGAACCAAATTTGTTCAGGAGGCTCTGAAACGCAAAATGCGAGTGGAAATTTTGATTTTGGAGCAACAAATTTTTTTTCATTTCGAAAGTGAAAACAAAGCTTCCGCTGTCTTGCAGTCTCGGAAGCAAAAAATGGAGCATAATGGAATTTACATTTGCGCATGTGTAGAGTTAAGTATTTATTTTGAAATGGATAGGGGACCATCTAATGCCTAGCCCGCACAGCTCCTGGAAATTTCATCAAAATTGGATGAAAACTGTGATGGATAAAAGTAGTTCATCCTTCTCGATTCGTGAAAACGCTGCAACTGGGAATATTCCTGAGGTTATTCAATCTCCAGGATATCCTCTCTGTGTAACAGGTTAATCGCCTCTCCCCTTTTAATGGGAAACTAATACATTTCAATAATATCCATGTCATAAAACTGTGGAAATTAAGCTTGTTACAAGGGTTTCACATTTGTGCATGCGCAGGAGATCAAATCGTTTTATCACAATTTGAGCGAGGTCAGACGACTAGGGCGTGAAAAAATGATGCTTGACGGAATTTACGTTAACGCATGCGTAGAGTGAAGTATTGATTTGGGAAGATCGAAATTGATATTTTTACTCATGAGTGATCCTTTTGGATGGCTAATATCATTATGATGCTATGAGATGGAGACTACTTATCAGCTTCAGTAATGTTCATGCAGCGTACCCTGATGCAGACAGGTATGTGAAATTATGGTGCAAACTTCACAAGACAGTATACACACATCATTCCATCACCATCAATCCATTGATAATAGAAAATACTCTAGTGAAGTCGTAGAAACTTAGATTGATTTGACACCTGAACTTGGTGAACAAGTGCACTTCGATATGATTTGAGATTTAGAATTTGGAGCACGGACGGCATGGAAAACTCTTGAGAGCTACCAACAATGGGCGTGCGCAGAACCCAGTGCCCAGATCTGGGTAACTCCAGAATGTTCCAGACCTCTTGACTATAGATGAAGAATATTGTATGTAGATATAATTTATTTTGTCATTAATTTTCTATTGGTGGGTGCATACTTCAATGTTCATGTACCTACTTGAATTTATGTGTAGGTACCTACTTTGTATTTGTATCAGCTTTCGCTAAATACAGAAGGACTAGTAAAGTGTAGGTATTTTATAATTTAATTGATTTCTCCTCGAGGCTTCTACTCCTATGCAGTTATATATTTTGATTACCCATGTATAATTGACTTCGTTTAATAATTGAGGAGCTGACATGGAAAAGCACTTAAGTCCAAAAATCAAATTTCATAGGAACTCCCTCCGAACTCATATCAGATTTGTTGGACATAATCTCTTCTCCATGCAAAGGTCACTCATTTATTCACTGTGCGATCTAGCAAGGACGGGAGGACCTAAGGCTTTTCCGACCCCGTTGGGGTGACTGTTTACTTGCACTTTGACGAAAAAAAATTTTCTTTCGATTTTTGGACTCAAGTGCTTTTCCATGTCAGCTCCTCAATTATAGACAAGTGTTTTTCTTAGCAGGGCTATCCAATAACATTATATACAATAAATCTTTGTGTAATAATTTGCCACGATTTTTATAAATATCTATGTATCTCATATAATTAAATGAAATTTGTATCCCTGAAAAGTTGAGATCTCCTCAAAGGAAGCCTTCTCCTCAAGTCGATAGGGCAACCTACACGAAGTTGACCATCGTCACGACAAGCATTTTATCAACCGGCCCGATCCGGGTTGATATCAAGAACAAAACGACAAGACGCCCGCTCCCCAGTATGCGAGCGTAGGTGTGAGTCAGTGTGATTCAGTGTGAGTCTGACAATTACCTCGTTGTCCGCAATCAAAAAATTAACCGTCGGTTAAACGTTGAACGCGATGACAGAACGAGCGCCGAAACCGGATGATTCGCCTGATCTTGAAATTAAAAATAAAAAAAGTTCGGCGAAATGAACTTGTCAACAAATTAAGCGATGGGAATTGGACCCCCCTTCCCCTCCTATCCACACCACAGTCAGTGCCCCTACGCTAACTACAACCTTCGTGTAAAGTCATTTCGTTGAGCGATATTTTACAGCGATATTCTAAGCGATAAGTTGAGCTCCCATTGATGACAGGGGCCGCGCGAAGGTCGAGTTTGTTTTGAGAAGGAGCTTGGGATGAGGTCTTTTGGAGTTAACTTCCTCCTTTAGGCCGGTTGTTACGGAGTCATTTAAAACACAATTCAGTTCTGTGCTAATTGATACACGAATTAATTGGTGATTTCAAATAAGGATGGCAAGCCTAGCGGCATTATTTTGCTTCCATACTCTTTCAAAAGAGGAAAATGAAAGTTTAACTAACTAACTTATAAGTTTGGGTCGAAAGAACAAGAAGTAGACCAGCGTTTTCAAAATTATATGAGGAAGTTAACTAAGAAATCAGATGTTTTATTTAGTTGTTATTTAATTTTCCAGCAACGAAAAACTTAAAGTTGCCACTTTGGGGTGCAACTTCCAAACACCCGATTTTTTGTGTTGTAGCGCATTTTTACGTGTTTTTCTCATTTTGATTGAGCTTACTCATGTTTCAATGTTTTCCATGTGTGACAGGCTTGCCAAGAAAGTACCGAAAGAAAGTCGGGGGCCGTCCCTATAGACATTATACCTAAGAAACTTTGGAGGCAGCTCTGAATGGCAGCTCTGAAGGCAGCTCTTTTCTGGTTTTGTTTTGTTTGGAAAAATTTTTAAAAATGAAATATGTTTGTCGTAATAGGTGACAGAACCCATCTGGTAGCAAAATACGAGGGTAATATCGAGCCAGGGCTTCATTTCTTGATTATTTGAGTGAAAAAACGTGAGTGGTCCGAAGTTGCCCCCACGCGGGGTAATGACTATACCACTTTTACCTTTGTTTTTCATGGGTTCCTAATGCTCGAATGTTAAATTTTGAAATGGGAATATTGAAAGGCCAACTCGATTAAAGAGATACAGACAGAGAAATTTCAAAAAAACCTGAAAACGTGGTCTGAAGTAACCCCATCCTACGGTACCTAATGGAGCTGGGATTGCACCCTATTCTTTTTGTTTTTCCTCGAACCAGACCACACTGAGAAAGACCAGCGCGATATCAAGCTTCGACTCGGCCCAAAACAGAATGAATCGTGCTTCCTCGTGGTTATCAGCTTTAATCCAAGAATGGAATAAGATATCGTAATTCTGGCTTCGCCATCGTGTTCAGCACTAAACCATTTTTGAAATGAGGCGACACTCGGAAAGAAATGAAAACGTTGTTTCCTAAGTGTCCAAAAAATTTTTGGAATTTTTTCTGATTTTTATTTGCTCAAAACTTAGTATCAGACACCACATAAACGCTCTCCAAGTTTCACTTTGAAATCTCAGATCTCTAGAGAAAAATGTTCGGATTTCATTCTGTTTTAGCTCAAGTCGAGGCTTGATATCGCTGGTCTTTCTCAGTGTTTGGGGAAAAACAAAAAGAATTGGGTGCATCCCATCTCCATTAAGTACTAATGATGAAATATACTGTGAACTTTGACACCTACAAGAAAATTTGATCCCTTAATTCTTTTGAGGTGTATATCAAACTCAAAGTTTATTTCTATCTATGATTCTATATTTCAATGTTTCTATGTTCCCAATAGACGGCTAAACGGCTGACCGATTCTGACGGGAGCGGTCGTAGAATGATCAGCAAGTTCCGGTGCACAACATAGGCTAGGACTGAACCTCCAAAACATCCTTCTATTTCCTAAATGGAGCTACCCTTCGCAACCAATTTGTTTGTTTCCCAAACTTCTGTTATTATCGTTGCTAACAAGCAGTTTGTTAGCGGCAGAAATTCGTGAAAAGTGGAGAAGCCTTGACGGGTTTCCACGGGTGTTCCGAGTGAAGCAAGGGTTGCATTACTGATAGATGATGGACGCGAATTTGATTTTCGTGCGAAGCACGGGATGGGAAACCGATTTGTTTGCTCTTCGAAATTTTGTCATGGTTGCCAACACACAGTTCGGACCTATCTTCGCGCGGGTTTGGTTTTGGCCATTTCGATCAGCTAAATTATTTCCTGTTTACCCTAGGAAGTTGACATTTGATAGGGAGACTCTCTGGATTATCAAAAGGCGATTGAAATGATGGGCTCTTTCATGATAAGCTGAGTGGGCAAAATTCTCTCCTGTTCACCCTAGGAACTTGAAATTTGATGGGGTAGGGAGTTGACTCTTAGAAACAATAAGAGACGATGAGCTCGATTTTGGGCTCTCTCCTTATCAGTCCGGACTTGATTTCGCTACTTTTATACTGTAATTCGGCATGCAGCCTCCGTAGTTACGAACACAATCTGGATATGGTTATTTCAGCAGTCTATGCACGGACTCACCCGCACACGTGGGTCCGGGCAACGCACGGGTAACCGGTTAGTTCAAAATCAATTAGAGTTGAAATTTTTCTTAATCCTCCCCGCTTCAAAATGTCGCAAGTTATAGATATTTCCAAGATAGAAAACTGAAAAGGCTGATTGAGGCTGGTTGAGGAAAACACCGCAAATTATTGCACAAAAGTTTATAATTTCTGTATTAGATAGCCCTTCCACGCAGAACACTAGTCCATGCAAAATTACTTATCAAACTGAGTTTATTATCGAAATATAACTGTACAATGTTTCCAACCAAAAAGAAAACAAATTAATAAACTAAAAAGATTGATGAAAAGCAAAAAAGGGTTCAGCCCAACCAGGACTTTACAATTTCAAGCTTTTTAGTAAATGTCGAAAATTTCAGAAATCTTGTTAAGAAAACGTTGAGTCGTGGTTGGTTGTCATTACGTCAGCGTATTAAGGGTATTATAAGGGTAGTATTTAAGGACTGAAATATTGAAAAATCAAGATCTCGAAAACATTCAAAGTAACATTTATGTTTTTTTAGAGGTTCTTTATATATAGGTATCATCTCAAAGAATCGAATGAAACCATCCAGGTCTTTTTGCGTTCATCCGTTCGCTCTCTCTAAGGGCCAGAACTTCGACAGGAATAAAGAACATCAACATAGGAGTGAATCGCTTCTGCTGAAAAATCCAGAAAAACATTAGTAGCCGAGAAATGGGATTTTGAAATTACCGATGAACTTGGAAGTTAAACTCCAGGTTAAGAAAGAAAAGAAGTTCCCAATTTTAATATCGCATTTCGCAGGCAAACTATGATGAAACTCATATTACTTAGCCAAGTGATTTTTACAGCTGAACTTCACGTGATGCGGTAAAATCTTTCAATAAAAAAGAACAACTGATATCTGAGAGAGGTCATTAAATCCTTGTAGGAACTTCAAGTACCGACGAAACTTCTTCTGATGTTGCTTAACTTTGTATCCAAAAATAAAGTTGGGATTCAGCGAAGTCTGGGTTATCAAAACATTGCGGAAGGGGTGATGTAATATCATTCATGTAAGAAGATTGGAAGAAAAAGATTGATAATTCAATCAACCACGTTGAATTCGTATAGATTTGTAATTAATTAATGACGTTACTTAATTTAGGTAATACAATTATGGTAATGAGTCAATTTAAAATATCAATTTAATTTGTCATCGTCTAGGGATTTTAATTGATGTAGGAATAGAAATCTGAAATAACTTGTTTGCACGCGAGAAATAGAATAATTATATTTGCAATAAACAGTGCCAACAAGATTTTTTGGTAGTCAACCACTTGAACTACCTTGTGTTATGATATTGAAGTCAGGTTCCAACATTCCTCCCCCCTCAAGTGAGATGAATCCCTTTCGCATCTGACTGGCATGGACTCTCCTTTCTAACCCATCTAGCAGTACCATGTAGGACAAAGGCCCTGTTCGTTTCAGCACTGCAGCTTGAGTGAAACCTTTGTGAAGACAAGTCTTCAGAAAACATACGATGGACATGTCCATATTAGACCACCAAAGGTGTGAACGTGCCACGGACCTCATGGCTGATGAACCAGGATGTCCATCGTGCAATATTTGTAATGCAACATTTTGGAGCGATGAAGGTATGACTATTCGGTCCTTCCTCAGTAGAATCCCCTCTCCATAGGATAGTTCTTCTTTTTTCCAACCTTCCTAAATGATGATCTACCAATCATTCCCAATACTAAACCTGCAGAGGTGCGTGTCTTCTGAGGCTTCTTTGAAATGGAAATTTCTCTCATTCGAGTGTGGGCGATCTTCGGGCCAAAATTTGATTCTACAGAGCATGTATCAGTTGAATGCATCTCTTGCATAGAAGATCAGCTGGACAGTTTTCTTTACCTTTTACATATTCCATATCAAACTCTAAAAGCTTAACCCTCCATCTAGTAACACCATTGCAATCGTTGGCACCGTGGACCTTTTCCCAATTATGTACTTAAGAGGCATAAGATCAGTTTTCAATGTAAATTTCCGCCCATAGAGATAGCGTTAAAAATTTTCAACAGCATTCACGATCAATAAGGCTTCCCTATCAGTTACGGAATATCTATTTTCTGCCTTGTTGAATATGCGATGGGACGTTCAACTCCATTTTGGACGTTATGACACAACACAGCACCCAGACCTTCTTCACATACATCTGCATACAAAACTGAGGGAAGTTTTGGGTCACTGTGGGCCAATCCATCTGATGAAGAGAGGATGTTCTTCAACTGTTCCACCTTTTAGCCATGATCTTCTGTCCAGTCCCATTTAATTCCCTTTTCCAATAATCTTAGTAGGATAGTGCGGAATAAATCTCTGATAGTAATTTATACACCCGAGAAACACTGAGTTCTTTCACCTTCGATGGTTGACGTAGTATCTTAATAACCTCAATTCGTTGTTCAGTTGGGTGAATCCTGTGGTGAACTCACCACTTACCACCGGCCCTTTTCAGGGCCACCAAAAATGAGTTCACACATAAAACAAGGTAATTAAGACGTCGGACTACCGAGCCAAGCGCACCCTACCGAGAAGGAGGGGAAAAAGACGTTTTGCCCCTGGGACACCTCGAGCGCCCTCGATCAAAATGGAGCGACCAATCAGACACCGCCTCCGGCTCCCCGATGAGTATAAATATAGCAGCTCCAGCCCCAGTAATTCATACCGATCTCTACCTCTGATCTTGGAACTTCACTATGCCTCTTGACGAATCTTCCAGCCTATTGAGATTGAAACTCCATTGGGATTGATTGAAGACGAGGTTTTCAAGCCAGTTGAAAACGAGATTCACGACACGAGATTCCTCCGCCTTCCAGACTACAAGAACTCCGAGTAGATCGAGCTTTACACTTAGCATTGCTCTCTACTCTAGTCTCATATAAAGCCGAGACGCTAAACAGCATTCCTATACGGACGACGCTGTTTAGTTCCAAAAAGTCTAGCCACCCGGGTTCGTAGATTTATTTGCGAATCGCACGCTGGGACAAGCCTGACAATCTCAAGAAAGCCCGCAGCGGCAGATCGTCTGAATTTGGCGGACCTACTTCATCAAATGGGCTTCACTCGTTCGATAAGTAGTTGACCCCAGGAGGACCCTTCAAATTTATTTGAAAGCGAGTCCCCGAATTTAGTTCTTTTCAGAACTAAATAAAATCTTTCAAATGGAGCGATCACCCAGTTTTCGCCTTTTGAAAGATATATATGAAGACAGCGCGGCCGAAACTCCAGTTTCACGGCCCGCTGATCCTTCCACGCCCAGCGACAGACAGGCCGGCGCCGGCGGGCACGAACACGCCGCCCCCGCGAAGGGTACGGGCGTAGTTCCCGCATTCCCCGAGCGTGGCGCTGCCTATGCTAACGGGCAAGGTCAAGCCTTCTTCGCCGGGCTAAAACAGCGGGATTCACACGCTGAACCCGCGACAAAATCTGTCCAAACTCACCTTCTTGAAACACAGAAGGCTCGAGCATATTCTGCGGCGCAATCGTACACATCTCCCGTAGATGTAAGCTACACGGCCCAGCAATATCAAACCCCTACAAAAAGGGTCCCTTGTGAGTTTAATTCACTAGCGGAAATACGCCTGTCCTTGGCGACCGGGTACACACAAGATAGAGGTCCTTTTCAGGACTCATTAGACTATTTCAATCATGAGCCAAAAAGTACTTTTCAGTATCTTCAGACCTCCGTTATTAACGGACAGGAAAACCTTCACATAAAGCCCGGGAATTTCCATTCTCAAATCGGAGAAACTCCAAAAGAACAGCGTCGCACAGACCTATTCGGAGAGACATTAACCCCTGGTTCACACACAGCCTATCCTTCCGAACATAAGGATATACAAGATAACAACGGTACTTTTTCGTACCTCTCACAAGACCCCTTTCAAGGGTCAAGCCCGTACAACCACATGTCCAACGTGGCTAGAGATATTCCACTGGGAATACCAACTCCCAGTAAGACATATATAAATCCACTACAAATCCCATGACGGTCAAAACGATGTCCTAAACCAACAACCGTATCCTGCAACCACTTGCATTTCTCCAGGCGCACTCTAATGCCTGCATTATTTATCCATTGAAGACCCTATCTATTGTTTTCAGATGGTCTTCTTTGTTCTTAGCAGTTACAATGATATCATCAAGAAAGCACTTAACACCAGGCATTCCTTGGCGTATCAATTCCATGGTTTTTTGAAACTGGGCAGGCGCTGAAGTAATTCCAAACGGCATCCGACGATAGCTGAAAAATTCCTTGTGGGTAATAATCACAAGAAACTGTTTGGAGCTTTCTTCAACCTTCAATTGAAGATAAGCATCACGAATTTTTTGGTCTATAACCAAAAACTGTTCACCTCCAGCTAACTGTGCTCAGACTTCCTCGAAGATTGGAAGTGGATGCATGCCTGAACAATATATCTGTTTATTGTCACCTTGAAATCACCATATAATCTAATTTTACCATCAAGTTTTGGTGCCATGACAATTGGTGAAGCCCATTCAATCAGTCTGGTGGCTGGTTCTATGAAGGAATATATAAAGGAATATCGTGCTTATTAACTACAATGACTGGTAAATTTATTTTTGTACCAAATGCTTCAACTGAAACGTAGGCCAGCTCCAGAGTTTTTACTTTCAAGTCGATATAAGAACACAAGCTCTGATACGGTTCAAAAGCTGGTTTCCAAATGATTCCAAGTCCTCTTACTTAAAACAGATTGGTATGCACCAGAATCGAGAAGCCTCCGAAGAGGCTTTTGGTCTGTGAGGGCCTTTAGCGTGATTTTTGTACCACTCAAAATCTGTCGGCAGCCTAAGGTGGACCCTCCATCGCTTTTACTTCCCGAAGAGTCTTGCGCCCAACCACGATGTTGCAACTGATTCGCTAGTCGAAGTCCTATAGTATGCTGTCTGCCATCATGCCCATTAAACTTGACGATAGCGCGACCTTTAGCAACACACGCAGTCGCAATATGTTCCATCTGCTTCCACAGGGAACACTGTTTGCCAAGTGCTCGGCAAATCTTCTTTCCACCACGTTTAAGGCCACCGCAAGCAAGAAAATTCCGTTCAACAAGAACTAATGGAGGACTTTTTGGAGGATTTGACACAATTTTCCAGGTTTTAGATTTACCATCTATAGCCTAACCCGCACAATCCCTGACAATTTCATCAAAATCTGATGAAAACTGTGGAAATTGTGGTCGTTAAAAGGATTACACATTGGGTCATGCGCAGCAGCTGTTAACGATATAATCATGTTGAAATTGATTTGGGATGATCAAATCGTCTTCCCTCAAATATCATCCAAATTTGAGCGAGATCGGACGAGTAGGATGTGAAAAAAAGAGCTTGGAGAGAAGAAAAGCTTTGTGGAATTTACGATTGTGCATACGCAGAGTATACTGTATATTTTTTGGTTTTTTATTGATTTGATTCGTTCGAAGGACGAGAAAGCAATTTACATTCCATGAAGATACTAGAATGACGACCCAGTAAACGGAAAATGAAAACTTAAAATGGAAACCAATATTTACCTAAAGCTTATGAGAATCACCAAGCTTGCTTAAAGAGTTAGTGTAATAAACCAGTATACCTAGCTATACTGTGAAGAGATCGATGGGTAATAAAAGTCAAATGACGATTTGGTGTAAACAAGTTTTTTCCTATGCCTCATGGCCTTACTCGCACAGATATAAATGCTAAACAACGGGAGGAAACAGGGCTTCCCCTACCAGTTCAAATGCAATTTGGTGTGTGTTCAAATGTAAGGTAAATGTAATTTACACAACATGATTTTATTGTTAGTGGATGCTGCCATGCGCGAATATGGAATGTTTGTGACAAGCATAATTTCCACAGTTTTCATCTGAATTCGATGAAATTTCCAAGGAATTTGCGGATCTAGCTGTAAATAACCCCTTATCAGTTTCATTATTTCCAAATCAATACTGTACTCTGAACATACGCAAATTTAGATTACACCAAGCATCTTTTTCTCACAGCCTATTTTATTTTAATATCGGATGGTCCAATTGTCTTTTCCCAAGCATACATCAAATTCGAGCGTTCCTGGACAACTAGGACGTGAAAAAATGGAGCATAATTGAATTTACATTAAAGTGTTGATTTGGACACAATGAAATAGAGAGGGGACCATCTAATTGCCTATCCCACACATTACCTGAAAATTTCATCAAAATCGGATAAAAACTGGAGCTATTAACATTACGATCATCTTGAGATTGATGTGGAATGCTCAAACTGTCTTCTCACAACTATCCCCCAAATTTGAGCGAGATCGGACGACTAGGGCGTGAGAAAAGACCGCGAGAAATGCTTGATGGAATTTACTTTTGCATATGCGTAGAGCGATGTTATAATTTGGCAACAATGAAACTGGTAGGCGATCATCTACACCCTAGCCCTCACAATCCCGGACTCTTTAATCAAAATCGGATGAAAACTGTGGGAATTAGGCTTGTAACTAAGATTTGCGGACACACAAAGACGCATGCACACAGACAACTAACCAAAGTTCTTCAGAATTTTCCAAAACGCAAAATACGAGTGGAAATTTTAATTGTTGAATTTTGCTTTCCCCAAAAGAGAAAACAATGCTTCCGCTACCTTACAGATAGACTCGGAAGCAATGACCATGAAAATTCCCCATTTCTATTGTTCCCGGATTTATGGGAGCCTCATCTTTTTTCAAATTTTTTAATAACTTTTCTTAAAAAGTAGAACTCTTTTCTGTTCTTATAGACGAGCTAATTCAGTTAATTGTATTTTACGGTGCATAAAAAATTGTTCCATTTACTAGTATGCAAGAATTTTGTTACGTTAGTCTACGACAGAGTTGGGTGTAATCGTAATCATAATTGCAATTACACTTATGATTACGATTACATTCGTAATCACAGTGTTTTTGCATTTATATTCGTAACCACAACTTTTTTGCGATTACGATTGTAATCATAAGTTTTTAATGTGATTCTGGCCGTCAGAACCGATGTTCCCATTAAATATGCCCGTCAACACAGATTGTTTCCTGTAATTACAGTCATAATCATGTTTTCTGTGATTACAGCCGTAATATTAGTTTTTCCTTAGTTCTATGGGGGCCTACACACGCTCAGTTCACCTGTGCAGTTTTATCACGTCGGACGTCATGTCTGAGCGATTTAACTGAGCAAACTGATGAAACTGCACAGTTCTCGCAGGTTTTTGCTCTGGCCGTGGCAAATTGCATTGGTCCGCCATTTGAACGCTTAAACGCCTGAACGCATTACGCGTGCGGCAAATCCACGTAGGACACTGCGTAACCTCTTTAGACATTTTGAACTTGTTTTCGTACCCGCACGTTTTCTTCTGTGATAAAGCAGAAATAGAAACGGGCCAATTCTACATTTATCGTACACCTTTATCGGGAGATGCTCAGTTTTGAAGAAAATTACAATATATTGTTTACTGTTTCTAAGCAACAGTGAAAACAAAATGCGAAGGTTTCAGTCATGCTCATGTAAGCAAATCTTATTAATTGTTCTGATCATATTTATGTTTAATTGTTTAGAAGTTTGAGCAACTTTTCTTAAAATCTTTTTTGTAGTTCCTATTATTCTGCTATAAAAACAAACTCCTGGATTTTACCAAATATTTGAAGTTATCTTTTTTTTTTTTAATCATTCTAATGAATTAAAATTCTTGTTGAAATTAAATGATGAAATTCTTGCTTAATTTTGTTCACGACGTAATCGAAAGTTTCTACTGTCATTCTTGCATATGATTTAAAGTGCTCCTCACTTTCCCTCAATTTGGAGTATAAGTGATGAAATTCACCGAACTTGTTCCGGTTTTTAAATATTTCCTCCACGGGTCTCCTCTTTTTATTATTTTCAGCTAAATAATACAAAAGAGCCGTTGAGCTGGTCAGCAGCTCAAACATGTTGATCGACAGCATGAATGCGAAATCAAATTGAACAAATGAAACTGAAAATACACTGCCAAGGAAATGGCACATGAGCTTCCTCGTGACCTTCACAGTACGTCACCATTAAATTCCAGCAAACTAGAAACGACCGGTTCTGGCATCAGGGAATTAATAAGGTGGGAAATTGGAAGCTGAATGGTACATATAATAAATGAAATTAATAAGGAAAATTTTGATTTTAATATGGGACCATCCAGGATGTAGTCCGCATGTTCCCTGAAAATTTCGTCTAAATCGGATCAAAACTGAAGGAGTTTTTAATTGATTTACAGGATTTCATTAATATTTTGATCTAAATTCATGATTAAAACATCCTTGGGGATATTTTTTGGCAACTTTGAGCATGATGGACCACCCGATTTGTTATGACCGAAACAAGAAAATTTTGTTTGCGCCTGCGCAGAGGCTACCGTTGATTCGATCATGACGGAACTGATAGGGGACCATGTAGAGCTATACCCGCACGATCCCTAAAAATTTGAAGAAAATCGCATCAAAATTGTGGAAATTACGGCTGTTGCAAGGACCGTAACAAGAATATTTCGTTCACGCATGCGCAGAGCGTACCGCTAATGCAATTATGATGATTGTCTTATGGGACCTCAAGGGACCTTACCCACATCATCCCTGAAAATCTGACCGAAATCCGTTCAACATTGACCGAGTTATGACCGTCACAAGGAATTCACGTTAGCGCCTGCGCAGAAGCTACATGATGAAGTTGATAGGAGACCATCTAGAGCTTAACCCGCACGATCCCTGAAAATTTGGTTAAAATCGGATCAAAATTGTGGAAGTTATGGCTGTTACAAGGAAATGTGGACGGACAGACAGACACGGAACCAAATTTGTTCAGGAGGCTCTGAAACGCAAAATGCGAGTGGAAATTTTGATTTTGGAGCAAACAATTTTTTTTCATTTTGAAAGTGAAAACAAAGCTTTCGCTGCCTTGCAGTCTCGGAAGCAACATAGGTGATGAGAACAGAACAGGTGATGCTTGCTAAACTACGAAGCGTTTTTGCGTTTCCACGTAGGACACCATTTTAGCGAATTTTTGAAGAAAATTAAGCTATTGCTCTCGTTTCAAAATTTGTAGAATGTGAATTTTTGAAAACATTTTATGCAGAAATCCGTTTCAGGCTATTCTGAATCATATTCTGAAGTTTAACGCATTTTTTTATGTATGTATATGTATATATGTATGTATGTGTCATTCCAGACGATAACTGTCCGTAGAATTGTGCTAGAAACTTCAAACAAATTTTAAAATGTTAAGGACACAAAATGAAAGTTCAAGTTCGTTGGCCAGCATGATCGGATTACATCTTCGGGTTGAAATTTTCAAAAATGTAGTCAAAATTTTCAAAATAGCCTGTTTTTTGCGATTTGTTGTGCGAAATAATTTTTTCAGCATACTAACATGTGGTATATGCGGAATCAGCGTAAAATTTCCTATGAGAATATGAATCAAGTTTTCAAAAATTTCAAAGTTGAAAAATCAGTCAAAAATCGAAATAATGCCGTTCGCTAGTTGTAAAAATCGGTAATATTTGCATGAAACATTGTCCAAATTCAGATTGAACTACTCTTGTATAACCAATCCTAGAACCATGCTGTTTAAAACGTAGGTGCTTGTAAAAAAAAAAAAAAAAAAAAAAAAAAAAAAAAAAAAAAAAAAAAAAAAAAAAAAAGTAATCACAACTGATGAGTTTACTCTCTGAAATATTCCGTCCTCCGATTCTCTCGGTCGCTCTCTTTAATGTTTTACGCTCAACTGTTTTAGGACTTGATGTAGCTTTAATACTGACTGTGGCTTAGAAAATTTCAGCCATGAAATTATGAAGAAGTTCTATTTATGTACGTACTAGCACGCAGACCCAAGGCCTCGCTCCGCTCGGCCGTCAGTAACATTAATCTCAAGGCCTCCCTCCATCGAAATCTATGAATACTTACCTACATTTGTCTTTAAATCTATAAGATTAGTTTAATAATAATAAAGTATGAACCTCCTAATTTCATTCCATGTTTGTCTATCAAAATCATAAACTAAAATTTCTCTACACGATCAATAGCGACTGAAATGTCGGATTTCTTCAAAAATTCGCTCATGGGGTCATGCTGCATGACTGGACTTTTTCCCTCCCGTGCGTCATGACGCGGCAACGCGCCAACGCTCGTTTTTAACGCGCGGCTTGACGCTTGCGGCGGAGCCACGTCTGCCAATCAAGTTGGCAGGTGATGTATCGAATTGAGAGGCACCGATTTGAACTTGATTCGTCCATGGAACTCCTTTCCGATGGGATTCGATCGTGACGGGCCGCTCCTTCCAGTCAGCTTGACCCCAGGGTGCGACGCGACGGCGGGCGCGAGCCTGATGGCGGGCGGGAAAGGGGGGAGGGAGGCGATCGTCACCGTCGACGGTAAACAACAACAAACTGCAGTTCGAACCGGATGGAACCGGACGGCGCGGCGGGCGTCGGACAAGTCCGGAGGTGCTCAGGCGCCGCGTCGCACAGCGTGTTGGGCATAATCTTATCGTCGAATACGAATACGATTGTAATCGCGATAATTATTCGTTGATTCTGAGTCAACTGTGATTATATTCGTATTCGTGTAATCGTATTCGTCAGTCGGCGATTACACGAATACAACCCATAAAAATGCGTCACGGTCATCAATTTCGATAGGGCGTCCCTCCTATAATATGAGAAGCCTTGCTAATATTACCTAGCTTCAGAGGGACGTCCTTAAAGCGAATTCAACGATTGGAGCCCAGCCTTTTGACTCAAATCTATTTCAATAGGACGTCCCTCTGAAGCTATGTGATATTAGCAAGGCTTCGCATATTATAGGAGGGACGCCCTATTGAAATTGATGACTGTGAAGCACTTTTATAATCGCTGATAGATGAATACGAATATAATCGAAGAATCAACGAATAATTATCTCGAATTACCGCGTCGCACAGTGTTTCGATCCTGGGGGGCATGGGTGGAAAAAATTCCGAAACCACGAAAATCGATAGTACCTAATTCATATTATGGTTCTATTACCTTATCTAATAGTACTCGTAGAAACTAATAAAACAAGATAGACTGAGAAAAGTCCAGTCATGCAGCATGACCCCATGAGCGAATTTTTGAAGAAATCCGACATTCTTCGGTCTGCGTGCTAGTACGTACATAAATAGAACTTCTTCATAATTTCATGGCTGATATTTTCTAAGCCACAGTCAGTATTAAAGCTACATCAAGTCCTAAAACAGTTGAGCGTAAAACATTAAAGAGAGCGACCGAGAGAATCGGAGGACGGAATATTTCTCAGAGTAAACTCATCAGTTGTGATTACATTTTTTTTTTTTTTTTTTTTTTTTTTTTTTTTTTTTTTTTTTTTTTTTTTTTTTTTTTTTTTTTTTTTTAACAAGCACCTACTACCTACGTTTTAAACAGCATGGTTTTAGGATTGGTTATACAGGGATACTTCCATAAGAGTAGTTCAATCTGAATTTGGACAATGTTTCATGCAAATATTACCGATTTTTACAACTAGCGAACGGCATTATTTCGATTTTTGACTGATTTTTCAACTTTGAAATTTTTGAAAACTTGATACATATTCTTTATAGGAAATTTTACGCTGAATCCGAATATACCACATGTTAGTATGCTGAAAAAACTATTTCGCACAACAAATCGCAAAAAATAGGCTATTTTGAAATTTTGACTACATTTTTGAAAATTTCAACCCGAAGATGTAATCCGACCATGCTGGCCAACGAACTTGAACTTTCGTTTTGTGTCCTTAACATTTTAAAATTTGTTTGAAGTTTCTAGAACAATTCTACGGACAGTTATCGTCTGGAATGACACATGCATACATACATACATATATACATACATACATTAAAAAAATGCGTCAAACTTCATAATATGGTTCAGAATAGCCTGAAACGGATTTCTGCATAAAATGTTTTCAAAAATTCACATTCTACAAATTTTGAGGCGAGAGCAACAGCTTAATTTTCTTCAAAAATTCGCTAAAATGAAATGAAATGAAATATAGCATTTTTCATTCAAGTGAAATCCTCTTTCTATCAAATAAAACTTCGTACCGACCAAATGATACCTCGTTCCAATCTTTTAATTTCTTAACTTTCGCGTTTAGAGAAAGTGATATCCCCGCAGATAAAGAACCTAAAATGCCATGTACCGGAATGTGCAGATAACCTTCAGTGCTGCTGTGAAGTAATACAACAAGTTGCTTCTGTTCGATACCTAGGCGTGGAAGTTGATCAGAACCTAAGATGGGACAAAAACCTGAAAAAAGTGACATCCTCGATGAGAAAGATGATCCATGAGAAACTTTTTAGATATTGATAGACGTAGAATGGTATACTATGCGCTCATTCAGTCGCTCATGATCTATGGTGCATCTGGTTGGTGAGGATGTAGTGCGTCCCTTCTTGATTCGTTATTCCTGATCCAGAAGTTCTTAATCAAAGTCTTACTTAAAAAAAGGACAAGATATTCGACAGAAGCTCTCTTTAAAGAGTTCGCAGTACTCAAATTGAGAGAGCTAATTGACGAGATAACTATAATTAAAATATATAAGGATTTACATAGAAACCACCTGAAATTTTTGGATTTCTGTGCGATTAAAATTGCGGAAGTTCCATTTCCCTACCAACGGCTCGGTTGTACGTGAAAATCATAAGAAAATTTACAAGCGGTTGCAATCATGTTGACAATATCAATTATTGAGAATGATCATCTGTGTGTAAACAATTGATTCAAATAACCATGCTCATAACTCAGGTTGATGGCCACGCACTTCGCAGTAGTTAACATAATATGGTTGGATAAATCAGGAGCTTTCCAACGAATGGTGAACGATTTCTGTGCGATTAAAATTGCGGAAGTTCCATTTCCCTACCAACGGCTCGGTTGTACGTGAAAATCATCACCGTCACACATTTCGTTACCATCCCGCGTTCCATTTTCGGCTAGTTAGTCCATGGCTAAAACACATTCTGTGTTAAAACATATAATAATGAGGCAATCTGAGACCCATTAGATAATATTAAAACTTTAAGACGGTAACTGAATAATTCCTATGTATTCTGATTTACCCGATGTATATGTACCTATTGATTCTAATTTACCTATATTTACTTACAAGATGATTATTGAATAAGGTATTGAATGAGAGTGCCGATTTTGTATTACTCCTCCCCACAGCACAAGTCTACGACATGTAGTGGGGAGTAGCATTTCCTGATTTGTGTAACTTTTTTTGTTAATTGTTTTAATAGTTGTTTTAATTTTTTTAATTGCAATACCTATCTAAATAAATGCGTTTTTTCAACAAAAAACGCTGCAAATTATTACACAAAGGTTTGTTATTTATGTATTAGACAGCCCTTCTACGTAGATCTCTGGTCCATAATTATTAAATGCCGCTTACAGTATATTTAGTATCGGAACTCGGAGCTTCGGTCCTCACAAATGGGTTCGATCCATTACAGCAGCGGAATCTCACAATTTTACGCTTTTTAATATAGTTGATAAACATAACAATTTATTACCAAGCCATCTTTCCAACACATAAAAGTGTAACTTACCTATACTGTATATTGATATCATTTAATCGGTCAAATTTCAAAAAATGTGCTGACAAAATCACTGAAAATGGCTAAGAATCTTCAAATTGATATTTTTTAGCATAACATTGGTCAAATGAAGTTTATCAACTATGAAATAGGACATCCAACAATGTATGTACGAAATTATGCTAAAAACTTGAACTTCATTAAATTTTGTTTTAAAAAATCTATAAAATTGCAAAAAATAGCCTAAAATCCAAAATCTCTTTTTGAATAGAAGTGTGTCATTTAGAATAATTTTGTCGATAAAATTAATAGCTAACATTTGCTTTTCACTCATAAATCTCCAATTTCTATACAACTTGAAATATACAAAAAAAAGAAACTTTTTCACCTATTTTTGGCTCATAGCACCCATGCGTGTGGAGCGATCGAGCTGGCGAGAAGTTAGGACCAACTACACCCTAAGTGGAGTCTATGTAAGAACAGATTTTTTAAGTCAATTCTCAGGCCTTTTATGGCCCGGACGGCGAACGGCGGATGGCGGACGGACATTTCAAATTTGGATTCTAAGCACCTTGAAACGTAAAGTGACAAAGTTTGAGGGGGGGTTATAAAAATTTTTTGCTATACGATCACATAGGCTTATTATTGGAAATAATAAACCAAAATAGATACATCGGTCTAGGAGTCACGTTTCCGCACTTTCCAGAGACGAAGCAACTCTTTTAATCCCACAACTGCGACGTGATGAATAGAAGATCTCACTTCAATTAAGATCTCAATTGAGATTCAGTGGCCGCGGGGGCGTCGTGCGACCGCTCGCCGGGTGATGGATCGTTGTGAATTTGTCTTCTCTAAGTCGGTTATTTTTTGCTGAACCGTTCGTTTATTTTTCTGCCAACCTCGCGAACTCGGGCCGATTCATTCAGTTCGTACGACACACGACCCCGGGCGGAGCCGAGTTGAAGAGGGATCTGAAGAAGCGAATTGAACGAAATGGTAATTCATTGATTCGGTAATTCGCTTGATGCTCGTTTCACTCGTTCATTGGAGTTGACGTGGGATCGGTTTATTATTTCCAATGATGAACCTTTGTAATTTACCAAATAAACATACCGTTTTGGTTTATTATTTCCAATAATGAACACCCCTCAAAATTTGTTGGTTTTTGTTTCAAGATGCGTAGAATCCAAAAACGAATAAAAAACCATAAGAAATCATAAGAAACGCTTGCATACGAGTCTACAACACATTGGGACATTTTATGTCTTTAGTTGCCACTCAGCTGATCCGGACCCTGGGCATCGTCAAGTAAATGTCTTCAAGAGGCTACATACGAAATTACAGCTTCCTAGAGTGTAAAGCATAGAAATTAGCTTCAAGAGCCACTCAGCTGATCCGGACCCTGGGCATTTATTTATTTATTTACAAAACGGGCGATGCCCAATTACAATATTATTAACAAAATAAATTGGTCTCTAGATGAGGAAAGAAAATCGGTAGGTAATTCAGAAGAAAATAAAATAACAATATAGGTGTATGTATGTATATATAAAGTCAAGGTCACAAACAAACAGTTCTTGTAGCTGAGATGGGTGTAGGCTATGTGGACAGAGATTTCAGGGCGGACGGTGGATGGTGCGTAATACTTTTGAGCGGAATGTTCGAGATGGCTGATCATGGAAAAAGTATAAAGCTGGATTTCGTTGGAGTATGTGGTTGGCCTGACGAGGGATTCTATTGAGAGGCTGTTCATACAGGTAATTAGTTGTGGAGAATTGAATATGAAAAATGGGTTGGTTACGGGAGTAAAAAGCTGGAATATGTAGGTTGATTTCGGAGATGAGTTCGTGACAGTCAATCCGGTTGTTCAACAAATTGAAAAGGAACAACATGTCAGATGCAATGCGACGCTCTTCAAGGCTGGTAAGTCCGCAGCGAACGGCTAGGGCTCTGGAGCTATATTCTTCTTGTGGTATGCGCAATTTATAACTCAGGTATCTCACGAACCTCCGCTGAACTCGATGTAGCCGATCCTTATAAGTTTGATAATATGCTGACCATACGATTGAGCAATACTCCATTATTGGCCTCACGATCATTGAGTACAGTGATACAAGTGCTGGTATGCTGTAAAACTCAGCGGTGTTCCTCTCATGATAACCTAGAGCGCTCAATGCTCGACAAACCACAGAGTCAATATGTGTGGAAAACGTCAGAGTTGTGTCAAATATGACTCCAAGGTCCTTTGCTTGCTCAAAGCGATTTAGCTGCTGGCCACTGATGCAATATGGATGGTTAATGAAGTGAAGTGAGCGGCGAAAAGACATTATATAACATTTAGAGGTGTTCAAGGAAAGGTTATTGGTTCTACACCACTCAGTCAAACCATTTATGTTGTCCTGGAGGACATGACAATCATCTTCCGATCGGATGGTATAGAACACTTTAAGGTCATCAGCAAAAAGAAGAAAGGAAACTCCGGAGAAAACCTTTGCGGCATCATCAATTAAATGTCCTAAAGAGGCTACATTCGAAATTACAGCTTCCTAAAGTGTAAAGCATAAAAATTAGCTTTAAGAGCCACTTATCTGATCCGGACTCTGAGCACCGTCAAGTAAATGCTCTAAAGAGGCTACATACGAGATTACAGCTTCCCAGAGTGTAAAGTATAGAAATGACCTATTAAAATGATTTAACCACCGCTTCACAAATCAAACCGTTCTCGCAATATTCGGATCACCTGCTATAAATCAAATCATCGAAACACCAGCTCCATGAAATCATCAGAAATTATCATGCGGTTGCAATCATGTTAACAATATCAATTATTGAGAATGATCACATGAGTGAATTATTCAAATAACCATGCTCATAACTCAGCTTGTTGGCCACGCACTTCGCAGTAGTTAACATAATATGGTTGGATAAATCGAGAGCTTTCGAACGAATGGTCAACGAATTTTGTGGGATGAAAAACGACGGAGTACCATTTCCCTAGCAACGACTCGGTTGTAAGCGGAAATCATCAGAAAACCAACCGTAACGCTATTTTTTAACGCTTTTTTTTAACGCTTTTTTCGTTTATGTGCCAAAGTAAAGACATAAAATGTCAAAAACATCCGTCCGTACGCCGGCCGCACAGTGGGCCGAAAGGCGATTCTGGCTTGAAATTATTTTTTTATCTATCTTATAGGAAATTTCACGCTGATTCCGAATATACCCCTTGTTTCCGTACCTAAAATGTAGTTGTATATAGTCGGGATACGGCCCAAGGAGGAAGAAATAATTACGAAATCTTTGTAGTCATTGTAATGACGTTTCGGTCACCATTCTGTGACCATCATCAGGTAAGTTAAAGGCTTTGCCCTCAAGAGGACAGTGTCAAAAACAGGAAGTTTTATAAACCTCATAAAATCGATAGAGCCATAAAGCAAGTCTAGAGCCAAAACAATTTCATTTGGGGATTTGGGGAAATCCCCATTTATAATAATGAGTGATGGATGCCAAATGTTAAACATTAGTTTTCTATATACGTTTTCCTCTCGGTTTCAGAAATTTTTGTCTTATGCATCTTATTTTTGGCCTTTTAAAATTGTTAACCAAAATATTGTTTCTCATTACTATTTCCACAAATGAAATTGTTTTGGCTCTACTGATTTTATGAGGTTTATAAAACCTCCTGTTTCTGATACTGTCCTCTTTGAGAGCAAAGCTTTTAACTAATCAGATGTTTATTTATTTATTAACAAAACAGTCGATGCCCAATTACAATATTATTAACAAAATAAATTAGTCTCTTGACGAGGAAACAAAATCGTTTCAGAAGAAAAGAAAATAACAATACAGGTATATGTGTGTATATATAAGGTCAAAATCACAAACAAACCTTCTTGTAGATTAGATGAGTGTGGGCTATGTGGACAGAGATTTCAGGGCGGACAAGTCTAAAGCTGGATTTCGTTGGAGTATATGGTTGGCCTGACAAGGGATTCTGTTGAGAGGCTGTTCATACAGTTAATTAGTTGTGGAGAATTGAATATGAAAAATGGGTTGGTTACTGGGGTAAAAAGCTGGAATAATGTAGGTTGATTTCGAAGATGAGTTCGGGACAGTCAATCCGGTTGTCCAACAAATTGAAAAGGAACAAGATGCCAGATACAATGCGACGCTCTTCAAGGCTGGTGAGTCCGCAGCTATCGGCTAGGGTTCTGGAGCTATATTCTTCTTGTTGTATGCGCAATTTATAACTCAGGTATCTCACGAACTTCCGCTGAACTCGATCTAGCCGAGTAAGTTTGATAATGTTGGTCACAGAATGGTGACCGAAACGTCATTACAAACATTACAAAGATTTCGTAATTATTTCTTTCTCCTTGGGCCGAATCCCGACTAATTACAACTACGAACAACATCACGGCCGACAAAACCTCTATCACATACCTAAAATGGCTCTTTAATGCGTTTTTCATTTTTTTTAAAAAACCTCCAAAATAACACGTTTTTTAAACACATTTTTCAGATTTTCTCCAACCAATTCATTTCAAAACGCTTTTTATTGCACAGCAAAGTTATAGAAGATGAAATTCTGCCTCGGTTGACCACCAGAGATTCCTGACTTGAATGATTTATAGGCAGGTAATTGTATTTCAAAGTTTTCAGTTCTCGGATCCACTTATTCGCAAATTAGGGATAAAAGTTGATATTTACTCGACTTTCATATTTGAAAAGATTAGTAGATAATTAAATTTTGAGTCGATTGAACACCAATCTTTTTAATGTTCTCCAAATATTGAAAGAGGTGTTTCAAAATTTGAGTCAACCCCGCTTTTCGACTAATATGGTACACTGATTTTGTCACACAAATTCGCACATTATAATTCCTTCATACTTGCGTTCAGCACATACTATACTTCACAGAAAAATTTACCTCAGCTGCAGCGGTTTGCAGGAGGAAGCATGATACCCTTGTAAACATCTTCATATGTAAAAGAGGTAATTATGTTAAACATTATTCTCCAACCGTAAGTTCGTAAAACTAAGGTCTTCGATCGTTAGATCATACATCATAAGGCTTATGAATAAAATTGATAAATGACACCTCACGTGCCAGTCGTCAATGTACCTTGAGAAACAACATTTTTTCAAATATAATCATCAAGTACTATATACGTCTCTTTTGACCACACTCAACATGCACATTTACACTAATAAATTGATGTGGCATCACATCAGTTCTTGTTCTTATGCATTGAATTATCTCGTTCCTCGAAAACATGATTTTCTGTACTTCCGTGCCTTGATGAAGAGGATTTTTCTTAATATTATCGCCAAGTCTTCCTAACATCATCTCCAGTTACTGCAGTCACAAAATCACCTGAAAATTATAGCAAGTAATTCGAAGAGTTTGAACTTTTCGCGGAATTGAGTTTTAACATTATTTTGTCAACAAATGTTGTCGACTATTCCATCAACCGCAGCCAGTTTATCTCATGCACCTACTCGGGTAAGGCGTACGCGTTTTCTGCATTGTTAGATACGTTTCATCGTAGACTCATCAATTTTAGGTAATTAAGCTTGAAGTTTTATCGCGCCATAATTGTTTTCTAGCTCACCCTTTATTTTATACTTGGACTCCGCCTTCTTGTACTCACTTCTCATTGTTCCCCCTGGACGGGAAAACATGGTTTCGAGGAGCAAGTTAGTTTCAATGCATAAAAATAAGAACTGACGTGATGACACATCAATGTATGAGTGTAAATGTGCATTTTAAGTATGTTCGAGAGAGACGTATTTATAATAATTGTGTCTGGAGAATCAGTCGGGTACAAGCAGATATGTCCTAGATAAATGTTCTAGGAAAATCCCCTATGAAATATGTCGCGATTGGTGTAGTGATAACTATAACGCATCCTCAAACTAAAATTGATCGACATTAGACAAAACTCCGAGGCCAATCGACCGATTTTTATGAAACTATTAAGGATTGTGCGGTTAAGCTCCTAGACGTTTCCCTATAAAGTTCATTTGAGAGTTTTCGTTCTTCCCCTACGATTTTGGACCTAAGAAAAAATAATATTCGCCAACGCGTTATTTGATTAAAACATCGGTTTTCGTCTGATCACTGAAGTTAAGCATTCCCAGGGACGGCGAAGTTAAGCATTGACAAAAAGTTTTATTGGAAAACATTTACAAAAGTAAACGCATATACTTCAAATAAATCAAAATAATTCTTCTCTTCTTGGGTTTCCACAGGTCCAGCTTCCACCCTGGACAGATGTATGAAGCCTTCCAAGGAAGGATCATTGAAGATTAGGGGGATCTTTAATTTTTAAGTCTTCGTGCTTGGTATCGTCTGTCGCATCTGTATCCGACCCCTTCGCTCTATCACTTGAGATGGTAAAGCTCATGATTTGGCGGCCTATCCCTCAACATGTCTCATGAATGATGTCCATATAAGTCCACCGCCAAGCAGAACTCGCTCTAAAGCCCATCCAAGAATGCACTCGGGCATCCCTAGCTTCTGGAGTAAGACAGCTGACTTTTTTGCCCAGACACCTCGCCAAGTCAAGATGGCCGGTATTACAGCAATAGCTGATATTTCTTGCCCCGTCAAGGTGGCCACTGCTGCCAGTAAGTCAGGCTCTGAATACTTAATTCGTTTTGCCTCAAACATGGTTTCAAGTGTCCGAGAACCTGAACCAGACACAACTTCCACATCAATAATTGCCACAGATCCAGGTACTACAATCAGGTCAGGCCGGTACCCTCGGTTTATGAGTGTGAAGTACGGTTCTACAAACGTTCTCCATTCTCTTCTCTCAGCACATGTTGCAAACAACTCACATACACAGTTGTGTCTGGCTAGCCTGGGCAATCTTACTGAAGGACACACCTGTAGCACATGGGCAGCTGTTTCCCTAACTCCACATCCTGCTCTGCATGCCGTTTGCATTTGATCCCGTCTTCCTCGGGTGGTTCTCATTGCCGAAGGCAGAGACCCCAAGTGGACACGCACCATTCTTCGTCCCTTCCATGATAGCGATGTGAGATATGCCTTTTTCAACCATAGGGACGGCGAAGTTAAGCATTAACAAGATATATATTTGGAAGAAAATTACAAAAATAAAGGCATATACTTCAAATATTTCAAAAATAAATTTACACTTCTATTAGAGTCTCTTGTCAGGTCCAGCTTCCACCCTGGACAAACGTATGAAGCCTTCAACGAAGGATCATAAATGAATGGGAGAAACCATTCAAAGGGGAAGGGGGTTCATCCATACGGTCACATCTTCATATTTTTTCATTCTGTGCCCCATTATAATCGTCTGCTTGCGGGTTTCGGCTCATCGTGGAGCATATTGGGAAATATGTCTGGAAAACGACGTCCAAATCAGCCCTCCACCAAGCAAAACACGCTCAGTAGCCCAGCCAAGTATGCGCTCTGGAATCCCCATTTTCAACAGTGGAGACACCGACTTCTTCGCCCAGACACCCCGCCATGTTATAATAGCAGGTATTACTGTTATGGCAGCCACCTCCCGATCAGTCAGCGCAGCCACAGCAGCAAGCACATCAGGTCTGGAATATTTGGACCGTTTCTGCTCAAACATATCCTCCAGTGATCTAACTCCTGATCCAGATACGATCTCCACATCTATAACAGTGACTGATCCCGTTCCAGTACAAATCACGAGGTCGGGTCGACATCCTCTTCCATTGACCGTGAAGTGTGGCTCCAGAAATGTTGACCATCCTCTCTTCTCGGCACACGTTGCCAACAATTCACATACGGAATTGTGTCTGGCCACTCTAGGGAGTCGTACGGATGCACATGTCTGCAGTACATGAGCCGCTGTCTCTCTTTCCCTACACCCAGCCCTGCATGTAATTTGCTGCTGGTCACGTCTTCCTCTCGTTGTTCTCATTCTTGAGGGCAGTGATCCAGAGTGAACACGGACCATTCTCCGACCTTTCCATGAAGGTGATGTCAAATGGGCATCCCTCAACCAAGCAGTGGAAGGTCTTGGTTCCCGAGATCTCCGCAGTTCTGCTCCATCTGTCGTCTGATGCAGCATTTCAGCCCTCTTAAAACGCCGTTCCTGGGCTGTTTCGAAAGTGTCATGTACCTCACCACCAAACAATACCTGCTCCGCCTTAGCTATCCGAATCCCTCTTAGTTCAGGTGTTAATCTTTCCATTCTGGCCAGGCCAAGACCACCGTCACATACAGGCCCATACATATAGGCGTTTGCTGAATCGGCAGGCAACCAGAACCACTTCCTGATCATCTTTCGCACTGCTATGTCCAGCTTCCTTAACTTGTACCTCCTGAGCCGCCCAAGGACAGCTGAGTGGATTAACCCCGGCAAAAAGTGATTTCGTATAACCTCCAACTTTTGCAGCACAGTCAGCACAGAGCTCTGTCCACTGCCATAAGCGTTCTGATAGCACCTTCAACGTTCCACTCTATAACACCACGTACACCAAATTCCAGTCCTAGGTATTTCCATCTGGTGTCATAGTTGGCAGTTAAGAGGTTACCATTCGTGGATCTCAACAGCACTTCCTCTTGCGGAATGACCAAACGTCCGGATCTAGGAATCAAAGGCAAGTACACCGACTTTTCACAGTTAACATGCAGCCCTATTTCCAAGGCTGCTTCCTCAAATGCCTTAAAGAGCACGTTGATTCCAGCCTTTGAGGTTGCAAGCAATACAACGTCATCAGCAAAGGCAACATTGGATACTCTTCGGAGGGAGATTGTATACCCAATCCGATCTGGTAGAGCAAGCAACGCATGATCCAACATACAATTGAACAATAGCGATGATAATGGATCTCCCTGGCGAACTCCACTTGTCACCTTGATTGGAGTACTTCCAGCTACTGATGTCCTTCCATCATCAAGGGTGGACTGGATGTAGTTGACCAAAACAGGTGGCCATCCTCTGCTCCTCATTAGTAGCACAAGGGCAGCTTGGCTTACGGAATCATAGGCTTTCCTGATGTCCAGGTAGCACATGTGAAGCTCTCTCTTCTTCCGGTGTGCATCCTTCATAATTTTGTCAAGAAGATGAACTGATATACCAATTCCATCTACTCCTCTTTTCAATCCACGTTGTCCATCTGCATTCACTACAAACTGCTCCATTCTCTGACTCAGTATTCTGTGGAACTGGCGTACTATCACTGATGTCACCGTGATTGGTCTGTAGTCAGCTGGTGAAGTGGGAACGTTCTTTTTTGGAATCAGAGTTGTCCGAGCCATAAGGAACTCAGCCGGCATTATCCCTCTCCACAAAATCAGGTTATAGAAGAGACGCCTGTGCTCCAGCCCAGCCGCTCGCCAGTCCTCAACCACCACACCATCCGGCCCACTAACAGATCGTCCTAAGTTCGATGATTTTATTTCTTGTGCTGCAATCGGCTTCCAAACACCATCAAAGCTTCCATCGCATGGATGCCTGAAGTGGCCTCCAGCCCAAGCATGAGGTTCTTCAGTCCACTTGCTTGTCCAATGTTCAGCCATCTGAGCCCTCGTATGCATTACACTTCCCCGTCCTTTACCAGTAGCCTCCTCAACAGCTGCTGCTCTATCCTGCCTCCATAACATTTGCATTCTTTGCCAGGTGCAAGGTCTAGAAGTTCTTAGTCTCGGAGAAGAATGGTTTAGATCAGTCCTTTGACCTGCTTCCATCACCGGATTCTGTTGGGGTTGACCTGGATTTCTTGATATCCTCTGTATCCAGGCAGCAAGATAGTGGGACGGATCTGAAGCAGACAAGGCCGACAAAGCAGCCTCGACCAGCAGCTCACTCACTTCCAGATTCTTTGATTCCTTCCTGATAGCAGGAATTCCCTTCCTTATTTCTTCTTCCAGTTCTGAGGTTCTCCATTGCCTAATCTGAGGATCATCCACATCACCACTCAATCCTTGGTTGTCACCAGTATCCTCTAAAATAGCCAGGGTTTCTCTCATCAAGCGGTATGGAGCACGCGCTCTTACACATTTAACCATATCCTTGGTTCTTCCTGGCATTAATTCAGCCAATTTGGATACGAGCTGTCTTTGAGGGGTACCTTGTGCTACAAGCTCCAATTCTTTAGCTGCCATGATCCGCAACTCTTCCTTCGACCAAAATAAGTTCCTTGAAGGACCAGCCCTATCCTCACTCAGTTTTTCAGGATGTGCATGCCGTGTGTGCTGGGTAAGACCCACCTTGGTTCCAAACGCCCTCGAACACTCTGTACACTCATGCTGCCTAGCATCCATAATCTGTAGTAGATAATAGCTGTTCACGGGCCCTCCGATAGACGAAGTTAAGCAACATCGGGCTTGGTTAGTACTTGGATGGGTGACCGTCCGGGAGCGGCTTCTTTTTTATTTTTTGTCTAATTATTCAATTTTTCATCCAGCTCAGCCGTTCCAAAGGCTCTCTGTTGATGAGATTGCTACAGTTGTTATTTTGATTTCATAATTTGCATATTATATGTGATCATGTTATGCATGCATATTATGTGATCATGTGTTTGGTTGTCTGAATAAAGTTCATTCTTGTGATTCAATTCGAGAAAACCTGCAGTTGATTAATTATAGTTATAAAAACTAGGTTGTGTATTGGTTCGGAGTTCAAAAACACTCTCTATTCCACATTTCAGCACCGTATGGCAACCAGGATAGATTTTAGCCTGTGAGGTCCCTCAACTGAACATCCCAACTCCAAACCTTGTACTTGCAAATGAATTCTACGTGTTCCAGAAATGCTCCTTTCAAATGTCACCATTGAAACTAGCCTCTTAGGTCCCGCAGCTGATCAGTGCAAGTAGCGTAAACCTGTACACTTACATTCGAACGCTCATTAAAATTGACGTCATCATCCTGGAGCTGTTTTTTTTTTTTTTTTTTTTTTTTTTTTGCATAAAAACGCACTAAAATAACTGAGATATGGTTGATTTTAAGCTCCAAACCGGCCTATCCTGAAGCTTTTTTGCTTGGAAACACACACACACATACACACAAACAGTAAATTACATGATGCCTGCTTTTTAGTTATTAAAAAAGGGGGGGAAAAACATGGTCGGGAGCTAAAAAATGCATTAATTTGGCGCACCCTGCTGGTGAGGCCGCCAGCAAACAGGCGTATGAAATTTTAATACAATGGTCCCGACTATGGTTTTTTTGCTCCTTTTTACTAACTAAAAACGCTGCAAATTATTTCACAAAGGTTTATTATTTTTTCAATTGAGTATGATCGTAGTTTTAGTTGGCTTGCATATGTCATAAGGCCCGTCCAGACTCCTCGGCGTGTCCTATTTCGAGTTGCCACAACCTATACTTCTATAATTATATACGCATGTTTATATTTCTCGTTTTGAGCTCCTATCCATTCAAATAATTATTGCCTTAATAATATCATTATCTAAGTACGTACGAAAAGTCGATATGTTATTAAATATGCGTAGGCAAAGCATTGGTATTAACACACAAATATGACCTAGAAAAAAACATATATTCATGCCTCGAAAAAGACACTTTTTCGCCTATTTTTGACTCATAGCGCCCATGGGTGCGGAGCGATCGAGCTGGCGAGAAGTTAGGACCAACTAGACCCCAAGTGCGAAAGAACGGATTTTTTAAGTCAATTTTAAGGCCTTTTATGGCCCGACGGCGAACGGCGGACGGCGGATGGACATTGTAAATTTGGGTTCTACGCACTATGAAACGTAAAATGACAAAGTTTGAGGGGGGATGTTATAGTATAACTACACATGTTTTAATACATAATCATGGTAACGTTTGTTTACATTCAATAAAAAAAATTCATTCTTCATCTAACTTCACCCGAGTGTGTAATTTATAACTACATAATATACTTAGGATTATAACATGGCGCAGCAGTAGTTGAATTCCTACGATTCCACATGCCAAAGAAGACTACAAGGAAGTCGAAGGTGGATGAGAAGCTTGAGGAGCGTTTGGGCCCGGTTGAGTCAGCAATTGAAGCAATAAGAAACCAACTTGAAACGTTGACTGAAGCAGTTGTGTCCTCTACAAGAAGCCTAACCCCTAATACTTCTTCGCATCGATCAACACCAGAACCTGAGACATCTTCTGCTCCTATCTCAGCAAGAGCGAGTGAACAAGGAAACATAAAGTTGTCTGGAATCCCAAAACCAGAACAGCTCGAAGAATATTACTCCTTTTCACAATTTCAAGATTGGCAGCGAAGATATGTGAATTATCTCAAAGCTCAAGGTGCACATATAGCGCCAACAGAACAATCAAACGCTATCCTTTTCTCATTTCTTAGCCAAGAAATATCAGACGTGTTGAGACTAGTGTTAAACATTCCTATCGGAAGTAATTATGAAGGTGTACTTAATACATTGAACGAGTATTATCAGAAAAAAGAAAATGGTAGAATCCGAAGGAGTCAATTCATCAACCGTAGACAACAGGAGGGTGAAAACTTCATGTCCTTTTATCGTGAAAAAACAAAGTTATTTCAAATTTCCGACCCATGCCCTAATTGTTACCAGCGGTGTCTAGCAGACAATGTTATAGAGAGTCTCCGCGATGAAAAAGTGAGAAGGAAGTGCAGGGCACTGCCTGACTCTTCCAGTTTGTCTGAAATAGTTAAAATATGTGAGGCGGAGGAGATGATATCAAAAGAAGAAACGGGCGAATTAGGAATGATTTCGAAGATAACGCAAAAACAAAAGAAATGTCCACGATGTAACAATATTTGGCATCAATCCCTCAAAGAATGCCCAGCGAAAAATAGTGAATGCCATACTTGTAAAAAACGTGGTCATTTTGCTAAATGTTGCAGATCTAAGATTTTGATGAGGGTAATGGAACCCGAAGAGGAAGAGGAGGACATACAAATCAGCTACATGAAAATCAATGGGGTGGCGAATCAATCAAATCCGTGCCAATTCAAGGTCACAGTGGTGAGTAATTTGAATAGAAAAGTCGAAAAACAGTGCTTGGCAATTCCTGATACTGGGGCAGAAGTATGCGTGGCTGGAATGAACCTCTTGAAGGACCTTCAAATTGACCCAAAGCGACTGATCAGAACGCGTATAACTCTCACCACAGCCAATGGATCAGGGATTAAAGTGATTGGGAAATTGCCTTGTGTTATTAAATACGAGGACTATAAGGCAGATCTGTATATATACATCTGTGTTGGTGTACGAGACTTGCTCGTCGACAGAGCGACCTTACGTACCCTAAAAGTGATCCACCAAGATTTTCCCCGCCCCATTTCTGGCTTTGGTAATATTAGAAGAATCACGTCATCATCTCAAGAGCCTTCAATTGAAGAAATAGAGCAATTTAAAGAGAAGTTGTTAAGTGAATATGAAGATGTCTTCGATACTAAGCCTCTGAAACCTATGAAAGGTCGAAAAGTTCATATTGAGCTAAAGGAAAACGCAGTTCCATTTGCCATCACTTGCCCAAGAAAAGTGCCTTTCGCTTGGAGAAATCAGGTTAAACTTGAGCTCGATGATATGGTTTCGAACAACATAATCAGGTCATCGCCAGAAGAAGCTACTGATTTTGTTAGCCCTCTGGTTGTGGTTCCCAAACCTAGTGGAAAAATTCGGGTTTGTGTGGACTTCACGAAACTTAATAAGTACGTGAAAAGACCAATTCATCCGTTTAAAGCACCGTGGGAAGCAGTCTCCGATATTAGTAATGGAAACAAATTTTTCTCAAGTATGGATGCAGCTTCTGGATACTTCCAGTTGGAACTTGATGAAGAAAGTCAAAAACTAACCACATTCTTAACTCCGTGGGGGCGATATCAATTCCTAAGAACTCCTATGGGACTAGTGAGCTCTGGAGATGAATTTTGTCGACGTGGAGATGAGGCATTAAGTGGAGTCAAAAATATACAAAAAGTTGTGGACGACATTTTAGCTTACGACAAGGATTTCGAGACTCATTGCATTAGAATCAAAGAGATATTGGACAGATGTCGAGCACATTCCATCACACTGAACAGGGATAAATTTATTTTTGCAAAGTCTGAGTTACCATATGCTGGATACATTGTGGGAAGATCAGGGATAAAAGTGGATCCGAAGAAAATTGAGGCAATCACTAAATTTCGTGAACCCAAAAATTTGACCGAATTACGATCCTTCCTGGGTATGGTAAATCAGCTTGGAAGTTTTTCTCCCAACATTAGTGCTGCAGCAGGGCCACTTAGAGACCTGTTGAGCTCAAAGAATGAGTTTCTATGGAGTTCAACCCATTCAGAAGCCTTTGCATCTGTTAAAAGGATGTTAACCGAACCCCCAGTCCTAACTCACTTTGAGTTAGATCGAAAAACCGCTCTTCACGTTGACGCGTCACGGAATAATGGATTGGGTTATGTCCTTCTCCAGGAACATAAGGGAGTGTGGAAGCTCATTCAGTGTGGATCACGCTTCATATCCGACACTGAAAGAAGGTATGCGATGATCGAAATTGAAATGTTGGGAATAACATGGGCAATTCTGAAATGCAAGATGTATTTGCAAGGTCTAAATTCATTTGCTGTCATTTCGGACCATAAACCGCTATTACCAATTCTGAATGGACAAACCCTGGATGCCATCCAAAATCCGAGGTTACGGCGCCTCAAGGAAAAGTTGTCCGGTTTTAATTTCACAGCTGAATGGAAAAGAGGAAAAACCCATCTCATTCCAGACAGTTTATCAAGAGCACCCAATGACAACCCAGAAGAGAGTGATATGCTAGCTGAGGATGAAAATGGAACAGTAAATTCGACCCTTACACAGCAGATAGCTTTCTTAAATAGAGAAAACGAAGATCGTAACATATTCCAGGACCCATTGTTGACAACAATTGTTGAATGCTCAAGAAGTGACAAGGAATATCAGGCATTGAAACATCAAATATTAGAAGGATTTCCATCATGCAGAAAAAATCTAACAAAGGAACTAACCCCATACTGGAGAGTTAAAAATGACCTAACTCTAGACGGAAGCCTTATTTTGAAAGGATGTCAACTTTTGATACCAAAAGTAGCGAGAAAAGAAATACTAGCTAAACTCCACGCATCCCACCAGGGAATTGAAAAGACTATTAGACGAGCTCGACAAACTGTATATTGGCCAGCTATGAACAGTGACATAAAGAACACTGTAGAAGCATGCAATTCGTGCCAGGAATCAAGACCATCACTTCCAAAGGAAACCATGATTCAGGACTCAGTTCCAGACAGACCTTTTGTAGACATATCCATGGACTTATTCGCAGCAGGTGGGAAGAATTTTATGGTCTACATCGATAGGCTATCGGGATGGCCGATCGTATGTCAATTTGGTTCGCGGTGCCCTAGCAGCCAGACCATTATTTCTAGCCTCAGAAGAATCTTCGCGGACACGGGTGTACCTATCCGAGTCAGATGCGACGGTGGTCCTCAGTTTTCCTCTTTTGAGTTCAAACAATTTCTCAAAAGATGGAATATAGTTATGTCACCTTCTTCTCCTTACTTTCCTCAAAGTAACGGCCACGCAGAGGCTGGTGTCAAAGCCATGAAAGCATTACTCGTTAAATGCATGAGAAATGCTATGCTTGACGAAGAAGCATACAATGCTGGGTTGTTGGAATTTAGAAATACTCCTACAGCTAATGGCCAATCACCCTCTCAAGTTTTATTTGGTCACCCTCTCAGATCTCTAGTGCCCGCGCATTATACGTCATTTTCCAAAGAGTGGCAGAAAACAGCAGACGGGTATGATAAGGAGATCGCTAATAAAAAGTTGAAGGTCGCCACTAGATACAACCAAACAGCCAGGGAATTGGAACCTCTTCAAATAGGCACGTTTGTAAGGATGCAAAATCCGCTCACTAAAAGATGGGACATGTGTGGAGAAGTCATGGAAAAAGGATCTTACCGAAAGTACATCATTAAGGCACCAAGCGGAA
Organism: Adelphocoris suturalis; assembly: GCA_030762985.1. Taxonomy (NCBI): domain Eukaryota; kingdom Metazoa; phylum Arthropoda; class Insecta; order Hemiptera; family Miridae; genus Adelphocoris; species Adelphocoris suturalis. Next base: position 31,604,741 of record CM061042.1, read on the forward strand.
GAAAAAGGAGGCATCATGTAGTTTTTCTGTGTGTGTGCGTTTCCAAGCAAAATAGCTTCAGGATAGGCCAGTTTGGAGTTCAAAATCAACCATATCTCAGTTAATTTCGTGCGTTTTTATGCAAATAAAACAGTTCCAAGGTGATGACGTCAATTTTAACGAGATTTCGAATGAAAGTGTACAGGTTTACCCTACTAGTGCACCTCCGTGCCTCGTAATTGTTTTCAAAGTGTCTCAACGGAGCTCCATCTTAAATTTCAGCACCGTCAGTGGATTAGAAAAGGAATTAGCTTCAGGGGTCCCATAGCTGATCTGAGTCCCTCCATAATTTGTTATTGTATTGCAAATGGTTTAAGAGTCATGATGCGTAGAATCCATTTTCTTTCTCTATTTCCGTAAGTAATTTTGATCCTTACAAACAGGCATTAAACCACAATACACAAATCATTATTTTCGAAAATATTAATTTTGGAGACGTGAATCAGCGTCTTAAACCAGCCTAATGGTTGTTTGCAGTTACTGTAGTTGGTATTAATCATACACACAAGATTCGATGTATACTTTTATTATTTCCCTTTGCCAATATTTATAATTTAAAACAGAGACTTTTTTAATACATTATTTCTTTTCAGTATAGTTCGAAGTCTTAAGACTTGCATACTTCCGAAGCGTAGATTGACTTACTCCATGGTAAAATTAAATACAGTCATAGACATTCATTTTACATCTACTTTTTAACCTAGCACTGGTTGGATGTGGTAATTATTTGAAACAGCACCAAAAAATAGACGTTGACCCAGCTAATTGGGAATTTTGATTGGCTTCTGCTTCCGCAGGATAGGTATATCTTTACTTTCGAAAAATATTATGGAAAATCGACGAATTCTCCATTCAATGTGAAATTTGTGTAATGGGCCTTGTGTCAACAATATTCTGCCTTGTGCCAACTTGGTTGCAAAAAATTTGATTTACTGAACTTTTTCAGTATGATTAAATCCCATATTCATTAATTTGCTGAAGACAATAAAGTGATTTGCAGCAAGCTGATCCTGTAATGCTCAAGTAGGTATGCTACAAGCAAATAATCATAATAATTAAGTAAGTATTGATGAAACCAGCTGTGAATTCATATGAAGCGGTTTAAGAACTACCTATTTCACCAGGTAAACTCATTGCACATTATCATTGTCATCTTAAGACATCCATGGAAAAAAGAAAATGTTCCAGATGGAAGAATCCAACGATGGAAGTTGGTAATACAGACATAGTACCTACTTTGACAAATATTTGAGATTACCAACATAAACACCTCTTTAGAAAGAAGGTTCTCATCCAATTGCCTTCCAGGACTAAGTTTCAAGGCGAAACGTTCACAGTAGAATTCACTTTAGTCCTCCTCCGAAACGGCTGTATCAATTTTTCAATCTGTAGATTTTTGTGGGACTAATTTATTAATGTTTGAAATGTTTGTTCTGATTGAAGAGTTGAAATATTAACATATATTTCATAAAACGCTGTAAATTATTACACAATGTTTTATTATTTCAGTATTGGATTGTTCTTCCACGCAGAAAACCTGTATATTATTGAACGAATCTATTATACATCAGGTATCTAAATATATCTACATTGGTGGAGACGCCTACCGAAATTAATTAAATTAAGTAACACACTTACACTTTCCGAGTATCCAACTCGAGCTCATCCACCAAGTGAAAATCAATTATATAAAACATTTCACCTACCTAAGCATGTGACAAAAGTTATAATACATCCAGTTATATGAAGTGGAAATTCCATAGGAATTATATAAACTGATGCGAGCGTCTAGATCAGACATTGCAGATTTTTGCAATGTTCCACAAGTTATGAATTGCTCCCATCTATTTGATTTTTTTCCTGACCAAGTTTCTACCCCATAGGGAGAGCAAACGGATGAATGCAGAGCGACCCGGGTGGTTTCATCCGATTCTTTGAGAACATTTCTATAAATGACCCCCCCCCCAAACATTTCTCTGTAACCTTGAAAATTTTCAAGATCTCGATTTTTCATTTTTCAATATTTCAGCTCTTAAGTTTACTACCAAGACTTTGCAAAAATTACTATCCTTAATTACAACCCTTTAGGGCCGATAAAAATTGATGCCGATGTTAGCACATCCCCGGCCAATGTAAGATTTTTGAACCGACTTCTTTTGGTCCAGTAGTTTTGGAAAAAAGCTGTGGACGGCATACGGCGTGCGTGCGGACGGATTTTTTTCTTCCGATTTTTGGATTTTACGCATCTTGAAACGTAAACCAACAAATTTTTATGGGAGTTTATTCCCATCCTTAGTCAATTACTTACAATGGTTTCATTATTGAAAATAATAAACCAAAAATCGAATGAGACCACCACGCTACTCAACGTCAACAAGAATGTGAATGATAACACGGTTCATTCGACTTGTGTATTGAAAAAATTCCCTTCTTATAAACTACACGGTGTAACAAACATTATTGTCAAAAATCCAGGGATCGATTTTACAACTACTTTGCAACAAAAAGTGCCTCATATACTTTTCTTTTTAGAGGCTTCGTTTTCGAGTAATTTCACTTTTAAGATTTTTTCGTGTTTTCAACCTTATATCACTAAAATAACCATAACTCCCTCAAATAACTGTTAAAATTAAAAAATTAGTACACTTTAGGAAAGAGTGTTAAATTACCTACCACCCTGATACCATTTCAAAATTTTGTAATCAAGTTTAATGGGAGATAAATCCGGCTGAAAGTTGAATTTGACATATCTTAAGAAATATGTCAAAATTTGGAGCGCTATAGCTCGGAAGTCACTATTAGATTTTATCCTCATGGACGGGAAAAACTGCGCCAAGATCTCTCCTTTGTAACGGTGTAGTCAATTTTACTTTTACTTTGCTAATTAGGTGAGAAAACTGTGTTTTAATGTTGAAAAACATTGTTTTTTCAATGAAATCAAGGGTTTTCTTGAAAAATGACCTTCTATGAAAATACGAGTTTGGGGTCGGTTTCTACGTATTTTTTTATGCTGAATCGAATGGTAACACTTGCATATCTCCCAAACCCCGTTATAACCAAGTTTAACACTTTAACTCACAAATTTGAGTTCATTTGGTATGATAAATTTTATGTGTTTTTAGGGGTGAAACTAGTTTGCTAAAGTGTCAAATTCTGTTATAACGGGGTTTGGGTGATATGCAAGTGCAGGCATCTTGAGGACCTTCAATAAGTAGTTCAAGTGCAATTTCAGAGTGAACACCAGTAATGTGTCAAGCTCTGTCTCTAGATATGGAATGTAGTTAGACGTGAACGAATATAAGTGTCTTTTGATAAAGAGCAACTGTACACTTTCGAAAGTCAATTACAATGGTTCATTATTGAAAATAAACCAAAAATCGAATGAGACCACCAGGCTGCTGAATGTCAACGAGATGTGAATGATAACACGGTTCATTGGCTTGAGTATTGAAAAAAATTCCCTTCATATAAACTATAACTAGTGAACAAGGTGTGACAGTTACAAGAAAATTTCCTTTTCAAAAAGTCGAGCTTATTTCAACTTTTGTTGCCTATGGACGGACTATAAAGCGCAGTCACATGATTTTATTGCATCTATGTTCTTTCGGTACGATGTCCATGTAGTTATGTCATAGGCACGGATTAATAGATAATTAAATCAGTAGTCTGCGTAGAATTTTTAGGTATATAATGCGAAAGAGGTTTTATGATTGAAAATCGGACCAGTTGAATAGAATAATGAATAGGACCACCCACCTCCTACCACACCTTTCTTTACTCAACAGAGTACCTACTACTCCAGCCCTTGATTTTCATGTAATTAGATACATGTTTTTCTTCAAGAGACTAACTATACTACTATACAGTTGTATTCTTGAATGATTTTAATGACAACTTTTTTTTACAATTTCACTCCATAGTTATTTACTTGTCTCGGAACTTTAACAATAAATGGATGTTAACTTTCTGCAATAAAATCTGAAGAATGGATCGGTTGATGTTTCCAACTGTGTTTAATTGCGTTACTTTAAAAATAAAATATATTAAGAGTGATGTTGATTGTAGTTGAATTCAGTTAGGTACTAATCTTATGATAAAACTCAATTAAATTTAGTAACAATGTATGCGAGTTCTGAGTGATCAATGTCGACCTAGGTCTGTTGACCTTGTAAGATTGCAGATTCGTCTCATACAATACACTTTAGTGATCAAGCATTTGGAAATCTAATGATTGGCAGGCAGACGGAGGAGGGCAATATTGGAAAACTTCAATATTCATGCATATTAGGTATTCTATCATGCCACAAAGACAAAACTCTGTAAATGAAAATTCGTTCAGCCATTCCAGAGAAAAACGGAAATCAACTTTCGTAATTAAAGCACAATTTAAAGTTTACTTTTAGAACCATACCTGTTTTTTTTTTTTTTTTTTTTTTTTTTCAAGGAACTGGGTTTGAACTGCTTATAGTTACAAAAAATAAGGACTGAAGCAGTACAATGATAACACCCATGTAAGCTTTTTATTCGTGGACAAAGCTTGGGCCAGAGACTCCATACCGTTCTATGGTATTTTTTCGATGATACACCAGGTTTACAGCAAACCTACAAATTCAAACCATCTGAATAAACAACAGAATCATGACTTTGGTCCAGAAATTTTCTGTTCCAGCGAGCATCCCTCACTTGTACGTTATCGTATTTTCTGATCCAATAAAATAGAATATTGAGAGAATCAGACATATCTGCAACCGACATATCAACAATTGCTGCTGCTCATCATCTACTGCCGATTATCACTTTGCATTCGGCAAATTTTGTGTCAAGCATTGAGGGAGGTGTAAATTTTGAATAGCTTCTCTTCCCATTATTCATTGCATAGAACTAACTATAGTTGGCAAAATGATAAATCCAAAATCATGTACCTTCTGAAGAAACCTCTACTCTTTCTGACTTTTAGGAGGGAAACTTCTGTTCCAGCAAGCTTCTTCACTAGTACATTGTCGTATCTTCTATTCAATTACGTCACTCAATGAAAAACAGTATTGACAGAATCTGACAGATGTGCATCCAACACACCAACTGTCACTACTGCATATCATCTGCTGCTGATTTGCTCTTTTCATTCGACAGATTTTGAGTCAAAAATTGAGGAAGAGGTAAATTTTTTATTGCTTCTTTTCCCATAATTTATTGCTATGAACTACCTATAGCCTAGTCGGTACAATGAACATTCCAAATCCATATACCTTTTAAAGAAAGCTCTATTCTCAGCTGAATTTTGTGCTGGAACGTTCTGTTCCCGCAAGCTTCCTCTCTAGTACGTTGGCGTATTCTCTAATCGAATATGTCACTTAATGAAAGACAATATTGACAGAATCAGACAGATCTTCATCCAAGACATCAACGGTCGCTACTGCATATCATCTGCTGCTAATTTGCTCATTTCATTCGACAGATTTGAGTCAAGCATTGAAGAAGAGGTGAATTTTTGATCGCTTCTCTTCCCATCATTCATTTTTATGAACTAACTGAAGTTGATACTAAGAACCATCCATAGCCATATCTATTTGAAGGAAGCTCTATTCTCTTCTGACTTTCGGGCTGAAAAGTTCTGTTCCAGCAAGTATTCCTCACAAACGCTTATCGAATCCACTAATCGAATTTTCCATTCAATCAGAGGCATTTCGATAGCACTAGACAGATTTGCATCCGACTGTTTAACTGCCACCTACTGCTGCTTTGCTCTTTGCATTCGACAGATTTTTAGTCAACTATTAAGTAAGAAGTAAATTTTGGATCCCTTCTCTTCCCATCATTTATTAATGCGAACGAACTGAAGTTGATACAAAGAATCTATTGAGAAAGCTCTATTTCATCACCACCAAATATATCAATTGAAGCCGGAAAATCTCCTAGATAAATTTTACTCTTAAACACCGTGTGATAAGAAAGATTCTGGCACTTTCTATAATCGCTCGTTGATCAACGAGCACAATATTGAAGCGTTTAATTGCGTCATTAAATGCAGAATGGATAAAATAATGGGTATTTCAACTCATTATATTACGATGCAATCATGTTTTCAGTATAACAGTGTTCAGCAGCTAAATGAGAGTTCTATTTATAGTTGATCGTGTAGACGTGACGCTTCTGATGGGAGCGTGTTGCTCTAGATAGAACTCGTAACACAGTTGCAGTTTCTGAGTTTTAAGGTGAAGAATGCAGTTCTAGATCGTCGAACAGGAGGTGTTTCTTAAAACTCATCGTGAAAGCTCTTGGCGGTGTTGACCATTTTGGAGCCCAGGAAGAGATCCATCTTGGCTAAAACCTCTTCGAGGGACAGACGACCGTCTCGGTCTGTGTCGCCAAGCGTCACCAGCGTCATGGCCTCTTCGCGGGCGTGCCTGGGGTTCTGCGGATCTATGTACCTCTGCAAACAGTCAAAAGAAGTTTCATGAGAACACCATTAAGAGAATACGTAGACAACATGTTTCATTATTACCGATCCCAGATCAGCTGAGTGGGTTTAGAATCCAGTTTTTTCCCTAATGATCCCACGATTCTGAGATTTGGTATGTGGGCCCTTGAGGGACTTCTGAACACAACTGACCGATCCCAGATCAGCTGAGTGGCTCTAGAATCCAGTTTTTTCTTTAATGATCCCACGATTCTGAGATTTGGTATGTGGGCCCTTGAGGGACTTCTGAACACAACTGACCGATCCCAGATCTGCTGAGTGGCTCTAGAATCCAGTTTTTTCTTTAATGATCCCACGATTCTGAGATTTGGTATGTGGGCCCTTGAGGGACTTCTGAACACAACTGACCGATCCCAGATCAGCTGAGTGGGTTTAGAATCCATTTTTTTCCCTAATGATCCCACGATTCTGAGATTTGGTATGTGGGCCCTTGAGGGACTTCTGAACACAACTGACCGATCCCAGATCAGCTGAGTGGATCTAGAATCCAGTTTTTTCCCTAATGATCCCACGATTCTGAGATTTGGTATGTGGGCCCTTGAGGGACTTCTGAACACAACTGACCGATCCCAGATCAGCTGAGTGGCTCTAGAATCCAGTTTTTTCCATAATAAACTCTAGCCTACACATCGTACTTTTCTCATCATCGGCCATTACTCTTCGTTACAAAATCTGATGATAATAATGATGTAATTATGGAATGAGTAAAACAAAATTGTATTTTGAAATTTATTTGAATGAAAAAAAATATTTTTTTTTAAAACGTGTTTTTGCAATAAATTTCCACAAACAAAAGTACAATACGGGGTTTTATAGGAAGGGGAAAGGGGGCGCAAAGACATAAAATGTCTCTCGTGGTTGCGTACTTGTATGAAAGCTGTATCCACCGTATGAGTTTCAAGAGGTTCTAATACCAAGTTCAGATTTTTTTTTTAAATTGTCCGCACTCTTTAAGCTATACATTGTCCAAAGCATCTCTCCAAAACTGGTGGACCGATCTTTATGAAATCGGGCTCAAAAATTTTCATTATTTTTATTTTCAATAATAAACCTTCACAATCGTGCCACTTTCGGGTCAAGAAAGATAAGATTGAAACAACTCAACTTTGGAGTAAAATTAAATTTGTAAAATCAAAGCTCAATTTGGTTCAATTGGATCAATAAAATATGAATATGTATCTCAACAATGAAAGAAAATAAAGTTTTTTATAATAGCCAAGAGTACGAGTTTGTGTGTAGAAGGAAGAATTGTAAAGTAAAACTCTGCTCTCTCTAAAGCTTCCTTAAAGCACAAGTATAAGTTAAATTATTATCCCATATGCATAATATGCACACACAGCTTAAAATATTCATTTACATATTCTACATCAAAAACATACCTATTTTCTTGACAAGTACATACTTGAGAAATATTCTACTGGTACGGACTGATCATCTGAGGAATCCCTGAGGGTAATTTATCCCCAGATAGACCTACGTTTCAGAAATTCGAAATATAGCCATTTTGGAACATTTAGAATACAATTACAAGGTGCGGAATCGCAGTGATCAGCTGAGAGACCCCTGAGACTCGAACTACGGTGCTGAAAGTAGAAATACAGCTTTTTGGGACACCTATAAAACATTACATGGTGTGAAATTGCAGTGATCAGCTGAGAACCTTCTGAGGCTAAAACATCTTCTAAACGATCTACGGTGTTGAAATTTGGGACACCTAAAAATCAATTATAAGGTTCAATTTATGCTGATACCTTATGATGGATTCTAAAGCTTCACGATCTACCATCGATTTTGTTCGAGGGTAATTGGGTACAAGTCTTAGGACGGCATCCTACTGCTTTTGTTGAAATCGGTTACCATTAAACATACCAAAGCTGAAATTGGTTGTTATAGACGAAGCTCTGATACTGATGGATCGATTTTGATGAAATGGGTAGGGAATGTGCCAATTTACAGAGAAGATAGACAAATATAGAAACTGCTATTTTCGCCCTTTGTGGCGTATTAGCGAAGTGTAAAATACTGTACATATATAGGTAATAGGTACAGGTACACATAGGTAATATACAGGGGCGGCCCGTGAGGGGGGGCATCGGGACATTGCCCCAGTATATTTGGGAAAAAAGTAACAAACTGGAATGAAGACTTTACAAACAGCTCCATGCTGTGGCTCCAAGGTGGATGCTAGAAGGACTAGGTTTACGCTCCATCCAAGGAGGTTTAAGATCCATCTACCAGCGAAAAAGTACGTAGATTGCGATTTGCGATGATATCACTCTATCAAGAGGGAAATTTCGTCGATTCAGGTTAGACTTTGAAGGGAAAAAAATGGGAAATAAAGGGCAAGAAACGGGAAATACGGGGCAAGGAACGGGAAAAAGAGGTCATAACGGGAAATTTCTCATGATTATGGGGGCTCTGCCCCAGACAGGGTTTCCAACTTTTCTAAAGACCGTAGAATGAAATTTACGTTATGAGTCGCTTCCACTAGAGGAGTTTTGGTTTATTCCGTTAGCCAAACTGATTTAGCCTGTTGGGTATGTTCGTCTATGTTTTGTTGTCTTTGCAAGTAATATGTGATGTTTCTTTAAGTTCGTTTGGTTGTTCCCAAGAATTTACTCTAATCTAAAGTAAAGTCCGTATTATAGCGTTGTTATAAGTACCTATAAGTTGTTGAATACATACCTAAGTTGTTGAATACATCTTTTGTAATAAAGTCCTTTGTATTGTCGGTCGAGTTGGAGTGCGTTGTTCTATGTGTTCTATGTTGTGGAATGAAGAAAAATCATCGATCACGTTCATCGACGGATTTACGTAAGTAGAAGTTTAGTCAGGTATTGATTTTGACATTTTCATGTCTTTGCTTTGGCACATTAACTGAAAAATCGTCACGAAAACTTGCTCACGCGATACCAATAAATAAAATAGACTCACTGTATTGCGTAGAGAACAATCAACTAGTTTCTTTATGTCTTTGCTATGACACATAAACTAAAAAACGTCACGGAAAATTGCTCACAAAAATATTTTGATGATTTCAGCTTACAACCGAGCCGTTGCTATGGAAGTGGTACTTCGTCGTTTTTCAACCCACAAAATTCGTTGACCATTCGTTCGAAAGCTCTCGATTTATCCAACCATATTATGTTAACTACTGCGAAGTGCGTGGCCAACAAGCTGAGTTATGAGCAAGGTTATTTGAATAATTGTGTACACTCAGGTGATCATTCTCAATAATTGATATTGTGAACATGATTGCCAGCGCTTGTTAATTTCTGATGATTTCATTGAGCTGGTGTTTCGATGATTTGATTAATAGCAGGTGATCCAAATATTGCGAGAACGGTTTGATTTGTGAAGCGGTGGTTAAATCATTTTAATAGTTAATTTCTATGCTTTACACTCTGGGAAGCTGTAATTTCTTATGTAGCCTCTTTAGGACATTTACTTGACGATGTCCAGGGTTCGGATAAGATGAGTGGCTCTTGAAGCTAATTTCTATGTTTTACACTCTAGGAAGCTGTTGAATTGATGATTTGAATTGAAGCCTTGATAATTTTTAGTACTTTTAATAATAATATAGTCCATTCTAAAACTTTTAGATACCTAGTAAGTAGGTACCTACCTATAAGATAGTATTTTTAATTCAATTTATTTATCTAATTAATTTATCAATAATATTTAATGATAATGATTTATTATTATTTAGTAGCCATATTCTTTCATAACAGTTGCCCAAGGCATGACATGACCCAAGTGGGATTTATGTATCATGTGTTTAGGTCAAAGTTAATTCACACTGAAAACAAAACTAATGGAAGAAAAACCTCAATGCTCTTCTTGACTGTCAAATAGGTAAATATTTTTGTGCCCCACTCCTTTTGCAGACCACCGGCCGCCACTGGTAATATAGTACCTACTACATCTTAATCGTTGATCTTGAAACGGATGCTGCGTGAACAATAATTAATAATTTCACATTACTAACGTCAGTACCAATTACGGTAAGTTCGAGAACGCAACCCGCAAAGCACGCCTGTTATGTGGGTCCAGTTACCTAGCAACTTCAAGGCTAACTAGGAACGCTCCTCCAAGGCTGGTTCCAGGGAGGGCCAAACGCCGTGGATAATATAATTGCCCATAATGCCCATCCAACAGAAGCGAAATAACTACAGTAAAAATAATGGTATGCTGGATACTATAAAGTGAAACAGTGGTGAAATTATGTCGTTCCCCCTCTCCTGAGGGGGGGCTGGCCCATCCTCATGCTGAAGTTCCCAAATGAGATTTTGCCCCTAACCCAAGGCGAATTTCGATGTTGCCTCCGACACGTTCTACGCTTCCAAGTTCCCTTCCTTCTTCTACCACATCTATTTCTAGTGAAAAAATTAAACCACATAGGTAGATGAAGTTGTTGTGAATGTAATGCTTCTTCCATTATGAAAGAATGCGTTACACGTTAGGAATCTATGACTCGGAGAAGATTAGAGTAGGCGTAGTCACGTTAATGTGACTTTTGAATCGTTTCATTCAATCATAGAACGATTCCCTATTCGTACAGTACGACTCAGTGGTTAGCTTCTGGTTTGCTTGAGCTAGAAAAACCTTTATATGTACTACGACTAAGCTGAATGACTCAGATGCAAAACTCCCTAATATACAATTAATATGATCAGGAAAATATTCGCTATTCAAATTTGTATTATACGTTTATCTGATATGACCTTTGTACAGCTAGAATACTAATTTGATTTGACTGCTATGAAAAATGTTGTATGACAAATTAGATGAAGAGTATAGGGAAGAACGGGCTATCATGGTTTTTCCTTGTTTCGAGAAAAACGAATTTGAATGCAAAAAACTCAATAAAATGTATATCCTGCGATCAAAAAATCTGAAATTTTGAAATTATAATGTCAACGTACAGGTAAAAGTAATAAAAATGCCAAATTACCTCACGAAATTAATTTTATTGAAATATAACGGGAAAAAAGCCGAACATCACAGAAAACAGCGAAAGAACGGGATAACTCCCTTGACAGCGATTGATTTCCTCACTTGTGGGTTAATTTCTCGAAATTCCTCCTGGCTTTCTCAGTACAGAATATTTTTGAATAAATCAAATCCCTGGATCTTTCAGAAGAGATCGAACCTTTTCTCGTGTAGGAACTTGATGGAAAGTAAAATTTTGATGTACTAAGTGGCTTCCGAGCCAGATCTTTTCTTTTTTTGGCGGATTCGGCGTCACAAACTTGCTAGTAAATTTTGTATTATAGCTCTGACGATAGTAAATAAGCCAATGGTAATCAACATGAAATTTTACTTCTCTCAACCGCCTTGTCTTCATTGGAGCTTTAGGAATATACTTTGTGGTGTCAAGAAAACCCGCCCAATCAAAATATCTCATTTTTATCAGCCAAAAAATTAATGTATAACACAGGACTAAACGATGAATATTGAATAGACACAGCAACAGATCGGAAAAGTGGAAGAATGTGAAATATGAAACACAGCTAACTTGCTGTGATTGAAAGGCTGGATAATGAACTAACAATGATGGGGGAGGTGGCAGCTCTAAGTTAGCCCGTTCTTTCCCTGGACCGCTCCCATAAGCCCGTTCTTTCGCTGTATAGGAAATACTCACCCGCTGTTTTGAAGTATTTAGACTCGTTTATTCCCTGTTTGACCTCACCAACGTGTTCGGCTACCCCCAATACAAAATGTACCATTCTCAACTCACTTTTGACAAAAAAATCAGTTAGCCCGTTCTTCAACTGTACTCTTCAGATAATAAAGGCATCTGAATCTGACTGGTAAGTACCTACCAAGAGTTCTCTTCTATCTGCCAGAGCGTTTCCATCTTTGTCTATGGCGCTTCTGAACTCCAGCCGTCGCTGGTCCTCCCCCTGTGACACCAAAGTCTCCCCTCCGCTAACCTGCAGCACAGCGAACTCTTCTTCAGTCAGCATCTCGTCCCCATCTCGATCTGCAAATATTCATAATCATAATGCATTACAATGAGATTTACAATGTGATGAGGGTTGAATAATATGAAACACCTCTTAATTATCACTGTGTACGAATAGTCCAGGAGCCAGGGCCGAAAAAAATTAGTAATTTGAGGAGAAGGTTTGAGATTAGATTTTGAAAATTTAGTCCGTTCTGCGAGAGAAAATTTTTTCTGCAATCTCAAAATCGGTGGAGTATAATGCCAGCTTCATAGATGGCTAAATTTGCCCGTTTTAAAGTTTTTCTCTAATAATTCCTAAACCGTACATCCAATAGAAATTTTTGTACCTAGCGATGTTATAGAGCATTAAAAAAACTGTTCGATCCCAAAACTCCTAATTATCTCATAAAATAAGCGAATTACAAACAATTGAAAATCGGGCTAATTGTGGGTCAGTCCTCTCCTCCCCCCGTCTAGACTTTTGCCCTTCAAAAACCCCTAGCGACCTCAATATTGGTCTGATTCAGGTCTGTCAACCCCCATTCGATTCAGGATTAAATACTTTCTAAAGTTGTTAGAATTTTTGGCTTTATGCCCTCCAATATTTGTGAATATCATATAGGTAATATGCTCGCATGGATTGCCTGGGCCTTTCTTTTCAGACCTTCAATTTATTGTACATGTTTATACAGCCTGTGCACGTTAATACTTATATATGCTGCAAGATTTATACACGATGTACTGTTACTGCGATAATTGGTCAACTAGACAGACGGCATGATGCCATTGTCGAAATAATGTTTGTTTGATTTGTTTTTTGTGTTATATTGTGTTCGCTTTAATAAAAATTTCTTCTTCTTCTTCTACTTTCCAAAGTGCGTATCAAACAAGTTTTAGCTGAGATCTTTCCCCATTAACTTACAGCCGAAATTGAGAATTTTATGTCATTTTACTCATAAAGTTCGCAAAAACGCCCTTTTACTTTGTACTTTAATGGGAAACGGTCTGAACAAAAACTTACTCGAAACGAACTTTGGAAAGTGTTTACCCTGAATCGAACTAGGTGATTTTGAAGGGCAACTGTCTAGACTGGGGGTGTAGAGAGGACTACCCCCAAAATTAGCACGATTTTCAATATTGGCGCATGCGCAGTAGTTATTGATGATACAATTATGTTGAAATTGATATAAGATGATCAAATTGTCATCCTCCAACTATCATCCAAATTTGAGCGAAATCGATAGACTAGGGCGTGAGAACAAGATGCTTGCAAGAATTTACGTTTGCGCATGCAGAGTGAGATATTGCGTCGAATGATGAAACTGATAGGGGACTTTCTACCTCCTAGCCCGCACATTCCCTGAAAATTTCATCCAAATCGGATGAAAACTGTGGAAAATAAGCTTGTTACAAGGATTTGCGGACACACGACAGACACCTAGACACAAGCCCATTCCACCCACTGGGAAGAAATGGGGGATTCAGAGCACTGCCGGAGTTCTTTACCATCTACTGTCTCATGCAGAGCAGCAGCGAACTCAGCAGATGAGCTGGGTTTGGGAGCAGTTGGTGGCACACACACACACTGACAGACAGACACGGAACCAAAGTTGTTCAGAATGGTCTAAAACGTAAAATGCGAATAGAAATTTTGATTTTGGAGACCAAAAATTTTTTTCTCCCGAAAAGGAAAACAATGCTTCCGCTACCTTTAGGTAGACTCGGAAGCAATATATAGGTATGTATGTCATGAAAGTTTTCATCATTTACACTATAGTAACTAAACTATTATTTACACCCAATACAACGTTTGATTTTATATTACGTAACTCTTCTTAATAATGGGAAACCTATTCTTTTCCACAAGTTACCAGAAGTCTGCATCTGTGGCATGTTCTTACAGTATAATATCTTCCTTCAGTTTGATTATTTCCTGCTCGAGGTTTTCACTTCTGCGGGAATAATAATTCCGTTGCTTTGTTGAGGATGGATTCTCAAAAAAGCTCACCACCGACCCTAGGCAACTGAAATCAAAAGCTAGGCGGGCGCCGCCGTGCCCGCAGTATCCCGGAACTAGAAAACAACGCTGAAACTTTTCCTAAAATGTTGGCAAAAATCTTTCTATTTTGTTTCGTGCATTCTTTAGCGATTCCCGATTTTTTTAGAGGAAGAACTGATTTCTATTCTCATTCCTAAGGAGGTTATCGTCTGGAACGTCACTACAGATATACCGTCGTTCAAGAACCGTCATGACAAGTAAAATATTCACATTCTCAGGTTCAAACTTATTCTTGCTTGGAATTTCAAGCCAGATCGATTGGTGCTGTTTTTCTGTTCGACTACTAGAAACACTAGTATCGCCAGATTCTACATTTTGTTGAAATCTGACACATCTTAGCTTTGTAATTAAGGTTAATCATTACATAACTGAAGGAAATTTCAAGATATCATGGCACCACCAAGCTATTTTCTCTAATTTCCCTAGTTTTCTCTAGTAGTTTTCCTTAGTCGGGAAAACTACAGTCATAGTTGCTTAATGCAGAACAGGCAGCACAAACCAAGCAACTGAAATAGGCCACCACCCCTGGCCGGTGCCCGTTGGCATAACAGATAACCGAATAAAAAAGAATGCCTAGGAATGAAGAATAAGCGCCATTTCATGGAAATGAGAATGTTTTCTCGGTTTCCTTGAAACCTAGGGGAATTCAGTTATGTCATTCTTAAGCGACGATATAATATACGTATGAAAAAGCATGAAGAAATCTGATTTTATGAAAATTTGGAGTCATTGCAATTGCTTAACTACCTTCGAAATTTCGCTAAAATCCGACTTTGGCCGTCATAGTAAGTAGTGGCAGTCTACGTATTTTATTTACTACTTATTTACATACATATTTTATTAGGTACCAAGTTTGTCGAGAAGATCATCCACCAGAGTGAGAATATTGTTGGCGGAAGATTCTGGATGTCTGAACGCCAGGAACTCGTCCAAAGTCAGGAATTCTGGGTCGCTTTTGGCTGCTTCCGACCAAGAAGCTTTATCTCTCGCTATGCTTTCTGTTTTACACAAAATAAGTTACGATTAACTGTCATTCGTGAAATGGAAGAGAAATCGAACGTGTTTTTCATGTAGAAGTGAAAAATTTACAAGTAAAATGTAAGATTTTTATGGTTACTCAGATTACAAAGGTTTCAGTTGAAATTCGCAAAAAAATATTGATATTAGTTAGTGAAACGATGTGCCCAAGCCCTTGACTGGATGCTCCAACTTTCTATTGCTGCTGCAGTGCTGCTGTTACGTATGACCCACATCAGGAGTTTCCAACTTGTAAACGATGCGCCCCAATTCAAGTTATCAATTCCACACTCAATGTGAAAGTTGACTTTGTTGTGAATTAAACCAATATTTCTTTACGGGTTGTTGCTCTAGCGCATCCTAAGCTAAGGTTACTATGAACGCGTATTGTACGAACTTTTTTTCGGAAGAATTTGTTGCAACAAACAGTCAGAACAAGATCGGATGGACGGATGCGCTGACAGCAGTTTTTGATAGTCAGAACGTGTGGGAAATGGGCAACAATGATTACCTATACTGTGATGCATTACTTTTCCTTAAAGGATTTAACTATTAGGGGGTAGCATGGAATTATGTAAAAACTTGGTAAATCCGGGGCCTGAGTGGGCGAGGTTATTACCTCTATCCTGCAAGGAGATGAAACATAAAAATTGCTTGTACGCTATTTCAAAGCGCCCAATCTGGGATTTACTATGGTTGTAGAGTTAAGTATTATTCTGATCGTCAGACAAACATAGACCGTGCGGTTACTGGATTGATGAGACAAAGGGCAATAATAATCGGTATTCAAAGAAATAAGCAGAAATAGTTCGATCGGAATAATAATAGTTTTGGAGGGACTCAGAATTGGCTGTACCTATAGGAGCTGCGTACCTACCTACTGATAAATAATGATACGCATGAGAGTTCATTGTTCAGCTGAGTGAGCTCCAAAGCCATTTTGTCTCCTATTCAACGCAGGAAGCGTCTATTTCACGTGGATCTCTAGAAAATGCGCTATCATGTGACTCGCGTCGTGAGTTTACCTTCGTATCTTGAAACATAAACCAACAAATTTTGAGGGGGTTCCATTTTTTCTTTGTTAATTACAAAGGTTTATTATTGAAAATAATAAAGCGGAATGGCCACCTTTGAGGGATCTTCCCAGTCCAGGGTGCTTCTCGTTGTGCTTCCTGATATAATCTTCATCAATGCCGTGTTTCATGAGGAAATAGTCGTGGTACTCGTTCCAACTTACGAACCCTGCAATAGTGAAAAAATGTATTTCAATATTACCTTCTAAGTTGCTGTACAGTATTGTACGAGATCTCTACATTTATAGAACATAGAAAGTAATTCTCACTGTATCATTTATATATTTAAAAAATGTAAACCAATATCATCAGCAGGATCATCTCTTGGAGAGACCAAATAGTTTGGAATTTGAATGGAAACACGATCACTAATATTCAGTTGCTTGGAAATGCCAAAAGATTTACTCATATGATTACAATCACCCACTAACCTACACAAGTAACTCCCCCCCCCCCCCCCCTCCAATCTGATCCTAATCTTCATTCTTATTCTTATGAAACTATTTTGATTCACATAATTAGACACCCAATCTCTTACAAGCTTACCAAACATTGTTTTCTTGAAAAGATATAAAAACTACGCAAATACTAATTCACAAGAACCAATTTTAAAACTTACCAAACGTTACTCATTTACAAAGATCTATATGCATATAGATCTGTAGCTATATTTATAGAGATAAATATATCTATATATTTTACCGTCACAAATATGTATAGCAATATTGCATGAATCCCCATTTGAAATAACGCTAAAGGCGTTCTCGTTCTTATCAGAGAATCACTCTTATCAAATCTGAAAGTCAAGGATCTTTTCAAAACTTCTTTATGGGTTCTCTTAAATTCGGTGAATTCATTTGATAACGTTGAGAGGAGAATTGCTTCCGAGTCTTCTTATAGCTAGCGAAAGTATTGTATTCACTTTCGGGAGATGAAAGAAAAATGTTGAAAAAGTTAGTGCTTATGATTCGATCAACATCTTACAGCACGTTTTACAAACGATTGTTTTTTTTCGTTAAGGAAATTTTTAATTGACTTTCACACCTGAAAATCGTTAATGTTAAAAAACGCAAGTTTATGAGGAGGGTGGGGGGGGGGCTTTCACAAAAAAAAAAAAAAAAAAAAAAAAAGAAGCCGATTATTTGTCCGAGTTTTAAAACATCAGTAACTCGAAGTTGTTACTTCCTATTTTTCAACTGTCCAAGAAATCAATCAATCAATCAGTCAATCTGTCAATTTGAATTTAGAAATGTTACATTTTTTGAAATGTTCGTGTCTTACTTAGGCACAGGGTCGGAAAAATCGGTAGTTTTTACAGCGTTACTAGAATTTATTTCTGATTATTTCCAGTTACAACGGATCCGTTTCCAGAGATTTTTTGAATTTCGGTCCCTTTCTATTTTTTGTTCATAGAGGTTAGGCTTAAATCCAAAACATCACTTCTATTACGCATTTCCGCAAAGCACAAAGCGTAGTAAAATGAAGGTTTTTTCTGTTCTTAAGTTGGTGTTGCAAATATCAATAAATGATGTTTTATTTTTAAAACGTATATATTTGACCTGCCCATATTACTTTATCTGAGTGTCTGTAAATAACCGTATTTTCTACTCGGCGTGGTCCCAGAACTAGATCCCCAGAAGTAGGTCCCATAGTTTCGGAATAGAATAGAATCGAATAATTTTATTGCAAAAACCTAAAAGGTAATACACACGTCAATATAAATATACATGAATACAAGAAGAAAAAAATCGTCAATATAAAGAAAAAAACGATAAAAAACTGTAAATACAATGGAACGACTTAGTCAAACAAGACCAATAATAAATGGCACAGATGGCTATACCTAAACTTGATGGTCAGAAAATCTTGAACAGCATATAATTCAGCATCAAGAAGAATAGATTTTAGTTTTTTGACAAATGACTTTTCAGGAAGCTCACGAACACTTTCAGGTAAACAATTATAGAGTCTCACACCGGTCTGCAAAGGATTGGACTTCAAAGAATTCGTCAGACGAGAGAGGATGGAGATTATTTCAAAAGCGAGTCAATTAGCTGTGCTTGTCCGATCCACGAGGCGCTAATCCAGGATTTTATGAATGATTTTAATGCAGCTGAACACGTAAAGGCTGGGAATGGTTAGGCACTGCATTTTTTAAAATAGCCCTTGCAACTTTCCTTGTATCCCAAACCCCCTTATAAAATCCTAACAGCATCTTTCTGTTGTTCGAAAAATTTCTCCCAATTATAAGAGTTCCCCGTCATGACACATATATAATTTGCATGAAGAAGGCAAAAAAGAGGGCAAAAAAGGCCATATGAAGAACAGAAAATGATACTGCAGATGAGAGTCGACGAAGTGCGAAGTTAGCAGGAGCAAGTTTGGTGTATAAATGGTCTGTATGATGGCTCCACGAGAGGCGATTGTCCACTTGAAGGCCCAGAAAATTTAGCGGACCCTCAAGACGGCCATTAAGACAGAATTTCATATTCTGCGTATTTTCCTTATTGAGCCTGAGTCCATGTGCCCCACACCACTCCTCAATAATGTTATTAGAAGAGCATAGACTAATTCAAAGAAACTGAGTCGTCACCTCTCGCCAATACTGTCATATCATCAGCGAACAAGAAAATATCTTGTCCCTCAACATTATTGAATTGGAAAGCCAGATCGTTTGCCAACAGCAAAAACAAAGTTGGACCCAGAACCGAGTCCTGCTTTACACCATACGTAATAGTTGTTGCCGTAGATAACGACCCACCAAATACGACAATCTGGCGCCATCCAACTCGAAAACTCTCGAAAAAAGCCACCGCAGATTCAGTGAAGCTGTAGTGGGCAAGCTTCTTCAAGAGCAAATTGTGTGGTACCAAGTCGAATGCTTTAGTTAAGTCAAAAGGCGAATGGCTGTCTGTTCTCTGGTTTCCAAACTCTCATACACTCGCAATAACAGGGAGGAATCTTTGTCAACCGTACATCTTCCTAGGCGGAATCCTAACTGCTGGGAGTGCAGTATATTCATTCCATCCGAGAAATCCCTTGATTGAGAGAGAACGAATTTTCTACTCTGCGTGGTCCCAGAAGTAGGTCCCAGAGTTTCGGAAAGAAGTAAATGGCCCTTACTAAGTCGTAAAGTTAAGACATTCTGTTTATCTTTCTGCTTCAAGAGCCATCAACGCGATCTACTTCTATCATCTGGACCACCACATTTTTCATGCAGAAAGGGAGAAAATTTGCAACCACTATGTTTATAGTAAGTGCGAAATCTGCTTCTGCATCAAGATCGCACCCAGGAATGTTCATCATGTATTTAAAAAGTCAAATTGTGGCAATGCATTTATTGTTCCAACCCCTTCGACAAAATTTTGCTACCTTGTGCGTATACAGTAAGTGTAAATTCTGCATATGCGTCAATAGTGCACCTCAAGAGTGTTCACCATGTATACAGTAAGTTCAAATTTTGGATATGCATTAAGTTGGTTATCGATTGATTGTTTCAACCCCTTCGACATAAGTTCACTAACATGTATGTACACAGTAAGTGAGAATTCTGGATACGCCTTTATTGTGTCGACCCCTTCGACATAAGTTTTCTAACTTGTACATATGCAGTAAGTGTACATTCTGCTTATGCGTCAATAACGCACCTCAAGAGTGTTCACCATGTATACAGTAAGTACAAATTTTGGTTATGCATTGATTTGGTTATCGATTGAGTGTGTCAACCCCTTCGTCATAAGTTCACGACCTTGTACGTATACGCTAAGTGCAAATTCTACTTATGCGTCAATAGCGCACCTTAAGAGTATTCACCATGTACACAGTAAGTTCAGGTTTTGGTTATGCATTGATTTGGTTATCCATTGATGCACACAGTAAGTGAGAATTCTGGATATGCATTTATTGTGTCAACCCTTTCGTCATAAGTTCACTAACTTTTACATATGCAGTAAATTCTGCTTATGCGTCAATAGTGCACCGCAAGTGTATTCACCATGTATACAGTAAGTTCATTATGCATTGATTTGGTTATCCATTGATTGTTTTAACCCCTTTGACAAAAGTTCACTACCTTGTATGTATGCGGTAACTGTAAATTCTGCTTAGGCGTCAATAGCGCACCTGAAGAGTATTAACCATGTATACAGTAGGTTCACATTTGGGTTATGCATTAATTTGGTTATCCATTGATTGTTTTAACCCCTTTGACATAAGTTCACTACCTTGTACGTATGCAGTAACTGTAAATTCTGCTTAGGCGTCAATAGCGCACCTCAAAAGTATTAACCATGTATACAGTAAGTTCAAATTTTGGTTATGCATTGATTTGGTTATCCATTTGCCTTAATTTCGATAGCTAGGTATAGTTTAAGTACCGTTTTTTGGGTTTTTGTCGATAGCCATAAAGAGGCCGTAGTTTTCCTGCAGGGCCTCCTCAATGTGGGATTTAGTTCTGTAGTGTATGTAGCTCGCCAGCTCATCGAGGTCCAGCAAATCATCACCAGACTGATCAGCTCTGCATTGAGAACAAACAATGATTAATCTTGTTATTATTATTATCTATTTATTAACTTTATTCTAGATGTAATTATGAATAATATTAAGATTTGAGAAATTAATGGCTGAGAATATTCAAAAGAGAAAATCACCTCTTGGAGTGGCAAAACTTTGGAATTTTATTAGAAACACGATCACCAATATTCATAAGCAGCTTGGACAAAATCTACTGACGACAAAATCTACACATTTTGTTAAATTCTAGAGAAATGGAAGGTTGTTTGTTTCATACAGTTTACATTCAAATAATATAAAATATAATTGATGCCATAAATAAATGAAGTGTTGCGAATTTAAACGTTTAAGACCTGAATTTAGGTTGTACGTTCAAACTGACTTCCTAGCTATTAAGAACATCTACTTGGTGGAGATTAGAGAATGAGTAAGGTATGAATTTGAAGTAGGAACAGCCCGGCGACAAATAATATTTGTTTATTCCAATATTAGGGACATCCCAATTACAACAGTAGATAACACAAATACACTACGTGTCAACAAAAAAAAAAATACACCATGACACTGCTGTTACACTGAATTATATCTGAATGAAAACAATTTTTCGAAAATTAAGTACGAAATGCAATAATTAAGTGAAATGAACGTAGGAAGATGATATTAAAGATTTAAGGTTATCTAAGGAATCACAGCAAAGAACGCTGCAAATTATTACGCAAAGGTTTATTATTTCTATGTTGGATACAGAGATAGGCGTAGTCGTAATCATAATTACGATTACAATCATAGGGTTCTAGAGTTGTAATTACAATAACAGGGTTAGTGATAACAATAATAGAGTTGTGATTACAACAATAGGGTTCTAGAGTTGTGATTACAACTACGATTAAAACCACGGAACCTGGAGGTATGATTACGATTATACTTATGATTAAGATTATGATTACACTCGTAATCACGTTATGACTGTAATCGTAACCGTATGTGTAATCTTAATCATATCTCCAGGTTCTGTAATTATAATCACAATTGAAGACTACAGGGGAAAAAGGGATAACTGCAACTTTTTCTCGAAATGAGTTAGTGACGGATACTTATAGATTTTTGAATGGCGAACACGATAGGCACTTCAGAATTGGGGAAAAACGAGTCCAAAGAGCCAAATGTCGCTGGCGAAAAAAAGTGTACAGGGGAAGAATGGGACTCTCCAAGCCAAGGACTGACGTACCATCGGGATACCTACAATGGAGTCTAGACCAGCTCTATTGTAATTCCGAATCCTCCAACGAATATGAAAAAACAAAGATTTTCGAAGACATTACCAAGAACCAAACCGCAGCCCCGTGATAACGAATTTCACTTCCCAAATCGAACCTACAAGAAATCACTTACGATCACGAGGAAAAAATATGAAGATCTGCAACAGTTAATGATGCAGTTTTGCTCTTCCGAAACGAGTGCATTTCAGCAAAATCAGACCTAAAAAAACAGCAAAGAACAGAAACCTTGGCCTTAGAAGCGTTATATTGCGACTATCCCTGCTTCAGAATTTCCGAATAAACAAATTACAACATTTAGTTTCTGAACATTTATTTTCAACAACAATAAAGTATTGTATTTTCTAAGGTTTTGAATGTTTTATAAATAAAATTTATGTTGGGGCTGAAAATATTGTGTTCACTCTCCTTTTTAGATTGAGAATACCATGGAGAAAACCTGCAATGCATCGAGATACCCCCTTTTTCCCTAGGATAATTGGGACTTTCGGTGTTAGCTGGCTTCCTGGCCCGAACAGTGAATTAATTGTAGAAATTTGAGTGTACAATTACATTCTGTAGTACTTGAACAACGTGTTGGTATTTTTTGGTTGGGTTTTTCAATTTTTAAATTCCATACGTGAACAATACTGGCGTTTTCCATACAAAAAATTCTCTGCTGCACAATTGCGAAAATTGCACTTATCCCCCTTTTCTCCTGTAGTCTTCAATCGGAATCACAACTTTAAGACCCTATGATTCTAATCGTGATCGTAATTATGATTAATTACGATTACTCTGGTTGGATAGTCCTTCTACGCAGAAGACCTGACTATAATGATTAAACGAAGTCTATTATACATTAAGTACCAATCTAAAAATATCTGCCTGATGTTTCCGTATAGAATGCCAAATATCATTAAAAAATACTTAAATTTTATGACAATGACATTTAACGAATTGGCATGACTAAAATTTCATTTTTACGAGTTTTTAAGAGGTTTTTAGAGATGAAGATAATATATGCTAAGTTTCTCCATTCTTATTGCCATTATTCCATTTTATAGACTGAAACCTAACTTCTCTAAAAATTGTAACTTCCAGAATTTACCGGGTTAGTCGTATCATCAAACATCATTTTAATGGATGAGTTATTTAAAAAAATGTTGTGAGTCCAAAGGTCTGAACCCCAAAATTCACTCGGTCCGCCTTAAATGTACTTGGTGTATCATTAAAGATATTCACCATGAACCAAAAACATGAATTCTATATATGGCTTTGTCGGAACAAACTTTCAAATTTATTTGAGTTTTTTACGATAACTTCCTTAATACAATGTTTTGGAAATCAAGCCATTGTAATGAGTTTAAATTATGTTTTGGAAGTGGATTAATTTACACGGAAGTGAAAAATAATGTTGAAAGAATTTTGTTTACAGAGTGGTATAGATAACATTCCGACTTGTTCATTGTGTATTATTTTTATGGCATTTTATATTACCAACAACGTAATTTCACATGATGTTAGCAAGCTATTAAATTTAAGAATCACAATTATGTTGCCACGTCATGTTCTTGTACCTAAATATTAAATAAGCTAAATTGTCGTTTGTCAGCTTTATCTTTCATAGTTCCTATTCCTACTAGGCCGAGGTATCCATCGATATATCCTTTAACATACCACAGGTTACGCATGTGCATAAGAAAACAACAAACATTTTTAGGATAATTTTCGGAATTTCAGTGCTTATTGGAATGCTTCGATCATTCACATTTACTTAATTTTATTGTTTTATTTATAATAAGCCCAAGATAAGTACGTTCAGAATTTTTGAAAACTATTTTGAGCACATTTTGGGCACCAAAATATCTATTAATCGATAAAACTTATTTCAATTGAAAAACTTTTCAAAATGCTTGCTTCGAAAATCTGTGAACCCATTGCAACAGATCAAAATAAAAATAATACTTTTTTTAAACATTTTGTTATTACTCACTAAAACTCATAAAATTCATTAAATCCATAATTAGGATTTTGTTAAACAATTACTGACTTCAGATTCGGATTCTGGGCCCCAAAAAACATGGGTTTACTTAGTTTCATGCAATACTCAATACTCAAGTAAGAGATTTTAGCACTAGTGTCCGGCGTAGAGTGACCAGAAACCGATACCAGGTAACAAAATTATTTTCTGAGCTATTCTTATAGGAAATTTTGCGCGGATTCCGAATGAACCCCAAGCCTTATACCTAAAATAGAAAGAAATTATTTTTTTGTCAGGTTTCTCACTTTTTGACCCTAGGAACTAACTTTTTTGTACGAAAGAAAGGTTATAGAGGAATGATTTCTGCACTGAATGAGACCACTGCCGGCTCTTTAACTTTCTTTCGTGATTCTTGGCGATTTTTCAAAGTTTCTGGACCTACCCAATTCCATGGAAATCCTCGACAAGTGTGTGGTAGGTCACAAAAACTTTGAAAAATCGAGGAAACGAGTTATAAAGCTGTCGGTTGTCTCATTCGATGCAGAATCCCTTCTTTAACACTTTTCTTTCGTACGATAAAAGTTTAGGTCAGTTCCAAAGGTCAAAAAGTGGGAAAAGGTTTCAAAAATCGTTTTCTTGGGTCGAAGGAGCTATATCAGGTATAAGGAATCAACGCAAAATTTCCTAAAAAGAATAGCTCATAAAATAATTTTGACCTCCTAGAATCGTTATAGAACTGTAGAACTGTGCGGCGTTTGTGAAGAGGAAATGATCTCCTACTTCAAGTAGATGGTTATAATCGACCTCGATCCAAATGCAATGAACTTTATTTGTTTAAGAAAGAAATTTATTCTTTCTAAAATTTCTTTAAACGGAGAAGAAAATTTTCGAAATTTTTTTGAACCATTGCAATTAGCTTCATTTTCTACGAAAATTCGGTCAGCACCCTCGAAACTCTCAGAACCAGTGTTCTTTCTTTTGCAACGAGGAATTTTAATTTTGTCTAGTTAGATTGGGGTTTTGAACCACAAAAAGAGTGCGAGAATAAATGCACCGTACTAGACGGGTTTTTGGGGTCTATGATATACAGGTTGAGATGAGACCTTTAGTGTGTGTTGAGTTAGGGCGGAACAGACGAGAAAGTCTCGAGTCAACGATGACGGGGTCGAAATGTCAAGGCGATGAGAAAGTTCACGAATCTGGGAAAGACCAAATTCCAAACCTAAGTTGTTAGTGTGTACTGTCTAAAGGTCTGTCTACAATAAGCCAATCTATCTCCAAAATTATCAGTGATAGAAGTATTACGTCGGCTGTGAAGTATATTTATACATTAGTAGTATTAGATATAGGTATAAAAACTTTATGCTTCATCATTTTAATTTAATGTCCTTCAGTTTCGGTCATTCAGTTGGCTAGAGCCAAAACCAAAGATTACAATTGGCCAGCGAACTTGTAACAGAAAAAGCAGTACGTCAAACCTTTTCCAAAAGCTATGTTCAAGAAGGTATCCAAGGAAATTGTTGGAAAAGGCAATCATACCACCGCACACAGTGGAACATGAAGCGAGCAAGAAAGTGCAATATTGATGACTACTTTCTTTTTTTGGGGTTGAAAAGATGGATGGAGTTTTGAGAGAGGTATATACACTTTTATCTTCAAATCCAACCAGAAGAAGGGTTTTCTTGAGAGACCTTCATTGGCGTATCGACAAGCTTTCTCTATTGGAGATATTTTATCATCGAGACCCTCCCATACTCCAAGGGATTACATCCTTGCCGGAAAAGAAGGTGTAAGCTCTGCTCGCTGGTAATAGAGGATGAAAACTTCACTTCTTCTAATACCCCCAACACATACCGGTGCAGAGGCTCTGCAGACTGCCAAACACCAATGTGTGTTTACCAACTACTTTGCAAAAATTTTCCAGCATTCTATGTTGGAAAAGCGGAGACTGGGTTGAATCTCAGAGTCAATAATCATAAGCACTCAGTGGTGATAAAAAATAAGGAACTCCCAGCAAATCGACATGCTACTTCACATAACGCTCTGTTCGACGATTGCTTTGGGATAAAGGTCCTCCGAACAATGAAGCCTGATGAACAAGACCAAGTTACTTCAGTCGGAGAGGGCTCATAGAAATACCCTGAGGGCCTATGAACTTCCAGGACCCAATATTAGAAGGTAAATATTTCAACCCAGTAATATTCGTTCCCACAACAACAGTTCCATGGCTCCAGTTTTCAAGATTTCTTGCCAACTCCCAAATTCCTAAAATCTTCTTCATTATCTTTATATATAATTCCGAACGGTCTTTGAAATTGTGAAGAACTTCGCGGTCCGATTTTAGTGTTAGACTGCTCATTCGAATCAGCACGGCCCCAAGTTTGTTGCAAAAGTGTCGCCGTTCGTCTCTATACCCGCCTTGATCGTGTTCTAGGCGGTCCTTATCAACGAGAGTTGTTCATTAGGCTGTGGCGGTAACAACAGTTGCCATCAATTCACGGTAAGTAAGAAACGTAGTGTAGTTACTAACATCTAGGAGAGTTATTTCTGAACGAAGAAATTGAAACTGAAGAACTTAGCGGACTTTATA
The DNA here is from genome assembly GCA_030762985.1 of Adelphocoris suturalis. Lineage (NCBI taxonomy): Eukaryota > Metazoa > Arthropoda > Insecta > Hemiptera > Miridae > Adelphocoris > Adelphocoris suturalis. The sequence continues at coordinate 31,631,699 of CM061042.1, forward strand.
TATAATTCCGAACGGTCTTTATATATAATTCCGAATCAAATGTAGCAAGTTGACTCTCTGGGACATTAAAAGACGAGTGAAGTGATGGGGTCTTTTCTGATCAGCCGAGTGAGCTAAATTCTTTCCTGTTCACTGTAGGAAGTTGAAATTTGATAGGGAGACTCTCTGTTTATTAGGCTGTGGCAGTAACAATAGTTGCCACGGTAAGTAAGAAACGTAGTATAGTTACTAACATCTAGGAGAGTTATTTCTGAACGATCTTTGAAACTGTGAAGAACTTCGCGGATCACCGGTCTTCCAAACGTCAACACTGCCAACATTTTAGTAATTTGTGTTGGTCCCTCCGATGTGTGCACAGTATCGCGCAATGACGAAGAGTTGACACTCTACGAAATCCCGGTTAGGGATAAAACCGGAACCGTCAATCTTATCCAATGGCGGAAACAATTCAATTTCAACTCACATGACATCGTGGCAGCACACCTGATTACAACCAAAAAAAATCAAAAATATATTCGAAGCACAAATTGGACATGACACAACACTCGAAATTAATCCAGACACAGGCACATCACCACATCAGGACGAAGACCGCTGTAGCATCTCCTACATACATCTACGAGTACTACCGATTAAGATACAATCAACGACATAAAGAAGAAGATAGAAGACACGGACGCGCAGATTCAAACGCTTACAAAGAAACGAAGAAGACTCGAGATAGAATTACACCATCATCTCACCATGCCCGAATTCTGGATTCCCGATTCAACTTTTTGTTTAGTCCCATAGTGGCGAGGACCACCTCAACTGGTGATATTTATTTTATAACATTACTTACATTTTGATCGGTATTTCGTCTTTTTTAATCATTTAATAACATCGCCTTAGCTTTGCACCATGTCACATAACGCCGCAAATAGGTAGGACTTAGATCGCTACTATGATGTTATACTGTTATACGGACTAGATTAGGGCTTTCCAGGCCCTAACAGGCCTCTAATTAGTTCTACATTTGAAAAATACATTAAGCCGAAATATTAAAATCTAGTTTGTGGTGTTCATTTCTGTTTTTCTTTGTGTCTCATTGTAAATACGCATACGTTTATAATAATAAATAAAAATTTAAAAGTTATAAAAATAAAATAATAATACCTAATAGGTCATTATAGCTAATTTAGTTAGCTGTATTTCCTATGAATAGTTGTGCTAAGATTTTTTCCTTCACTGTAACAAATACGAGTATCTAATTTTTGTTTTTTCTTAGTCGATTAACAAGGTTCATTATTGAAAGTAATAAACCAAAAGGTCAGTGTGGGAATCGGTGTCGCGAATTTCAAGTTAACTCCCAGCCCAAAAACATTATATATGTTGAAACTCTTCCTGAAAGTTCAGAAATGCATCGACCGTTTGTTTGTTATGTTATTAACATCTGATGATCGGAATGGTTTTAAATTTTAGCGATTCAACTACGTTATAACATAGTCTGGGTGCTTTACCTTTTGAAAACGACGGTCAATAAATCCAGAGGAGGCAGCGACTCGTTGAGGGCTGGATCCCTCAGAGCTTCTTTGATCTTCAGGGGCACCCGATATATTATCGGGGGTGGCGTCGACCTGTCAGCAATCACATAGGTAGTGTAAGTGGGGGTACAAGCAGTTTGGAGTTTATGCAATATATGGAGCTACAAAGAAGAAATATTGACGTAGTAAAGCCCACGCATGGTAGACGGGAATCGTAGTTGAGGATGCCAGAAGGACGGCGTTGTAGTTTTACTAACGAATTCAAAATTTAAAATTTTCAAACCCTTATTCTAAGAATTTATGCCCCAAATTGTGAAAAAAATAGGAATCGCGAATGATTCAGTAGTTTTTCAATAAACAAGTATCGTCTTTATCGTATTTTGTCATTAAAAGACGTTATTATGTAAACAAGTGTCAGGTAAATTCAACCGAAATAGTTGAATTACCAACATTCATCTTGAACGACCAGAACAATAGGAATTCGAAGGAATGAGCGTTACCCACGTATTCATTTTATATTTTTTCTCGGATACTTTCAATGTAACAATAAATGTAACAATTATATTTATTGGGTTTCTTTTATAGATATCTTCCTAAAGAAAATGGAAATGAAAACACCCGGGTCGTTTCGTTATACGTTCATCCGTTTGCTGTCCCTAAGAGCTAAAACATTAACAAGTAAAAACTACTAGTTACAACACGAGAGTGAATCGCAACTGGAATAACAACCTGTAGAACACCCCAACACTAAACGCTGTAGGATTACCCTAAAATGATGTTTCCTATTAAATATTTCAATTAATGAACTTATAGTTAACTTTGATAGTGGAGCTATCTCCACTATCTCTCTCTATTATATATTACTAGGTAGGATGCTTCGTTAACCACAACAGGTAACCACAGTATCTGAGACCTGTAATTGTCTAGCAGCGGCCTAATTAGGAGGCAGTTCCTTAATGAAATCACTAGAGCATTCCTGAACAGCTTCATAATGCGCACAGAAAAAAAACGTGGGACCATCATATGAACTTTTGCTTCCTCAATGACGAAGGTAGGGAAGCATTGTGTTCGTGATTAAAGTAGAACAAATTTTTGTCCTCAAAAATCAAAATTTTGACTTGCTTTTTGAGTTTCAGAGCTTGCTGATCAATTTTGGTTCCGTGTCTTTGGTAAATCCTTGTCTCGCCCCAAACTATTCCAAGTTTAAGTCCGATTCCAATAAAATTGTCAGGGATTGTGCGGGTTAGGTCCTAGACGGTCCCCTATAATTTTCAATGCTGTCGAATCAACAGTAGCCTGTGCGCATGCGCAAACGTGAATTTCTCATAACGTCGATTTCTCATTATCTGTTCGTCCGATTTCGTTCAAACTCGGTAGGTAATTGGGCATATTTTCGAGAGAAATGTCCTATAAGATATCGCAATTGGTATAGTAATAACCATTGCGCATGCGCGAAACTAATATCGATTGGCAAAACTCCGAATTTAATGGGGAGATTTTGATGCAAATTTCAAGGACTGTGCAGGATATCTTCTGAACGGTCTCCTATAACTTATATTGCCGTCACATAAGACTCTGTGTGCATGAATAAACTTTAATTTATGATAACGTCGATTTCTTATCATCTATTGGTCCGATTTCGTTCAAACTCGGGGTGTATACGGGTACATGTTCCAGGAATATTACGCAAAACTAAAATTGATCGATACAAATAAAACTCCGAGACTAATGGACCGATTTTTATGAAATTTTCAAGGATTGTGCCGGTTAGCTCCTATATGTTCGCCGATAAGTTTCATTGCAATTGGATTAATAGTAATCTGTGCGCATGCGCAAACAATAATTTCTTATAACGTCGACTTATCAATCATTTCGACTCGTACATTGTTCTTCAACTAAATACGTCCATGTTACAATATATGAGGAAGCTATACTGCCCACCCAACTTGGCAGACGTTTTTTTCTTCTGTTTCATATAATCTACAGGTGCAACACAAATAAATTGTTATTAATTTACACGGCAACACATTTCGTTTACTGTAACCACTCTGTAGGCCGTTCGCGCCCCGCGAGGGTTCATACGTAGAAATAGCAATTTATCGGGGACCATATAAGAGCAAAAGCCACACAGCTCAAGAAAATTTTATCAAAATTGGACTAAAAGTGGTGGTTTCAGGCGTGGCAAGGAATTGGCACTGACAGACAGACAGAAAAGGAACCAAAATACATCAGCAAGCTCTGAACCGCAAAAAATACGTTTTGATTTTGGGGAGCAATCTTTTTTTCCAACTTCTTGCACGAACACAAAGCTTCTACATGCATTGAATCAAATTTAAATACGAATTGAACACAGATTAAGACATTGAAATCAAATTGAGACACAAATAACAATAAATTGCTGAAACCTCTGCACAGTTTCGATTAACCGTGGTTAAATTTATGGAATAAAATACTGAAAAATTGGATTTTCAAAAACTTTCGAAATGAGAATCCTGTTTTCTAATTGTATATTGACAGTTTTCATTTTAAAAGAATCGAATGGGACCATTTGGACCGCTATTCGTTGTTCATATTATTTTTATTTATTTATTTTTTAATCTACGTATTTTGAAACGTAATTTAATCAATATGAGGGGGGGGGGGGATTAGATTTTCATTGCTGAAAATTACGAAAAACATCATGATAATAAAGTTTAACAAATGTTTAGAGACTGGTAGGTTAAAATATCGAGTACTGCAGCGTTTAGCGTGTCACATGAAAGCAGCTTTCAAATATCTTTACCTTTTTACCTACGTCCTTCGTTAAGTACGTAGTACATGTACATGACAATAATTTCCTTATCAATCAACACACATTGTGTTTAGATGTAAGTATTATGTGTGGGTATGAAATATGTGGTTAAAGTACCTGAGTTTCGGGAGGTGTCCAGCCAAACCCACAAGGCCGGCGTATAGAACGATGGGCACGATAAGGGCGAAATTCTGCGACATCCGTCCATCCAGACGATCGTGTCCTTCCCTCTATGTCGGTCTGTCCGCAACTCAAAACTAACCGTTTCGTGTAGAACGCTCCATGCGTTACGTTTGTTATACGTGCGCTATGTTTGTTACCTAACCTACGCGCGTTGCAAGTTGGTGAAGGGGGCGCTGAGCCCGTCACTAAGACGCGAAGTGAAAACTCGTAACAGCTGTGAGGGCTTGCAGAGAGGCCTGGGAGGTGGTGGGGAACAGCTCATGAGGGGAAGAGCCGGTTCATAAGCAACTGCTACGATGAACTGATCAAAAATCCATCGAGGCCTGGAATACCTTATACTTTAAAATACTTTAAAGCTGTGAAAACTAGGTACTTTTCCGTTATACCCCCCCCCCCCCAGTCAATTTGTCTCCAACCCCCCCCCCCCAGTCAATTTGTCTCCAACACCCCCCCCCCCCCCCCCCCCGATGTTTCTAGGCATTCCTTCTTACTTACATTACATATTTAAAAATTACATATTTACATATTAGAAATTGGATACCATGACAATGTCAAGCTGTGGGAAGGAATTACATTATTTCCAACAAAACAAAAAAAAAAACACTATCTGCTTGTTTCCTATGGAGTGGAGTAAATGATGCTATTGCAGATACCATAAAATTGTTAGTCAAATCAACTTAGTTTAGGAATAGGGTTGTCTTTGATTGCGGATTTCATAACGGTTGTCCACGAGAGTTGTAAACAGAATCGATGTCGGTAACTTTAAACTAGAATCCCTGGGCCGCATCTCGACTAATTACATAACAACAAGTAGTCATCCCTTAGTAAAAATACAGATTAGTTGGACATGTAGGTCAGAATGATGTGTATACTATGGCGGTCTGGATGCTCGTAAGCTCGCATCTCAAAAAAAACATAACTTAACATAACATAATCTAAGTAAGAAGTAATGCCTAGAAACATCGGACGGGCGTGTTGAAGACAAAATTACTGGGGAGGAGGGGGGGTATAACGGAAAAGTACCTAAAATTACTGTGTGGTCAATATTTCTGGAAAATAGTGATGTTCCTATAGATGCTAAGTTAAAATATTTAAACCCGTAAGTCGATCAGTGAATTGTCAAACAGGGCAAGTTTGGGGGTACGGGGCTCTTAAGTACTCGTAAAATGTAAAATTTTTCTTACAAAATTGAATTCATTACCTATAAATACCTCAGATTATATGTGATCATTACGGAGTGTAGAATATAACAATTTTATGTTAGTACTTTTAGCTTAGAGCATATAATTACCTAAGTAATTCATGCTCTAAGACTTTTAGCCACAGAGTAAATTACATTGTAAAAGTATAGGGAAGTCCGAGATTAAGATAGATTAATATGATTGCTCGGGTTATAAGGAAGTTTCAGTCATGCAGCATGATCGTATGTACAAGCTTTCCTAAGTTATCCTATTATATTATGGTACATTGCTTTCAAATGTGGGTACTTTACACTCAAAAAGTTTTTAACTACCGATTTCATGGCAAAACGACTCGTTCTAAATAATATTCTGCGATTAAAAAACGTATTGGTTTTTTAACTTTTTTTGCAGTTTTCATCGATTTTTCAACAAATTTTAATGAAATGTAATATATATATCAGCATACTTGTTTACATACATTGTATTATGTTCTGGTTCGTTGTTGATAAACTTCTTTTAACTAAAATTCTGCAACGAAATTGAATTTTAACCGTTTTTATAATTTTTTTTAGCAATTTTTAGTGATTTTTTAGCCAATTCTTTTGAAATTTAAGCAGTTTAAAGTGCTCAAAAAGTGCTGGTCAATGAAATTTTAGTTCAGCGCCCGGACATAGGAATGGAAATGCGAAGAAAAGCGATATTAATTTTATCTTGGGCACCCAGAATGCTCGGTTCTTATCACATTCTTATCACACACGTGATTGTACAGATGATATGGAAGATGATATGTTGCAGGCTACTGTGAAGCGTAAGGCAAACGAGGTTGTTTCAACCACTCCTAGAAAGGATATGTGTGAGTAAGTCAGTACACTCGGAGGCACGATGCGACATGTTCTGATCATATATCACATACGGGGTTCACTAATAATATAGACCAATGATCTGCGTAGAAGGGCTATCTATCACAGAAATAATAAAACATTGTGTAATAATTTGCAGCGTTCTTCACATTGTTATAATTATCCAAGACCATCCCTGATTGGCACATCTCCTTTTCTTCTTCTCTTCCATGTAATAATCAGCGATTGATCAAAACGAACCGCACTCGTCAGTTTATTCTTGAGAAGGTGAGGGGGACCTCTCCCTAAGTAATTTTCGGTTTCAAATTGTTGATGATATGCTATTTTTTCAGTGAAAATATTTTTAAAAGCATCTACACTTGAATCATAGGTTGCTTCCAACAGTTTAGGGAAAGGCTTTTTGACTACCTCCAAATCCCCCATCAGCTTTCAGCTTTCTCTTAACCCTCTGCCCAATCCACGTTGAAATTGCCCAAGGAAGAAACGAAGGATTATCAGTAGGGGCTTGATCTGCATGGTTGATTTTCCTGTTGTCGACCCCGTCTCGATCACTAGAAATCCTATTGCCTTCGTTGTAAATCAACTCTGCTAGAGCCAATAGTGTTGTCGACCAGGAAGTTGGATTATGTTACTCATCTCATCCTCGTCACCCGACTCTTCGTCCGTGAGAACATTTGGGGGAGGAAGTTCTATATAAATGCTATCTGGGAATAGGCAAAGATTTCTGGTGCTTCCTGAGCTGGAAAACCGGGCCTGAAAGAAAAACAGCTAAAACTGTAGTTACTTACTCCAAGTGCCTAGCGTTGTCACATGGCAACATTAGGAAAACCCCAAATAAAACATATAAAAGTAAATGAAAATGTATGTGTATCTATTCCATCTTATAACGGCATATGTGTAGAATAAAAAACCACAGGAGTTTCATCTTATTTAATAAAAATCAAACTGTGCACAGTACTTAGGTACCCTGAAAGGGCTTGGAGCTATTCCATGACGCAGTCTTTCCAACTAACGATGGCAATGGAGAAATGGCTATGAAATCATAGTTACCATGCCAGGTGATCTGGAAAGTACTAATTGCGATGCGCCATGTTCTGATCATATATTACATACGGGGTTTAATAATATTATAGCCCAATGATCTGCGTAGAGGGGCTATCTAACAAAGAAATTAAACCATTGTGTAATAATTTGCAGCGTTTTAATAGTAGAAATTTTTGTACTCACGTAGCCCATCCAATAGACATATCCATGTCAACAAAATTAGTTATTTATATAGGAATAGATTGCCGAGAGAACACTTCAGAAAAATTGCTGGAATAACCAAAGCAGGTCAGATCAGATATGCGGAAGGATATTCAGTTTTCATGTTTATTTCGCACGATACAATTTCCCACGGAGCTTTTGACTTGCTGTCAGCTTTTTAAATTATTAAGTCATTGCTATCACGGCTGAGACAGCTTTAGCTATGTCGATAAACATATCTAAATTTTCGTTGTGAGTAGATTTAGATAGTGCAAGGAACATGTGGTGGGACTTAGAATGCAAGGGACAGGTATCGAGTCACAGTGACTGGCTGAGAACCGTTCCCCGTGCCTGCTTCCACTTCGGGAGGGACCCCTCCTGAAACTGATTACCGTATCGATCCACCTGACGTCATCTTTTCCTGACTAACGCGCGTTCGCACATGCGCGAAACGATCTTTTTTTTCTCACGCTCGAAATTGTCTTCCTCGTTGACCCTCCTTCCCGTCACCAACCACCAAATGGTTCCCACCCCCTCAACACCACCACCACCAACTCATCGCGGAAAATCCTATACTATACCTCCCACCCCACTTGGCCTTTCACCACCACTTTGGTGGACCTCAACTTTCTCTTTCTTTTAGCCTGATCCTCTTTCTCTCGTATTTCCATCTCTCACACTCACTCTCTCTCTCACTCTAATCCACCACTCTCTAATCTCTCTTTCTCCCTCCTTCTCTCTCCACTTCCCCATTTCTTTTTCAACCCTGATGCGACCGGGGTAAAAAGGTGAGCTAATCATCCCCCTCCTCTCTTTCTCTCACCACCTCCACTCTCTCTTTCTCTATATCCCTCTATTTCCCTACGAATAACCCTATCGTAATACTCATTCCCCATTTCCATTATTTAAATATATATATAACTATATTCTATATAACTATAAACGAGATTTTTTTGAGGTAGTGACCAAACTAGTCTTGTGGTTCAATGTAGTTTTTCATTTTTCCATAATAATGACGTTTCGGCTCTGGATCTGAGCCCTATCCATGCATATATATTGCCTGGTAGATAGTTACTGATAATAACTATGCATTGTAATTAGCTGACAGAAAATAGAAATTCTGGTTCCCATCAACTCAGAATCAAACAACATTACAATTGTGTATATAACTGACTTGGGATGGCATTGTAGTTTGTTTCTGAGTTGATAGGAACCAGTATTTCTATTTCCTGTCAGCTAATTACAATACATAGTTATTATCAGTAACTACCTACCAGGCAATATATATGGATGAATGGTCGGCTCAGATCCAGAGCCAAACGTTGTTATTATTGAAAAATAAAAAACTACATTGAACAACAAGACTAGCTTGGCCACTACTAAAAAAAATCTCGTTTATATAGAATTTTCCTACTAGTCAAGAAGATTTTCCTGAATTATAACTATATTTATATTCGTAGGAAATTTATTACAGTGGACTCTCTCTTAACAGGTCACCTCGGGACAGAGTTGGGCAAAAAGTAGTTCAACTACGAACTACAAAACTACATTCACATTATTTGAAAAGTAGTTGTAACTTAGTAGGTGTGTAAACTAAGTACGTTTTCCCAACTACAGTAGTTGTAGACGGAACCCACGGCTACAAATATTGTAGTAGTAAACAAAAAAGTACTCAGTCATACAGCATGGCTAACAGAGCGAATTTTCAAACAAAAGTTATGAATAAAACTGAGGGGACAGCCGTGTGACGAAATCGCAAAGAAAATTTCAAGACACGAAGTCGAACTCGAAAATTTGGTCAATTACAGGGCATTTTTCACCTAAAAATCGATTTTTCTCGCTTATTTAAGAATCTGAGAGATCTGGGAGTGGTCGCAATCGACTAAGCGCTGAAAAATACTTCGATTGTGACACCCCACATGGCCTTTTGTCAAGAAACCAATTTTTTTTAGAATTTTTGGGACACTAAATAGTAAATTTGAACCTGAAATTCTTGAATTTATTATCGGGCTGGTCAACGAACTCTTTTTCCCAAACGGATTTTTATACGTTGGAATGAATTTTTACGCCGCCGTATTTAAAGGAGATCTAGGATTGTGTTCTGCTCAGTTATTTTTAGTACAGTTTTAACATGCCGTGCTGTGGTGGTGGCGCCAACAGTGGTTCGGATATGGCGAAAACTATGCGCCGCTCAGTACTTTTAGGATATTTCACGCTGTTTCCGAAACTACCTCATGTCCTGTACCCGAAATAGCCATTTAAGGGAGCCAATCAAGTTTTGCACTTCTCCTTTTTTTTTAGCGAATTTCCGTATAAAATGAGGCTACTATTGCAATAGCTCGAAAAAATTTTAAATCAAAATTTTCGAAATGTTTCTTCACAGAAATACGTTGTGAGACATTCTGAAACGAATCCTTGAGTTTAACGCTTTATCATGTGTGGTGTGAAGTGTGTGCAAAAACTTTATCCCAAAAACTGTGTGTGTGTGTGTGTGTGTGTGTGTGTGTGTGTGTGTGTGTGTGTGTCCTCCCAGACGATAACTCTCCTTAGGATTGAGATAAAAATTCCGTTCTTGCGCCAAAAAATCAAGCTTTCCAAACGAAATGACGAGTTCGTTGGCCAGCGCTTTTTGAGCTCATTAAATTGGTCACATTTCAAAAATGTGCTGAAAAATCACTAAATTTATTTATTTTTTTATTTTTTATTTATTTATTTATTTTTTTTTTTTTTTTTTTTTTTTTAAGTTTATTGACTATCTGAGTACAAAAATAACAGACCTTCGTGTAATAATTTGCAGTGTCTTGTTTGCGAGTGGGAAAAAGGAAACAGAAAGAGACAATGGAAATAATAAGTCATGGTTTAAGATTGTACGTTGGCGTAGTTATTTGTTTTTGTTTTCCACTTGGAATGAAAGTTATAATCAAAGTCGAAAACTGATGATAAGTTCGTTCGCCAATCTTCCATTCAGGTTTTGATAGTCCATTAACAAATTCGATCAGCGTCCTGTGAAAAATGATTATATTTATGTATATAAATACACCTAGTAATGGATATCTGTTAACATTAAATATTTCACATAGAAATCCTAATGGTTTCTAAGAGCTCTGGTCAGTCGTGGGCTCAGCCTCTCTACTGTCGTACAGTGCTGTGGGCATGTGTAAAATGTCGAAAAATGAAAAAATAAGATTTTCTTGAAATGAAGTCACTAGTATATCGCCAGACAGTCCTTAGGTACAATTCAATTGGCTCTTTGCCCCAACAAGTCACGTACGGGTGCCCGATAGTCCAGGGCCAAAACCAAAAGTAGGTACCTACCAAGTAATTTCAGGATAAGGTTTGAGATTAGACTTTGAATATTTAGTCCGTTCTGGGTGAGGAAATTTTTTCTGCCGAATCAAAATTGGTGGAAAACAAAATGGCGGCCTCATAAAGATGGCTTAATTTTCCCAGGTGTTCCTTTAATCCTAAACCCTAAATCTTACATCTTACAGAAATTTTTTAGTATGAAAAACCAAAGCAATTCGACCCAAGAACTATGAATTGTCTCCTGAAATGAGGGAATCAAGGACAATCGAAAAGCGGGCTAATTTTAGCAGTGTCCTCTGCTCTCCCTGTCTAGACTTTTGCCCTCCAAAATCACCTAGCGGCCCTTCAAAATCACGGGGGCGCCATAAAGTCTCCAAAACCAAATCGCCTGGCGGGAAAGGTGAGTGACTTGAATATAGCGATACCTAGCGATAGATGCGCGAACTCTGTCCGATCCAGAAAACGGCTCAAAGCTCCCTCCGAATTCAAAATACGACCAAACGGGTAATTCACCTTTTCTCAGCCAATAATTGACCGATTTCAATGATTCTTGTCGAGTTCGTTCTATTTTCGAAACCTGAAACAGACCTCGAAATTTAAAAGTAAAATTTGGTTAAATGGTATCTAAATTTAAAAATATTGGAATTTGAAAATTTCAGAGGATCAATTCTATGGATGACGACAGTGATTACATCGAGTGTAATGAGCTTTGGCAGACTGAAATCAGACCAACATCGATGCCACTAGGTGATTTAGCAGGGCAAAAGTCAAGGCAGGGGAGGAGATGACTGAGCCAAAATTAGCTTATTCGCTTATTTTTAGAGATAATTTAGAGTTTCGGGATCGATTTGTTTTGTCTTGGAATTATTGAAGCCAGCTTAAGAATAATTTCAGATAATTTCTTTTGGAAATCTATACTCACCAGAACTAACAGCTGTCTCCTGCTCCACCAGAACCCCCTGCTGAACCGCCTGCATCACCTTCAGCATTTCCACCAGCATCACGTCCAGCATTACTACCAGCATCACCTCCAGCATCACCTCCACCATCGCCTCCAGTGTCACCTCCTGCCCCAGCAGAGCCTGCTGATCCCCCAGAACAACCACCAGCATCACCTCTAAGATTACCACCAGCATTGCCTCCAGCATTGCCACCTGCATCGCCTCCAGCATCACCCCCAGCATCGCCTCCAGCATCACCACCAGCATCACTTCCAGCATTACCACCAGCTTCACCTCCTGTCCCAACAGAACCGTCGTCTTATCCTCCAACATCACCTCCTGCTCCACCTGAGGCACCTCCTGATCCCCCAGCACCACCTCCGGTGTTAACACTACCTTCTACACCTTTAAAAATCATACAAAATTATTAAACATTTTTTTTCTTCAATTTAAACTATTGTATAGTTTCAGAAACAAGGCAAAAAGGAAAGAAGGAGGTGATTGAATAGTGTAATTACCCTTTCAATGGGCTGAGGCAATAAGCCTGCTACACTAATAGGATGTCCTGAAAGCTTAAAAGCTCCAGGTATAACCACGGTATGGACAGTTACAAGAAACATAAAGGAGAACTGTCCACATCCATCACCATCTTGGGGCTGTCGAAAATCAGAGTGGGGGGGGGAGGGTTAAGTGGAGGAATATATTCGCAATAGGCAGGGGTAATGAGAGGTCAGGGTTTATTATTGAGTGGAAAAAGTCATATTCTATTTTCCTTTAGCCTATGGGGTCGTGCAAGGGGGATGGGCATCAGCACATTCAATGTCAGAGGGAACTTGCAATTCAAAACCACCCTCTGCTACCATGTGACAAGGAAATGATGGTATGAACTTTTGTGTAACGAATTATTTGTATTAAGCACTATCACGAAATCGACCCAAAATCACAATTTTCCCTTCTCGTTTTTCGCTCACTGGATTATGAGGAACGCATTTCCAATGCCAAAAATCCAATCTGAGATCGATTAGTTGGGTTTTGAAGCCATTTTTCTCCAGCAGCACGTCGCTGCACAGTGCTTTGGTCACAAAAGGCTACCCCCATGTATTTTTCCACGCGAAATTCGGGGTTAAAATCAGTTTTTGACAGCATGACGTTCGAGAAACGGAACAAAACTTTGAATAATCAGTAAATGCATAGGATTTCACAATCTGACACCTATTTTGTCTTGGTCTCATCATCAATAACGATGTTCAAGCTGCTGAGTATACCACGAATACGTCCCTTATTACAGTCGGAGTTTCCCTCTAGTTTCCATTTTTCAAACAACTCTCGATTTGTGTCAATTTAAAATGAAAAAATTGAAACCCTTATGAAGGAAACATATTAAGAAATGCATGCATTACAGGGACGTCCCTACATTTTGATGAGTTAAACGAATAGTTCGTACTTTTACTGGATGTACCCAATTACCCTCTCCATTATAATTTAACATGAATTACCATGAAACAGCTTTTACAAATTTGTTGATATAATATAATTGAAGCGTCTGTTTCTCGGTTCAAAATTGAGCGGCACGTGTCAACTTTTAGTTTCTCAACCTTGGATCTATGTCTGGAGCCTGCGTTTTGAGATAGTTTAGAAAAATTGGCCACACAGTTGTAGACGTGGTTGGGTACAGTATTCTATCTCCGTTGAATTTTTAGGTAATTTCGGTCTTCTAATTGCCTTTTTAAAGTCGTAGAAATGTTCACGGACTGACTTCCCAATTTTTGGCATTGAATCCATAAGCTAGTAGTAACTTGTGGAAGAGGTTTGACGGCCTAACCTACATGCTTTATAACGTTTCTTTATTCGAACAGTTCAGATTATAACTAGCTTTATAAAAAGGGCCTTCTGCCCTTAAATTGTTTTTTTTTTTTTTTTTTTTTTAAATTAAGCTCCAATGTTTCATTAATTAATTAATCCCGTATTTATTCCCATCAGTAATGAAGTAGATAGGGTGAAATTTAGCGATCTGAGTGTAGAGGTCCTTATAATATAAACCAATGATATCAATGCTGTAATAATAACCCTTTGTGTAATAATTTGTAGTGTCTTATTTGCGAGTGGGAAAAAAGAAACAGAAAAGAAAGGTTTAAGATTGTACGTTGGCGTATTTATTCGTTTTTGTTTTCAATTTGGTATGGAAGTTGTAATCAAAGTCGAAAACTGGTGATAAGTCCGTTCGCCAATCGTCCATTCAGGTCGAGATCGTCTATCGACAGAGTCCATCAGCGTCCTGTGAAAAATGATTATATCTAGATATTACACAATTGAATGATATACACCTAGTAATGACTATAAGTTAACATTGAATTTCATGGTGGCATCTAGCATAAGTGAAGATGAATTAATATTCATAAATATGGTAAAATTCACAAAATTCAGTTGAGTTTCTGGTCATTAGTATCAATTTAGCGAAATGCATATTAGATATGAATTTTGAAAAATCACATCTGTATTTAAGTTTTACATCTCCATCGATATGTAGCAATAAATCCGAGAATCCACAAGTTTAAACACAAAAAATATTAATAGAAGTAACGAATGCATATGGATGTTATATTACGGTGGTTTTTCCTTAATTCCTTGTCTTAAGAATAACTTAAAATAATTTCTATTGGAAATATATACTCACTAGATTTAACAGCTATCTCCTGCTCCACCAGCATCGCCCCCAGCATCGCCTCCACCATTGCCACCAGCATCACCACCAGCATCGCCACCAGCATCGCCACCAGCATCGCCTCCAGCATCGCCACCAGCATCGCCACCAGCATCGCCACCAGCATCGCCACCAGCATCGCCACCAGCATCGCCACCAGCATCGCCACCAGCATCGCCACCAGCATCGCCACCAGCATCGCCTCCAGCATCGCCACCAGCATCGCCACCAGCATCGCCACCAGCATCGCCACCAGCATCGCCACCAGCATCGCCACCAGCATCGCCTCCAGCATCGCCTCCAGCATCACCTCCAGCATCACCTCCAGCATCACCTCCAGCATCGCCACCAGCACCACCTCCTGCTCCACCTGACGCACCACCTCCTGCTCCACCTGACGCACCACCTCCTGCTCCACCTGACGCACCACCTCCTGCTCCACCTGACGCACCACCTCCTGCTCCACCTGAAGCACCTCCTCCAAGGTTAATACAAATCTCACCACCGATTCCACCACTACCACCAGCGCCGCCTCCTATTCCACCAGAGACACCTCCTGATCCTCCAGCACTTCCTCCAGCACCACCCGAAGCACCTCCTGATCCTCCAACACCACCTCCTGCGCCTTTAAAAATCACAAAAGATTATTAAACAATTTTTTTCTTCAATTAAAACTATAATTAAATTTAAGTAATAAATATAAATAAAAGTCATAATAAATTAATAATAAAAGTGTAATTTCAGACCCAAGGTAGAGAGGAAACAAGGCTGTGATGGAGTGGAGTAATTACCCTTTTAATGAGGCGGTTAGCGTGCTATACTCAGAGGATGTCCTGAAAGCTTAAAAGCTCCAGGTATAACCACGGTAGCGGCAGTTACAAGAAACGAAAAGGAGATCTGTCCATATCCACCACCCTCCTGGGGCTGGCGAAAATCAGGGTGGGGGGTGGGCTGTGGAGGAATATATTCGCAATTCGGGGGCAGGGGTAATGAGAGGTCAGGGTTCATTGTTTTGTGGTAAAAGTTATATTCTATTTTCCTTTTAGCCTATGGGGTCGTGCAAGGGGGATGGGCATCAGCACAGTCAATGTCAGAGGGAAAGTGTAGTTAGAAACCACCCTTTGCTACCATGCGACCAGGAAATTATGGTATGAACTTTTGTGAAACGAATTATTTGTTGAAGGCGATCTATCACCAAAATCGACCCAAAATCACAATTTTCCTTTCCTATTTTTCGCTCATTGAATTATGAGGAACACATTTCTAATACAAAAAATCCAAACTGATATCGATAAATTGGGTTTTGAAGCCATTTTTGTCCAGCAGCACGCCGCCGCACAGTGCTTTGGTCACTAACGGCTACCCCATGTATTTTTCCTCGCGGGATTCGGAGTCAAAATCAGCTGACGAATGCATGGCGTTCGAGAGACGGAATATAACTTTGAATAATTACGTAAATGCATAAGATTTCACAAACTGACACCTATTTTGTCTTGGTCTCATCATCAATAACGATGTTCAAGCTGCTGAGTAGACCACGAATACGTCCCTTTCTACGGTCGGAGTTTCCTCCTAGTCTCAATTTTTCAAACAGCTCTCGGATCGTCGCGATTTGAAAATAAAAAATTGAAACCCTTGAGAAAAAAAACAGATTGGTAATTAATACATGGATTACAGGGACGTGATTTTGATGAGAATATAATTTAGGTGTGAATAACTACTACTACTATATCATTTATACATATGATTTTGGTGAGAATACCAAATACATCGTGATTTTACTGGATGTACCCTCTCCATTATAACCTAACATGAAAATGTTGAAAGCAAAACTGCTTTTAAATGTTTCTTGAAAATAGCGAGATTTCGGTAATGAGTCCGACCCCCCCCCCCCACCAACTCATAGCACTATTAAATGTTAAATGTTAGCATGGTTTCTCAGAGAAAATCGAACGAAAGAAGAAACCTAAATCGGTCGAGAATCGCGAAAGTAGTTAAGTTCATTTCCTCTCCATCTCCTCTTCACAAAAATCCTTTGGGATTCTATTCCGTTTTCATTTTAGTTTCACCAAATGGTTTATTTAACATTATGAATCGACCACTCTATACATTGTAAAGATTTTGGCCGTAAAATCCCGGTCAAAATATGGATTTATTTTTAACAACTTTTCTGTTCATAAATTAGCCAGAACTAATTTTTGGCTCATTCAATCTTCGAAATTTTGAGTAAACATCTTCCTTGGTAAAATGAGACCAAGCCAAGCAAATTAGATGGGTAGATACCGAGTTATATCGACTTATAGAATCCGATCGATCGATTAATAGAGAAGTTATAGAACAGTACCTACTATCATTTAGCCATGCATGTAGCCCATACGTTGCTGAAAAAACAAATTTATTTGGCCTGTTTTCTATATAATAAAACTGCACATCGAGAATGATTAGGATCAAAAAGAGTGCCCGTATCGGCCCAACAGAACCCTAGCATATTTGCCCGGGATCTCCTGACCAACAGAAAAATCTTAGTTTTCCAAAATTTCAAACCATATTCGTTTACACTGCGAAAGTTTGTTAAAAAAAAAAAGTGGTTTTTTTTTCGTTTGAGGGACTTCCATTCTCGAGAGACCATCAGCGTTTTAAGGTGGAAAAACATGTGGTGAACACAGTACAACCATCAAAAACGAAGAAAGCTGCATCATATCCCGAGAAAATGCGATAAAACTGTAAAAACGTCTGCCAAGTTGGGTGTGGCACATAGTTTTCTCGTTTACCTATCGTGAATGTATAGATCATTGAAAAGTTTTAAAAGATCTTGAAAAAAATCTATAGCGGAAAAGAGTAAATCAAGAAGTAGCGTGAAATTTCATAATTGGTCAATCAAGAAACGAGAAAATGATACTCAATGTAATTTACGTTTGTGCAAGCGCATAGAATGAACTGATGAGTTAAAAACAATGAAATAGGTACGGGACAACCTAACCCGGGCATTCTCTTACAATTTCATCGGAATCGGATAAAAACAGTGAAATTAAGGTCGTTACAAGGATTTCACATAGGCGCATGCGCAGTAGCTACTAATGGTACAATCATGTTGAAATTTATATGGGATGATCAAATCGTCATCCCACAATTATCATCCAAATTTGAGCGAGATCGAGCGACGGGCGTGAAAAAATGGAGCATAATGGAATTTACATTTGCGCATGCGCAAAGTGAAGTATTGATTTGGCAACAATGAAACTGACTGTAATGGTCTAAAACGTACAAATAGAATACAAATGGAAATTGTGATTTTGGGGACCAAACATTTTTTCCCTCCTGAAAGTGAAAACAATGCTTCCGCTACCTGTAGGTAGACTCCGTAGCAAAATAGTAGTTACCTAAGTGATCATGAAGAGATTGTTTATTATAGAGAAAATTACACTGATTATATGCTATAGAATTGAAAAAGGGCTTTGATCTATTAAAATGAATAAATGAACATCATAAAATTAAAGAAATGTTATTACATCCTTTACCGGTGAGTCCATTCACAAGGTTGGCCAGGAGTTCAGCTGAGTGACAGAAAAAAAAAATTATTATAACAACAATAAAATGAAATACCGTCAATGAAATTCTCATAACGCGTGACATTACACATTTACTTATAGGTAGGTACTGATGATTTACTTGTAGGTACTGATATAAAGATCTTTTGGTGAACATGAATGTATAGATCATCGGTAAGTTTCAAATAATCCTGAAAGATTCCAAATTTTAGAGGCCCCCGGCCACTTGATGTCGTGTACTGTTATGATGCGAGCGTAGCCAGCATCCAGAGCAATCTCAGATCAGAAAACTGATCTGTGTAAAATATCTCTAGGAGTGGTTGTAGACGAGGTTACACTAGTTTTGACTAGTTACACAGATCAGTGGTCTGGATCAGTTTGCACGAAACTGTCGCATGATATGGCGAGAAACTGGCATCCAAGGTATTTTTCTTTGGCGCAGAGCCGTATCATTGTAAAAGTTACTTCCGTAAGGAAGAGTAATTTCGTGGAACTGGTACACACCCTTTGGAAACACTTCACCAGTAATCCCGAAACAAATAGATGTTGAAACTAGAAGGTTTGTTAGGGAGTGGTTAGGATCCAATTTCATTCTGCAAATGCAATGGCCCAGTGGAAGATGGGGGTCTTGGTGTAATTGAGGCGTCAACTCAAATCCCTGCCACAAGATCTAATAGACTGAGGACTATTAGCTCATTCCTCTTCAATGGTGTGAATAGTCAGGGAGACCTGCATAGTTCAACAAGGCCTAAGTGTCGAGTTATGAGAGCTCACCGCCTTCATGGTACCAAAGATGGAGCAGATCTAATCAGATCTCGAGGCTCCAGAGCCAGCACTGCGTGGCTAAGAAATCCCTCCATGAAACTGAAGAGCTTAAGATCATTAGATCTAGTGAAAGCCCGTTCTGGATCCTTGCCCACAGGGGTGAACACAATTAGGGGACGGCACATTCGAACTAATCACCTTTGTCGAATGTGATGCTCTACACCAGAGACTACTGTACATGTACTTCAGATCTACCCTTCTATGGTCCGACCCAATTGCGCACGTCATAATGCTTCCTTGAATCTACTAGATGGTTTCGCTAAACGGAAACGATGGCTGGAACCCCACTTCAACCTGGAAGATCGTGGATACCGACCTGATCTCCTCGTGGTGACACCATCACGGGCTTACATTATTGAGGTTTCAGTAGTCTCTGGTTCGGAAAGAAAATTTAGAAATTATCAAGTTGACACACTTCTCCATGCAGCTGCATAGCCAGTAGATGTACTATCGCAACAGATTAAGGTAATTGTTACTACTATATTACCTGGTGCGGTCTATGGTACAAGAGGTCAGTAATATAATTGATCAAGGCACGCTTCTCTTACATACGTAATACTGGAATGTATGGCTACCATAGAGCATCGACGGGACTCGAGTACCGAGTCAGACTATCCTATGTGCTCTACAGTTTCGCATTCCGATGGAAATTTCCTTCGTCATCCAACGTGCAAAAGCTTTGGGATGTCTCCCTGAATTACATTCAAGTTCCTGATTAAATTCAGCTCACATCCTTCCATAATCCAAAGATCGATTAGGCTTTTTATTAGCCAAGGTACAAAAATTCAATTTCAGATTTGCTAGACTCACTTAGCTCAACCACAACAGGTGCCTTATGAATTTCATCGTGATTCATTGAGTGATAACTAAGGCTCGGATTTGCATGTTTTGCATGTTTTTTTCTGAAGCCCCAAACCTTCATAGAAGTTCGTTTTGAGTGTTTTCAGACTATTTGCAACCCAAAAAAACGAAATTTATTATGCATGTTTTGGGTTTTTTTCCAGATTTGTGCATGTTTTGCGCATGTTTCATGTTTTTCCCAGCAATTTAAAAAAATTGACAAAAAATTGATTTTTTTAGCAAATTTTCAGGTAGAAACCAAACTTTTTTTTTAAAAATAACTAACTAAAACTAGTGGTAGTTTGTTTTCTATAGATTTTTTCAAACCGAAATGGGGTGATTGGTCTCACTCAAGATTCAAATGCAAAAGAATGCAGGAAACTCCATTGTCTCCTGTAATATGGAAAAGTCATTTTCTACACTGACATTTTTAAGTGAGAACGGGCGTAGTTTCAAGGTTGGCAACCTAGAGAAGGTATTAGTTGTAAATTGTAATTTCAATCAGCAAGTTGATCGGAGTGAGCCAGTAGAATAATGCACCTGAAAATATAATGCGAACATTTTTTTAAAATCTTTCAGCACGTTATTAATTTTTGTATAATTTGACAATAAAACCTAAAACTAGTATACTAATTTGTGCAACACTGTTCTTTCCTTACAACCCATCCCTTTGCTTGATAAACAACAATTGATTATGGCAAATTTATTTGTATACGCATAATATAAAAAATTTCGATTTTTTAGATTCATTTATTTATCAATAAATTTCATCAACTACTTTTTCAAGGTTTTTTTCGTTCAAATACTCTTGACATTTTACGTACATTTTCGCTAAAAGGGGTTTCACAAGCATTCATGGCAAAAAAGTATGTCTTCTTTGAATTATTTTAAAAACACATGTTTTTGCATGTTTTGGCATCTTCAGTGCATGTTTGGCCTCAAATTTTTGCATGTTGATCCGAGCCCTAGTGATAACCATTGCACATGTGCATAAATAATGTTGGTTGATGCAAGTGAAACTCCAAGATTAATGCACTGATTTTTATGAAAAGTTCCGGGAATTCTGTGGGTTAGCTAAATAGTATCATACAAATTGCATTGTCGTCGGCTCAATAATAGTTTGTGCGCAACGGCAACCTTCATTTCTGGTCACTACGATTTGGTCGTAATTGGTACTTTCAACTAATTCTCCATGTCCATGATACAATAAGTGAAAAAGATTTCTTACAGGCTCAATCTTGATGCATTTTGGCGAAAAAAACACTATCTTGCGTAATAAACAATAATTAGAGGTAGTAACATAATTGAGTTTGATCAAGAATAAAGTACTCACCCTTCTTTTTTTTCGAAATTAAGTTCCCTGAAAACAAACAGAAAAGACGTGAATAAAAAATAATAACAACGTATTTGAGAATTATAGCTAGAAACAACTACTCAAATATTAACCAAATTTGAGAATTGAGGATCAAATCTCCTGCAACAACACAATGCCAATTCCATCGTGCTGGCCTTCTGGACTTGGGCTTGGTTGGCCCTATCGTAAACCAACTTTCAAGGAGGTAGTCAATAATGGTCGGGTTGCTGCTGGACATACCCGTCTTATCCACAGACACCTGCATAGAGCAGAAGCTCATGATGCAGTGTATGGGAGGTGTGGGGAGTGATCTGTCCATCCGCCACATCCTGGGCGACTGCCCTGACCTTATGGAGTCCAGCAAAGGCCCCCTCAGTGGGTTGATGTTTTATCTGGACCAGACAAGGTCCAGTCCCTGTTATTGTGCCTGTGGGCCGCTAGGCTCTACTACAGACTGTGATCTGATGTGCATCTATTCATAGTTATAACCACACTGCCGAATGCCGAATGTATATAGTAATATATATTTACTTATAAGCTGAGGTACTCATCAACTAGACTTAGTTGCACTTTTTTTTTTATTATCTTCAAAACGAACCTTAGATAAAAGGTAATCAACCAAGAAATAAACAATTTTAACCCCCCCCCCCCCCCCTCAAAATGTATTGGTTTACTTTCAAGGTGCGTAGAATCCGAAAATCAGCTGATTCGGGTGGTTCTAACACAGCTGATACTTACAACAGAGCGGTTCCTAAGGAAATGTAACTCAGTCGGTGTTTATCAAATGGTTCACCACTCGTTTCAAAGATCTCGTTTTATGCTAAAATCTCAGGCTTCCGTGCGAAGTTATTAATGAACTATAAATAATCCTCCAATGAAAAAAAAAAAAAAAGTTGGATATTTCTATTAGCATGGAACATGTTTTAGCGTTTAGCCATGACTTAACTGCCCATAAGCGTTACGTCATGTGTTGCGAAAATGCTATCCCCAAAATAGCAGTCATATCAATTTCATATCATAACAGTGATATTTTCAGTCAATTTTCAAAGTCAAAATTTCAGTCAACAGTCAATAGCTATGTACGTTTTGAGAAAAATTCGGTGGTTATAATTACATAATACGTTGTAATCTGGTTACGAAGTTCTTGAAAAAAGGTTCATTGTTCATTGTCATATATGAATATAAATTTAAGACAAGAGTACTTCCCTTAATGGCGGTTATTGGTAATAAATGTTTATAATTGTCTGCTATAAAATTATTTGAGGACCCGAGTCCTACTTCTCATATTCATTGTTCTATAAGCGTTTCAAGTATGCTCCATGTTTTTTGAATTTTAGCCGAAGGCCCAAAGCACAAAGATCTGGGGGGTCACCGAAGGGCTGAATTTTTAACATGTATTTTATGTATTTCGGCTGGGGGTTTTGCGAAAATTTCCGTGACATTTTTAAAACGGGACAATCAATCAGCAACTTCCTCTAGTTACGTTGAATTTACTCGTATTATGATTTTCCAATAACAACCGATCCAAATAATGGTTTATTCGTATTGAGCGTGGTAATAAGATAACCGCCGTTAGGGTTTTATCTCATCACAGTAACAATGTCATCCACCGAAGCCCTTAAAAATATTCACGCTTCAATGTTTTTCTGTGCTCGCTATTGCAATAGCTTTATTTTTTCAACAATTCGCTAAAAATCTATAATAACCCCAAAAATTGTTTAAAATCCTAAAATTAGTTAAAGTAGAAAAAAATTAATTTTTTTTAAATTTTTTTCATTCTATAATTTAATCCTAATTGATAATTCCGGGGCACGAGATGAGCTCAAATTCCAAATCAATTGGACATGAATAAAAATCGAAAAATTATGAAAATTTGCTTATATGGTGGTGTAGCTGGAAATTTACAAAAACTTAGGAACTTTTATCTATAACACATTTTTTAGGGCGGGGAGGCTCATATAGCATCATTTGGCTTTTCCGTCCCCGCTCCCCTTCATATTACGCCAGATCAGCGACTACTTGATTATTTCATAGCGTCCTACATTTCTTGGATTTATAACACGGTTTTGGTGCACGGAGAGTATGGTGGCAAACGGCACCTACGTCTATTTTGCAAAGATAAACATGGAACAATTGCTTGTGATTCATACAAATAAATACGCACATACATATACCTCACATAAATAAAATAAATCATTTACCTTGGGCAACGGCGAGAACGCTCGCCGCAAGGAGCACAACAACCAATGTGAACTTCATGTCGTCAAACGATTTGTTAACCAGACTACATCGCTTCTAGGTATATATATTTCTGAAATCGGGTCACATCGAAAGAAACCTGCCTCCCTCCCTCAACAAAAACGAGCCGATTTTAATAATTACCGTTTTTTCTTAATGGTTAATATATTTTTCCAAAACCTACCATTATCATTCCTGATAGTATTTTCCTGTTATGTGCACTAGTTCATTTAATTTATTTTTCACAAAAGCTAGTTAGTGATTTACTTACCTAATTATATTACGCGTAGGCAAGAAGGCTTACGAAGGTTACACTAGTTACCTACTTTAAATTAAAGTGTTACGTTTTTCCTGGTTTCATAACCGCAATTTTTAGAGGTCTAATGTGAATCTTAGCAATGGAAGAATAGAATTCCCCACAGTTTCATTGCTTTCAAATTCCTTGAAAAAGTTTCCTCGACTTTAAAAGTTAATATCTCAAAAAGATAAAAACTTGGCTTCCTCGAATACGTATCAAGAATGTATAGATCATTGTAAAGTTTTAAATTATTTCGAAAAATTCTATAGCGGAAAATATTAAATCAAGAAGTAGAGTGAATCGTCATAATTGGTCAATTAAGAAACAAAAAAAATATACTCAGTGTAATCCACGTTTTCGCATGCGCAGAATGAACTGATGAGTTGAGAACAATGAAATAGGTATGGGACCTTCTACAACCTAACCCGCGTATTCACTGACAATTTCATCAAAATCGGAAGAAAACTGTGGAAATTAAGGTCGTTACAAGTATTTCACATTGGCGCAAGAGCAGTAGCTATTAATGATACAATCATGTTGAAATTGATATGGGGAAATCGAATCGTCTTCTCCCAACTGTCATCCAAATTTAAGCGAAATCGAACGACTAGAGTGTGAAATAATGGAGGTTAATGGAATTTACGTTTGCGTATGCGCAGAGTAAAGTAGGCAACAATGAAACTGATATGGGCGTCTGCAACCTAACCCGCGCAATTCCTGATAATTTCATTGAAATCGGATGAAAACTGTGACTAAATTAAGGTCGTGATAAAAGCGCCGATTACATTCTGGGCGCATGCGCAGTAGCTATTAAGTTTATTCAACAGTAGTGCGGAATTGATGTCTGATTAGAACCAAAAATTTCAAAATCATGTTTTCTCCTCGATATTGATTCGAAATTCTATCATCAGAAATTAACAAGCGGTTGCAATCATCACAATATCAATTATTGAGAGCTGTGTGTAAACAATTATTTATATAACCATGCTCATAACTCAGTTTGTTGGACACGCACTTCGCCGTAGACATAATATTGTTGGATAAATCGTGAGAAAACTATGTACCATTTCCCTTGGTAGAATGTACGTTTGCGTATGCGCAGAGAAGTAACTGTTAAGGGGACCGTAGACCCCCTAACCCGCACATCTGGTGAAAATTTCAAATGGTTCGGCGTGGAAAAACTGTTTTCTTTCAAGATCTGTTTAATGCATTGAAGCTCCATAAGTGAGGGAAATTTTAAAATATTCAAATGTTTAAATAAGGGTTCGGTATGTTTCAAAACCTTATCTTCCTTATAATTCTTATTAGCTGTTTTTGGGTGGTGATAATGGGCAATAGGGTAGTAGGATAAGTGGCACCCCATGCAGGAATACCGTACAAAAGCACTGATTGGACAAGAGCAAAGTAAAATTTTTTAATAGAGGCAATGATAATATTTTATTTAATATGGCAAAGATGTAAATTAATTTTCTTAATCTAGTGTTAACTAGCGAAACTTGTTGCTCCCACTTGACCCGGCTATCAAACACAGCCCCCAAATATTTCACCTCTGAAGCTCTTGTTATTTTTGGGCATGTTGCACAACATGTTGTATTACAATCAGCTAAGGTCGTCTAATTAAGGTCGTTATAAGGATTTTACATTGACGCATGCGCATTAGCTATTAATTATTCAACAATGTTGAAATTGATATGGATTGATATTGATTGATTGATCAAATCGTCATCTCCCAACTATCATCTAAATTTGAGCGAGATCAGACGACTAGGGCGTGAGAAAACTATGATTGGTAGAATGTACGTTTGCGCATGCGCAGAGGGGACCGTCTACCCCCTAGCCCGCACATTCCCTGAAAATTTCACCCAGATCGGATGAAAACTGTGGAAATTAAGGGTATTACAAGTATTTAATATTGCCTCATGCGCAGTAGCTATTAATGATACAATCATGTTGAAATTCATATAAGATATCAAATCGTCATCCCCCAACTATCATCTAAATTTGAGCGAGATCAGACGACTAGGGCGTGAGAAAACTATGATTGGTAGAATGTACGTTTGCGCATGCGCAGAGTGAGGTATTGAATCAAGAACGATGAAATTGATACGGGACCGTCTACCCCCTTGCCCGCACATCCCCAGAAAATTGCATCCAAATCGGATGAAAACTGTGGAAAATAAAGTTGTTACTAGATTAGGGCTGCCATCCGTCCCGATTTATCGGGACATTTCCCGATTCTCGAGGTGTCCCGGGCGTCCCGTCATGATTTTTGAAGCGTCCCGATTTTTTTTTTTTGCTGTCCCGACTTGGTCCTGATTTTTAAAGTACTTGAATCTCCGAAGTATTTTGTAAGCCCAGGATGAAAACTGGATAAACCCTGCGTGGTGCAGATGTCCTTCATTGCAGGTAGGTAGCCGGACACCTTTGACTATTTGAAATAGTCTCTCTTCTCCCAGAAACGGTTAAAGCCCTGACCAATAAGTCCAACCTTGACATCACCTGCTCGAAGTTTTTTAACTACATAAAAATGCAGAAAGATGTCCTTCGCTCAGTTGGCGGCAAAGAAAAATACGCAGACTGATTTTTGTGTGATATATTTCGCTTTTCAGTACCTTTGTGATATTTCGTTTTTCAGTACCTATGTGATATTTCGTTTTTCAGTAGGTACTTACTTGCCTATGTGATATTTCGTTTTTTTTTTTTTTGTTTTTTTTTTTCAATAATGATGTTTCTCCAACTTTTCGGTACCTATTGTATTTTTTTTCCAGCAATAAAACTTAGTCCTATTTTGTCAGTGACATGAAGTATGTCTTGTCCCGATTTTCGTCCCTGTTTTCTACTTTAGGCTATCCCGATGTGTCCCGACTTTTAGCTTACGCTGTCCCTACTTACGTCGAAAAGATATGGCAGCCCTATACTAGGTGGACACACGACGACACGACACACACACACACAGACACGGAGCCAAAGTTGTCCAGAATGGTCTGAAACTTCCCCTTCTTTTCACTGCCTACTTGATCAAGCTTGGTTGTTTCCCGTATTCTTTTAATAATTTTTTATTGTTGGTATATCGTTTGTATTATACCATTTACGATTTAAATCACAGTTAAAATACTCGTAAAAAAAAAAAAATGAAGTTTTCTGTAGTGATTGAATTAGTTTAATAGAAAAGATAGTAAACAATCTATTATAGCAGTAGGTATTTCTATTCTAACCTAGCATATTGCTGGTTTGAGTTTGTTTTGTTTACATTTTGTTGTTTACCGTTCTCGGTTTCATGCCCCGTTTTTTGTTCCGCGTACTTATATAATACAATTTATTGTGAGGTATTGTCCAGATCAACAAGTAGGAAACAAATTATTGTGGGTAATCCTGTAAGTGAGGAACGACCACATACCTAAATATATGATTTTGTAGGCAGCATGTCTAGTATAATAGTATATAAACCTACTGGTCCTCAGTTCATTCGTAGGTATTCGTATTTATCGTAGTTTTCAACGTTCTGATTATTAGTTAATTGGATATTTTTTCTAAATAGTATTAGGTATGCTTTAATAATCCATAGGTGGGTTTGTGAATATGATTACGTTGTGTATGGGTACGTGATTTCAAATCATTACGAAAACCCATTGAATATCTTGGTTCTTTTCCGTTATAAAAGGACACAGCTTTTATAGTAACAGGTGAAGGGAGATTGAATCCCATTGGTCAAGAGAAAGGAAAGGGGCAGGAGTGCAAACTCACTGGTGCAGGGGCACCAATGAAGTGCAAACAAGGTGACGGGAGATTACAGCTAATCAGATGAAGTGAAAGGGGGAAAATAACTCAATATGTTTTCAATAGTGTGAAGGGATATTCCAAACTTTATAGAAATGGACTTATGGAGTGGTGAAATATATTGAGGTATATCCTCATTTAAACATTTACCAGATCTGTCACTTTTGATCATTTCGAATTTTTCAAGTACATTCAACATACCTCCCTTCGGACAAAAATGAAGAAATTCTACAAACTGTCTATCTGTCAAATCAAAATTGTAACTATGATTGGATTCCTTAAGATGTTTCGCAAATGTAGACTTACCCTTATTTTCCCTGAAATCCTCCTGATGCTCGTCTATTCTTTCCCTGAATTTCCTACCAGTTTGACCGCAATATTCGTAGCCACAAGAACATTTTAGTTTATAAACCCCACTTTTATCCTGAACATTGATTTTGTCCTTAACGGATCCTAGTAATGCTTCAAGACTATTTTTAGTTCTAAAACCTACTTTGTAACCTCTCGATGATAGAATTTTGCCGATTTTATCCGAAATTTTCCCATAATAAGGTATACTTATCCATTGCTTTTCTTCTAAATTTACATCTTCCCTGGCCAGATTGGAAACTTTTTCCCTACTCTTTTTCCTAAGAACATTATCCCATATGGTATCAACGAGATCTCCTCCATATCCATTACTAGCCGCTATGCTTTTGATAATGGATTTTTCTTTTGATAAATTTTGTTCACTCATTGGAATAGACAGTGCTCGGTTAATCATACTATGGAAGGCTGCATGCTTATGGACCTTTCTAATGTATCTTCAGTTATTGTTTGTTACTGATGATGGTCTAACCGTCGAAATCGATGTAACAGTGTAACTCTTTATTTTTCGTGGAAATAGACAACGTTTTTCACTAACTTCCGTTTTTACGTTATGTTATGTTATGTATTTTTGAGATGCGAGCTTGCGAGCATCCAGACCACCAACCTGTACACAGCGTTCTGATCTATTTGTGCCAATTCATGTGGAGGCAATCAAACCACAACCACGCCAATTTGTTTCAACAAATCCTCACCGACATCGGCAACTTCTGAAATCACGGTAATTATTTGTTTCCTTCTTTTTTTTTTAAATAATATAATTTCTTCCCACAGCTTGAAATTGTCACCAATTCTACGTAAATATGTAATCTAAGTAAGAAGGAATGCCTAGAAACGTGTGTTATTAGCGAATTTTGAAGGAAATTAAGCTGTTGCTCTCGCCTCAAAATTTGTAGAATGTGAATTTTTGAAAACAATTTATGGAGAAATCCGTTTCAGACTATTCTGAACCATATTCTGAAGTTTAACGCATTTTTTTATGTATGTATATATGTATGTATGTACGTGTCATTCCAGACGATAACTGTCCGTAGAATTGTGCTAGAAACTTCAAACAAATTTTAAAATCTTAAGGACACAAAACGAAAGTTCAAGTTCGTTGGCCAGCATGATCGGATTACATCTTCGGGTTGAAATTTTCAAAAATGTAGTCAAAAATTTCAAAATAGCCTGTTTTTTGCGATTTGTTGTGCGAAATAATTTTTTCAGCATACTAACATGTGGTATATTCGGAATCAGCGTAAAATTTCCTATAAAAATATGTATCAAGTTTTCAAAAATTTCAAAGTAGAAAAATCAGTCAAAAATTGAAATAATGCCGTTCGCTAGTTGTAAAAATCGGTAATATTTGCATGAAACATTGTCCAAATTCAGATTGAACTACTCTTATGGAAGTATCCCTGTATAACCAATCCTAGAACCATGCTGTATAAGGCTTGAACCATGCTGTAGATAGAATTTGATTCCATGTTTGTCTATCAAAATCATAAACTAAAATTTCTCTACACGATCAACAGCGACTGAAATGTCGAAGATTTCTTCAAAAATTCGCTCATGGGGTCATGCTGCATGACTGGACTTTTTTTATTTTAGCGGGCGTGTGCTATTTTTATTTTAATAGTGCAGTCTTTTAGTTTAAGGCCCAAGAATTTATTCATTTAATAAGTTAAATCTTTATGTTACGACTAAGAGAGCCCATGAGGCTTATGTAACAAGTGCCAGTTAATAAATTCTTCTTCTCCCCTAAATTCTTCTTCTGTTGAAGACAAATTGGTTGTAGGGATAACGGAAAAGTACCAATATCTTCTTATATGAATGTTTGACAGTCTATAGAAATGAATACTAAAACTATAAAATGAAATGTAGTCCTTGAATTTGCCCATCCATGAGAAATGACTTTAGCACGACGCACGCCACTGCTCACACTCGTACCTCGACTCGCCACTCCTTAATACCAACGTTATTCTTTTGAAGTTTTTATAAATTTGTTCCACTGTACACTTATAGTAATTTGTTTACATAGTGAAAACTCTGTCTCATTGGGATTTGAGCTTTTTGCCGGAAAATGGAAACTTCGTCAATAACCAAACCAGCAATTCCCTACATTGTAAAGATGAAAACCATCACATTGCAGAAGTAAACGGATAACGCTTGTTGATTTGATGGTACGAGTAATTTTCTCCCTACGATTCGACTAAAAATTGAGCACTTGGCAGGGATATCAGAGGGATTATTTTCTCTGTGCTAATGTTCCCATTGCCGGGGATTACAAACAAATGAAATCATTGAGCTAGTGTTACTTTCCAAGATTATTTCAGTTTATACTCGTACTTGAACGCTCCCTGAACGTACACTGAACCTTTTATGAGCGTATCATTATATTATTTTTGCCATTATATTATGCTATTGTATTCATGTACATACATATTATGGGAGTTCCAGTTAGGTAGCCGAGCCGAGCGCACGTGTTTTTTTGCGAGCTCCGTATTAAGTATTGATTTAGCAGGGTTGTATTGTGAATTTCGTTTGAGTTTTTTGTTTTTTGTGGTTGCTCTTTGATTAACTCTCAGCAATAACAATTTTCATAAATTTTTAACGGGTAGATTTCTGGAAAAAGGTCATTTTTGCGAGTTTGGTTGGTGGTTTGTTGTTTACCGAAGGGAAAGGACTAACTATCCACTCGACTGAATACCGTATTCCTTAGTCAGCAGCACTCGAAGAGCCGACCGGTGTCGCGTCGAATAATTGCAACTTCGAGAATGTCGACCTCCGAGTTACATCAGGTAATTCAATGCCTTGACGTAATCACAACCAAACTTCAAAAATAGAAGAAAATCTAGCATTATCTGAAAAAATAATACGAAACAGAACCGGTACACGGACAACTGTAACAGAGTTACCTCCTGAGAGGCCCATCAAGCTCCCGTCAGAGCACCAGAGATAGCGCTGTCGGCGTCCCGTTGAGGAATCAATGGGAACCACGCGCTGTTCTCGATCATTTTTGGCAGCTGGTTTGGCGTTGGATGGTTTTCCAGTTGACTGGAATAACAATCTACTCCGAACATGGCTCATTAAAAGCTCATTAGTAGGAGTGGTATCTCTTTGACGGGATGCTGTTACTCTCCTCTACCTGATTTATGAGGATTTAGGCCCCCATTGCACCTCTGGGGGGGCACCTAAATTCCTTATACAACAGAAACGATCTTATTCTTCATAACGATCTAGAAGGCAAAGAAAACATGAATATTCTCAAGAGGAAGGTGATGGACATTTTTAGAACGGAATTAAATTGCGTTCTTGAGAATTATGAAGTTATAGGTGTAAGACGTTTAGGCACCATCCAACCTTCTAGAAGTAGACCAGTTCACATTCATTTTGCTAATAATTTCTCTAAACCTAAAGTAAGCCAGAACATTTACAAGTTCAAGGGATCCCAATTTAATACATCCGAGTTATACGACAGACGAACACGGGAATTTAAGAAGCATCTCTTGCCCAAGTTGTTTCAAGAAAGAAAAGACGGGAAGCAAGCCGTCTTGATTGGAGATGAACTACTGGTTGATGGAAAAAAACTTATCATTCACTATGGACGAATTACGTTGGAAGATTCTACATCTAAGGTAGATGTACTCATAGTCGACCACGTACCAGTAGTCGACACCCTCCTCAAAAAACGCAAAAAGCTAAGAATCAGGATAACTTCCAAGGTTTTTAGCTGCTGTTCTTGGTTCTTTGATGTCTTCTGAAAGTGTAATGATATGCTATCATGGAAATAGGCGGGAATCATGTTTTCAGTGTCGTAATTTTTGTGAACAGTTCCATTTTCATCAAGTTGGAAGCGTCGTGTTAGCTGTTTGGTTAAGGACTCACCACATAAAGTAAGTACATTCCACCTATCAAAACCTCATTTTTCGTTTGTTCTCTTTTTTAACTATTCCTGGCTATTATACAGTTCGTGTTTATGCAGTGTAGATGAGTATTCCATCACATAAAAGCTGGGTTTGAGGTATGTCGAATACTGGTACAGATTTTACCCAAGTTCCAGTAGTCGACAGGGGGTGATTTTGCCTTGTGCCAGTACTCGACATGACGATTTTTCCCTATGCCAAACATACTTACTAGGGATGGGTATCGAACGACAAAACATAAATTAATAATTTTCACTAAATAATCGATTTACCGATTCTTTATGACTAAGAAAATCGATTAATCGGAAAAAGTTCAAGTCATGCAACATGATTGTATGGACGAATTTTCCTAAATCATCATATTAAGTAAGTACTTACTGGGTCAGAAGTGGAGATTAATTTGAATACTCCTCCTCCGTCCCCTCCCAAAATTTCCAGAAAACAGGTCAAGAAGAAGATGAAAATCAACAAAAGATAGAACGAACATCAACACCGCATTGGAAACTTTGGCAATGACTCGGGATTATTATTGAAATTTGGCAGTGGAGTGTAAGCATTGTTGATTGTGATCTATGTTAACAATTATTTGATACATCATACGTAAAAGTCCAACATTGTTGAGGCAGAGATGAAGACATAATATCACGTGCTATTTTGGTTTATTATTTCCAATAATAAGCCTATGTGATCGTATAGCAAAAAATTTTTATAACCCCCCCTCAAACTTTGTCACTTTACGTTTCAAGGTGCGTAGAATCCAAATTTGAAATGTCCGTCCGCCGTTCGCCGTCCGCCGTCCGGGCCATAAAAGGCCCAAGAATTGACTTAAAAACCCCGTTCTTTCGCACATAGACTCCATTTGGGGTCTAGTTGGTCCTAACGTCTAACCATCCCGATCGCTTTACTCGCATAGATGCTATGGGCCAAAAACGGGCGAAAAAGTGTCTTTTTCGAAGCTTTGAGTGTTAGACTGACGTTTTAAAACTCCAACCTGCTCAACGACAACTGCGCAAGCTAATATTCCACGGTTAGGATAACAATGGGCAGTAGGACTTCGCAACAGAACACTTTAGGACCAGATCATGCACGACCACAACTGCACAACCTAATAATTATTATTCTCATGTTAGGACAAAATTCACTCATCTCAAAACGCACAACTTTTAAATGAATATTGATGGAAAAATATGAGTGATATGATAGTGTAAACGTAATAGGGCGGTGAACCTCCGGTCGTGAAGTAACGAGACCTACGGAGTACCTCCAGGGTGGATTGGAAAACTTCCTACACTTGTATTGCTTTCGAATTTCATGTTCCTTCGAGGCATGAATATATGTTTTTTTCTAGGTCATATTTGTGTGTTGATACCAATGCTTTGCCTACGCATATTTAATAACAAATCCTCTCGACTTTTCGAACGTCTTAGATAATGATATTATTAGGGCAATGATTATTTGAATAGATAGGAGCTCAAATCGAGATATAAAAACATACGTATATAATTATAGAAGTATAGGTTGTGGTAACTCGAAATGCCGAGGAGTCTGGACGGGCCTTATGACGTACCTACGCCAACTAAAACTACGATCAAACTCAATTGAAAAAATAATAAACCTTTGTGAAATAATTTGCAGCGTTTTTTAATATGTATTTAAGGAACTCCTTGTATTACCTACCGGTTAAGCAATAAAATTTAATTGAATTGAATTGAATATTAGCTTATACAAAAATTAGTTTATACAACATTATTCATACAAGAAGTTTTGAATTTAAACAATTTACATAAATTAATGGATTTTCTCATATGAAAATGGGCTAAAGGTAAGGAAAGTTGTATAAGGCTTAGCATCAGATGGTTTTATTTTTCCTTTTTTTTTTAAATATTTTTTTCTTTTTTTTAATGTTATTTCTTGAGCAGTTCGCGGAAAACAAAACTGATGTTCACCGACCTAAAAAAAAGAATTTTCTCCGACTTTTCTCTCACTTTTTGCTTCAGAGAGGCGAATTTTCGACTGCCTGGCGGTGGATGGAAGGGGGGGGGGGGGTGGTGGTGATGGGAGGGGGGGGGGGGTTAAGTTCGACGGCTATGCTAAATTGAGGAGGCGCAGAAGTAGCGGTGGAGGGGCGGGAGGCAGCTTCACCACCAGCCGCCTCCGTTTTCCCGCCACCATTTTCTCCCTCTGCCGAACCATTTTCTCCCTCCACGAACCGTTTTCTCCCTCCGCGATTTTCTCCCGGCTCGCTCCCCCGACGCACCACCAGTTTCCTATCCAACCCCCCCCCCCCCCCTCCACCTCCGCTTCAACCCCTCCCGGGTTTATTGTTTACTGAAGGAGCGCTAAGGGTCGGGGCGACGAAGGGTGGGGTAAGCGGAGGTGGAGAAAATGGTCGGGAAAGGGAGAAAACGGCGCGGGGGTTGTAGAGTGAGAGGGGAGGGGGAGTATCGGACGCGGAGGCGGGATCGACATTCCGCCTGGAGGTCGAGAGGGATGAGTAAAGTGGATGGCGGTGGAGGCGGCAGGAGGCGGAGAGGCGAGTGAGATGGTAAACGAGAAGGAGAAACCTGTGCGAGAGAGATGGAAACAGGTCGTGAGCGCGAGCCGAAGCACGGCCTCCCCTCTGAAGGCCTAAATAACGAAAACTGACGTCACGCATTGGCGAGGGGGGGCAGTGTTGGGCATAATCTTATCGTAGAATACGAATATGATTGTATCGCGATAATTATTCGTTGATTCTGAGTCAACTGCAACTAGGGTGGAGGGACCAGTGATTGACAGGGACCCAGTGATTGACATCTCACAAAGAAGTTATAATAATAAGGCATTTAAAAGTAGTGTTTTACGGGCTTGATCCATGAATTTTGAGGCAAAATACCTTCTCAGTGAAGTATAAAGGCGGGAAAAGGTTTCAGACGGGTTTTTGTGAAATCTGGAGAACGTTACCCAACAGAACCTTGTGTTGTAATTTCTTTGGTGCTGTTTCTTGTGATTTTGCTAAGGAGATAAGCATTTTATTTTGCTTCACCATGCCCTCCACATTTTCAAATTCGATTGTTCTCAATCAGTTTTTTTGTGTAGCTTGCATTTATGCTATATGTCGTGGAAATAATCAAAGATAACATGTGAAAATGCAAATGTCAATTACGAGTTACCCAACTGATGCTCCCCTCAGTGATTGACAGTGCTGTCAATATGGATCTCTATTCATTCTTGTCATTCGTTCTTCATTTTTTATATTTATAGA
Organism: Adelphocoris suturalis; assembly: GCA_030762985.1. Taxonomy (NCBI): domain Eukaryota; kingdom Metazoa; phylum Arthropoda; class Insecta; order Hemiptera; family Miridae; genus Adelphocoris; species Adelphocoris suturalis. Next base: position 31,666,828 of record CM061042.1, read on the forward strand.
AATACATAGCAACTCACAAGCTGCTAGTTAACCATTAGAATCGTACTGTGTCTATGGTACCAAGAAAACATTGTACTGATTTTGTGAAGAAACATCAGGTGATATCTTCAACTATGTTTTTATGAACACTTATATTAATTTAATATTTAGATTAATAAAACTAAGTTCAAATGCTCAATTTATTTGTAAAATGTTGAAATTAAATGTTTTGTTGATACAAGGTATCATTTGTTGCAGAACGACTGCTGTGTCACTCACAGGGTGTCAATCACAGGTACAACAAAAAATGTGGCTGTCAAATACTGGGTCAAAAATTGATTTCGAAAAAACGAATTTATGATGTTTTGTGGCTTGAATTAGTGATTTTTTCAATACCGAGCAGTTTGAGGACATCCTGATACAGCAATTGATGTGAGTTTCAAGTTTTTACAAACGAAAAAACATAACTTGATTGCTTGTCAAAGTCAAAATGCCTCTTAAGGTGTCAAACACTGGCCCTACCACCCTATATTCGTATTCGTGTAATCGTATTCGTCTGTCGGCGATTACACGAATACAACCCATAAAAATGGGTCCCGGTCATCAATTTCAATAGGGCGTCCTTCCTATAATATGCGAAGCCATGCTAATATTACCTAGCTTCAGAGGGACGTCCTTAGAGCGAATTCAACGATTGGAGCCCATCCTATTTGTCTCAAATCGATTTCAATAGAACGTCTCTCTGATGCTAGGTAATATTAGCAAGGTTTCGCATATTATAGGAGGGACGCCCTATTGAAATTGATGACCGAGACGCATTTTATGGGTTGTATTTATGTAATCGCCGACAGACGAATACGATTAGACGAATAGGAATGTAATCGCATTTCACTCAGAATCAACGAATAATTATCGCGATTACAATCGTATTCGTATTCGACAATAAGATTATGCCCAACACTTGGGGGGGGGGGGGGGGGGGGGGGGGGGGGCTAGAAAAACTTCTGCTTTCTGCAATATCGTACAGACTTAATTCAAGAGAGATAAAATTAACTTTTATTTGTAATTTATCTGCACAATATTAAATTATACCTTCTAAATAAAACTTATCAAAATATAAATGAATGAAGAGTCAAAAGGAAAAACGATGAATATCAGTTTTTTAACCCTGGGAAGATTTCTGCGCCATCTTCTAGCTTTGAAGATGTACTTACTTGCGTGTAGCCCAGCTGATTTTATTTTTGAACCAGTTTAAACTATGTAAGATTTTAGCATAGATTGAGATCTTTCCAACGAATGGTGTATCGTTTCTATCGGATGAAATGTGATGAAGTTACATATCCCTAAGTAAGCGAAAATAAGCGTGCATTTTTTTTTTACATGGAATCATGTTTTAGCGATGGATCCCCCGCCGAAAACTGAGACTTAAAGTGAGATGAAAGTAGCGCCAATAATTGTGATGATTTCCGCTTACAACCGAGTCGTTGCTAGGGAAATAGTACTTCGTCGTTTTTCATCCCACAAAATTCGTTGACCATTCGTTCGAAAGCTCTCGATTTATCCAACCATACTATATTAACTACTGCGAAGTGCGAGGCCAACAAGCTGAGTTATGAGCATGGTTATATGAATAATTGTTTACACACAGGTGATCATTCTCAATAATTGATATTGTGAACATGATTGCAACCGCTTGTTAATTTCTGATGATTTCATTGAGCTGGTGTTTCGATTATGTGATTCATAGCAGGTGATCCGAACATTGCGAGAACGGTTTGATTTGTGAAGCGGTGGTTAAATCATTTTAATAGGTAATTTCTATACTTTACACTATAGGAAGCTGTAATTTCGTATGTAGCCTCTTTAGCCTCTTTCTATAATAAAGTGAATGTTTACTCGCGAGTCTCTATTAGGAGATCATCATCTCACAAGAGCTCAACCGTCGTGGTTTTTTTTTTTTTTTTTTTTTTTACGAAATTTGGAATGACCTCCGGAGCTGAAGATATCTATGTCATTAAATCACATTTCCCCCTTTAGTAAGCTAGAAAATGTCAAAAGTGTCAAACCATTGACAAAGTTTTGAGTTATCCATTAGAAAATCAGGTTACTACTCGTAAATAATCTCTCGCAATCACTAATGAGAGTAAATTTTATGACCACAACTTGGGAAGGTACCGGCACATGGCTCGTGTCTCTATAGAGTTCTTGAAATTATACGAGTGGTAATAATGAACTAATGTTGGATAATATAGGTGTCGTAGCCCCATATGTATTATAATGCATATTGTTATGTTAGTTTTAACGAATAAATGAATACGAGCCAGTCCAGCCCACGTGAGCCAACAGCAGGGGCCTATTTCATAAAACCACAAGATACAAGTGTACAAGTACAGGTACTTGTAATGCACGGTAAGCTAGAACAAGTGTTTCACCAAAACAAAGAGTTCAAGTGTAGAAAGTTCACACTTGGAGATGCTAAGTTTACAAGGTAGCAGAAAAAACAAAGTTCCCGTCATGCAGCATGATCGTATGAGAGAATTTTCATAAACTATCTATCGTATTATAGTACGTTAAATTGTATTGAAATTTGAGCCATTTCGGTAGAAAGAAATTGTTAAAACCAATTATATAGTAAAAATAACTCATACTAAATAAAATTCGGAGATTCAAGAGATTTTGGATTTTTTTGTGCTGTTTTTATAGATTTTTATTCAATATTAATGAAATTTAACTAGGTTTTTCTGCATAATTTTGAGCACATTTTTTTAAATTTCCTAATTAATTGTTGAAAATTTAGTTTTGACTAAAATTCTACTAAACAATATAAATTCAACGATTTTTGGCAGTCTTTAGCCATTTTTAGTGATTTTTGTAGTAAATTTTTCGAAATTTGACCAATTTAATGTACTCAAAAATTGTTGGCCAACGAACTCATCCTTTTGTTTGGAATGTTTGATATTTTAGCGCAAAAACGGTATTTCTATCTTAATCCTAAGGATAGTTACCGTCTGGAATGACACATACATATAAACATATACATGACATATATATATGTATGTAAGTTACGTAACACTTCACGCTCTCCTCCTCTACCTTTCATAGAAACGCTGACACAGCATATGCAAAGATATAATATCGATTTTGTAGCACATTTTAATGAAATTTAATTACAATTTTGAGCATAGGTTTGAGCTTTAATTTTTAAATTACCAACTTCATAGTTGATAAACTTTATTTGAGTAATATTCTGCTTTAAAAAAAAACACCGATGTTTATCCTTTTTTTTGTCATTTTTTGTGATTTTTTTTTTTTTTAAGTACATTTTTTGAAATTTGACCAATTTAATGTGCCCAAAAAGTGTTGTCCAACGAACTCATCTTTTCTTTTGAAATGCTTGATTTTTTGGCGAAAGAACGAAGTTTTCATCTCAATTCTATCCAGAGTTATCGTCTGGAATGACACATTCATATATATAAAAAAGCGTTACAATCCAGGAATCATTTCAGAATGCCTCAAAACAGATTTCGATGAAGAAAATTATTTTAAAATTTTTGGAGCCATTGCAATAGCTTTATTTTCTAAGAAAATTCGATAAAATGGCGTGTGGGGGCAAACGAAATGAACAACGTCAAGCGGGATGCCGAAATCGAAGTTTCGTCAGCGAATCAAAATTTAAAAATGGTGTTATCGTACATGACAAGGTGTAATGATTGGAAGACAGACAAATTATAAACTGAAAACTGGAGAAAGTGTATTTGATTTCAACTTATTCTGATGGCTGGCATAATCGGATTTTTCTCCTTCATTCAGCGGAAATGATTAACCAGTTCATCAAGTCTTGATGCTGCTGGATTAGGAATGTCATCTGTAACTTCGAGATGGTCTTCACACTTCACTTTGCTCTTCAATGATGGGGAGATCTACCCGATCAGGGAAAATTGCACAGGGTCACGCACCATTTAAATCTTTCAAGGGTCTCGGAAGACATCCTAAATCTCCCGTTAAACTCAAAAATACCCACGAAATGAGCGTTTATTCGTGGCCGTAAAAATCTTTGGCGTCTTCTACGCTGAATGCTTCTTTCTTGGCTGTAGTCTTCAGCAGATGATCACTCCCACATATTAAACACCGATAAATTGTCAACTCACAATGCTGGAAAATAACAAGTTTACAGGTGAACGGACGTAGGTTAAAAATCGGCCATTTTTTACAACTGTAAAACAGTGACTTGTTGAAAATGATGGGGAAACACTTGTAACTTGTCCGAATTCGCCTGTACACTTGTTAATATTCACAGTGTATTACAAGTCTACACTTGTCCCTTTATGAAACGCTTGCGCTCATTTTTTACAACTTGTACATAAAATTGGCTTGCACTTGTCACTTGTTGCTTTATGAAATAGGCCCCTGGTCGACAATACTACAGGCTCTAGCAGAGTTGATTTACAACGAAGGCAATAGGATTTCTAGTGATCGAGACGGGGTCGACAACAGGAAAATCAACCATGCAGATCAAGCCCCTAGTGATAGACTGAAGATTTCTTCCTTGGGCAATTTCTACGTTTATTAGGCAGAGGATTAAGAGAAATCTGAAAGCTGATGGTTAAGGGGGGGGATTAGGAGGTAGTCAAAAAGTACCATTTCCCTAGCAACGACTCGGTTGTAAGCGGAAATCATCAGAAAAACACCAGCTCAATGAAATCATCAGAAATTCACTCACGAATACAAAGCTTCCCTACCTTCGGTAGTGAGCACGCAAACGATAATCATCAGTAACGCTTGCATACTAGTCTGCAACACATTGGGACATTTCATGTCTTTAGTTGCAGACTCGTCTATTAAAATGATTACCTATTAAATGATTTAACCACCTCTTCACAAATCAAACCGTTCTCGCAATATTCGGAACACCTGCTATGAATCAAATCATCGAAACACCAGCTCAATGAAATCATCAGAAATTAACAAGCGGTTGCAATCATGTTCACAATATCAATAATTGAGAATGATCACCTGTGTGTAAACAATTATTCATATATAACCATGCTCATAACTCAGCTTGTTGGCCACGCACTTCGCAGTAGTTAACATAATATGGTTGGATAAATCGAGAGCTTTCGAACGAATGGTCAACGAATTTTGTGGGATGAAAAATGACGAAGTACCATTTCCCTCGGTTGTAAGCGGAAATCATCAGAACATTGAGCATATTTCGTTACGTAACGTAACGTGACATAACGAAAATTTGGTTGTGTGCCATAGCAAAGACATGAAATGTCAAAAGCCTTTCCCTAAACTGTTGGAAGCAACCAACCTATGATTCAAGTGTAGCTATGCTTTTGAAAACATTTTCACTGACGAAATAGCGTACCATTAACAATTTAACAATTTGAAACCGAAAATTACTGAAGACTGACTGGGAGGCCCCCCTCACCTTCACAAGAATAAACTGACGAATGCAGCTCGTTTTGATCAAACGCTGTTTGTTACATGGAAGAGAAGAAGAACATGAGATGTGCCAATCAGGGATGGTGTTGGATAATTATAACAATGTGAAAAAACGCTGCAAATTATTCCATTATGGATTTATTATTTCTGTGATACATAGCCCTTCTACGCAGATCATTGGTCTATAATTAGCCCCGTATGTAATATATGATCAGAACATGGCGCATCTTGCCTCCGAGAAGGGTTCACACTATTACATTTCCAAGACCCCGCAATCTTACGCTTCACAGTAAAGAATGGAGCAATGATTTGAAAAAAATGAAATCGGTAAGGTACAATTATAGGCTAATGCACAAATTCCCAGAAAATGCAATCAAAATCAGATGAAAACTAGATCTTGTTCTCGGAGTACACTTTCACGCATGCGCAGGAGCTGATAATGATGCAATCAGGTTGTAATTAACATTGAATAATTAAATGTCCCTCAACTATTCGTCAAATTTGAGCGGGATTAGACTAGGGCGTAAAAAAATTATGCTTGAAACAATTTACGTTTGCGCATGCGCAAAACGGAGTAATCATTTGAGAAGTATGGAATTGATAGTGGATCATTCACAGCCTAACCCGCACATTCACTGAAAATGTCATCAAAATCAGATGAAAACTGTTAAAATTAGGCTCGTTTAAAAATGAATACATATTCGCGCATGCGCAATAGCTACTAACGATAGGACTCTGTTGAAATTTTCTTCGAAATATTACACATCTCCTGCGTCCATTATCTTTTTTCCATTTCATTTCCTTTCCCCAAACAAATTCTGGTCATTAGATTTTTTTAACGCGTTATTATTTATCCCAGTCATCTTAAACACAAACAATCGTCAATGAATTATAACTTTATAACAGTGAATAACATAAATTGTTATAAATATAAATAAATATAAATGATTAAATATATTGATTAAATATATATTAATATAAATAATCATTCATCGTGTGCCGCATTCTTTGGGTCTGCAATACTGGAAGAAAACTTTCCTTAGCACAGGGAAAAGAAGTCCACAGTTTGACTTTCGTAGAGAAAAGTAGGTCTGTACCTATACCACATATAATGGGTCCGAAATGCCTCCTCAACGTGTTTTTTGCCTAAAAACTGCCAAAAAACGTGGTTTTTCACCGATTTTTGACGAGCTTTCAACAGTTTTTTTAATCGTTTTTGAACAAATTACACCACTTGGCGACCTGAAAAAAATCTTTCTATTACTTGGACAGTTTCTGCGTCGAATGAGACCGCCAGCAGCTCTGGAGGTGTGATAACTGATTTTTTTACGATTTTTCAACTACCGTAAAACGTGTTTTTTTGGGAAGAAAAATAAGTTGTCAAAAAACTGACAAGAAACACGTTTTGCGGTAGTTGAAAAATTGCAAAAATCAATTATTACACCTCCAGAGCTGCTGGTGGTCTCATTCGACGCAGAAATAGCCCAAGTAATAGCACATTTTTTTCAGGTCGCCAAGTGGTGTAATTTGTTCAAAAACTATCAAAAAACTGTAGAAAAATCGTCAAAAATTGGTGAAAAACCACGTGTTTTTTTTGGCAGTTTTTTTGGCAAAAGACAGGGTAAGGAGGCATTTCAGACCCATCTATGTGGTATAGGTGTGTTCAGCGTTGAATTTTCACGAGAATATCACCTTTTAATTGAACACAAATTATCCTGGAATCTAAAAGATTTTAAAAAAAAAATGCAGGTGCCGTTGCTCAACAATTGGACATCTACGTGAAAAATGGGCTTCGGATTCGGATTCAGCACCCTCGGAAACCCCCAGTATCAGTTCCGTGAGGGCACGATTTTTAGCATGGAACATGTTTTAACCTTGGACTAACTAGCGAAAAACGTTACGCGGATGTGTCACGAAATGTTTAACATGGAATCATGTTTTAGCGATGGATCCCCCGCCGAAAAGTGAGACGAAAGTAGCGCCAATAATTGTGATGATTTCCGCTTACAACCGAGTCGTTGCTAGTTATATGATACTTCGTCGTTTTTCATCCCACAGAATTCGTTGACCATTCGTTCGAAAGCTCTCGATTTATCCAACCATACTATGTTAACTACTGCGAAGTGCGTGGCCAACAAGCTGAGTTATGAGCATGGTTATATGAATAATTGTTTACACACAGGTGATCATTCTCAATTATTGATATTGTGAACATGATTGCAACCGCTTGTTAATTTCTGATGATTTCATTGAGCTGGTTTTTCGATTATGTGATTCATAGCAGGTGATCCGAATATTGCGAGAACGGTTTGATTTGTGAAGCGGTGGTTAAATCATTTTAATAGGTAATTTCTATACTTTACACTATAGGAAGCTGTAATTTCGTATGTAGCCTCTTTAGCCTCTTTCTATAATAAAGTGAATGTTTACTCGCGAGTTTCTATTAGGAGATCATCATCTCACAAGAGCTCAATCGTCGTGATCATTTCTATAATAAAGTGAATGTTTACTCGCGAGTTTCTAGTAGGAGATCATCATCTCACAAGAGCTCAATCGTCGTGATCATTTCTATAATAAAGTGAGAGCGAGGAGCTAAAACATGATTCCATGTTTTTTACATTTTAGCAGTCAGGCTCAAAGTAATAACATCCGAGGGGTCCAGGGGGGCGAAGCCTTGCGAGGCCCGAAGGGCCGAGTTCTTTTGATTTTCACGTACAACCAAGCCGTTGCTGGGGAAATGAAACTTCTTTAGTTTTCACCGGACAAAAATCGTTCTCCACTCGTTGGAAAGCTCTCGATTTATCACGCATTTCTTTAGTACTTGTTCTTCTTCTCATGTCGTAGTTTTATATTTATTTATGTTATAAATGGATATAGTAAACAATGCCGCTTGTTTTGTTGTCACTTGGTTCAGAAGTTAATCTTGGTTGTAGTAATTGTAGACGCACACCATAACAGAAAATTACCTAGGTACTCTGTTCTAATTTCGATTAGTAAAACATTTATGTCGTAGTTTTACATTTATTTACATTTACGAATTAGCGGGAAGAAAGCATGTTCCATGTTTTAGCATTTTAGCCGAAGGCTCAAAGCGGAAAGCTACGTAGTCCAGAGGGGCGGAGCGGGGGAGCGAGTTTTTTTTCCAACGTTATTCGAAATAACGAGTTATGTGATAACTAACTACTCTTAGTTAAAGGATGAAATCCGTTGTTATAATATATAGGTATGTACCATAATATAATAATATATTGTAAACGGTTGAGTTATTTTTAATTAGGTACCTACAACTGTAAAAACCTATTATTATAGGTGGTCGTTAGTAATACCATTTCAGTTTATTATTTTCAATAATGAACCATAGTAATTAACCAAGAAAAAACGCTGCAGATTATTACACAAAAGTTTATTATTTCTTCATTAGAAAGACTTCCAACGCAGCTCTCTGGTCTATACTAATTAAATCAAGTAACTAGTACATTATCTAAACTCGGTGCTTCGCAGTAGGGTATAATATAATTAGAGGAGAATTCAGCCTCAGAGAACCCTCATCCTATAAGTGGTCTTTCGTACCACGCAATATCCTTTTCACGGTATTCCAAAGGCATTCTATATCAAAATTACAGCATTGTAGGTCGATCGGGAAAGAAATTGACCTCTGAGGTCCCTCAGCTGATCATTTTGCCTCCTACGTCTTGCAATTGTATTCAACGACGCATCAATCAAGATCTACTGGTCATAATGCTTTTGTATAGCTTACGATATATGTGAACTACCTGTGAAAATCATTGGGTCGTACATGGAGGGGCATCTCAAACCTCAAAGATTGGAAGAGATATTTTCAGTGAGCCTGCTGAGATTGTCTGTGAAGTTCCCCAAGGTACCGATTTGGGACCAATTTTATTTCTATTTTATGTTAATGATTTATTAAATATTAAGTTTATAGGACACATTTTTGGTTATGCGGACGACACAGCATTAATCATGTGGTGTAGTAATTTTGAAACCCTCTTGAGTAATGGTAGTAAGGAACTACTTTTGATTTGCTAATTGTTTGACTCAAATTATTTGTGCCTCAACCTCCGTAAAACTTATATTGTGAATTTTACCATTTCTCGAAGAAAATACCTGGCCAACTTGTTAAAATACATGACTATGGTTATTTAGATTCTGAACATGAATGTGGCTGTGCTTCTATACCATTTAGCCTAAGTGTGAAATATTTAGGCGTTACTTTTGACTGTAACCTCAATCTCAAGTCGCATATCTCGTTATTAATTGGGAAACTCCGAAGGGCCGAGTTTTTTTTTAAATAATTTTATTTATTTATTTACCAATAAACTATACTCTATGCTAATGTCCGGCACCATATTTGTTCGATAGGTATTGTATGTTTGACTTTTACTTTAGAAAACTTTTTAAATTTTGTATAACATAAACTTATGAGGAAATAAACTTATATAAAAAATGAATAAATATTGACATACAGGCGGCACCTGTGGTAGGTTCACCAATACTTTGACCCCCGGATTTGGCCTTTTAAGAGGAGGTCGTGCTCGAGCGGAGAGCGAGAGGGAAAGAGTGGAAGCCGGTTCGCGAAACGCGGGCTGGCAGTGAAGCGGCGGATCGAGGTGGAAGGCGGAGGAGGCGGCGCGGGGGGCGGTGGCAAAAAACCCGAGGCGCCGGGCATATAACGCCGCGCGCGGAGGCCTGCTCCGCCCTCCCCGCCGCCACCCCTTCGGCCGACCGACGGCAGGGCGGAGGGCGGTGGGGGCGGCACTAATGACGGGGGCGGCGGCGGAGTTGGCGGCGGGGGGGGAGGAGGTCACCCGCGGCTCTCCTCTCTCCGACCGACACAGCTACCCGAGTGTAGACTCGGTCCGCTCGACCAGCCGTCGATCCCGCTGCCGCCCCCGGACCGGCTCTACCGCCCCACAGCCGCCCCCGTCGGCTAAACTCCCGCTCCCATTCTGATTAGACGATACTTCATAGGTTTGTTCACTGAGGCGGTTTGAAGTGACTTTCAAACCATTTCAAACCAGTTGGAGATTGGTCAAGTTCGCATGCGCAACTTCTGCAAACTTAAGCTTTGTTCTCAGTGTGCGTTCTGCGAGTTCGGAACGGTTCTGGGCAAGCGCGATCGAGTTTTGTTGCTCCCAGTGCAAGAACGATGTTCGGCATTCGCAGTGTTTTGCGAACCCAGTTCCGAACGATTCTAACAGCCCCCGATTTTCGTCAGCACTGTCAGAACTCGAACCTAAGGACGTAGTTAACGCATGCGCATTTCACGTGGCCGAAACCCTCCAAAGCCCTGAACTTATGTTTTTCAATGTGCTTTACATTGATGCGCTTACATTGCTTTACATGCTACACGGGAAAAATATCAAAAAAATTCTGGGACCAGTCTTTGGCATCAATTTTGGGGTAAGATTAGGAACGTGGGGAGACCCGGTCCATTTGAGATTTAATAGAGGTTCTGAATAATATATGGAGATGCGCCTCTAAGTTTTCGTTTTTTCTGGCGTAATACTAATACAAACTGCATTTTCCGTGACGAATTTGGCCAAAATTCTGCACAAAAGAGTAATTTCCATTTTTTCTCCAAAATCCAGTACTTCTTAATTTTATGTTTTTGAATCACAAAAATCGACATAACTTTCCAATTGGCACGTATTGGCAGCTGATCCAAACGGATTCTGAAAGCCAAATAGTTTCCCAAGCTACGGAAAAAAAAGCATCACCCAACTCGACCCAACTCGCAACTTTTTAGTTCATTGAAGTTAACAAAAACCCCAAGAAAAAGCATCCAAAAAAACAGTTTAGTTCGAGCTATTTTTTCAACAGTCAATAATCGTTGGAAAATTTCAGCCTCTTAATATATTCAAATACTTCTAGTGATTGTATCCATCCCTAAACTTGACATAAACTTCTTCAGCAGAGCGTTGGACTCGAACTGACAAAACGGTCTCTTTCGATTGTTAAACTATGAAATAAATGCGAAGTGAACGGAGTCATGTTTGGACAGTCGCTGTACACCTAAGAAACTGGGGCGGCTAATTTGACCTTTGCCTTTGCTTTCCCCACATACTGGAGATCTCATTCCAATGAGTTATGGTTGGTTCGGGCAGAGAGTCCAGGACCAGTCCAGGACAGAACTATGTTCTGAAAAGGGAGGGGATAGAACCCTCCAGCCCTCCAGGATCGAGTCCTGGACTGAGTCTGTCCGAACGCGCTGGGATGATTTTGATGGTATAACCTGAACCAAAACCTGAATTAAAACCTTCCTCATTTCCTATTTCCACAAAATATCTGCGGAGTAGGTAATCCATCAAAAGGGAACATACCTATCCACTTTTTGAAAAAATTCGTTTTATCAACATTTTCATGTCTGCTTTGGCATCTAACCGCGAAAAGCGTTACTTTCAGGGACTGACACTTTTTACGGGTGACGAAATTTTCCGATGATTCTCTCTCACAACCAAATAGTTGCTACGGAACTTATCTGCTATTTTTCATCTTTCCAAAAACCTATGGGAGAAATTAATAGGCACATACCTAGTGAACTACATGAGAGTCCAAGGAAAGAGAAAACGCCTCTCAATCCCATTGACGTCTTCTCGTCATGATTTAAAACATGATTGTTGATTACGCGTTTTATGGAATAGGGAGTAAGGAGAGGGGGAATTTGACACCGTGATGTTTTCAGGTAAATTGAGAGCTTTCCAACGAGTGGTGAACGATTTTCGTGGGATTAAAGCTAACGGAGTTACAATTCCTTAGCAACGGAGCGGTTGTACATGAAAAGGGTGTTACTCGATGTTCGTAGATTTGAACCAAAGAGAAGTTAATTAAATTAGATACCTATGTATATTTTGTATTTACTTAGAGCTGAGCTGCCAACTGAAAATTATCAAGGTAAAATAAATCACCTTATAGGTAACAAAAGTTATAATAAACTCGATTTCGTGAAGTTAATTTTGTTACATTTTCAGTAACTTTTACATGACCTTGACAGAACCCTCTTGCCTCTAGCATTCCATCGAAGCAGATCCTGGTTTATTTTACGATGTATGCAAGTAAAAGTTATCTATTGCCGGAGAGAATGAATGCACTGTACTAGGAGATGACGATCCGACTATTGTCTTGGCTCAAATTGGGCGAAATCATGCATTTTCTTGTGGCTTGGCATCTTTTGTATGGGGAGCGTCTTTTTTGGCGGATCAATATTATAATGCGTAGCCACAGTAGGTACATAATATACAAAATAATAAAGTATTACAAAGGTACGAGAAAAAAATTGCTAATAATGATAATTGCTGGTAATGCACACAAGAAAAACTGTTTTAACTCTATGAATCATTGCAGAATGTCTCAAAACAAATTTCCATGCAGAAATTTGTTTTCTTAGATTTTCTGAGCCATTTTGATAGTTTAATTTTCTTCGAAAATCCGCTAAAACGTTATTTTTAGTCATGGTTGAGTAATATTGAATGATTTGAGCATTTTGAACGACTAGAAATCATGAATACAACGTTGGCCGCGCATGCGCGTTAGGAGGAAGTCGGCGGGCGGCCGCTTAAGAGCCACCCAAGCCGATCGATGTAGTTGAATCAGGAATGGCTCAGTTTTGGAAGAAGTAGATTCAACAATGGAATGGATTTGGCCCTAATACAAAAAGAGTTCGAAGAATATTTCGTCGGGAAAACAAATATTACGAACGATACATGTTTAACAAAATGATGCAACATGAACGCTAATCTTTTACCGATTTCTATACGAAAATTAAAAACCAAGCAAATCTCTGTGATTTCAAAGACTTGAGGGACAGTTTATCAAGGATTTAGGTACCCCCCCAGAGGTGCAATGGGGGCCTAAATTCTCGAGAAAGAGGTAGGGGAGAGTGACAGTATCCCGTCAGAGAGATACCACTCCTACTAATAGCATTAATGTGCTGTGTTCGGAGTAGATTGGTTTTCCAGTTCTTGGATCACCCATCCGACGCCAAACGCAGCCTTTCAAGAACATGAGAACAGGTGTACGACGCCTGTTGGAAAACAACGTAGCGACGGCAGCGCTTAAAGATAAGATAATTTTGGGAGTAATTGACGATAAGACACGCGAAAAATTACTAAGTGAAGACGATCTGACTCTCTCAAAAGCAAAAAAGATTTTCAATGCATACGAATCTGCAAAACTCAATCTCGAAGAACTCAACAAAGAAGACAGAAACATGCACTCAATAAGAAACATACAATCTCCTCTTAACAAAATTACAGACGACAAAAAATTATGTGACTGCTCAAGATGTGGAACTAAGCATGGTAGGCGATCATGCCCAGCATTCAAAAAACAATGTTCAAATTGCAACAGACTGGGATATCTTTCAAAAATGTGCGTATGAAAAAATGTTTTAACTCTATGAATCATTTCAGAATGTTCAAAAACGGATTTCCACGAAGAAATTTTTTTTTTTTTTTTTCTGAGGCATTTTGATAGTTTCATTTTCTTCGAAAATTCGGTAAAATGTTATTTTTAGTCATGGTCGAGTAATATTAAATGATTTGAGCATTTTGAAACGACTAGAAATCATGAATACAACGTTGGGCGCGCATGCGCGTTAGGAGGAAGGCGGTGGGGCGGCCCCTTTAGAACCACCCAAGCCGCTCGATGTAGTTGAATCAGGAATGGCTCAATCTTGGAAAAAGTAGATTCAACAATGGAATGGATTTGGCCTTAATACAAAAAGAGTTCGAAGAATACTTCGTCGGGAAAACAAACATTACCTACTTACGAACAATACATGTTTAACAAAATGGTGCAACATGAAGGCCAATCTATTGACGATTTCTATACGAAAATTAAAAACCAAACAAATCTCTGTGATTTCAAAGACTTGAGGGACAGTTTAATTAAAGATAAGAAAGTTTTGGGAATATTTTATGATAAGACACGCGAAAAATCACTAACTGAAGACGATCTGACTCTCTCAAAAGCAAAAAAGATTTGCAAAGCATACGAATCTGGAAAATTCAATCTCAAAGAACTCAACAATGACAACAGAAACATACACTCAATAAGAAACATGCAATCTCCTCTTAACAAAATTACAGACGACAAAAAATTATGTGGGACTAAGCATGGTAGGCTCATCATGCCCAGCATTCCAAAAACAATGTTCAAATTACAACAGACTGGGCCATTTTTCAAAAATGTGCATATGAAAAACTGTTTTAACTCTAGGAATCATTTCAGAATGTTCCAAAACGGATACCCATGAACAAATTTATTTTTTAAATATTCTAAGCCATTTTGTAGTTTCATTTCCTTCAAAAATTCGCTAAAACGTTATTTTTAGTCATGGTTGAGTAATATTGAATGATTTGAGCATTTTGAACGACTAGAAATCATGAATACATCGTTGACCGCGCATGCGCGATAGGACGAAGGCGGTGGGGCGGCCGCTTAAGAGCCACCCCCGGCGGGTTGCCGCACGGAGGAGAGCTGGTTGTGCGGACCGAGTCTACACAGCCGCCCCCCCGCCGCCGCCTCCGCGGCACGCGCCTCACCTTCCCCCAGTCGGCCACCAGCCGCCCACCAGCTCTCACTACAGCATCCCCCTTTCGGGAGCTCTGTCTCTCAGGCTGCCGCCTCCCCCGCCCTTACGGCCGTCCCTTCGACAGGGTCTCCTCCCTTCCCTTGTGCCGCCCTCCCCCCTCTCCCCCTTTAGGGATAGAACTCGCTTCACCGCGACCAGAGCTCCCCTCCCGCCGCCATCCGTCCGCCGCCTCCATCCGCCGCCCCCACTGCCGCCCCCAAGGTAGTCACCCGTCTTCCCTTTAGTCCGCCTGCCGACCTATCTGCCTCCCGACCTCCCGCCAGCTCGCTGCTCCCAAATATCCCACCTACAAGTACGAACTCTCAACATTTATTTAAATTTCACATTTCTTCCAATTCTTCAATTTCAATTTAATCAATTTACAATTAAGTACCCACATCTTATTTTTTTTTTTTACATTGCACAACTACAATCACATGAGTGGATAAAAAATAAAATAACAATATATAAATCATCGGTAGATTCGTAATCGAGACATTTCATTTGTTATTTCAATCATTATTGACACTCATTATTATTTACTCCTCAAATTTTGAACTTTCTATTATTTATGTAAACCAATGGAGAATAGAGCTATATACATACATACTTTATCTTTAGACCTTGATAGTGAAATTCCTGTATCGTAATTAATTATTTTAATAATCACTAACAGGAGAGCTAAATAATGAACAGACGCACCAATTCCCTGCACAAGATCCTTCTTATTGGGAATTGTAGCATTTTTTGTACAAATCTTTAATACATTGTTTGTAAATCTTTTTCCTGAATGAAATGCATATATGTATATATTTTTTTAATTCAAATTCATCGAAAAATCACTGTTTTTCTTTATAAAACATCAAAATTTCGCATTTTTAATAATTGTAAAATCGATAATTCACGCTGTTTACACTGTTAGACGATTTTTCACGAATACATTTAGCTATTCCAGAGGTCTTTTGACGACAGCAAAATTGTATTATGTGGAATTCTAATTTTTTTTTTTTTTCTTCTTTTTTTTCTTTTCACTTTTATTTTACAATATAATTTCACTATAAAATAGGCATCAATTTTGATTCTACCGGATCAACATTTTTGAAATTATACACTTTGCTAATATTTTTCGTGAAAATCAATTTATGGACATTTGGAAATGGTTCTCGATTTCACTGCCAAGAACTGATACACACGTTTTATATATATATGTGCCACATTCCTCGTAAATCTCATCGTTTTCCATTTTTAATTGAATCATTTTAATTTTAATTAAATTTACGTTGCCACGGGATTTAAAATAAGAATGCTACTAAAACGGCTTAACATTCTTAGTGAATATCGATTTTGGTTCATTTTGAAATTGGCCCTATTACTCTCCTGAATTGAGATGAATATAACTTTTTTCGTAAATCCTGCAGTTTCTTCTTCATCAAACATCACCAATTTATATTCATCAATCATTTGAATATTGACTATTCACGCAGTTTGAACACGATTTTCCAAAAAACAAAAAAACTATCGCAATGGTCCACAATTTTAAGGAATGAATTTATCTAATTGTAAATTTTGGGGAATTTTAAATTGATGCTGGATCTTCATAGACTCGAGACATGGGTATATACTGCCATACTTAGAATAGATCCCGTACCTGACCAATCCCTACTTTTAGGAAAATGCGTCTTTAGGTTTTGAGTAGAAATTTCCTGAAATTATATTATTGTACAATTGATATTGATTAATAATTGATATTTATATTGTATGATTTCCTGATCTATTTTACGTTGTCTCGAGCTTAAAAAGCACTCATTCCGAAGGAAGTTCCTCGCTGAATCGCGTAGTGTGGCGGGAAAAACATTATTTTGGTGAGAAAATTGCAAATAAAGGTGTAGAATATATATTTATGTACTAGGCGATTTCCTCGTATCTGGTGCAGATACGAGTTTTCGTTTTGCAATAAGACTGATACGTCTTTTCTAATACAAAATTAGTACTGCTCTAGGTAGCGAAAAACAATTATTTTCTCGTAAATGCAGGATACTAGGAGAAATAACCGTGGTTGCCAACCTCCGAAAACCGTATCTGATCTGACAAGAGAAAATACATTCGTATAATCAAAATATTGGAAAGAAAAATTGTGTCTGCCAATGATTCCGAAATCATATCAGACGCCACGAGTCCTAAAATACTAAGAAAAAAATTCTTATCTGGACTCTCAAGAGTGTCACAATTCGTGACAAGTCGTCACAAGCGAATCAAGCTCGAAATTCCATCAAAAATCGCTGGATAGTGATACTGGAATACATAAAAATTGCCTTGTAAATATCAGCTGATATAATGCCAATATTAGAATTACCAGGTGATATAGTTCCAATGGAATTTATTACGGCGTTGCGAAATCGAGTTTATTAACTATTGTACTTATGCTTACGGCCTTCTAATTGACTAAAATACTTACCCATCAATCTTTCGTCATATCAAAAATATTTCATCTTATAATATAATCATGAATGTGTTTATAATTATATAAATTAGTATTTCATAAATATAAAAAGTCGTATTTTATTAACAACTGGCCACTCCGGCTCGCTTCGATTGCATGGTGTGGCTGTGTACCTACATGCGATGGTCTTTTACCCCCCATTCAGGTGTATTACAATTGAAACATTTAGGGCATGTTGCTCGCTTCGCTCGCGAAGGGTAGGTTTAACGTGTGTAGGGGATGTTCTTATTTATGGTAGCTGGAATTGAAACCCCCTAGTCGTGGACTTTCGTTTGAGCCCACACACAGATTTTCCAGTTTTTCTACCCCCCACCCCTCACAACAACCCCTTACTGAGCAGGGGTTGCGCATTTTTTATGTGGCCTATATTTTGCGCCGGAAGTTCCTGGTCATATTAAAACTCGGAGAGGAGTAACGATAATCATCAAAAACGCTTGCATACGAGTCTGCAACACATTGGGACATTTTATGTCTTTAGTTGCAGACTCGTATGTGTTGCAGACTCGTATGCAAGCTCTAAGAGCCACTCAGCTGATCCGGACCCTGAGGATCGAAATTACAGCTTCCTTGAGAGTATAGAAATTACTTATTAAAATGATTTAACCACCGCTTCACAAATCAAACCGTTCTCGCAATATTCGGATCACCTGCTATGAATCAAATCATCGAAACACCAGCTCAATGAAATCATAAGAAATTAACAATCGGTTGCAATCATGTTCACAGTATCAATTATTGAGAATGATCACCTGTGTGTAAACAATTATTCATATAACCATGCTCATAACTCAGCTTGTTGGCCACGCACTTTGCAGTAGTTAAGATAATATGGTTGGATAAATAAGAGCTTTCGAACGAATGGTCTACGAATTTTGTGGGATGAAAAACGAAGACTACCATTTCCCTAGCAACGACTCGGTTGTAAGCGGAAATCATCAGAAAACCAACCGTAACGCTTTTTTTACGCGTTTTTCGTTTATGTGGCAAAGTAAGACATGAAATGTTAAAAAGAATCGCGCAAATCCGTCAATCCGTTCAAAAGTTATGGAGGTACCCACATACAGACACTTTACTTTATTAATATAAAGAAGAAGAAGAAGAAGATAATCCCTGAGCTCTGGAAATGTTTTTAAATTTTATTACTAATTCGGTATTCGTAGGTGTTAATAATTTATTTTTAGGGAAAATGGGTGTTGGACTGCAGGGGGTAGGTTCATAGCCATTCTCGTTTCTGCTCGGAGCCTACGTGGTAAAAAAGTTTAAGAAACACTGGTCTAACTCATCTACAACACGTTTTTGACGGGTAGAAAACGTGCAATGACGTGCATTATTAATTACACCTTTTTAAAACTTATTTTTTTCTATGCACATACATTAGATACCTACCTAACGATTCGCTTAATAGTATATGCAGGTGCGTAGAAGAGAATACCGTAGAAGTTGGTAACTTCGGCCATTTCGTATTTTTGCAGGAAGTTGTGATGTGCACTCCGTTGGGGACATTTTGAAATATTTAAAATTATGTCATCTGTTAGTCTGGTTATGAAAGTGCCTTTCCCAGTTGTTACGATGTTCTTGACAACTGTTGATGATCAGGGAATAAATTATTGTTTAAAAATTTTTTCACAGTTTTCATAAACATTGTCAAACAAACTGCTGTATGTAAATAACGATAGACATTACAGCCAATTTCGTTATATCTTTTGTTCTGGTATCTGTCCTGAACACATGCAGCTAATTTTGTTTGGTCTCAGACCAGCTCAGTCTGCTCAGAGGACAATACTGTTCAAAATCTTGTATACTAACTTCGTAACTTCGTCCATGTCTTCTCCCATGTTATTTACTTCGAAAATGCAGTCATAGAAGTTCAGAGGGGCAAGATCCCAATTGGTGAAGCTTCAGTAAAGAAAGCTGTATCCATTAACTAAAATCTCTGTGCAGGCTTACAGTTTGAATCATAAGAAAAATAAGCGCTTGCATACGAGTCTGCAACACATTGGGACATTTTATGTCTTTAGTTGAAGAATCGTATGTGTCGTATTGTATGCAAGCTCGAAGAGCCACTCAGATGATCAGGACCCTGGGCATCGTCAAGTAAATGTCCTAAAGAGGCTACATACGAAATTACAGCTTCCTTGAGTGTAAAGCATAGAAATTAGCTTTAAGAGCCAATCATCGGATCCGGACCCTGTGCATCGTCAAGTAAATGTCCTAAAGAGGCAACATACGAAATTACAGCTTCCTAGAGTGTAAAGTATAGCATTTACCTATTAAAATGATTTGAACCACCGCTTCACAAATCAAACCGTTCTCGCAATATTCGGATCACCTGCTATGAATCGAATCATCGAAACACCAGCTCAATGAAATCATCAGAAATTAACAAGCGGTTGCAATCATTATCGTCACTCAATTTTCGTGGCGTTTTTTTTAGTTTATGTGCCATAGCAAAGACATAAAATGTCAAACTCTGCGTCCCCTTAAGGTAGGGTGCCCTTTGTTGATTCCCTATGAAGATGAAAATTTTATTGTTGGTGTGTTGAAATGCGCGGAATCGGGTTCCCCACTGACCACCGCCGAGACATCCGCAATATTGTGAAGGGGATTTTGGACAGCCAGGGCAGAGAGATCCCTAAATTCACTAACAATCGTCCAGGGAAGTTTTGGGTGAAAAATCTCATCTTATCTCATCTCATCAATTCTCGCCGAGCTGATGTTCTTCCTGTCAAAATGGGGGATAATACAACGGGCTCGAGTAGCAGTAAATTGTGGTAGGTACTATCAATACTACTGGTTCTATCAAGAATTATTCTCAGAACCTCGCGATAACGTAGGATCTACTTTCTTATTTTATATTTTTTTACATTTTACTATTCAATAAAGGCTGTTTTATACTACGTTTCTAAGCTTAATCGTTCAATTCCCAAGGAAAGCGACAACAATATCGTCGGTAAATTGACAAAGGGGCGTATTTGCAAATTTGATGTTTCGAGATATCTGCGATCAAAGTTGTCAGGTGTACTACAAATCACCTGATTACAATTTTCAACCCCTTATCGACTAAAACTCCTATATTTGCTTCATTTTAGGACTGGATGGGTAATGTGACGCTCAAGATCCTTGAAGGGTACCTAAAAAGCAGATACGTCTTTCTGTCAGAGCGTCCTTTTCTGATCATTTCATATACGGCTTCTGGAAATTTCTGTTTTCACTTACTGATTAGTAATCACAAGGTCTTGAATTGTTAGTTATTGATGTTGCCTGTTTCACAAGTTATGAAACATAACTAGGATCTACGCCGAAGTGTAGTTGTCATGAAAATGAACATTTTCATAATAATTCTGGTAGGGACGTAAGTATTTACTAACTAAAAACTTGGAAAATAATAAATAATTAAAATCAAGTTTTCATGCAAAAAAGGAAAGTAGTTTTCAATGGTATCACAAATTGTATTTTGTACAATTTTTCTTAATTAAAAGAAGATGAAACTGAAAGAGTTTGAATTAGGAACCATTTTTAAAAGAATGGTAAGACCGTTTCAAGTACTGTCATTTTTTAGAGGTAATAAAAAATTGTTTGCCTTTCTTAACAATCCGTGTCTAAAGGCCGTATCACACTTGCATTTTTTCAGTTTTTTTCTCGCATTTTCAATGCTCGAACGTGAATAAGGCAAAGAGCTTTTTTCCAAGGTCAGCTTTTTCGACCATTGCGCATCCTGGAGGAGCATTTTTAAACTCACTTGGGAAAATTAGAACATGTTCTAATTTTTACCTCAACTCGAGCGAAAAATACTAAAACCTAACCCTTGGGAAGGTAACAATTAAATGGAAAACCCCTAGGAGCCCTAACGTGACAGACTTAATAAAACTGCATTCCACTAGAATGCACTGTTATTGCACTTATTCCTCTTCAACATTCACAGCTGACCTTGGAAAAAAGTACTTTGTCTTTCGAGGTTCGAGCATTAAAAATGCAAGAAAAAAGCTGAAAAAATGCAAGTGTGATACGGCCTTAACCACTTTCTTCTTAATACTCGGTATCTTCGTCCTCATTAGGTTCCGGCAATCTATCTTCAACTTCTTCAGAAGGCTGAAGGGTTGTTTAGTAAGGATGGTATTCACGCGGAATTATGAGATCATTGCACATCTTCATCAGGTCCGTGTACTAGGCGTTCGAGATACTGAGAATCCTTTGGTAAGCGGTGGGGAGTGAGCCGTAGCTGATCCGTTGCCGGCCTTTTGGTTGTTTATAATTGACCATCTTGAAATCATCTGCGTAGTCTTCTTCGTACTGGATGTGCACCGAGCCGGTATCAGATATTGAGTAGAGTATCATGTAGACTTTCCGCCATGGGATTACCTTTTTGAAGGTCTGTGAAAGAGCCACAAAGTCAGCAATTTGGTCGTAGGTCAGGGAGGTGACTTCAAAGGGAAAAGGGTTTGTTCGAGCGCATCTTATTACTTGCGCCCATCCCTCTGGGGTGTGCTTTTTGCTCAATTTTCGAATCCATTGAGTCGTATTCCATCTCTGAATGGCCTACTTCAAAAAACGTACCTATGATATTTTCAATTTTTTCAAACACACAGTTCAATGAGACGGAACTCAGACATCAGAGCTAACAAACACCTGACTCTATTAGAGAGAGAGAGAGAGAGAGAGAGAGAGAGAGAGAGAGAGAGAAAAAATAAATAAATAAAACAAGCCACTGTAATAATCATTGGAGAGGCCACGGATAATAGTACGTTCCCAAAGGACGTAATTGAAACGAGTCAGTCACAGGAACTCGACAGAAAGACGTATCTGCTACTTACGTCTTTTTGTCAAATCAGGATTCAAATACGTCCCTTTGTCAGGATTCAAATACGTCCCCTGTACTTTGTTTCTCCCACTGGTTTCCAACGAAGTACGCGACATGAGGTTAGCATCACTTCATAGAAGCTAGAGCTATGGTTTCCAAAGTGAAGCTAACTCAAAAAACCAAAATTTGCAGATACGCCCCTTTGTCAATTTACCGACGATATATATTGATGTATTGATATATATATATATATATATATATATATATATATATATATAACTTAAACCTTGGCCGAAGTTAATGTAGGACACTGTTAACATAGTTTTTTCCCAATTTTAAATTGGTGGCCGAAGTTATTAGAACTGTGCCACTAACATCGGCCACAATTTGAGTTTTTAAATAACCAACTGCGTTGGAGTTAAAATGTCAACTCCAGCGGCATTTTGAACCTGAGATGTGAGGCTATCTGAATTATTTGTGACATTTTTTTATGTCTTTACTTTGGCACATAAACGAATAAAGCCTTAACAAAAAGCGTTTAAAAAAAAGCGTTACGGTTGGTTTTCTGATGATTTCCGCTTACAACCGAGTCGTTGCTAGGGAAATGGTACTTCGTCGTTTTTCATCCCACAAAATTCGTTCGCCATTCGTTGGAAAGCGCTTGATTTATGTGATAAATTTTCAAATCTCAAGCTACCAATTTCCCCCTCCTTACGTACCTGGCTACATTCCTAAACTAAGTTGATTGGACTATAAACAATTTTAATAAGCCGGTTACAATATTCTTAACGTAAAGCAATAGCATCATTTACTCCACTCCATAGGAAACATTTTCATCCTCTTGACAACAGTCGACTGTTAACAACAACTCATTGTAGTATGTAGTGGCTTCTCTGTTCTCTCCACAGTTATTTTCAACATTTCTATAAGTAAACTGCTGTTTTGTTGGAATTAGTCGGGATGCGGCCCAGGGATTTGTTTAAAGTTAAAGGATTTGTTTACAACTCTCGAGGACTACCGTTATGAAATCCCCAATCAAAGACAGATCCATGTAACATGGTATCTGCTTGTAAAGCAGATAGTGGAACTCGTTTTTTAAAGGTCAATGATAGATTTACATTGGTTTGAAAGTGGTGACATACGGAACTACAACCCTTTTTTTGACATTTTATGTCTTTGCCATGGCACATAAACTAAAAAAACGTCACGGAAATTGCTCACGTAAATATTCTGATGATTTCCGCTTACAACCGAGTCGCTGCTAGGGAAATGGTACTTCGTCGTTTTCCATCCCACCAAATTCGTTGACCATTCGTTCGAAAGCTCTCGATTTATCCAACCATATTATGTTAACTACTGCGAAGTGCGTGGCCAACAAGCTGAGTTATAAGCATTGTTATTTGAATAATTGTTAACACACAGGTGATCATTCTCAATAATTGATATTGTGAACATGATTGCAACCGCTTGTTATTTTCTGATGATTTCATTGAGCTGGTGTTTCGATGATTTGATTCATAGCAGGTGATCCGAATATTACGAGAACGGTTTGATTTGTGAAGAGGTGGTTAAATCATTTAATAGGTAATCATTTTAATAGACGAGTCTGCAACAAATACGAATCGGCAACTAAAGACATAAAATGTCCCAATGTGTTGCAGACTCGTATGCAAGCGTTACTGATGATTATCGAATACAACTTTATTGTTTTTGTACAACAGCCATTCGACCGAAGAGGGTTCAAATCCAGAACAAGAAATGGAATGTGAAGAAGGCGGACTGGAAAAAGTTTATAGATTCGTTAAAAAGACAGATAATAAAGAGGCAAGCAGTTTACGGATGTTGTGAATGGAGCGTGTGAAGAGTCTATATCACAGCACACTAATACTAGGGCACATGCACATTTCAAGAACAATATATGGTGGAACCATTAGTGTGAAGAAGCTTTGGAGGACAGGAAAAACGCTTATAGAGCGCTGAAAATATTTTATCATTTCAACATTTACAACTCATTGTTACAGTTGTTACCTTTTTTCATAATTTTAGAACTAAATTGTCATGGTAAAATCAATGAAACACAGCAAAAAGTGGTCGAAGTTACCAAATTCTACGGTAAACAAATAATAAACCTCTGTGTAATAATTTGCAGCGTTTTCATCAACAAAACCCTCGGGATCGAAACACTGCGCACTGGCAGGAATTTTTTAATCGTTTTAGTGAGTAGGTCAGGAGTCGCTGATATATTCAATGCGCGCCTAAGTATTGATTTCTGGGACGGTCAGTTCCTCGTTCCGGCTTAGCGCACGTTGCTTTCTCTCGCCTCGGGCGTCGTGCCGTTATCAGTCGCCTAATGACTGTTTAGGCCCGTCCGGTTAATGAAGGTCAACAATCATTAACGGCCTGTTATAGGGATATAGCACATCGCTATCTTGGTAATGTGACGACCAAGATAAGCTAACTGGGCCTAAAATTTGGGGCGGTCGTTGGGAAATCAACATAGCCTAAATAACACGAAATTTCGAAGGACTAAGCAGTTAATGAAAGTTCCATCCATGCATTATGAATGTATGAGCAAATTTTATATTTTAGCGAATTTTCGTAGATTGCAATTGCATTGCAATTGCTATTGCAATGGCTCCCGAAATTTTAAGATCAAAATATTCGAAAATTTTCTTCATTGGTATTTTGAAACGATCCCCGGATTTTTACCCTTTTTCATGTATATATATATATATATATATATATATATATATATATATATATATATATATATATATTTTTTTTTTTTTTTTTTTTTTTAATGTACTCGTATGTATATGTCATTCCAGACGATAACTCTCCTTACGATTGAGATAAAAATTCCGTTTTTGAGCCAAAAAATCAAACTTTCCAAACGAAAGAATAAGTTCTTTGGCCAGTATTTTTTGACCACACTAAATTAGTCAATTTTCAAAAAATTTGCTGAAAAAATCACTAAAAATGGCTATTATTTAGAATATGGTTTTCGGCCATGAGATTAATAGTTAACAGTTTCTTTGCACTCAAAAAGCTCAAATTTCAAAATTTACGAAACCAAGATATAGCACATCGCTATCTTGGTAATTTGACGACCAAGGTAAGCTGACAGGGCCTAAAATTTGGACGGTCGTTGGGAAATCAACATAGCCTAAATAACATGAAATGTCAAGTACTAAGCAGTTAATGAAAGTTCCATCCATTCATCATGAATATGTGAGCGAATTTTAGTATTTTTACGCATTACATTCACGTACATTTCAAATGATTTGGGGGATTCCGTGCGTCAATTTTCTGTCCGGACACTCAAACAATTTTAACATAGATATGTTTATTGGCTGGGGGTCAAAATACAATTTTTGTCACGGTTTTTCTTTTAATTTTATTCATTTATTTTTTATTTTATTTTATTTATTTATCATTATTATTATTTTTCTTTGACCAAGTTGTTTACTTTATTTAAATAGTTTTCCCCTAAAATACATACAATTGAGCATACCTAATAAACAAACTAAAAATTTGTGAGTCCAAGTGTAGAACTCGGGTATATATCGGAGTTATATGAATCTGCAAGTATATATAAGATTCTGCGTGAAAACTCGGCGCTCCGCGCCTTGCCAGGGGGCAAGCCCCCTGGACCCCCGGTTACCTCTATTTACATACTTCGGGCGAAATTATTGAAACACAAAATGTGTTTTAGCTCACGGTTGAAGATTGGTTAACTTCTTCCCACTAACGATTTTCGTATATAAAATGACTCACAAACGGCTCTCTCGCGACTGCTATAAATGGATGTAAAAACCAGGCGTTTAAGGTCGAGTAATTATTCACTAATACCGGTGATGATTTACTAATCAAAAGTGATATGTAACAAAATATCGCATAGGTTACACCAGGTTACACGATCCTTAGTTCCGTATCATCAAAACATATGATCAACGGTGTCATTGGTTAACTTCCTCCCACTAAATCAGAATTTCGCTACTTT
Source organism: Adelphocoris suturalis (assembly GCA_030762985.1). Classification (NCBI taxonomy): domain Eukaryota; kingdom Metazoa; phylum Arthropoda; class Insecta; order Hemiptera; family Miridae; genus Adelphocoris; species Adelphocoris suturalis. The sequence goes on from CM061042.1 coordinate 31,693,148, forward strand.
CCTCCCACTAAATCAGAATCTTATATAATCACCGCGTCATAACAAAAAAAAAATGCTTATTTCTGTTCTAGAACCAAAAATTTCAACCATGTATCATGTTTTCTCCTCGATATTGATTCGAAATTCTATGAACATGTTTTTGCAATCATGTTCACAATATCAATTATTGAGAATGATCACCTGTGTGTAAACAATTATTTATATAACCATGCTCATAACTCAGTTTGTTGGACACGCACTTCGCAGTAGTTAACATAATATTGTTGGATAAATCGAGAGCTTTCGAACGAATGGTCAACGAATTTTGTGGGATGAAAAACGACGAAGTACCATTTCCCTAGCAACGACTCGGTTGTAGGCGGAAATCACTGTAACACTATATGTTTCGTGCGCGGAAAAAAATTGACTCGCAAAAATTGCTAGGACCCCAGGGCTAAAACATGATACATGTTAATATCGCATAGGTTACACCAGGTTACACGATCCTTAGTTCCGTATCATCGGTATCCATGTTGCCGTCCCAGATTTTGTTACGAAATTTCGTTAGCTTTTTTGGCTAGTTAGTCCACGGCTAAAACACATTCTGTGTTAAAATACTTAGAAACCGGCCCCAAACTGGTATTTTTCTTAGGAGGTCATTTTTCACGAAACCCCTCGATTTCACAGAAAAAATCTCGTTTTTTACATTTAAACAAAGTCTCCCCTCTAAATTGCAAAGTAAAAGTAAAAAAGTAAAATTGACTATACCGTTGGAAAGAGTATTAAATGAAGCATTCCCTGGAATTATCATTGAAAAGTTGTAAAGTTTTAAATATTTTCAGAAATTTTATTTTTTTCGAATTGGTCTACGTTTGAGCTGCTGTAGTGGTCTGCAGATAGAGATTTTCCTGAATCAAGTGCCACACGCTCAAAGAAAATTTAACGCTGATTTCAAAAATGTGGTCAACAGTTAAAATTAAATTAATTAAAGTGGAGAAATTCAAGTTTAAAATGGGGGGAGAAACACGGTTTTCCTGTACAAGAAAAATATATATATAAATATATTTAAATAAATAAATCATACCTCGGGAACAGATTGAGATAGAAAGGTGCGGTTGGCGGTTGAATTCTACTCTATTTTTAGTCTAGTTTTACTTTCTTCTTATTTTTTAGCATGGAACATGCTTTAGCCTTGAACCAACTAGCGAAAAACGTTATGCGGATGTGACAGGAAATTTTTTCTTTTCATTTTCACGTACAACAAAGCCGTTGCTGGGGAAATGAAGCTTCTTTAGTTTTCACCGGACGAAAATCGTTCTCCACTCGTTGGAAAGCTATCGATTTATCCCGCATTTCTTTCGTACTTGTTCTTCTATTCATGTCGTAATTTTATATTTCTTTATGTTATAAATGGATATAGTAAACAATGCCGCTTGATTTGTTGTTTTGTTGGTTGAGAAGTTAATCATGGTTATAATTGTAGACGCGCACCATAACAATAAATGACCTACCTAGGTAGTTCCTTCTAATTTCGATTCTGTTTATTGTGTGAAGCTCCTGAAAAATTTGGTTTGGTGGTCACGGGCACTAAGTAATAACATCCGAGGGGTCCCCCCCCCCCCCCCCCAGCGGGGTCATTTTATCCGATCAGGATGAAGTTTTCAGGGAATGTGTGGGCTAGGGGTAGACAGTCCCTTGTCAATTTCATTGTTGCCAAATCAATACTCCACTCTGCGCATGCGTTAACGTAAATTCCATTATGCTCTATTTTTTCACGCCCTTGTCCGATCTCTCTCAAATTCGGATGATAGTTGGGGGACGACGATTTGATCATCCCATATCAATTTCAACATGATTGTATCATTGTTAGCTACTGCGCATGCGCCTATGTGGAATCCTTGTAACAACCTTAATTTACATTTTTTTCATCTGATTTTGATGAAATTGTCAGAGATTGCGCGGGTTAGGTTGTCGATGGTCAGTTTCTTTTTTTTTATTTTTTTTTTTTTTAACATCAAGTGCGAAATCCCCTGTATAGTTCAATGGAATTCTCATGCGAAGTTCGATGGACGTGGCGCCAGTTTCGACTTTGACCAATGCTTTAAATTGCAAGAGAGGAGCGTTGTGAAGAGGGGCCATGACAGGGTGAGAGATGAATTGCTCAAAAAATTAACCGGCCTTGCCTGAGGTGGTGTCCGTTGAGCCAGTTTTTCAAGAGGCAAGCGAAGAAAGGCCAATGCTGGTGGCCCAAATTTTTGATCTGAATCACAAATCGGTGCGCCTTTTCTTAAAACTAGGAGTATTTAAATGATGTATATCCATGGAAGCCCTTATTTACAACTATTCCTATCACCTCAATTCAAGACGTAATTAAAATTTTGCACCTAAAATCTTGCATACGAGTCTGCAAGACATTGTGACATTTTGTGTCTTCATCCCCCCCCCCGCACCCTTTTCTCGTTGAGAGAATTTCTCTTTCTATCCAGCAGAATTTTTTATATCCTATATTAATAATTTTATATCCTGATTGATTAATTTTATATCCCATTTTAATTCTAACATTCTTTTTTAAACGAACAAACAAACGAATTGGGAGAACAGGAGAAAAGATGATTCGGAAAGAGCCCATCATTTCAATCGTCTCTTATGTCCCAGGGAGTCTCCCTATCAAATATCAACCTCCTAGGATAACAGGAGAGAATTTAGTTCACTCAGCTGATTTGGATATAGCCCATAATTTCAATCTTCTCTTGATGTCCTATAGAGTATCCCCTTCAAATTTCAATCTAATATTGGTTGAAATCATGTTTACAAAATTCACTGAGAAGGATCACCTGTATGTAAACAATTATTCCGACAACCACGCTCTTGCCTCAGATTGTTGGCCACGCACAGCGCAGTGGTTAACATAATACGGATAGGTAAATCGAGAGCTTTCCAATGATTGGTGAACGGTTGTTGTACGGTGATAAATGCCTAAGATACAGTTTCGGAGCAACGATTTGGTTGTAAGCGATAATCATCAGGAAAACTAGGTAAACGATGCTTATTTCTGTTCTAGAACCAAAAATTTCAACCATGTATCATGTTTTCTCCTCGATAACATAATAGTAGTTCACATAATATTGTTGGATAAATCGAGAGCTTTCGAACGAATGGTCAACGAATTTTGTGGGATGAAAAACGACGAAGTACCATTTCCCTAGCAACGACTCGGTTGTAGGCGGAAATCACTGTAACACTATATGTTTCGTGCGCGGAAAAAAATTGACTCGCAAAATTGACGCGCAAAAATTGCTAGGACCCCAGGGCTAAAACATGATACATGTTAAAAACATGTTCGGTAACGGTAACACTTTTCGATAAAAACCATAGCTGTCTTCAAGGAGTAAGATTAAAATAGACATTTTATGTCTTTGCTGTGGCACATAAACTAAAAAACGTCACGGAAAATTGCTCATGAAAATATTTTGATGATTTCCGATTACAACCGAGTCGTTGCTAGGGAAATAGTACTTCGTCGTTTTTCATCCCACAAAATTCGTTGACCATTCGTTCGAAAGCTCTCGATTTATCCAACCATATTATGTTAACTACAGCGAAGTGCGTGGACAACAAGCTGAGTTATGAGCAAGGGTATTTGAATAATTGTGTACACTCAGGTGATCATTCTCAATAATTGATATTGTGAACATGATTGCCACCGCTTGTTAATTTCTGATGATTTCATTGAGCTGGTGTTTCGATGATTTGATTCATAGCAGGTGATCCAAATATTGCGAGAACGGTTTGATTTGTGAAGCGGTGGTTAAATCATTTTAATAGGTAATTCCTATGCTTTACACTCTAGGAAGCTGTAATTTCGTATGTAGCCTCTTTAGGACATTTGGGTACTTGACGATGCCCAGGGTCCGGATCAGATGAGTGGCTCTTAAAGCTAATTTCTATGTTTTACACTCTAGGAAGCTGTGATTTTGTATGTAGTCTCTTTAGCACATTTACGTGACGATGCCCAGGGTCCGGATCAGCTGAGTGGCTCTTTGAGCTTGCATACGAGTCTGCAACACATACTTGTCTTCAACTAAAGACATAAAATGTCACAATGTGTTGCAGACTCGTACCTATGCAAGCGTTCATGCTCTGCAACTTTGCTACGTAGGTATAACATTTCTGTAGGATGTACGGTTTAGGAATTATTTCTTTTGATTTTCACGTACAACCAAGCCGTTGCTGGGGAAATGAAACTTCTTTATTTTTCATCGGACAAAAATCTTTCTCCACTCGTTGGAAAGCTCTCGATTTATCACGCATTTCTTTCGTACTTGTTTCTTTATATTGTTGTTCTATGTGTTCCATTACAGTTTCTTTATACGTTGTCCTGGAACACATTCATAAAAACCTGGACCAACACCTGAAACGTGGTGAACTCCACCACCACTACACTCGGAAAAAACGATGATCTTGAGATGTCCCGATGCCTAGCACGTAGAACCGCTTTTTGTACCATGGAGTGATTATGTTCAATCATTTTCCCCTGGCGTTCCGCCTAATTGATGACAGAAAATTCTCCAACTTAGTCAGGAAATGTCTCGTCTAGAATCCCCTGTACGAGATTGACGATTTCTTCAAGTTGAATTTTAAGGATTATATTAAAACCTAACAATGGTTTTCAGAATTACATTAAAACATGATAGTTTATTTTGTAAATACCTGAACCATAGGCTATTTTTGTAATTGCTTATGTATGTAAATATTTTAATTGTCTATTATATATAATATTGGTGGTTTTCTTGAGGATCAGTCATAAGATTTTGTTTGCTTAATTTCCAGTAAAGTTTATTACCATTCTCAAGACCTAGGGAAAATACATCATGAGATTAGGACTTCATCTTTGGTTATGTACATCTATGCTATGAAAAAAACTACTACAAACTAGAACTCAAAAAAATGATACATATTGAATGAAATGAAGATCGAGCCGTAAATGAGAAAACCGACGTTGACAACTTAATAACACATACTCAAACCTTCACATAAAATACCGCCAAAAATTTCCGTTACAACCCACCCTTCGCGAGAGTAATCTCATAATCCTTCTATTGTACATAACTCCAACCACGCTACAGCAAACTCACCTACGCTCTCATAACCAGGTACCTATATCGTCAACCCGAAGGAATTCTAAACCAATAGTCAGTAAGTAGAAAGCTCTTGAGCCTACAGTACAACATATATAATATACAACTCTGTCCAAATTTCTAAAGTTTGTGCTACTTGTGAACGAAAACTGAACTTTATACCACTCCATATAAGTAACTTAAATAATATTACTTAAATAAGAACCATAACCGTTCAATATGATGTACATAACCATACATGAAATCCTAATCTCATGATGTATTTTCCCTAGGACTTGAGAGTGGTATTAAACTGTACCAAAATTTGGCAAATCAAAATCTTATGACTGATCCTCAAGAAAACCACCTCTATTACATATATACCCGTCAATAACTTCACACATCATATATTTATATAGATAACTACTAATTGTACTAATTGACAGACATCTTCTGTACCACTTGTGGTGACAGAATAAAGCCTATTATTATTTTCTTTCCGATCTCGTCACACGGCTGTCCCCTCAGATTTATTCAGGAAATGGTTGGCCTCAATGATCAGAATTTAAGTGCCCAATTTAATGTTATCCACAACATTTCTTTTAAAATTCGCTCTACTAGTCATGCTGCATGACTGAGTACTTTTGTGTAAAAAACATAACGCGAATTTCGGTTGACCTCCTCGTAAATGTTCATGTCCAAAATAAATTGAAAGGTAATTCAGTAATAAAATATATAAACGTTAACAAAAAGCGTTAAAACATAACATCAATTAATCAATCCCTTAGTAAAACTTAACGCTTTTTTCGTTTATGTGCCAAAGTAAAGACATAACTTAAACGCTTGCATACGAGTCTACATTTTATGTCTTTAGTTGCAGACTCATATGTGTTGCAGACTCGTATGCAAGCTCCAAGAGCCACTCATCTGATCCGGACCCTGGGCATCGTCAAGTAAGTAAATGTCCTAAAGAGGCAACATACGAAATTACAGCTTCCTTGAGTGTAAAGCATAGAAATTAGCTTTAAGAGCCACTCATCTGATCCGGACCCTGGGCATCGTCAAGTAAGTGTCCTAAAGAGGCTACATACGAAATTACAGCTTCCTTGAGTGTAAAGCATAGAAATTAGCTTTAAGAGCCACTCATCTGATCCGGACCCTGGGCATCGTCAAGTAAGTGTCCTAAAGAGGCTACATACGAAATTACAGCTTCCTTGAGTGTAAAGCACTATAAAGTGTAATACAATAAAGTTGTATTCGATAATCATCAGTAACACTTGCATACGAGTCTGCAACACATTGGGACATTTTATGTCTTTAGTTGCAGATTCGTATTTGTTGCAGACTCGTCTATTAAAATGATTACCTATTAAATGATTTAACCACTTCTTCACAAATCAAATCGTTCTCGCAATATTCGGATCACCTGCTATGAATCAAATCATCGAAACACCAGCTCAATGAAATCATCAGAAATTAACAAGCGGTTGCAATCATGTTCACAATATCAACTATTGAGAATGATCACCTGAGTGTACACAATTATTCACATAACCATGCTCATAACTCAGCTTGTTGGCCACGCACTTCGCAGTACTTAACATAATATGGTTGGATAAATCGAGAGCTTTCGAACGAATGGTCAATGAATTTTGTGGGATGAGAAACGACGAAGTACCATTTCCCTAGCAACGATATTGGTAAGCGGAAATCATCAGAAAACCAACCGCACGCTTTTTTTAACGCTATTTTTTAACGCTTTTTTAACGCATTTATTTAAGGCTTTTTTCGTTTACGTGCCAAAGTAACGACATAAAATGTCAAAACTAACGAAACATCATTTTTATGAATTCAACAAAGTCCGGTTGCATTGGAAGCAAGTTGTTATCGACGCGGCTCCTACGCGTTTTCCGTCAAACTCGAAATCGATCGGAGAAACTCCCAGTCTAAGCCCCTCCTGAACGGCGACGCAAAGTAGAGGATTAAACCGGGAAATTATAACGGGAATTGATCGCTAATCCCCGGGGCTAATCTCGGTATTCCTCCCCCCCACCCCTGGCCCGACCCGAAATTTCGGCAGAGTTTGAAATCCTCCCGCCCTTTACGCCGAGAACGGAGAGGATTTCGGGGGCGGTTGAGAGGCGTCGGGGGTCTGAGCGAGAGGTGTTGAATAAAACATGGAAGGTTTGTCGCGGGAGTCCGGCCCAGCGGTCCACAGTCCCCGTTAGGTGTAACTTTCCGAACATATTTATGTTGGTAGAGCGCGAGGCGGACTGCGTATTAAGGATTATGCTGTGAGTCAAACATAGAACTTCATAGTAAATTAGAGGGGAATCAACGACGCTGGGGTGACCGATCCGCAAGACAAAGCTAAATTGCTAAAATTTATCTATCAAGATTTATTTTACATATTGATGAAATTCATCAAAACCTGATACATGGATTCATCAATCAATACTAGAAAGTTTTTGGTGACCACTAACGTACCCTTAACGTCCCTAACGTACCCAAGAGTACGTGACCTTGAGGGGACGTTAGTAACGTCGTACGTAGAATGGCTCATTTAACGTCACCCGTTTGGGGATCTAAAGGCACACGATACCAGCCTAACCTTCCTGTAAATGTAACACTATTGGACAACTCAGAATTACTCGAATACTGGTGAAGTAAATAATAATAGTTTTGGTTTATTATTTCCAATAATAAGCCTATGTGATCGTGTAGCAAACAATTTTTGTAACCCCCCCTCAAACTTTGTCACTTTACGTTTCAAGGTGCGTAGAATCCAAATTTGAAATGTCCGTCCGCCGTTCGCCGTCCGCCGTCCGCCGTCCGCCGTTCGCCTTTCGCCGTCCGTCGTTCGCCGTCCGGGCCATAAAAGGCCTAAGAATTGACTTAAAAAACCTGTTCTTTCGCACATAGACTCCATTTGGGGTCTAGTTGGTCCTAACGTTTAACCATCCCGATCGCTTTCCTCGCAGGTAGATGCTATGGGCCAAAAACGGGCGAAAAAGTGTCTTTTTCGACGCGTGCACGCCTGGCTCGCTTGGCAGGGGGTCACGGTAGGGATGGGTATCGATGTATCGATGTTTCAAAAACATCAATGTTTCCCCCAAACATCGATGTTTTTTTCATCGATGTTTACTCTTCGATGTTTTTTAAACATCGATGTTTTTTCCCAGACATCGATGTTTTTTTTTTTTCAAATGTGTTTTTTTGTCGTTAATGTAAAAATGATGGTTCTTTTATACCTGAACAATAATTATTCTTGTTTTATAAATGCTTACTTGGTTGTTTATTATTCTTCTATAAAAATAATACTGTACAGATTCAAGAAACATCGATGTGTTTGAATCGAATCGTACTGCTGTAATGTCGATTCGTTATCACATATTGTTATCAGTGTTTGTATCATTCATTATCATGAAATTATTAAAATTGTTGAAAAGAACTACTTTTTTCCGCAAATTTTCTAAGAAAATTTGTTTTTTCTTCTGGTTTTCTAAAAACCATCGATGTGTCGAAACATCGATGTTTTTTCTCCGATGTTTTTTAGACATCGATGTTCCTTGAGAAAAAAACATCGATGTGCAAACATCGATGTTTTGTTCATCGATACCCATCCCTAGGTCACGGTGGGTGGTGATGGGGGTGAGGGGGGGGTGGAGGGAGAGGAGGCGCCGGCGCCGGCGCCGCGGCACCTTGTGGTGGTGGGTACGGCGCCGGTGTTCCTTCGAGCCATGAATTTATATTTTTTTCAAGGTCATATTTGTGTGTTAATACCAAAGCTTTTCCTACGCATATTTAATAACATATTATCCGCTCGACTTTTCGTCCGTACTTAGATAATGATCTTATTAAGTCAATAACTATTTGAATAGATAGGAGTTCAAATCGAGAAATATAAACATGCGTATATAATTATAGAAGTATAGGTTGTGGCAACTCGAAATAGGACACGCCGAGGAGTCTGGACGGGCCTTATGACGTACGCAAGCCAACTAAAACTACGATCATACTCAATTGAAAAAATAATAAACGTTTGTGAAATAATTTGCAGCGTTTTTCTTTTCAAATGCCTTATTACCAACTAATCATGTTGATGTAGCGGGTAGGTTTTTGAACACCCCTCAAACTTGGTTATTTTACGTTTCAAGTCGCGTACAAACCGATTGTGCCATCTGAAGACCGCCTCCGCTGTCTAGCTTTACTCGATTGAAAAAATCCGTTCTTTTGCGCACAGGCTCTATTTGGTCGAATAGAGCCTTGTTTGTATTATTATGTCACATATTTTAAATGAGAAAACTGAGTTTTAAGATACTACTTCTTCGCAGTATTGCTCCTAGTTTGCCTGATCTCTCAGCTATTTTCTCTTGAACATTGCGTGAAGTGCTGCCTCCACTGATGATTGTGTCAGGTAAAATCCTGGTTCATTGTCATCGAGAAAACCCAAAAACATGAAGTTCGTAAAGACTAATGACATATAAGAGCAAATAAACCGTGGTGTTCCACACTAGAGGCTTACTATCTTTGCGTTAAATCCATGCCCTGTTTACGAAATGAAAACTAAAAATGAGAAATTAGCCCGTATTTGTACTGAAACTAACATGAAATTCGAATTCAGGATTGAAAATCGGCGTTTCATATCGAAATGAAGAAATTGATTAGTCAACCAGTGGAGTGGGCAACAAGACAGCTGGGGGAAAAATATCGCGTTGCCCAACCACCGTCAACGTGTCATCAAAATTAAGGCAACCGTTCTCCCGGTTCCATAAGGGTTAGCATCTTCATTTGCTCCCTCAAGACTATGGTAACGGGTGACGTTAAGTTGAAGTCACCAAAAACACTCAAACTACCAAAAAAACATACACAAACAGAGACAACTGCAGGCCCTTGTCAAATTGGCTACAATTCATGTTCGCATGTGCAGAAATCGTATAGGTAAAGGTTAACCCACTCAATAATTGAATATTTCATCAAAATCGATTCATTATTTTCAGGGCGTCATCCAATATTGGTTTTGCGTATGGGCAATAGTTTCCTATTATTCAAGCAAAGCAGTAAAATACAAAGGATATCACCCTGGACCCAACAACATCTCGAGTTTGAACGAAATCGGACCAATAGATGATAAATAAATCGACGTTATAAGACACAAATAGAGGCAACCTTGTCAAATGAGAGACAAGAGATTTCAAGTTTTAGACTTCAAATCGATAACTACCTTCCAAATAGCGGCCTGTTGCGCGGAACAGACAAATCCGCTATTTTGAGAAAGGTGGAATTCTGATGACCTCCACTCGAAATTTGGTTTAAAATGTCAAAAAATGACCCCTGAATTTTTTAAAATTTTTCGAATAACAAAAACCTACGCCGTTAGCTCACCTTTGGTATTTGAAATACTTTTTTTTTCAATATCAGACTGTTGAATATAACTTTTAAAAACTTCTTTGTAAAATTGTGAAACTTCGTATACTTAGTTTTTGGGGTCACTGAACTCGAATATGCAGTCAAAACAAGACAGTTTAGAATCTCAAAATCTTCAAAATCAAGTCAAAAAAATTACAAATTTTCAAAATTCATTGTAAAATTATGAAAATTTGTATTCTTTTGTTTTTTGAGTAGCTGAACTCAAATTTGCTGTCAAAAATCAAAATTCTAACAGGAATACGTAAAAATGCGAATTTTCATAATTTTACAATGAATTTTGAAAAATTGTCATTTTTGACATGATTTTGACGATTTTTAGATTCCAAACTATCAAAATTGGTTGCTGTTGACTTGTTTTGATGCATAGTCGAGTTCAGCGACCCCAAAAACGTAAGTATACGAAGTTTTACAATTTTACAAAGAAGTTTGTAAAAGTTATATTCAAAAGTCTGGTATCGGCACACAAAAAACTTATTTCAAAAACTAAAATCGAGCTACCGGCGTAGGTCGTTGTTATGCAAAAAAGCTTTAAAAATTCAGGCGTCATGTTTTTGACAGTTTAAACCAAATTTTAGGTGGAGGTCATCCAAATTCCACCTTTCTCAAAATAGCGGGCACCCTAATACACATATAAACAAAGTCTGCCAAGTTGGGAGGGGAATATATAGGGTATATTATAGGGTATTTATAGGGTATATATATATATATATATATATATATATATATATATATATTATATATATATATATATAGGGGTATATTGTAACACGGACGTATAAAATTAGTTGAAGATCAAAGTACGAGTCGAAATGTTTGAATGCAAAATATAATAGAACCTATCTAATAAATGTGTATACATGCTAGAATGCAAAATTAGCGTTACAATTCATGTTCGCATGTGCAGAAATCGCCTAAAGGTTAACCCACACAATAATTGAATATTTCATCAAAATCGATTCATTATTCTCAGAGTGTCGACCATTATTGGTTTTGTGTATGGGAAATAGTTACCTATTATTCAAGCAAATCAATAAATACAAAGGATATCACCACAACGTTTCGAGTTTGAACGAAATCGGACCAATAGATGATAAATAAATCGACGTTATAAGAAATTAACGACTACTATTTATCCAGTGGCAATGAAATTTATTGGGGACCGTCTAGTGGCTAAACCTCACAATCCCTGAAAATTTCATAAAAATCGGTTCATTAGTCTCGGATTTTTGTGTGTGTCGATCAATTTTAGTTTTGCGCGTGCGCTATAGTTATTACTCCACCGATCCCGATATAATTCGTAGGGAATTTTTCTGGCACATATATCCATCTACTCTCCGAGTTAGAACGAAATCGGACCAATGGGTTATAAGAATTCAACGTTATAAGGAATTAATGTTCGCGCATGCGCACAGACTACTATTCATACGACGGCAATAAAAGTTATGAGGACAGATAGAAACACTACGACAGAGAGAATGCAGAAACAGTCAATGTAGACGCTCAACAGATTTCAAATTTGAGATTCCCAGTCGATAGCCTGTGGCGCGGAACAGAATAGAATAGAATAGAATCATTTATTGGCATATGAAAAAAATATATAAGAAAAGAAATACAAATACTTGTTGTGAATAAACATACGCCTGCCAGTTAAAAAGTTCAAAGGAACTTGTGTAAACTGGCAGAGCCTAAACTCATCCAGCCGGTAGAGCATTGTACAATACCATCAATTCAAAAAAGAAGAAAATTAATATTTAAAGAATAGCTATTATGAGAAAGAAATACATTTTGAAAGTAAAAACTTCTTAAAATGTTTCACACTAGTAAAATACATAGGGGAGCAGAATAACCAAAGACAGATACGAACTGAATCACTCGCGACGAAGTTGTGGAAACCCATTTCAAAACGGAAGTTAGTAAAAAAAAAAGTCAATTTCCATGAAAAATAAAGAGTTACAATGTTAAATCGATTTCGACGGTTAGGCCATCATCAGTAACAAACAATAACTGAATAAGCAATAAAGAAATGGAAGAAAAGTAATGGATAATTATACCTTATTATGGGAAAATTTCTGATAAAATTGGCTAAATTCTATCATCGAGAGGTTACAACGAAGTTTTTCAAAACTAAAAATAGTCTTAAAGCAATACTAGGATCCGTTGAGGACAAAATCAATGTTCAGGATAAAAGTGGGGTTTATAAACTAAAATGTTCTGGTGGCTACGAATATTGCGGTCAAACTGGTAGTTAATTCAGGGAAAGAATAGACGAGCATCAGGGGGATTTCAGGGAAAATAAGGGTAAGTCTACATTTGCGAAACATCTTAAGGAATTCAATCAAAGTTACAATTTTGATTTGACAGGTAGACAATTTGTAGAATTTCTTCATTTTTGCCCAAAGGGAGGTATGTCGAATGTACTTGACAAATTCGAAATTATCAAAAGTGATAGATCTGGTAAATGTTTAAATGAGGATATACCTCAATATATTTCACCACTCCATAAGTCCATTTCTATAAAGTTTGGAATATCCCTTCACACTATTGAAAACATATTGAGTTACTTTTCCCCTTTCACTTCATCTGATTAGCTGTAATCTCCCTTCACTTTGTTTGCACTTAATTGGTTGTACCTCCTGCCCCCTTTCCTTTCCCTTGACCAATGGGATTAAATCTTCCTTCAACAGTGACTATAAAACCTGTGTCCTTTCTAATGTGTCTTCAGTTATTGTTTGTTACTGATGATGGCCTAACCGTTGAAATCGACTTAACATTGTAACTCTTTATTTTTCGTGGAAATAAACTACTTTTTTCCCCCAACCAACTTCCGTTTGAAAATGCATATAAGTACACGTAGAGACAAACGCAGGCCTGTCATAGTAGAGACTCGAGAGAGTTCAAATTTGAGATTTCAAGTTGAGAAGCTGAATAGCTCTTACTCTCAGATATTTTCTGAATCTTATCTCAACTTACATTACTGAATCTTAGTTACCAATATGGTTTAGTTTGTTGACCGCTAGGTGATAATTAGCACAGTTTTTTGGGTTCTTGAGAGTCGGTCAGTCTTAGTTACTTAGTTACAGACTTAGTTAATCTTAGTTACCTTTACCTGTTTCTTTCGCAGAGTTGGGTGTTGGAGGAGGCCGGAGGATGCCCGGACATGACTGCTAAGGGATCCCAGACGACGCCCCCGGATTCAAGCACATCACAACTTAAAGTCCCAAACCGAAGAGTAAGTTGTTTTATGAGCAAATCAGCAATAAAATGTAAGTTTGTCATACGAGGGTTTATTTATTTATTTATTTACGGGCGAAATTGCCCAATTTACAGTTTATGGTAATAATAATAGTTTTTATCTAGATTTAATAAGAATGCTACGTTAAATTCAATAACATTAAACTCACAACAAACAAAAAAACCTTTATATGGCAAAAAAATAGAGATCACAAATTCTCAACAATAATAAATAGCACAACAAAACAATTTGAAGAATGGGGTAACATAAATTATTTAAGAAATTTTTGAATATAACAATAATTTACAATGTCTCTTGAATGCCAGCTCACTTAAACAAAGAAGGTCGACATCCGACGATAAACCCACCAATCGGTTGAACTCCCTCTGGCATCTAATCAGGGGCCCACCATGCATATAGCTGGTCGTCACAGTTGGGAGAAAAAAAGTTTGCATGTGGCGAGTAGGATAGGGCGGCACATAAAAGTTTAAGTGTGAGAGCAGAGAAGGACAGTCAATTCCACCGTTGACCAATCTATGTAGAAAAATTACGTCTGGTCGCTCACGTCGCCTCCTCAGAGTCTCGAGGCCCATTACTCTCAGCATTTCCTAGGGATCAAACTCTCTTTTCTGGGTTATCCAGAAAATAAGGTTACAAGTCCCCTGGAGGGTGAATGGGATTTTTTTTTTTTTTTTTTTTTTTTTTAATTATTATTTATTTTATTTTTTTATTACGGTTGGCATACCTACGTGTAGGGGGGGGGGGGGGGGTTCCCAATGGTCAAAATAAGACTGGGCCCATGTCAGTCCCTCGAAAAATGTTGCCGCAGCAACGGATTCCGTCAACTTCTGAAGGTGCTGTTCGCTCCACCTACCGTCGATGTGAGATTCGATCAGTCATCAAGTTCCTCACATTGCGTCACGAATCTACCAGACACTAGGTACACAACATGTCCCGCTGTGCGCGCCCCTGCCGACCTGAATTCGATCTAGCGTCAACTGGCAATGGATATAAGATCCCTTATATGTAGTTATATTCTGTGATTATTCATTACTAGCCGCTCCGGCTCGCTACGCAAGCCCCCCGGACCCCCCATTAAATTGCTCGCTTCGCTCGCAAAATGTGGCGTGTAGGGAATTTTGCTCGCTTCGCTCGCAAAGTGTGGCATGTAGGGAATGTTGCTCGACATGTAGGTTTAACGTGTGTAGGGGATGTTGCTCGCTTCGCTCGCAAACGGTAGATCTCTAAGGGTAGGTTTAACTTCTGTAGGGGATGCTACTCGCTTCGCTCGCTTGAGGAAGTTATACTGCCCACCCAACTTGGCAGACGTTTTTTTCAGTTGGGAATTCTTACAAACAAATTAAATCACGAAAGGAACCACGAAAAGTTTATTCGGGGATGTTGCTCGCTTCGCTCGCAAGGTATACCTGTATATGTGTAGGACAAAGTCCGTATTTATTATTTGAAATGGGTCTCGCTTCGCTCGCAAGGTAGTTACCTATGTATACCTGCTCGCCTCGCAAAATGTGGCATGTAGGGAATTTTGCTCGCTTCGCTCGCTAAGTGTGGCATGTAGGGAATGTTGCTCATTTTGCTCGCAAACGGTAGGTCCCAAGAGCGAACTTCGAGTCCCTTCCACTCGCAAGTTGTGAAACGACGGCGGGTACCTATGTGTACCTGCTCGCACCCCAAACACGTCATCGAACCCCTTGATGTCTTCGTAGAGCCTTCTCGCGTCCACGGCACATATTAATTTCTCATGTTAAACGCTTCCCTCGCTTCCGCTCGCATTTTGACCGACTTCACGTCACTTTTTTCGATATCCGATTTCGGATTCAGATTTGGCGGGATCAAAGCTGTATTTCGCCCGCGAAAACCGTTCCGAAAAACGTACTTTTACGGGGTATATTTTAATGGGAAAAAACGTAGTTTTTCGTTGGACTTTTCGAGAAAACACGGTCCGTACTCTCGCATTTTTTTGACGCATTTCCCGATACTTTTTTCGCGATCCGATCGCGCCGTCGTCTTCCTCGTAGGAAAACCTACGAAACCGGTATTTTTCCGGAATTTTCGACGGCCGTTTAGAGGGGTAGATGAAGCGGGGAAGTCCAAAAAGCGCACATTAATTCTTACTTCGACCCCCCTCCCGCCCTACGGCCCATGGTTCGGCTGGGATTAGAAAATGTGAAATTCGCTCGTTCCCCCTTTCGGAAAATCCCAAGAAGATCCCCCCACTCGTATACTCCCCCCACTCAGCCGTTTGGCCGTGCATAGACACGACAGACAGACAAACGGAGTTTCATTCTTATAAATAATAGAGATTTGCTCAAATTCTCCTTGGTGTAGTGGATAGAGTATCAGAATTCTAAGGCAAGAGACCCGAGACCGATCCCAAGCTCGGGACAATATTTTTTTGTATTCGAATTCAACCTCCTAAACATTATTTTTAAACATTTTAAACATCATTATTATAAATGTTTAAAATCATACTTTAAAACGTCATTTTGATCTATTCGTCTAACTAATCTGTATTTTACTAAGAGATTGACTACTTGATGTTATGTATTTTTGAGTTGCGAGCTTGCGCGCATCCAATCCACCAAACTACACAAATCATTCTGATTTATTAGCAGCGGACATGGATTACTAAAAATTGAGGCACCTATTCAACGGAACCTATTCGTGCGAAAAGACTATGAGGGCCGTAGTAACAATTCAGCTCGTTAGGGGCGCGCACAACAGGACATGTGGTGTAACCAACTTCAAGTCGCGAATCTGCCTCCGAAATCCATCGTCAGCTTGTGGAAACTTATGGACCAGAGGTAATGCCACGTCAGCATGTTTTCAAGTGGGCTAGGCTGTTTAAAGAAGGTCGTACCGACACTCACGACGAAGAAAGAAGTGGGAGGGCGTCTCTCATTTCAAAAGATCTTCTGCAGCAAGTTGATTAAAAAATTGGTACTGATCGTCTGATGACCATTGACAACCTTCATGAAATGTTTCCACACAAGCGAAGCCTTATGGGTGAAATTGACTCAGAAAAACTGGATTACAGGAAGTTATGTGCAAGATGGGTACCAAAAATGTTGACTCTGGAACGTCGCCAAAATCGTGTTTCGGCTGCACGCAAATTTCTTCGTCGTTATGAAATGGAGGGTGAAGCATCCCTTGACTTTATTGTGACGGATAGCTATAGTTGGGTTTATCACTATACCCCAGAGACAAAAAGGCAGTCCCAACAATGGCAACATACCCACTTCCCATCAGCGTAGAAATTCAAAGTTCAGTTTTCAGAGTGGAAGAACATGGCATGATCTGTATTTTGGGACAGTAAAGGGGTGTTGTTGGAGGATTTCATGGCCAAAGGGACTACCAACAACGCTGACAGATACTGTGAGACCCTACAAACAAAAATTAAAAAGAGATATAAGACAAAAGGAGGACTCGTGGTTTGTCCCTCATCCACGACAACACCAGACTCCACACCGCTCGTGTGACCCAGGACCTGCTTGAGTCTTTTGGGTGGGATATTGTGACCCACCCACCGTAGTTCCCGGACATTGCGCCGTCAGATTATCATCTCTTCGCCAAATTGAAGGAATTTTGGGTGGGAAACGTTTTTCCAACGAGGAGGTGAAGAAGACAGTGGAGAAGTGGCTTTCAGAGGTGGAGTATGCGATGAGGGTATAAAAAAGCTGGTACTCAGGATGAAGAAGTGTCTTGAACTAGAAGGAGATCGTGTAGAAAAATAAGCACATATTTGTGACAGAGTTCCTGTCAGAATCCCCATTGGTCTTTGACTTATAATTTCTCAATTTTTTCCCCTCTTATAATTTCAATTTCATACCTATGGTATACCTGGCATTTGCCATTTTTATTATTCTTTATACCCGGGCATTGTTCCCAATTATTAATTCAAGGGCATTGTTCCCAATTATTATTTCCAGGGCTTAGTTCCCAATTTAAGTCCCCAATGTGGGCACATTAATTTATATCTATTTTATTTTCCTAAAGGTATAAGTCTCCATAGTTGAGCCACCGTTTATTCCCGATTGTTCCAATCTTTGATTGGGGGTTAATTACCTGATTCATTGACAATCCATCCTGTTTTAATTTCTCTTTTCTCATCCTCAATCGCCAATGCAGCTATTTATTAATGAGCATCAGTTCTCAACCAGTAAACTATTCCACCTGGTATACATACTCGTACTTGCTCTTCAATCAAGAATGTCTTTAAGGGGAGGAGTGTGACAGAGTTCCCGTCAGAATCTCAGAGAAAGCGCTGCCGTCGCTCCGTTGTTTTCAAATGGGCGTCGCACGCCTGTTCTCATGTTCTTGAAAGACTGCGTTTGGCGTTGGATGGGTGATCCAAGAACTGGAAAACCAATCTACTCCGAACATAGCTCATTAATGCTATTAGCAGGAGTGGGTATCTCTCTGACGGGATACTGTCACCCTCCTCTACCTCTTTGCCGAGGATTTAGGACCCCATTGCACCTCTGGGGGGCTACCTCAATCCTTGATATATTTTGGAAGATACCCTGTAAATTTGACTGAAATGTATGCAATTTTCGATTTTCAACAGTAGTTGTCACCTTATTTTGTGGATAACCCTCCTAGATTTGAACGTGGTAAATTGTTATGCATACAAGTGCTCAAACTTCAGAAAGCACTTGAGTGAAAAGCCAGGAACATTTGTTGATAAAATGACGTTATACGCTAAACTAATTGCTGAGACTTTTTAATGTTAACTTTTGTCATAGCAAGCATGAACGCAGTCATTCGAAAAGCCAGTTGGGAAGGCAAAAATTCAAATTACATTAATAATTTAAACGATTGACGAGGTCGGAATGAGCGCTTTGTGATTTCAATTGGAAAATTTGTGTTTTCACAGGCGAACAAACCGCTGATGGAGAAGAGGAGGCGGGCGAGGATCAATCAATCGCTGGCCGTCCTGAAAAGTCTCATCCTCGACTCTGCAAAATTAGAGGTACATAAGTGTACCTAAGTGTACATAAGTATTTGTCTAATAACGTGGAAACTTCTGCCAATGGGCAGTATATCTTACTAGCTTACATTAAGAAATCAATATTAAGAACCAATCTCCTTCTTACCAACCATTACACACCGACCAGTGTGAATACTGTCGTCGCCACTCTGGAAACAGCGGAACACATTGCATTATGCTTCTGAGAGACCTTGAAAAGTTTAGGGTGCCATCCCCTTTTAATCTGTACATTATGTTAACATTTACAACTGATTAAAAACTCCATGAAAAATTGTATCAATTCCTCAAAGAACTAATACAACTATTAAAAAAATAATAATAATAGAAACATCCAAACACGAGCAATATACATGTATACATTAAGTCTAATAATAAATTAGACTATCTGTAGTAGTAATCTGTAGTAAAGACTAATCTGTAGATTATCTGTAATATAATGATACCCATGTGTAAATACTAAATAAGGGACAAATGTAGTTTTTACGAAGCAAATAAAAATATTTGTATGAGGAAAAACCCCTTCCTTCGGTGGACTCGGAAGCGATGCGAGATAAAAGCAAAGGTCTGGAAACGCTTGCATAAGAGTCTGCAACACATTGGGACATTTTATGTCTTTAGTTGCAGACTCGTATCATCAGAATTTAACAAGCGGTTGCAATTATGTTCACAATATCAATTATTGAGAATGATCACCTGAGTGTGCACAATTATTCAAATAACCATGCTCATAACTCAGCTTGTTGGTTACGCACTTCGCAGTAGTTAACGTAATATGGTTGGATAAATCGAGAGCTTTCGAACGAATGATCAACGAATTTTGTGGGATGAAAAACGACGAAGTACCATTTCCCTAGCAACGACTCGGTTGTAAGCGGAAATCATCAGAATATTTTCGTGAACAATTTCCGTGACGTTTTTTTAGTTTATGTGCCATGGCAAAGACATACAATTTCAAAAAAGGGGGGTGGTTCCGTATGTGTCACCACTTTCAAACCAATGTTATAGCCCAGTCATATTAGAGAAAATAGGAGAAAAAAATTCATTGTAAAGAAATTTCTTCACCAAGCTCTTCCTTCACACGTCGAAAATCTTATCTCAAAAGTCCCCTAGTATGGGGGGTGAGCTCGACGAGGGGGGGTGTTTTTCTCCTTTTTTTTCGGTTTTTTGAATATAACTCGAAAAGTAAGCGTTCTCGCGACTTGTTCACTATTACCAGAATTAAAGTGCATCAAATTTCCTGCAATTTGCATTCCTAACTTCATTCTCTGAGATTAGGCGTTCTGTCGCTAGAGCGCGTTGAAAGTAGGTATCATTTCAAAAAATCAGCAAAAAGGCCTTTATGCTCTTTTTACGCATAAATCATTCGTATGAAGCCTCTTCTAGGTGACTTCTAATACATAATGACTTCCGAACGTCAGTGATGCTCGGACAGTGACTCGAGCACGTTTTTAGCGAATTTTTGAAGAAAATTATTAAGCTATTGCTCTCGCCTCAAAATTTGTAGAATGTGATTTTTTGAAAAAATTTATGCAGAAATCCGTTTTAGGCTATTCTGTATCATATTCTGAAGTTTAACTCATTTTTTATGTATGTATGTATGTATATATGTATGTATGCATGTGTCATTCTAGACGATAACTGTCCGTAGAATAGTGCTAGAAACTTCAAATGCTCTTTTTACGCATAAATCATTCGTATGAGGCCTCTTCTAGGTGACTTCTAATACATCATAACACATTTTCAGCACCCTTACCAACTCACTGTGAATTATCAGTGAATATTATATGTATATAAAACAGTGGCTCTAAAAAAGAAAAGAAAAAAAGGAACTAAAGAAAATGAGCTGTGTTTCACCAAAAAATGTTTAATCTGAAGGTACAGTATAACCCATGTTAAATTAATATTCACAAAAGGAGTAGGAGAGGGAAGGGTTCATCAATGTTCACAGGTGTCTGCTCATCATCCACAGTCGAACTGAAAATTCAAAATCAGAATACAGTGAGGTGCATATAATCTTATATTGATAAATAGATGAAGTTCATGCATATGATTAGGATGAAACTTACATTGAGATGGCATATGTGTCGAGTGGGTAATCTTATGGTTCCATGTCTGTTTCATCATCTTCTGTAGATGAACCGTCGTCAGCAAGTGGTGGGTTGTTAGTGCAGAAACCTGAACAGTTGGAGCAGAGTGTTGATCAGTAGAGCAGCCAGTTCTGCGGCATCCACATCGACCACTACCGCAGCTTTTGGTGCAGCTGCAAAATATATTCTGCAGAATTTCAGGTGTTGCTGGTGGATTCAAAGTTGGGATTGGTTTGAGGAAGCCATCGTCTCCCCTACTCCAGCCCCAATTCGTTGCTTCCAACTTGTTGCCCAGCCATTCCTGCACTTGGAAATAGACTCTGTATACGTGCTGGTTGGCAGATCCTCTAGTAGGTGGTAAAGAGGGGAGATCTGGCTTCACTCTCGTGGTGGATCTAACAAAAGCAAGGTAACGCTGCTTATCCAGATCACCTAGTGTTGAAGCGTACAAGGCTAGGAACATTGTTTCCCCGGCACTCGCTACCCCATCCTGCGTGGAAGTGGGGGAATAAAAAATTTCACAGACATTCTGCAGTGAGGGATTCTTCATTAAGAGCTTGGCAATGGTCAGCTTCCCTTTTCTGAAAATTGCGGAGGTAGTGTCACAGCCGCCAAATGCATGTACGACTAAAATGCTACCAGCAAATGGGAGGTGTTGCAGCTCTGTTGTGGAGTATGTTCTGCCTTCCTCATTCCCTTTCCCAGGTTTGAAGAATTTTATCTCCTGTTCCTTCAACGCGCTCTAGCGGCAGAACGCCTAATCGTAGAGAATGAAGTTAGGAGTGCAAATTGTAGGAAATTTGATGCACTTTAATTCTGGTAATAGTAAACAAGTCGCTAGAACGCTTACTTTTCGAGCTATAGGCAAAAAACCGGAAAAAAGTCGAAAAAAGTAGAAAAACACCCCCTCCCCCCTTCTAGAGCTCACCCCCCATACTAGGGGACTTTTGAGATATGATTTACTACGTGTGAAGGAAGAGCCTGGTGAAGAAATTTCTTTACTATGAATTTTTTCTCCTATTTGCCTCTTTTTGGACTAATTAGACTGGGCTATAAATCTATCATTGACCTATAAAAAAAAACCAACATGAGGCTAATCTACTTTTTTTAGTTGTTGTGTGCGAGTTTTGCCTATTTGGGTCTAGCCAGCTGAACTTTGAATTGACTGTAGTGAACCTTGACTAAGAAAACCCCAAGTTTGTACTTTGTATACTAGGAGAAGGATATCTGATTTTAGCACTGAATTGCGAAATCCAATGGGATCAATTCAGTGGTGAATTGGTTATTACCACGGCCGGAATGCGAAATCCCGTGGCCTGAGGTGTAGAACCCAATTGTGGGCGAACCCACCAGAGTTGCGTGTTGTTTTGACGGCGGCATATTGCCTTAACGTAGTCTGCTAAGGTAATTGATAAAATCTATACAAGTACAAGTCGGGCCACGACAGGTAGTAAGGAATCAAAATTCTATCCCTCATTGCAGCGTTTTTATCTCAAATTTGCCTCAATATTGATAATTTATTATATTTCAGAACACAAAACATTCCAAACTGGAGAAAGCCGACATTTTGGAGTTGACGGTTCGCCACCTCCAGAGGCAGAAGGCCCTCAACACAACGAATGTCGACAAATACAGGGCCGGTTTTGTCGAGTGTGCACGAGAGGTTTGTATCAATATTTACTCATTGCTGTTGTTTGCCATTTTGGTTTATAATTTTCAATAATGAACCTCTGTAATCGACCAAGAAAAAAAATGTTTTAACCCCCCTCAAAATTTGTTGGCTCAAGTTTCAAGATGCGTAGAATCCAAAAATCGAATTTAAAAAAATCCGCCCGTCCGCCGTACGCCGTCCGAGGCTTTTCTCAAGAGTATTGGACCAAACTTTAAGAAATTTTGCTTAAAAATAATGTATCGGCCGGGGATGTGCCAGTAGCATCGACATCGCGTTTGATCAACACCAAAGGGTAGAACCTAAGAGCTGAAATATTCAAAAATCGAGATCTTGAAATCTTTCTATGTAACAGTAATGATTTTTTGAGTTTCATTTATAGGTATCCGCCCAAAGAATCGAACGAAACCACCCCGGTCGCTATGCGTTTATTCGTTTGCTTTCCCTAAGGACTAAAACATCGACAAGAAAAAAAGACATCAACACGGGAGTGAATCGTAACCAGTAAAACATATGAAAAATCGCCTTGAAAACTATGACAATAGAATTCTGACTTCCGAAATCGAATTTATTATAACTTCTGAATGCTATTGGGCTTGTGAAGCGTAGGTAGGTAATCACCTCATAGATTTTCAGTTGTTTGGACGAGGATGATGCTAACAGTAACAACCTAGAAATATATGACAGAGCGTTGGTGTTACCAAGATGATAGAGTGACAATGAACAAGTGAATAAATGGAATAAAGTGAAGCTTTAGAAATCAACGTAGGTAGGTATAGTGCAAAGCTGTATTCAATCAAATTACCTACTTCAATTATTTTAAATTATTTATTAGTAAATACTTAAGAATTGCTCTTAATTAAATTATCATTTCTATTCCAACAACAGAAGGTTAATTACTTCCGAGTCTACCAAGGTTGAAACGTTTTAGCCAATTGTCTAAGAAAATGAATGTAATGCAATAAATCCAAAATTTCCTTCATGGAAATTCGTTTTGAAATTCCTTGAATTTAACGCTTTTTGACATGTCTATGTAAAGTTTGATCAAAAAGTTCAGGTTCTTTTCAATTTACGCGCAATTCTTAAAGTCTGTTGAATTCCTGTATGGTTTTCTCAGCTTGATCTTAATTGATGAGTTCTACGTAAGTTGCAACGGCCGTGAATAAGTTTTACAGATTCCTCCCCGGGAGGAATACGGACGGTTTTTTTTTTTTTTTTAATTTGATTTTCGGAATCTACGTACTTACCTTAAAATTTAAAAAAACATCTGCCAAGTTGGGTTTGGCACATAGCTTCCTCGTTTACGAATTACCTTCTTCCAACTCTCATCCAGATTTAAGCGAACTCGAACGACTAGAGAATGAGAAGATGGAACATGATGGAATTTTCGTTTACGCATGCGCAGAATGAAGTATTGATTTGGCAACAATGAAACTAATAGGAGACATCTACAACCTAACCGCGCATTCCCTGACAATTTCATCGAAATCGGATGGGAACAATGGAGCTCGTTACAATCGTTACAAGGATTTCACATTGGCGCATGCGCAGTAGCTGTTAATGATACAATCATGTTGAAATTGATATGGGATGATTAAATTTTCATCCCCCAACTATCATCCAAATTTGAGCGAGATCGGACGACTAGGGCGTAAAAAAATATAGCATTATGGAATTTTTGTTTGCGCATGCGCAGAGTGTATTGATTTCGCAACAATGAAACTCATAGGGACCCGTCTACACTCAGGCTCGCAAATCCCCAAAAAAATTTCATCCAGATCTGATGAAAACTGTGGAAAATAAGCTTGTTACAATGATTTCATATAGGCACATGCGTTGTTATTAATGATACAATCATGTTGAAATTTATATGGGATGATCAAATCTATCTATCTATCATCCAAATTTGGGCGAGATCGGACGACTAGGGCGTGAAAAAATGGAGCATAATGGAATTTTTTGCGCATGCGCAGAGTGGAGTATTGATTTTGCAAAAATGAAACTGATAGGGGCCCGTCTACTCTCTAGCTCGCAAATCCCCTAAAAATTGCATCCAGATCTGATGAAAACTGTGGGAAATAAGCTTGTTACAAGGATTTCATATTGGCGCATGCGCAGTAGTTATAAATGATACAATCATGTTGAAATTTATATAAGATGACCAAATTGTCATCCCCCCTACTATCATCCAAATTTGAGGGAGATCGAACGTCTAGGGCGTGACAAAATGATGCTTAGTAGAATTTACGTTTGCGCATGCGCAGAGTGAGGTATTGAGTCAAGAACAATAAAACTGGTAGGGGGGGGGGGACTGGTAGCCCGCACATTCTTTGAAAATTTCATCCAAATCGAGTGAAAACTGTGGAAAATAAGCTCGTTACAAGGATTTGCGGTCACAAGACAGACACACACACGCACACTCACGAACACACAGACAGACAGACAGACGGACACGGAATCAAAGTTGTTCAGAATGGTCTAAAGTCTAAAACTGTGCGAGTGGAAATTTTGGAGACCAAAAAATTTTTTTCTCCCGAAAGTGAAAACAACCGGAAGCAAAACGTAAAATTCGGTACCTACATTGTTCATAGACCCATTGATTGTTCACCACGCCTAAATCTTCTGTGGAGTTCTTCTAAGTTTTCTGTAGTTCCCAGTTCATGATCAAACTGTTTCGCAATTCGTTTACATATAATCGTATTTTCTCACAAGATTTTCAATTGTTTTTTAAAAAGGTTTAATTATTTTGGGAAAAGGGTGAATTATTTTGGCAAAAGGTCTAACTCATTTGGCAAAAGATTTGATTCATTTGGTAAAAGGTTAATTGAATCGGAAAATATTATAATAATTAGTTTATACAAATTGCACTTGATTAATACTGTAATCAATACTGTTGCTGTACAGGTGACGAGGTTTTTGGACACGCCTGAACTTCAAGGGACGCCTGTGAGCGGGAAGATCGCCATTGACCCCACTGTTCGCCAAAGGTAACGAAATACAAATTTAATGGGTTTAGGTGTCTTTTCCTCCTATAAAATTGCACAACCAAAAGCAAAATCCTAAGCTTTATTTAATGTATTGCTTTATTAATGAAAAATTAATCCAAGTTCCAGTCATGGGTGCATGACCAAGAGCGAATTTTCGTACATTAACGTATTATATTAGGTTAACAACCAGAATACGTCATTTCAATACTATAAAGGCTTTACTTCCGAAAGGCGGTGTAGTAGTAGTAGTAGGTGTAGTAGTAGTAATTCGTTTATTGTATAAAACCACAGGGTGATTATTACAATGAGTTAAGGTTTTAATATATAAAATAAAATGCATCTCAATATAAATGCCTGAAATGTGCTAAGAAGAGGGGAAAAATAAAGTATATGCCTACGCTTAAATGGCTAGTGAGCAGCTTAATAAGTCAAAACATAACCTGGGCTGAAATTACGTAATACAGGATTTTTAAAAAAAGTCCAGTCATGCAGCATGACCCCCATGAGCGAATTTTTGAAGAAATCTTCGACATTTCAGTCGCTATTGATCGTGTAGAGAAATTTTAGTTTATGATTTTGATAGACAAAGATGGAATCAAATTACTAAAAATAATTAGGAGGTACTCATACTTCATTATTATTAAACTAATCTTGTAGATTTAAAGACAAATGTAGGTAAATATTCATAGATTTCGATGTCCAATGTGGTCAGTATTGAAGGCAGTTGAAATCTTGACAGTATCCCATCATAACATAATCAAATCTTGACATAAAATAAAATAACATACCGACGTCATATGAAATAAACGTATTTCCACAGCCTATCGATGATGAGGCTTTACATTACGAGTAATATAGTCAGTTGCATTCGAATCTAGTATCCTACAGCAAGAAATTGACAGACAAACTGTAGTGCATCTATTGACAGCCTAAATTATGGGGAAGTGTCACTTGGCTTTTCCGTAGCAGCAAGAAAGTTACTGACGGCCGAGCGGAGCGAGGCCTTGGGTCTGCGTGCTAGTACGTACATAAATAGAACTTCTTCATAATTTCATGGCTGATATTTTCTAAGCCACAGTCAGCATTAAAGCTGCATCAAGTCCTAAAACAGTTGAGCGTAAAACATTAAAGAGAGCGACCGAGAGAATCGGAGGACGGAATATTTCACAGAGTAAACTCATCAGTTGTGATTACTTTTTTTTTTCTTTTTTTTTTCAACAACCACATGGATGGAATGACACATACATACATACATACATACACATACATACATACATACAAACATTAAAAAAAATGCGTTAAACTTCAGAAATATGATTCAGAATAGCCTGAAACGGATTTCTGCATAAAATTTTTTCAAAAATTCACATTATAACAATTTGAGGCGAGAGCAATAGCTTAATTTTCTTCAAATTCGCTAAAAGAAACTTCAATGAGAAAGAACTCATAAGTTCAATCTAGAAAAATATGAATTTTGAAAGTTGTATGACTGATAATTAACTAGGTACTAATAGGCAGTAAGAAACGGTAGTCCTGTAGGAAATTTGTTCAACTAATTATTCTGGAGTAGGTAACTGGTGTATAAATACTGATATGCAGACAAATAGATACTGATATCCTACATTTCTTTATTCATTAAGGGAAAATGATCGGAGTAGAAGAAGAGGCCAGGTGACAAAATAAAACAAGTTCATAGCTTTCTGCTTATCGTCTTGAAAATCGGGTAAATTCGATAACCGATCATCATCATCTACCAGATTTCGGCCCACAATATAGCAAGCGACAAAATGCTTTCGGTAACATTGGGCAACGAAGACAGAAATGGTATAGAGTGTTAGGTTCATTTAAATTACATATTTTGCGGAGGTTTTCACTATTCAGTTTGTATGAGTTACCCTTATAATACAAAGTCACAAACCGGTTAGAACAGGCGGTGTAAATGAATTCGGGACTTAAAACTTATATGCTTGTCACTCAGGTCTACTAGAAGCCCTAGGAAAGATTAGCCAGCCCCATTTTCTGCTGCACAGTGTTTATAATATCAAAGGCCCTGAACGTTGAAAAAGGAAGATTCTTGGATATTCAAAGGTGTGCACAAACTGTGCGAAGCCTTGCAAAGGTCTAAAACTTGTTTTTACTCATACCTGAAACATTGAACTCATACACTGCTATAAACTTCATCACCTTTCACCGTCTGTGGTGTCAGTGCCAGTTCCTAACATTACCAGATGGCGCGAAATTCTTATCACTCAAAGAGTGGGTTTGTTTAAACAAATTTGTTTGTACAGAAGGAAAGTTGTAGAAGATAGAATGCTGCATCGAACGAGACTACCCACAGGGGCCCATTTCATAAAGCAACAAGTGAGTGACAAGTTACAAGCCGATTTTATGTAAAAGTTGTAAAAAATGAGTGTGCAAGCTTTTCATAAAGGTACAAATGTAGACTTGTAATGCACTGTGAAAATTAATAAGTGTACAGGCGAATTTGGACAAGTTACAAGTGTTTCCCCATCATTTTGAACAAGACACTGTTTTACAGTTTTAAAAAATGGCCGATTTTTGACCTACGTCCGTTCACCTGCAAACTTGTTATTTTGCGACATTGTGAGTTGACAATTTTCCGGTGTTTAATATGTGGGAATCATCTTCTGCTGACGAATACAGACAAGAAAGAAGCATTCAGCGTAGAAGAGGCCAACGATTTTTTCAGCCACGAATAAACGCTCATTTCGTGGGTATTTTTGAGTTCAACGAGAGATTTAGGATGTCTTCCGAGATCCTTGAAAGATTCAAGTGGTCGTGACCCTGGTCAATTTTTCCTGATCGGGTATTGAGGATCTCCCCGTCATTGAAGAACAAAGTGAAGTGTGAAGATCATCTCGAAGTTACAGATGACATTCCTAACCCAGCAGCATTAAGACTTGATGAACTGATTAATCATTTCCGCTAAACGAAGTCGAAAAATCCGATTATGCCAGCCATTAGAATAAGTTGAAACCAAATACACACTTTCTCCACTTTTCAATTTATAATTTGTCTGTCTTCCAATCATTACACCTTGTCATGTACGATAAACATCCTATCGTGTACTTAACACCGTTTTTATACTCGTATCATCATTCGCTGACGAAACTTCAATTTCGGCATCCTGCTTGACGTTGTTCATTTCGTTTGTCCCCATCCGCCATTTTTCGTTTCTGCTACACTTGCAAACTTAGCTTCTACAAGTGTAACTTTTCTACACTTGTACTCTTTGTTTTGGTGAAACACTTGTTCTAGTTTACCGTGCATTACAAGTACCTGAACTTTTACACTTGTAGCTTGTTGTTTTATGAAATAGGCCCCAGCTCTCAAAATTTTTTTCTCGATTTTTTGCGATTTTTCAAAGTTTTTGTGACCTACCACTCACTTGTTGAGGATTTCCATAGAAGTGAGTAGGTGACAAAAACTTTGAAAAATATCCAAAAATCAAAGAAAATAGAGAGCTGGCAGTTGTCTCATGTGATGCAGAATTCCTTCCTCTACAATTTTCCTTTCGTACAAAAAAATTTTGGTCGATTTCAAAGGTTAAAAAGTGAGAAAAATAGTCAAAAATTGGTTTTTCGGGTCGAAGAAGCTATTTTTAGAATATTCAGAACTAGCGCGAAATTTCCTGTAAAAATGGAGCTTAATGTGAGGTTTTTTTTTTTTTTTTTTTTTTTTTCCCACAAAAAACCCCTTTTTGCCCCGCTGCGCGCCGGCCCCGTTCATCCTCTGGATGCAGGTTATTTGAAGTCTTTATTGAAACATAGAGGTGCTTTAGCCAGCTGGTGAATTAACTGCTGAATGCTGATTTCCTTTATGCCGTTTACTTGCTCATTTCCATCATGCAGGTTAAAATTTAAAGTGCCGGTAAAAGTGTAAAGCTTGCCACAGAACCTAGTTATTGAATCGCATTCTTTCTCAGTTAGTAAATCGCTGTTGCCATGCGACTTAGAAGAAGCTGTTGCTACTGTGAAGATCCCCGCGCAGTTCTATAATAAGCCCTCCAACCTCTTTTTACCCAATTCCATTAAATAAAATTTCAACTCCTTAAGGGGAACAGGAGAGAATTTAGCAAATTCTTTATAAGAAAAGCACTAGAAAATACCGCGTAACGCATATTCGTCTCCAGATTTCGTTACTTGAAATAGGCAATACCGATCGCTTCCGTTTCGTTCAGATTTTTAGTTCGTTTCTATTTTTATTTACAGTTTTTCGTTGGTAGTTTTTACCGTGTGAATCGTAGATGATTGTGGAACTGAATTCTTTATGCAGAACCATGCCACAAACATAAGGATCTACCGGTTCTTCAATAAGACGATGAACTCCTGGCTCTACCTAAAAACCTGGACTCTTTTAATACTGTGTCTCATTATACTTTCTTGTTTTTGCAATAACAATTTTGATATTTTCAATTCTAATTCATTGAAGTTTCAGATAAATTATTATACTTAGTAGAGAAATTTTAAATTTTAAAGTAAATTTATTTGTATGTACTTAAAAGTATTATTTGTTTGTAAAAGTATTTGTTTATTGTTTTGAAGTGTTTCAATAAAAGCCAAAAACCTTTGTTATAGTTTTTCTTTTTTAAATATTTCCTGGCCCATGAAAATAGGAAATTTTCGTGTCCATGGTATTTTCTAATAACATTAGCATTGGAGAAATTTAATTTTGACCATTTAGTTCGAAATTTCGCATTGTCGGTAGGCTGTAGGAGGAACGCAGCAATGTTGAAGCCACCAGTTGAATGAATTGAATGAGGGATTTTTTTACCAGTAGCAAAAAATTTAGTACCTATCTTAGTGAAATAGGTTTCCGTATAGGAAATTTTATCGAATTTTATTTTCTAGAACCCAGGAAGTAGATAATTACAAAATTTAAGTGGAGTTAATTCAAAGTCAAAATGTGGAATTAGTCTAATTTTTCAAAATATTAGTGCAGGTAGGAAAATCATCAGATAATGAGATTTGTTTAATGCAGAAAGGATTTGTAAATTAATATAAACACTTCGAAGAATCAACTAATTTAAATCAAACAATACTCTTGAATTACAAAGAACTGGGATTTCTTGATTTACAATGAACCTTAGATTGCCTAAGATATTTAGGTACTAATTAATCGTAAAACATTTAAAACACCCATTTGTATTGGTGTTTGATCTCAGTAGGTAGGTGCACCAGGTTCAAAAATTCTTTAATAACTCTTTATATTTTTATACCAACTTCTTCAAAATTGTTGAATGTATATTAGGTAATTCGGCTGCTGCAATGGAATCCGCTAAATTCACTTTGAACACGAAATTCAAAGTGACACGATAAGGAGTCGTGTCTTGCCAAATGAACTGTTGACGTTGAAGTGTTCTAGCACAGCCATCGTGCTGTCGACAAAAATCGAACAGCTATTTAGAAGGCTAGAAGACCACTGTCAACATTAGTCGGACAGCGAAAAGTCTCTTGGAACAAACCTAATATAAGCATTACATTAATACTAGTTTTGTTTGATTTGTTTGAAGGTTGATTCGGCACCTCGAGTCCTGCGCCTCGGAAATCGAGCTGGATTTCACGCAGTGCGGCGTCGAACCTCTGAAACCTATCGACCTGGAAACAGAAAGAAGGTTATTATTATATTCGAACCAAATATCGTCGAATTTTCTAAAATAAAAGAATCAATGATGTCAACATTTCAAATAACAATTTCATTTCAATTTCGTAATGACTTTCTTAAATTTTTGACGTGAAAATTCTGTTTTTAACCTATCCGAAATGATTTCTGATAAATGATGAATGATACAATTTTTACGTTCGTTTCTCATTTACATGCCCAATCACCTACTAATAAAACTCATGTTCTTTATATTTTAAAAAAATTCGGTCCATTGCAATATTTTTACCTTCTTAAGGCTAATCATCCAGGGATTAGTTCCGAAATTGGCCACCACGTTGTGCTTCAAAATAAACTCAATCGAAATTTCGTTTTTCTCCTCGACAGTTCAACCGATTTTGATGCGGTAAACGGGTATGAATATAGGATTTTGGCCAAAATGGCGCTACACTTCAATTTTAATTTGTAAATCAAATTTTTTTTTTTTTTTTTATAATCTTGAAATTCCAAAAATAAATTTCCAAATTGTGAAATTCAAATCGGTTTTTATTCTAGTCATTATTTTTGACCTTGGCCTAGGAAATGAAAAGCTGATTTTTGAGAAAAAATCGCACTTTAAGATAAAATTGCTCAAAAAAATTTGCACTCATCCAGCATAGTCGTATGAGCGAATTATAGCAAATTTAAATTTATGCTGAATCGTCCTGAAATGTGAGCATTTTTAGTTGTAATGTAATAAATTGTTAACTACTTACCGATTTTATGGAAGACTCCTTGTAAATAATATTTTGCAATTAAAAATAGATTTTGGAGTTTTAGCTTTTTTTACGGTTTTTATCAATTTTACATAAGTTTAGCACTTTTTTCCCCACGAAAAAAACGAGACTAAAATAGGGGGAAATCTAATTTCTTTGCCATTCAACCTAAGAACCTGAAATTTGAAATCAAGAACCCTTGGGACGTATAGAATCGATTTCTGAAGTCTAGAGCCTCCCAGATCAGCTGAGTGAGATCTGGAGCTTTTTTTTATTCATTTATTTTTTATTTTACATTGTCTTTATTTTTTTCTAACACAATTGTATGTTATACATTTGTGTGTACTAACAATTCGATGTTTAATTGATTAAAGGTTGGAGCAGTTGGAAGAGCTGCTCGTGAGCGACGGCGAAGGCCCTCGTCCGGACTCGTCGACGAGTTCACCCGGCGACGAGAACAACAACCCGAGGGGCGCCGGAACCGGATGCGCCTCCGCCGGCGTCCAAGTGGGCAAAAGAGGGACGACGCCGGTTCCGGGATTCGCCGGCGCCACCTGCGCCGTCGGCGTTCCGCAGGCGCCGCGCCCGAAGTCCAAATCCGCCGCGGACTCGTCGACGTCGGCTTCGTCCAGCACCAACCCCGTTTCGGTGTTGCAGGTTAGACGTCCACCTACCAGAATTTTGCATAAAATTACGAACATACAGGGCGTCAGTGTTGGGCATAATCTTATTGTCGAATACGAATACGATTGTAATCGCGATAATTATTCGTTGATTCTGAGTCAACTGCGATTATATTCGTATTCGTGTAATCGTATTCGTCTGTCGGCGATTACACGAATACAACCCATAAAAATGAGTCACAGTCATCAATTTCAATGGGGCGTCCTCCTATGGGTGATATTCTCGAGACTTGGACACTAGCGCATCCTTACATCGAGGCAAGCCGAAATCGGTTATTTCTCCTTGTTGTCATGGTGACGAGTAAACATATGCGAAACCCGGTTATCAATTTCAATAGGGCGTCCCTCCTATAATATGCGAAGCCTTGCTAATATTACCTAGCATCAGAGGGACGTCTTATTGAAATAGATTTGAGTCAAATTGGCTAGGCTCCAATCGTTGAATTCGCTTTAAGGACTTCCCTCTGAAGCTAGGTACTATTAGCAAGGCTTCGCATGTTATAGGAGGAACGCCCTATTGAAATTGATGACCGTGACGCATTTTTATGGGTTGCATTTGTGTAGTCGCAGATAGACGTATACGATTACACAAATACGAATAGGTATAATCGTAGATGACTCAGAATCAACGAATAATTATCGCGATTTCAATCGTATTCGTATTCGACGATAAGATTAAAGCCTAACACTGCAGGGCGTTAACACTTTCCGTTCGAAACCTTCCAGGGATCAATTCTACAACTAATTTTTAACAAACAGTTCCTCAGAAATTTATTTTTTCATAAGTTTTTTCTTTTTTTTCAAGTACCAAATTTCATTTTCAAGATTTCTTTTCGTGTCATCGACTTCATGGCATAAACATGGTCATCCCTCAAGTTCACGTAAAACCTGAAATAGGCACGCCTGCCGTTGGAAAGATCGTAATATTTCCTTTCTGAACAATCATCAGAATGGCTCATCAGCGGGCCATCTTGATTCAAGAATTATTTTACGCTATCAAATGTTTTAAAAGCTCTGAAACATTCCAATTATTAATGCATTACAAAACGGAAGTTAGTGAAAAACGTTGTCTATTTCCAAGAAAAAACAAAGAGTTACCTACCTACAATATTAAATCGATTTCGACGGTTAGGCCATCATCAGTAAAACATCTTAAGGAATCCAATCATAATTACAATTTTCATTTGATAGATAGAGAGTTTGTAGAATTTCTTAATTTTTGTCCAAAGGGAGGTATGTTGAATGTACTCGAAAAATTCGAAATGATCAAAAGTGACAGATCTGGTAAATGTTTAAATGAGGATATCCCTCAATATATTTCACCTCTGATAAGTCCATTTCTATGAAGCTTGAAATTATCCCTTCAAACTGTTGAAACCAGTAATTCTTCCTCTCCTTTCACTTCATCTGATTAGCTATAATCCCCCTTCACTTTGCTTGCAATTAATTGATTGTACCTCCTGCCCCTTTTCCTTTCTCTTGACCAATCAATCTCCCTTCACCTGCGACTATATAAGCTGTGTCCTTTCAAATGTGGGTTCAGTTGTTTGTTACTGATGATGGTCTAACCGTCGAAATCGATTTAACATTGTAACTCTTAATTTTTTCGTGGAAATAGACAATGTCTTTCACTAACTTCCGTTTTGAAATGGGTTTCCACGAATTCGTCGCGAGTGATTCAATTTGTATTAATGTATTAATTGCCCGGAAGAAGCTATAAACTCACCCATCTAGGCAGAATTTTTTAACTTTTTTTAAAATTCTACATACTAAAAAAATTTTGTTTCTTGGCCTTCTTAACAAATATTGTTAAAAGTAATTCAATAATTAAAATAATTCGAAAAATTAAGGCTTTTACAAATTAATAGTTCCAGTCATGCAGCATGTTCGTATATGCGAATTTTCGTGAATTATAATACTGTATAATGTTGGATTGTTTTGAAATGTTAGCTTTTTGGATGCAAAGAAAATTGTTAACTATTAATTTCATGGCAAACAACTTATTTTAAATAAAAATCTGCTATTCAAAAAGTGATTTTGGATTTTTAGCTTTTTGCAGTTTTTATCAATTTTTTAGCAAATTTTAATGAAATTGAAGTAAATTTTTCAGCATAATTTTGTACATACATTTTTGAATGTTCTATTTTATTATTGATAAACTTTATTAGAGCAATATTCTGCTAAAAAATATCAATTTTTAGCTGTTTTTAACGATTTTTTTCAGCACAGTTTTTGAAATTTGACCAATTTAATGAGCTCAAAAAGTGCTGACCAATGAACTCATCATTTCGTTTGAGAAGCTTGATTTTTTGGCGCAAGAACGGAATCAAAATTCTTTTCTAGTAGTTTGAAATAGGCATAAGCCGAAATATAAAAATTAGTTTCATGTTGTCAATTGTTGTTTTTCCTTAAAAATTGTTTGAATATGTATATGCTCTTGTAGAGCCATTTCATGCGGATATATATATACCTATGTGAAAAAGCGTTAAACTCAAAGATTCGTTTCAGAATGTCTCAAAACGGATTTCAATGGAGACATTTTTCGAAAATTTTGATTTTGAAATTGTAATAGCTTCATTTTTTACGAAAACTCGCTAAAAGCATCTAACAGTTTATGTGTGATGACAGGTGATACCCTCGAGACTCCCAGACGGCCAAGTGGTTTTCCTCCTCCCCAGCCACTATGTCCAGCTTTCAAAGGACACCGACGTCGAGGACAAGTCCCAGGACATGCCCATCGACTTTTCCGTTAAAAAGTTTGAGACCGACCCCGACGACGTCAAAACTGATGACGAAGAAGTATGGAGACCCTGGTGAACCCAAGGTATAGCGGATAGGCGATGCGCAGTTCGATCCGGCATTTACCCCTAAAGCATTGCACCCTTAATTTTTCCCAAATATGGACTGAAATAGGGGGAACCCTTCACCCCCATGGACGAGTGTGAGCCTCGACATGCCGCACAGCGCTTAAGTTTGTCACCCTCCCCGCCTATCACGTATCATTGACAAATACATCCAATATTTTATTTAGTAGATTCCAAAGAAAACTCTTCGAATCTTTTTAATTATTTGCTTCACAAGTGTTATAATGATGTTATTAGGTATGTTCTCCAACAATCATGATAAATTACTATCAATATCACACCTCTGATAAGGCAGTAACTTCTAACATCAAGAATCAATCAACATCAACATTTTGTTGCCCTCAATAAATCAAAAGTTTCACTCCACTATTGTTTCGCGTTTTGTCTGCTCTTGAATCTTTACATGACTCAAAATTTGATTTCTACCTGCCTAAGGGAAGTAATATTTCTGAGTACAAAATAAAAACGTTTTAATTTTAAATAATATACATTTCAACTACGTTGAAAATTTTAGTGAAACTCATACGTGAGCAAATTGTTGAAATCACGGATTAGTGAGCAAAGAAGTAGGTAACGGTCCTCGTTGTGGATGAGGCTCGTGGAAGGGTGGCGATGTGCGGCACGGTGCGGCACTTTTCCCTAATTCAGGGTAACACCCTTATTTACAACCAAGTATGGATAGAAATAGGGGGAGTCATTCACCCCGATGTGCTCGAGTGTTTTAACAGTAGCAAAATATCCAATATTTAGTCATTAAGTTCTCTTTGAAATTGCAATTTATTATCATTCCATTCAGATTTTTTTCATTGCGGCAATAACTTTTTCCATGAAGAATTAAGTTTGCAGAAGCCTTAAGATCATCCAAAATCAAAATTTTCGCTCACATTTTAGTTTTTTCTGAACAAATATGGTTTCGTTTGTGTTTCCATTTTAATCACCAATGGGAAGTCCCCGTTCGGCTAGTTGAAATTTTGATAATTTTTACAAACAAAATCTAGGTACCTACCTATCTATCAAAATCAAAATTTCAGCTAGGTAGCTTTTTCCCATTCAAAGCTCGATCTTCCTCGTTGTTTCCATGTTTGTTTCCTATCTGTTCACGAGGAAATTTTCATGGATTGTGCTGAATAGCCGTAGAAGCTGCATATAGCATTTGCGCATGCATAAGCATAAATTTTGGCTATTCAATCATTGCCACTTCTGCAAGTTACTGCCTCAATGTGAATATTACTTATTCCCAAGACATCTTCTATACATCTTTATATAAATATTATTTGATTAAATTTTCAAACTGCTAAATATTAATTTATGTACTGTAATCGCAAACCTTAACGACAAAAGTGTTCAATGAAATTCAACGTAGAAAAATGATATTGGCCTGGATTTTCTTCCCGTACAAATGTATGATCTCTTTATATCTAACACCTACATTTTTATAACGTTGATTTGCTTCCCACTACCAAAAGTAGCGAAGCCGACGTTTATATAAATGATGATCTCACTATAACATTTTCTTTAATTATAAGTATTGTTACTAAAGTTAGTTACCAAATATGAACACGAATAAATATTCCTTAGGAATGGTTTCTGAGAATAAAAGTCAAAAGTACCTTGGTACCAACATGTAGTTATGTGATACTAATAAGTTAAAGAACTTTTAATAAGTTTTTTATTTTTATTTATTTTATTTTTTAATAGTACATACTTATAACAAAGGATTTCATTTCAACTAGAAGGCCTACAATTTATTATGAGATTCGGAAGACAGCGAATTACGTTGTTTTTTGTTAAACAAAAAACAAAAGAAAAACTTATCAAGAACAATGATTATTGGTCCGATTTCGAGACACTAAATTCTTGAACTGGGATATCATTTGAAACACATTTAACGACAAATTATCCAGCTAAAACGTGTACCACCCTGAGTAGGTACCTTCGTATTTCATACTATTCCTAATAAATTTATAATAAATACGTGGTACACGGGCTCGTGGTATATAAGTAAATGATTTTTATAATTTACTATATTAAATTGCCTACAGGCCGCATAAATATATGATAAATATTGAATTCGTCGGGAGAGCGTATCCAACAAATTCAATCATCTTTATTCATATAAAAATTAATGCAACGATTGATAATAATTTATGTTTCAATTATTTAAGCACTTAAAACTGTTAACCAACGATAATTACTGTAATAAGTTACCATGCAAAGTTTGTGTTCCCCGCTAAACAACAAAGTATATTCGATAGATATTTTTTTATTGTTACATCTACCGTCTACAGCTTCCGTTCCAAATATGTGATTTTTTTTGTGATCATCAAACAATGAAATTAAGTTTTAATTATTAGTACGTCTAAGAATAAGCTATATAAAGAATTTCCTGCTTGTGTTATCTGTACACTTCGTCAAAGTTTATTATAGATGTGAATATGATGTTTGTACTTGCGTATTTTCCATGATAATTAAGTAGGTACCTGTTGATTAGTAACGCAGGCTTACGAAGAAATGAGTGATGAAATGTGTTTTGAAAACAAGAATTTTTTTTTTTAGTGCGCAGAATCCAATATTTTGAGCTATCGGTCATTTGCCGTAAAGTTTGGTTTTTTGACTTCATATTTTCCAAGTCATGATTAAAAACCTTTTAAAATTACTTCAAAAAGCTTGTTTTATAGGAAATTTTATGCTGAAACCAAATATGACTTTTTTCATCAATCCTAAGGCATTAAAATGTCATATAACCTCAGCTCCTTTTGAAGTAATTTCAAGAGGTTAGTTACTGTAACAAGCTAAAAAAATAAGAAGTGAGAAAACCCCGGTTTTTAGAAATATGTTGGAGTTTGAAAGATTGAAATTACTTTTAATAACAGTGATTTTTTGTATTCAGAACATTCAAAAACACCCAGGAAAAAATATACTTGAACAAAACACATTTTATTCCTAACTTCTTTTGTAGACCCGTGTAATTAATAATTATTCTAAAAGCCTAGGATAGGAATCTCAGGATTTTTACCTTCATGTTTATTGTAATCTATGGGAATACAAATCTGTATTCTTTACGAATTTCAAATATATCGACTGTGTTTATAAAATAATCGTATATTTATTGTTGGTTTCTATACCGCGTATGCGTATAGCCGTCATCTATGGAAGTTATTACCGTGAATTACATAATAATAATTATTACACTTCGTGTTTAAATGTGTTTTTTAATGTATGTAGATATTTATGTGTACAAAAAAAACATACTGTTGACAAATGTGAAATAATTATGGTTGTTTATTAACTATTCGATCGAATATTTTTGTTCAGATACCTCGAACCTCATAGCCCTGCAGCTGCAAAACGCTGCAAATTATTACACAAAGGTTTATTATTTCAAAGTCCTGCACTTCTGAATAATGGAGTACCTACCTAGATGCACATGTGAATAGTAGTAGTACCTATGCATTTTATCTAATTTCTCAATGTCTGCTTCCGATTCCTCCCGTAGGTAGCACAAGCACTGTTTTCACTTTCGGGATATTTTTTCATCACCCGGAAGTGATAACAATGAGTGAAACAAGTAGATACAATACTAATAACTTTGTTTTTGTAGTTATTGTTTGTTAAATAAATGGTCTAAATGAACTGTCGCTGAATATAAGAAGCTACTATAAGCTTAAAGATAAATTTCGTGTTCTATTATCACAGTTAAAAAAACGCTGCAAATTATTACACAAAGATTTATTATTTATGTATTAGAAAGCCCTTCTACGTAGATTTCTGGTCCATAATTATTAAACGCCGCTTATAGTACCTATATTTAGTATCGGAACTCGGAGCTTCGGACATCACAAATGGGTTCAATCCATTACAGCAGCGGAATCTCACAATTTTACGCTTTTTAATATAGTTGATAAACAAAACAATTTATTACCAAGTCATCTTTCCAACACATAAAAGTGTTACTACCTACACTGTATATTGATATCATTTAATTGGTCAAATTTCAAAAAATGTGCTGACAAAATCACTGAAAATGGCTAAGAATCGTTAAATTGATATTTTTTAGCATAAGATTGGTCAAATAAAGTTTATCAACTATGAAATAGAACATTCAACAATTTATGTACGAAATTATGCTAAAAACTTGAACTCCATTAATTTTGTTTTAAAAAATCTATAAAATTGCAAAAAATAGCCTAAAATCCAAAATCTCTTTTTGAATAGAAGAGTACCTATCATTTAGAATACTTTTTTTTCATAAAATTAATAGCTAACATTTTCTCTTCACTCATAAATCTCCAATTTCTAAACAACTTGAAATATACCTACAAAAAAAGACACTTTTTCACCTTTTTTTGGCTCATAGCACCCCTGGGTGTGGAGCGATCGAGCTGGCGAGAAGTTAGCACCAACTAGACCCCAAGTGGAGTCTATGTGCGAAAGAACAGATTTTTTAAGTCAATTCTAAGGCCTTTTATGGCCCGAACGGCGGACGGACATTTCAAATTTGGATTCTACGCACCTTGAAGCGTAAAGTGACAAAGTTTGAGGGGGGGTTATAACAATTTTTTGCTATACGATCACAGAGGCTTATTATTGGAAATAATAAACCAAAAACGCTTGATTTAATGGTTCTGGGGTAATGTTGGCTCAAAGAAGAGCACGTAATAGAAGAAATATACCTGATTTTAGTATTTAAAGGGAAAATGCGCGTACCGACTAATAAAAGTGCTGGCTAGAGGCTTGATAATGTACATAAACAATGCCATTGATATGAAGAAAGTTATATACGATATCAAGATATGCGAAGCAAGTACAACTTGCGTGCAAATCTTGTCATACTAGAAATACATAGGAATCCAAATGATAATAGCAGTGCCGGCCTAGGGCGAAAATTGCAAGTTTGTGTGCAAGACTCACATTTTATGCCGCTACCGGGAGGTTTGGAAAACTTCCAAGGTAAAGTGTGGGGGGGGGGAGTGGGGGGGGGGGGCTCCCCCGGAAATTTTTTGAAATTTAAGGTCTAAAAACACAGTTTTTGTGCACTTTTGCGCCTTATTGAATATTAAATTTACTTCTCTCAATTTGATTTATTATTGATTGACTTGATAGGTTCAATACTCGTTCTTGTATAACTTAAACCACTATTATGTTGCAATGATGTTACGTTACAATGATGTTTATACACTTATATTGCACGTACCTACTCCGAATAAATAGCTAATGCGGGGATCTCCGTCCGCCGGACCTAAGACAAATTTCCATATCTCATGGGTTACCAGTAATGAATAAGTGAACCAATAATTACAAACCAAACATAGTTAACCAATAATTAAGTACAGAGTTTAATAATGGTGCAGACACAACAAAGGTTACCTATTAAGTAGGTATTACGATAAGTTCCTATCTTGATACACCTTGATCAAGGGCGTCAGACTGCTGTATATCAGAACTCATTGGGGTAGATCTTCGGTTTTACCTT
Organism: Adelphocoris suturalis; assembly: GCA_030762985.1. Classification (NCBI taxonomy): domain Eukaryota; kingdom Metazoa; phylum Arthropoda; class Insecta; order Hemiptera; family Miridae; genus Adelphocoris; species Adelphocoris suturalis. The sequence goes on from CM061042.1 coordinate 31,734,054, forward strand.
AGATTCAACTGTAATAGTTTTGAGCCAAAGTTCCTTCTAGTTTAAAGATTTCTGCCCAACATTTTAATCGATTTCTAAAAATTTGCCAAATCTATTTATTTTTTACCAAAATTAGCCAATTGTGTACTCCTCTAAAAGGTTCGATTGTGGAGCTGCATAGGTACGTCGCACTCTTCTCAGGCAGAGCCTACTATACTACTGTAGTTGAGTCGGCTCCACCTCAGGCCAGCCCAGAATAATAGAAATGTACCTATGTGATCAATTCATTCAAGACATGGATAGATTTTTTGGAGATTCATACGTGGGCAACAATCTAATTACCTGTCACTGGTGATTTCAATATAGACTTAATGGTAATTCTATAGTATAGTGGCCTCAGCACCAATCTTTTCCATATTCATACACAATAAAGTAGAATGCATGAAACACGATATTTGATAAGAATTGGACCCCGCAAAGCAGTTTTAGACATGTACGGAGCCTAATCAGATAAGAGCGGGCAAAGTACAACTGATTAGACCGGCCGGCCCCTGAGCGTAACCTTTCAGTGAGTGAACCTACATGTCCAACTAATCTGTATTTTTACTAAGGGATTGACTACTTGATGTTATGTAATTTTGAGATGCGAGCTTGCGAGCATCCAGACCACCAACCTATACACAGCATTCTGATCTATTTGTACGAATTCATGAGGAGGCAATCTAATTCGCACAAATAGATCAGAATGCTGTGTATAGGTTGGTGGTCTGGATGCTCGCAAGCTCGCATCTCAAAATTACAAAACATCAAGTAGTCAATCCCTTAGTAAAAATACAGATTAGTTGGACATGTAGGTTCACTCACTGAAAGGTTACGCTCAGGGGCCGGCCGGTCTAATCAGTTGTACTTTGCCCGCTCTTATCTGATTAGGCTCCGTACATGTCTAAAACTGCTTTGCGGGGTCCAATTCTTATCAAATATCGTGTTTCATGCATTCTACTTTATTGTGTATGAATATGGAAAAGATTGGTGCTGAGGCCACTATACTATAGAATTACCGACTTAATAGAGGGCGGGAGAATCGAGAGCGCTTTGAGTACCGAATACATCTAGACTTGTGATGAGTAGTCATGTTACAGTTTGTGTGTAATAGGTAGGTATGATACTGGAGAGCAGGACTTCCATTCTTCGTGCATCCATCATATTCTTTATAGAAGCCCGCATAAGGTGAATACAGCAATATTAAAAAACAGCCTTAACTGACCACTAGGTAGGTACGCCTTACTTTGTCAAATAGAGCTTTAAAAAATATAGTATTGAGAAAAGTGTGACGAAGGTTTCGTTTTTGGTTTTTAACCGAGATCATCTTAAGCAGAATATAGGAAAAATTGAGGAAGTTTCTTCCACCAATGTTTGTTCGAATCAAGCTAGGAAACAATCTATTAACGATGGCAATACATTTCACCATGAACTTGAAAGAATTTACCTGAGGCAGAACCATCTTCTTCATGCAGAACCATTCAAAACCAGAACCATTTTCAAAATCAGTGTTTAAACTAAGTGAAGGGAACGACAACTCTGATCTTAAGATTTGAACTTAGCGCGCACAGGGACAAGGAAGAAGTTCCCGCAGATATCCACTACGCTGCGTCCTTTCCTAGGTCGTCCCTTCCATCTGCGTGCAACCTGTATTCTGTGATACTCAAGTATCCATGAAAGGAAAAAAAGAAACCCTGTTCAAAAAAGGAAGCAATTAGTTGTTTATAAGATCATAAATTATGCTGTAACTGTTCACGTAACAGCATTTCTGTTGAATACAAAAGCTGGGAGAAAATCTAAAGTATTTTATTACATTCCTCCCTTACAAGTGGCAAAACTGCTTATCTTCAAAGCTGCCATATCAACCAAGCTTTCCGTGATTTTAAAGATTTTTGTAAATAAATGAAAAGATATCGGAATTTTATTTTATTATTTATATTTTATTATTTATATTAAAAACCAGATAGTTTACTCAATGAGGAAAGTGGAACATTATGGATAGGAACAGTTTCTTCAGATTCTCTTGAAATGTTGTACGGATTATCTACGGACTTTTTTCACCCGAGGTTTTGGGTTTCTTAGATGTGGGTGGTACACCTGCTTGTTTATTGCTGGTCTCTGGCTCGACGCCTGTTTGTCTCGGAATCTCCCGTGTTCTTTGTTTTGTGTTGTTTTGAATGGAAGTTTCGCCCCAATTCCTATCGTTATTTCACCAAATTGTTGTCACGTTTTATAAAGCGTCGCCTTCCTTTTAATCTGATCTTCTACTGTGTTTCGGTGCAAGTTTATCTCGGGTTCAGGATCAAAAAACCATGGAGAAACACGACGCTTCGAAGGTCTCTTTTTACAACTACGGTAATGTTTTCTTGTTGAACGTTTTCCTTTATAGTTTTTCCGCTTTTCTGATTCTCGTTTGCTTCGTGACGACGGCAGAATCTTGCAATGAAGCGGTTTGCGCGTCGATAGTTTCCAAATGCATGATCACCCAGTCCTGCAAATGTGATTTGAAGAACTGTTCGTGCTGCAAAGATTGCTTCAATTGCCTCAGTCACCTGTACAGTGAATGCTGCTCCTGTGTTGGTAAGTTTTTCAGAAACTAGGAACAACTTAAACATTATGTAATAATCAATAGTACCTATTTAGGTGGGTATACTCATACCTAGAGGAGACCAACGGTCCTGATTTGGGAAGGACAGTCCTGCTTTTTTAGCTTCCGTCCCGCCTAATGTGTAATGTTTTTTCGGATAAGTCCCAGTTATTCATTGGTAGGCACTAAAAAGTTGCCAGCGCCTTCAAATCTTGCTGATGAAAAAATTGTTGTGGCAAACAACGGCTTAAAATCGTTGCATTTATATTTGTCAGCATAAAACTACTAGTACTGGAATAATTTATCACCAATTTATAAATTAGTTCCTACATTCACGAGATTTTGTAGAAAAATGTACTTGAATGTCAATAGAATATAAATCGATATCAACTGCAAAAAAAGGATGGGCATCCTAAAATTAGTTTTTACTGCAGAATAATGTTCAGAAGAAAGTTTATTTCCATAAATTTGATAAGTACATACTTAAGAAATGTTGTGCACAAAAGGTGCTCAACTTTCAAAACAATTTGACTATTATAATAATGAAAACAAATCAGAATTCGCTCATTCGCATGGTACGTGACTGAAACTGTTTTCTTTAGGCATCTCAAACAATAGATGATAATGGACAAGAAATTTTCTTAAATTGGTCGATAGAGACTTCTAATGATGAATGCAGGCAGTAACCTAATGGGATTTACTATCGCTTTTTCCAGTACATATCTCTGGTTAAAATTAACAGAAACATGACACGAACCTGAAAAATCGAGGTGAGGTAGACAGGCAGGTTTGGATAAATGAAGCGTCTAGATTTATGAGCGGAATTTTTGGACCTTTCCTGTTATCCAACGGTTTGAGTTAAATGTTTAAATATGTACTCGGTGCTGGTTACATTCATGCTTTACACTTATTTTCGCACCCCGATCATTGGCGGTCGTATACTACATATCTGCAAGCAGCGATGGAGATGCTTGCAGTCGGTTAACAGGAAAGGCCCGAATTTTTTTCTGTTGCTCTATAAGGTCAAGAATCATCACGTGATTATCTTTGGCTCGCATCTGAATCGAACGTCCCTTTTGGACACAGTTGAACTATCACGGAAATCAGAATATTGCAAGTTGATTTGAGAAATCACTTCATGTTGCTCTTATGTATATGGAAAGCAGCATGCCAAATATTGACTTGTTATTCCTACTTACTGCAGGAATCATTCAGAAAAATCTAGGTCTCCATAAGAACTACATACAACACTCAAGTTGTAACATGATTTAAGTGGGTATACTTATTTCCTAAAATGCCTTACTTAAGTTAACATGCTTCAATCGGCTTATTCCTTCTTTCCTCCCTCTCTTCGGCGGTTTGACGAACTTAAGTCGGGACACCCTGTATAAAGACTAATGACCTCCGATTCAGAATTTTGCTGGCATAACCGATATAGCTTTTAATCATGAAACGTTTTGATAATGTTTGAACACTGATTATACAAGTCACCTTGTAGATGAGCTTGAGCGCTACTTGCATCCAAATATAAACAAGCCGTAGTAGTGATCCTCTTAAAATAAGAAATTTCAATTGTGATGAAATAGAAGGACTGTGTCTTACTGACTGCGCCCATATAAGGGACGTTATCTCTTACCTAAGTTTATTGAACATTGCACGAACACTTACCACAACTTTATGAATGTACATCAAGTCGTAGTTACCTACTCGAGAATAACAAGTTGGATAATTAAGCACGTTGAAGTATACATGTATAGGTATGTTATGGAGTACCTACCTGATATTAACTGCATCCTCTTGTATGTAATTTTATAGAAGATTTGTGGCCGCTTATTAATTTTATATTTTCAGAAATGTGTCCGAAGCCCAATTACACGGTGTCTGCCCTCTCGCGGAAGTCCCATGTGGAGGACCTACCTGAAGCTCTCCCCAACCTTTTCCAGGTAATGATATTGAACGTTTTCCAAAAACATATTGGTAAATAATGCATGCATTACAGGGACGTCCCTATGAATGGATTTAATATAATTTTTGTGAGAGTTAAAGTAAGAGAAGAAAAAAAATATATCATGACTTTTCGGATTCTCCCCCCCACCATTAACTCCCTCCACCCACAGCGAATTCCTATCATAAAACTGGGCGTCGCGGGTTTGGGCCCGCAGAGGGTGAAAGGCCCTTGAAATAGCAACGGGTTTCGGCCCGTGAACCGTCTCGCCTTTGGGCTCGTGAGTTTCGATGAGATATAAAGCGTGTCCTGTGAACCTGTGATAAGGAGTCCGTCGGCCGTACTTGCCAAAAATTTTCGGACAAAATTGAAAAAGTTCCAGTCAATCCCTTAGTAAAAATGCATATTAGTTGGACATGTAGGTAGATCAGAATGAAGTGTATAGTTTGGTGGTCTGGATGCTCGCAAGCTCGCATCTCAAAAATAAATAACATCAAGTAGTCAATCCCTTAGTAAAAATGCAGATTAGTTGGACATGTAGGTCAGAATGAAGTGTATAGTTTGGTGGTCTGGATGCTCGCAAGCTCGCATCTCAAAAATAAATAACATCAAGTAGTCAATCCCTTAGTAAAAATGCAGATTAGTTGGACATGTAGGTCAGAATGAAGTGTATAGTTTGGTGGTCTGGATGCTCGCAAGCTCGCATCTCAAAAATACAAAACATCAAGTAGTCAATCCCTTAGTCATAATGTCATCGTGATTGAGATTTACAAGTTTTCCGAATACCGCACGGTAAGTGAGGTTTTTTTGTTGAGGACCGCCATGAATAGTAATGTAATTTCTTATTTGCAGGGATATTACTTACGACTATGATATATACATGTATCAACAACTTATATTTATCGTAAGTATTGACAAAATACACTCTTGTGATGCAATTAAAGTATGGTTTTCCGAGGGGCCCAAACCAGTTGCGCCTTCAAAACCCAACGGGCCCAAAACCGTTGCGCTGCGGGCCCAAACTAGTCGTGATTTCATACGTGCGGGCCCAAACCCGGACAGCCCATAAAAAACTTCCAGTATGGAATTTGAAACTCCTGACATGATTTCCAATAATAGACGAAATTGATCATTGAATTTAAAAACTGATCACGATAATCTGACGAAAATAGTTAAAACATCACGATTTACTACTATTACCCCCTCCAAAACTATATTGAATTCCTAGTTGAACAAAAAAAAATCGTTAAAAGTCTGACGATATTAGTTAAACATCATGATTTATTACTATTCCATTCACCTCCTTTCATAATTAAATGATAAATTCCTGAAATGCGGTCCAAAACTAGACCGAATTCATAGTTGAACAAAGAAAGAATAATGAAAATCGGACAAGAATTGTTAAAACACCACGCCACAAACACCACAGTTTGTTAAACACCACTTTGTTTAACACCATAAGTTTTACTCCCTCCATTCACCCCCTCCCATGATGACATTTAAAACGTCTGACATACATTTCAATACTATATCGAATTCTTAATGGAACAAAATAAGAATCACGAAAATCGGTCGAGATTTGTAGCTTGGACAGCGCCTGAAAGAATCGGTCATTATCCCCTCCACCCCACCCCCCTCCCATCACCACAGTATATCCGAAATTCCCAAGGTTTATTGCACAACTGGACTAAAATTGGAATCGAACCAAATAAGAATCACAAAAATCGGTTGAGAATTGTAACCTGAGTGGCGTCGACAAAATTTGTCGAAAAACCACGTTTTTCCGGCTTTACCCCCTCCATTCCCCCTATCCCATCATTGACCCCTTGATTTTTGCCCAAATTTGGTGTGGACACCCTGTGTAAAAGGTTCAAAGCAGCATAAATTGCTCAAAGCTGAACTAATTCCTACTATAAAATTCGGTACGACAGCGAGGTAAAGGAAGACTAGATATTGAGACAGTTTTATTAAAAGATGCTGCGTGATTGAATAATATTTTTACTTTCCTCTACTATTTTCATATATATATTTTTTTATTATTATTATTATTATTCTATTAAGAACTTCTACTATTATTACTTTTCGACTGAATTATTCTTCTGTGGACTTCTCTGAACTCTCTTCTGAAATTTATTGCTCCACAGGCGTTGACAGCTGAACCTGACATTCAGCAGCAGCGATGGATCACATTTACGTTCCCCGTGGACCTCGACATCGCTCACCTCAAGCCCCACCAGAACCGAGAAGTCAAATACACGATGCGTAAGTTTTTTATTTTATTTATTGGTTCCGAGTCTACCTATAGGTATATAAATGGAGATGGAAAAGATAATTTTTTTCTCCCCAAATTCAAAATTTCCACGCGTTTACCACAAATTTCGTTCTTGTGTGTCTGTCGTGTGTCCTTAAATCCTTGTAACAAGCTTAATTTCCACAGTTTTCATCCGATTTGTTTAAGTTTTCAGCTAATGTGAGCGTTGGGCTGTAGATGGTTATCTATCAGTTTCATTATTCCCAAATCAATACATCACTCTGCAAATGCGCTTACGTGAATTCAACATGATTTTTCACTCCCTAGTCGTTCTATCTCGCTCAAAGTCGAAGGATAGTTGTGAGAAGACCATTTATTCATCCCGTATTAATTTTAACACTATTGTGTCATTAGCTGCGATAAGCAAATGTGAAATCCTTTAAACAAGCTTAATTTCTTAGGCTTCTTTTCTACTGTTGGCATGCGATTTTGATGACATTTTCAAGGAATGTGCGCATTCTAGTAAAATATAGTCTGTAAATGGTCCCCTACCAGTTTCATTGTTCCCTGATCAATGATACTTCATTTTGCACATGCTCAAACGTGAATTCCATCAAGCATCAACTCCTCTCGTCCGTTCTCGCACTAATTTGGTAGATAGTTGGAAGAAGACGATTTAATCATACTGTATAAATTTCAACACAATTGTATCATTAGTAGATACTACACATGCGCGGATGTGGACTCCTAGTAGTAGGTATGCTAAATTTTTACAGTTTTCATGATTTTTTATGAAATGTAGATGCTCCCCTACCAGTTTCATTGTTCACAAATCAATACTTTGCATGCGCAAACGTCGCTTCTATCGAGCATCAATTTCTCGTTACCTAATGGTCCGATTTAGTCATTCTACGCTACATCTTGGTTTTATATTTGTGGAAATAGATTTGGGGGCAACCCTAGGAACCCGTAATGAAATCTTTAACGATTACTTAAAACATTTCGATTATTTTATTTGTTGCAGTTTAACGGGTGGATGTCTGTTTAAATACATTATCATGTTAATTGAGGATAATGACACTTATTAACACACTTAATATTAGCAATACCAATTGAAAACAGCTCTATTTTCGCTATAAACTAATCAAATATCGGTTCTTATTTAATAATTCGATTTGTCGATAGTATCCGACTGCCAATTGACTGTTAATAGTTTAATAATGTTATTTTAACGGTTGTTTCTTGGATATTATGCAAGAATTGTTTCATCTTTCGTATTAATGACTTATTCTGATAATAGACTAGATCCTGGTCTAAGATCTCCTTTGAGTGGGGAAATGATGATCGACCCACAAAAATCTGCTATGTCCAGTTATTTGTTAATTCTAAGTTAAGTTAACTGAAATGCAGACATACCGAGCATTCGGTTTATTTGAATTCATAATCAGGGCTCAAGGGTATTTTAGGGCGTCAAAACATTGGACACGGTCATTAGGATGAAGGTCATGTATCCAATGGTTGTACAAAACCTGATATTGCGTATCGTATGTCGTTGGAGTTGTGTCTCGCAGTCTTGAGAAACTAACGAAAAAGTACAGGGTCAAAGTGGAAAGAATATTCCGTTATCCCTGAGGAACTGTCGATTCCGGAATAACATACAGGAAAGAGGCGTCCAAAGCAGAAAGACTACACAGTTACATAAATGTGGACCACGGAGGAGATGAAGGCACTAGAAGATCTACCTCAGAGGTCATATCCCTATATGTAGGAGGCAGATATCGTTTAGAGAAATGATTTAGTTGAAGTGGCTTTTCGAAGATATGGTCAAACTAAAAAGTTGCCTAATTGTTCGAGGACGACGAAACAGCCATAAGACATGTATATATATAAGCCATTCCTAACGATAACTCTCCTTAGGTTTGAGATAAAAATTCCGTTGTTCCGTGAAAATATCAAGCTTTCCAAACAAAGGATGATGAGTCCGTTGGCCACCACATTAAAATGGTTAACATTGAAAAATATGCTCAAAAATCATTAAAAATGGCTGAAAACGGCTTAAAATCGTTAAATTTATATTTTTCAGCAGAAATTGAGTAAAAAAAAGTGTATTGTCAATGAACTAAAACATTACAAAATTTATATACCAAATGATGATGGAAAATGTTCTTAAATTTCATCAATAGTTGTTGAAAAATCGGTAAAAACTTCCAAAAAAGTTAAAAATCCAAAATCTTTTTCAAGTCGCAGAATTTCGTAAAAAAAATTAATTTTTTTTTTTTATTTGTCATTAAATTGGTAGTTAACAACTTCTTTATATTCAAATTGCTCAGATTTCAAAACATTTTGAAGTTATAATATACGATAATTTACGAAAATTCGCTCATGTGATCATGCTGCATCACTGGAACTTCATGGAGAATAATTAATTATGATAGTGCCGCTAATGACCCTTCTGGTTGGGGTGCGGCTTAAACCTTAAAATAAATGAAAAATTAAGTATGATAACTCCGACAACAAGTGAGTAATAACTCCCTCGGAACTGGAACGGAATTGGATACGGAGGTATTTAAACAGTTCAGGGGTGAGAGGAATCATGCCCATTTCGAACGGAAGAGAAGAATTATGAGAGGAATCGGGAATAATCGAAAAATGTTTCCCTGCAACTTTCCTTTGACCCTCCGCATGTTTTAGAAAAGTTAAAATTCGTTCCCTCACATATTGAGTCCAAGAAACTCCTCCTTTTCGGTCAAATGACATTGCGTTTAGCCGTGGGTCACTTACAGCAAACTACCTCTTGAAAATTCCTCAACTAGAGCGAGCGGCCACTTGAAGTTATCCAGGTAGAGGAAATAGCCTTAGGGGTCTTCCGTTCTAATTATCTCCGGGTCGCCAGAGCGTCTACCTCAGGCGTTTCGTATTTTTTTGACCTCACAAGACGGTGAGAACAGGACACTATCTTGGGTTTTAGCGCAGGTATCGAACTGTCTCTGAATTCCTCTTTTCTACCAGCCAGTTTGGTATTCTGGTTCCCTGCACTGACAATCCCAGAAAAAAATCTAACACAAGTTCAAGTCAAGTGCCTTTTCTAGTCAAACTTAATATTTTTAGATAGGCCTAGGTGGACCATAATATGCAGGGTGTCTCACGTTATGTCCGGAAAACTACACCTGTGTATTCTGCAACTAATTTCCGACCGAACGTTCCTCTTAGAAAATAGGAGGGTAGCTCTAGGTGTGAGGCTCTCCAAACCAACTCAACGATTTGGCACAACGTCAGGCCACTGTTGCACCGCCCATTCTGATCATAACCACGTAAAAAATTTGTTAGTTTTTCGAATCGAGCTTATGTTTATAGCATCTCAGGGTCACAGTTTTGATAATTTGACCATCAGCATCTCTCTTCCGCGTCGATCTCATGTACTGCTTCAGGTCCCCCTCACACGGCTCACAATCCCTCATTTTCGTGCACTTCTGTTGCGGAGAGTAGATCGCATACTGCATCTGGAAAGTTAACGTAGGTCGCATACTATAATGGTACCAAAAATTTTTAGTTATTCAATGTTCAAGTACTTTTCGTAATTCTAACCTTTACCTCACGAAAACGGCCATAACTCCCTTAATTACCTGAGAAAATTCAAATTTGGTTATACCGTTAGAAAGAATGTTGAATTTCCCATCTCCCTAATGTACCATAAAAGTTTTTAAGATGGTTCAATCGGTGAAAAATCAATCTAAAAAGTGAATTTTGTCAAATCTTCAGAATGACCACTTTTTTCATACTTTCCGATAAAATTCTACATGTCAAATTTAGCCAGTAGTCCTAAAATTTGCACCCGAATCTCAGCTTTCCAAGGTGTAGTCAGTTTTACTTTTACTTTGTTAATTAGGGAAGAAAACTATGTTAATGTTGAAAAACATTGTTTTTCAATGACATCGAGGGTTTTCTTGAAAAATTATCTTCTATGAAAATACGAGTTTGGGGTCGGTTTCTACGTACTTTTTACGCTGAATGGAATGGTAACACTTGCATATCTCCCAACGCCGTTATAAACCTATTTTCACACTTTAACTTACAAGTTTCACCCGTAAAATCACATAAAATTTGTCATAGCAAGTGAACTCAAATTTTTGAGTTAAAGTGTAAAATTGGGTTATAATGGAGTTGTGGAGATATGCAAGAGTTACCATTCGATTCAGCTTAGGAAAATATCGTGAAAATCCACCTCAAACTCGTATTTTTGTATAAGGTCATTTTTCAAGAAAACCCTCGATTAGTTTTCTCCCCCTCCCCTCACCCATTACCAAAGTAAAAGTAAAATTGACCACACCGGAAAGCTGAGATTCTGGCGGATATTTTAGGACTACAGACAGGCTAAATTTGATATGTGAAACTTTATTAGGTCTACAGAGTATGAAAAAAGTTGTCATTCTGAAGAGTTGACAAAATTCACCTTTCAGATTGATTTTTCACCAATTAAACCATTTTGAAAAACTTGTATGGTACACTAGGGAGATGGGAACTTCAACACTCTTTCCAAAGGTATAATCAAATTTGAATTTTCTCAGGTAATTATGGGAGTAAAAGTCGTTTTAGTGAGTTACGAAAAAATTCTTAAAAATTTAATAACTTGAAAACTAAGCTTCGGTCACAGTTAACAATTTCCTTGCACGCAGAAAGCTCACGTTTCTAAACAATTCAACATTATGAAATACGATAATTTACGAAAATTCGCTCATACGATCATACTGCTTGACTCGAACTTCTCATATTGGTACATATAGCCCTCTGAAAGGGTTGTGCATAGTTGGGGGGCACCAAGTCGGGATTCCCTCTTCCAGTTGGGTTGTGTGACTTTTTGCCCATTTGGGTCACAACTTCACACGTTTTTGCCCAGTTGGGAACCGCCTGCATTTCCTTACCAACACGGCCATGCTAATTAGTATCAAAATAATATTGTACATTTTCCAGACCAATATGTCTTTTCTAGTGACTAATGGATAGATGATGTGACACCTAGAAAAAATTATAGTATTTTCTAACTATAAATCCCTGCAAAAGACTGATTATACTGCAGGGGTATGTCAATTATTTATTGGTCCAAATCTATGTTAAATACTGGGGATATTTAAAAACAACTGTCGAAGGCTGGGGTAATAGCTGGCTTTGTAAAACTTGTTGAGCTTAAATTAAGGATTGTTTTCAGCATTTAAATGCTAGGATTCATCTTGACATTTTATAGTAGAGGAACAAAAGTACTTATTATAGAAAAGTACAGAATGGAGAAATGGTTTTCAAATTATGAGGATGACAAATTTGAAAAATCCCCTTATGTTGTCAAATATCGGTGTTGTCAAACTACCCTATAATTGCGGACTACCTGAAACTGAGTAGTAGGTATTTGTCCTTCCAGCAGACGAGCATATCTCGGGGGGTGAGTTGTTGGTTCGAAGAAAATAAAATAAGATTGGAATGCGCCACCCATGAACACTTGCTCACCACACCCGAACCCATTCACAGCTTCAAGGGCGGTCTCCGTTTGTTGTCTAGAACCCGACCTACTTATCGCTATCCAGTAAAAGCCGATCTCAAATCCGTTCACAGTAAAAACAGGCAAGGGTTCGCACCATTGAGGGTTTATTGTAGTAATCGAGGGCTAATTTAACAACTGGGGGAATAGGAGACGAAAGACAATCTACCTGGGTTAAGCTCCTGCATCAAACTGAGGGAACGAGAATTCAAAGAAGAAGACGCAACTAGAGGAATGAAGAAAGGTCCATTTTCGTCAATATTTAAGTGATCTCTTACGTCACTTTATTTCAATCAGTTTATTTAGCTGGAGGTACATAATAATTATCACGGGCCATGATGTTAGTGAGATACTTGATTATATCCTTTTCCTTCTCTTACTCCTCCCAACTTCTCTTCAAAAAATAGAGCTGATCTCTCCTCTCTTTTCGTCACGTTTGTCCTGTTCCTGTAAAAGCAATTTGGGCATAAGGAGAGGAGATTTCTAAGGGAAACTAATTGAAAAAGTACAACACTTGAAAATGCGCGTACATAACTCTGTCAATGCTTGCTATCTTCAGTGCAGCTTCCGCCCGGATTTCTTGTAGCGCCAAAACAACTTCATTTGAGTTGAGGTTGCGTGTTGAACTGCCTTGCATTATGCATGGCTTCTAGTGGAAGGAATGGCAATCCAAAAAACATTTTTCCCCACACACCGGCTTCCGTCTTCTTGATTATTTCAAATACAAGCACTTACGCCAGTATGTCTGAGCTGGTTACAGTTGATTGAGTTGCCCAGTTAGATTGCACCCTGCAGTCTTACTCTCCACCCAGTTTCACTGCCCTCCACTAGCTCCCCCGTTACCCCATTCCCCCAGTTCAATTACGCCCAGAAACCCCATACTGACTATACTCTCAACAACAAGAACTCTATGGATATTTTCTACAGCATAAGTCACACTCCCAAGAAATTATTACAACTTATTTATTTCAGTATGATACAATATGTGCACTTCTATATGGGGTAACTAATAATGAATTTTTACTAAGGGATTGACTACTTGATGTTATGTATTTTTGAGATGCGAGAGTAGCGACCATCCAGACCACTGATCTACGCTAAAAACTGATCCGTGTAAAATCTCTCCAGGAGTGGTTGTAGACTAGCTTACACTAATTATGACTAATTGCAACTAGGAACGATAACGGTGAGTAGCTGGGGGCCAGGCGGGACGATAATGGAAAAGGTCCTCTATATTTTACATAAACAATCGATTCCTGAGGCCCATTTAATGGGACGACTGAATGTGTATCGTCTTAATTTTTATTCTAGAATAAACAGTAAAATTTAGAATGTAATCGTTAAGGGAAGTACCTATGGTAGCCTTCCCTTGTCAGTTGAAAGCGGAAGGAAAAGAGGCTGACCAGTCCTGGCAAGTAAGTCACAACACTCTCAGGAGAATGTGCTGGCAGCGTTTCTCAGTCTTGGTTTCCAGACGCTCCTGACGATGTCAAGGTGGATTCACATGGAACGAAACGAGCGCGGAAAGCGGAAGGACGGAAAAACCAGTGGAGGGGGTGGGAGAGTCGGGAAGAGTGTTCATATGAAGCGGTCTCCTTGGTGAACGGAATCATAACCTTCCTACTGAAAGCCTCTCTGATCTGGAACCTCTACTTGCGGTTATCAACATTCCTGTCCAATGTGCTTGCGGAGAGCTCGACGGAACGTGGAAACGGTATGAAAATGTCTACCGTCAAATGATGTCCCCTTCCATCAACACGCCAACCACCCTCCTCAACTGTTGTCCCAACAGCTAATCAGATTGCGTTCCTTTCTTCCGCTTTCCGCACTCGTTCTGCTCCATGGGGAGGTTGGTGCTAATTGAAAGGATATGGGTGAAGTCTCTGAGGAGGCCCATGCGGACAAAAGCATTTGGCTTGGAGAAGAAACAGTTTATTTTATCTAAAACAACAAAAAACAAACCCTGAAACAATAGCTCCCTTCCACCACTCCACATATGTGATGAAGGTACACAGAAATCAAGTTTATTGTACACAGAACAAAAGTGCAAATATTTAAATCGATATAAAAAATATTTCTTCTTATCATAACAATTAGATGTATCATTCATAAATATTGTCAAAACTTATGGAATTTTCTGTATAAACGTTGATTATTTGAATTTCAGAAAATAATGCTCAGGAAGTGGATCCCATCAAAGACACAGTGACTCTCAACTGTACGGTGGCCTACATGTCTCAGTGCATGTCCTGGAACAAGTGCAAAGGATCTTGTCAGTCGATGGGAGCTGCAAGCTACAGGTACAGAATTGCTGGCTTTAAGTGAATATTATAGATATGATAATAAAAACACCATCTTTTTGTGGTTTTATATGTAATTAAAAAACTTTGCTAAAAGGTTGAATATCAAAGAAATTAGCTCCGGAGCTCACTCAGCTGATCTAGGGGGATCTTCAGACTTTTTGTTTCTAGACGTTCCAAGTGTTCTCAACTATCTGTAAAGCATGTTCCAAAAAGGGACACTCCTTAGGTTAACATCTGCTTCAACATCTATAGCTACCATTACATCTGCTATATTACCAACCGTACTTTCAAAGGCTTTAGTAAGGGGTAGTCTTCATGATAATCCAATCAGTAAACTCGTTGATACCAGTTGTTCTGACAGCTTCTACCTACTGTTGAACTGACTATACCTACTGTTAAACCAACCACTTGACAATGTGGTAATCTACATGATAATCCAATCAATATACTCGTTATACCAGTTGTTCTGACAGCTTCTACCTACTGTTGAACTGACTATACCTACTGTTAAACCAACCACTTGACAATCCTCCCTGAAAATTGAGAGGTAAAGATGGTTTCTACCTCCCATCAATCAGGAATACGAGAATATGTAATCGCATGAATCTACCAAGAGGGTAACTGATATAGTCTTGTCAACAGCACTCTATTCCGTGTCTCCTGGCATCAACTTTCCTCTTCCATTACTTGGCATAACATGTTCTTTTTTCCAATTTTATTCGCTTCCCACAAGTTTTAATCCCCCCCTTTTTTTTAGAAATGTTTAGGATAGAATGTGTTACATATTAACACGGGCAAGCCCAATAGAGCAGAGAAAGCAATGCATATACTAAACGGTTAAATCAGAAATCAGTAAACTGATGTTGAGTATCTACACTATATGCATCGGTACTTGGATATGTCTTATTTTTCCCCCTGTTAAATATGTGTTTTGTGTCTCAAGTTAAATGTCAAAATTAAATTAGCTCAGTCAGCTGATCAGAAAAGACCCAATCGCTTTAATCATATCTTAGTGACCCGGGAGTCTCCCTGTCTAATTTCAACTTCCTAGGATGAACGGAGATAATTTAGCTTACTTAGCTGTTAGGAATGAGCCAATCATTTCAATCGTCTCCTAATGACCCAGGGAGTCTCCCTATCAAATCTCAACTTCCTAGGATGAACAGGAGAGATTTTAGCTCACTCAGCTGATTACGAAAAAGCCAGTAATTTCAACCGTCTGATAGTGTCCTAATATCAAATTTCAACTTCCTAGGGGTAACAGGGGAGAATTTAGCTCACTCAGCTGATTAGGAAATAGCCGATAATCACAATCGTCTCTTAGTGTACCAGAGAGTCTCCCTATCAAATTTCAACTTCCTAGGGTGACCAGGAGACAATTTAGCTCACTCAGCTGAGTAGGAATGAGGCAATCATCGTCTCTTAATTTCGGCTTCAGAAATCCAATACGATAGAAATAAATCATCAGCTTTAGGAGCCCAACAGGTTCATGAGCCCATCAGCTGATGAGAGGTCTATGCATCGTTTAGTACCTACTGCTTACATGTACCTACTACTCAATAGTATTATACCTACCATGTACCTAGTGCCTTCTTTTAACATTATTTTTTCATCATGAACGGGAGTCAATTTAGCTCACTCAGCTGATTAGGAATGAGCCAATCATTTCAATCGTCTTGATAGGGAGTCTCCTTATCAAATCTCAACTTCCTAGAATGAACAGAAGAGATTTTAGCTCATTCCACTGATTAGGAAAGAGCCAATAATTGAAAAGGTCTCTTAGTGTCCCTGAGACTCTCCCTATCAAATCTCAACTTCCTAGGATGAACAGAACAGAATTTTCCTCACTCAACTGATTAGGAATGAACCTATCATTCAGATCGACTATTAATGTCCCAGGGAGTCTCCCTATCGATTTCAACTTCCTAGGATGAACAGGAGAAGATGTTAGCTCACTCAGCTGATTATGAAACAGCCAATAATTTCAATCGTCTCTTAGTGTCCCAGAGAGTCTCCCTATCAAATTTCAACTTCCTAGGATGAACAGAAGAGAATTTAGCTCAGTAACAAAGGGATTTTAAACAGCCTTGCAATTTGGGAATTTCCCAATAAAATTTCTAATGATTTCTGATTTAATTCTTAAAGTCTAGCTACCGAATTTGTTTATCGGTATCGCGTCACAATTTTTGATCTGAAAATTGAGTTGAATTTAAAAAACACATGACCCCCCAGGCCATAGACATATCCATGTCAAAAATTCAAATTCACTCAACTTTTGAGAGTACATTCAAAATTTGCTCATATTTAATTAAGGGAACATTTATAGTTACCGTCACCACCGAACTAAGTTGTTGAACAACGTATGTTGAATTGTTAACACAGAATGTGTTTTAGCCATGGACTAACAAGGCAAAAAAGCTAACGAAATCTGAAACGAAATGTGGGGCGAAATCTGTGACGGCAACATTCTGATGATTTCCGCTTACAACCGAGTCGTTGCTAGGGAAATGGTCTTCGTCGTTTTTCATCCCCCGAAATTCGTTGACCATTCGTTCGAAAGCTCTCGATTTATGCAACCTTATTATGTCAACTACTGCGAAGTGCGTGGCTAACAAGCTGAGTTATGAGCATGGTTATTTGAATAATTGTGTACACTCAGGTGATCATTCTCAATAATTGATTTTGTGAACATGATTGCAACCGCTTGTTAATTTCTGATGATTTCATTGAGCTGGTGTTTCGATGATTTGATTCATAGCAGGTGATCCGAATATTGCGCGAACGGTTTGATTTGTGAAGCGGTGGTTAAATAAGCTAAGGATCGTGTAACCTATGTAACCGAAGCTGAAATTTGAGAGGGATGGTCAAGGGAGAATGCTGAAGACGCCTGGGTGATCACTGATCAGCTGACTGAACTCCAAAGGCATTTTCTTTCCTATTCAACGCAGGAAGCTGAAATCGGGGAGGGAGGCTCAAGGGAGAATGCTGAAGACGCCAGGGTTATCACTGATCAGCTGAGTGAGTTCCAAAGCCATTTTCTTTCCTTTTCGGCGCAGGATGCTGAAATTTGAGAGGGAGGGTCAAGGGAGAATGCTGAAGACGCAATGGTGATCACTGATCAGCGAAGCCATTTTCTTTCCTATTCAACGCAGGAAGCTGAAATTTGAGAGGGAGGGTCAAGGGAGAATGCTGAAGACGCCTGGATGATCACTGATCAGCTGAGTGAATTCCAAAGCCTGTTTTAGTCATGGACTAACTAGCCAAAAAAGCTAAAGAAATTTCGTAACAAAATCTGAGACGAAATCTGGGACAACAACATGGATACCGATGATATGGAACTATGGATCGTGTAACCTGGTGTAACCTATGCGATATTTTGTTATGACGCGGTTTATGAGTTATAAATATTTTAAGTTATTATCTCACTGTTGGAAGTTAACCAATCATCAACCTAAGATTGAAGACGGGTTTATGTGAAACGCGTGAGCTAAAACACATTCTGTGTTTCAATAATTTCGTCCAAAGTATGTAAATAGAGGTAACAGGGGGGCTTGCCCCCTGTCAAGGCGCGTAGTGCCGAGGTTTTTTTTTTTTTTTTTTTTTTTTTTTTTTTTTTTTTTTTTTTTTTTTTTTTTTTTTTTTTTTTTTTTTTTACGTTTGTTGTCACGTTTCATATTTTACTCCCTGAAGAAGGTCGAGTCCCAACGACCATATAAATTATGATCCAGCTTACAAAAATAGCCAAAGAACCAGCAAAGTTGCTTCATCCGTATTTACTAATTATATTTTTTTGCAGGTGGTTCCATGATGGTTGCTGTCAGTGCATCGGAGATCGCTGCATAAATTATGGAATCAACGAATCTAGGTAAATATCCAAAATTCACTTCCCAGCAAATATTTCATCCCTTGTAAATCAGATGGAATTGAATGGAATAATGAATCACAACACATTTTCTTATATTTTTGCGTGGATTAAGAACAAAAGGAATTTTTTAAAGTTATTAACATCCCTAACCCGTAGGTTTTGAACTGTTTAATTCAAGAGAAAGTTGTAAAACACTGAAGATTTTTGCAATGCTCTTTAATATTTTCGCCATTTTAAACGTTGTTCATTAATTAGTGAAAATATTGCCTCTGTCAATTTGGTACTTGCAGTTAGAACTGTGCGATACGTTTGTACAGAAATTAGCTGATGTGCAATTTCAATACCTGCATGAAGATAATTCTGGGTCATTGGGAACGAACCACTCATGAGCCCATTAGAACATAGGAAAGTACAGTGTCTAAGTGTTCTTATATTCGGTCCCGCAAGGCACAGTACTTGGGTACATATGTATAAATGAAATGGCAAAGTTGAAAATTCCAAGTGAAACCATAATCTTTGCAGATGATACCATACTTTTTACAACTTACTTCTTTTTATGTTTTAGTATTTTCTCTTGAGGGTTCCACCACCTCTTGCCTGTCCTATAAGTTGAGCGGTGAACTCCTAGGCAGTATTTACCCCTAATTCGTTGCTCTTCAATAAGTTTTTCATGTCATCTGGTCTTTTGTTCTCAATAATAAAGCTATGGCTGTTCACGATCAGTAGCAATAACGAACGACTCCCAGCTTTTTGTGACGTTCGCCACTGTTCTACTGTTGGGTATTAATTAGTTATGAACTCAATTCTCACTAGATGGCAACAATGTAACAAATTAGCTACCTTCCTATACGAAAAGGTTATGAAGGCCATTGAGCACGTTCAATGCTCCTCAGCTTGTTCACTTAGCTGCATTGATAAGAGAATGTACAACATTCAAATAGCGGTTTGTCGTGATCAAACGGTTAAACTGATGGTCTGTTTAATCAGAGAACTGTACACCTGGGTCGTACTGTCTATAAAACAGCGGTTATAAAACAGCCTTCAACTCATTGGTTAGACTTAGATCTCCAAAGATGATTGTGAGGACAATTAATACCAGACAATAGGTGCACAATATGTCCCGCTGTGCACGCCCCTGCCGACCTAAATTTGAACTAGCGTTAACCAGTGATGGAAATAAGCTACCTTATGGGTAGCTAAGTCCTATGATTACTCATTGGTTGCAGAAGTCCTCCGTGGTGTAGCGGATAGTGTATCAGACATATATGTGGTGAATTTACCACCAATATATTCAACAAATAAAGACGATGGGCCACCTAAAAGACAGAATCCCAAGCTCCCAAGGAAAAGCAGACGACTGAGAATCATAGAGAATAATTCTCATCGTTTCGAGCTCACTAAAAACGGAACAGGGAAGGCAACGTTCCCACAAAGGATAATCCCAGATCGAGAGGGATTATCCAAATCAAATAAAAACGATAGATCTAGGTATTATCGTTTATTATACACCCCATGGGACAAGGGCAAACAAGCCAGACGCACTCTTTTGAGAGGGGGCGGAAGTTCGCATTTCACCTTCCGCCCACCGAGCGCGACCGATCAAATCCGAGCGCGACCGATCAAATCTGAAACAAAAGACAGATCAAATTAGATGACGCTTCGCCTTCGGCCCACGCAAGCTGCGCTCTGATTCGCCGACGGACGGTTAAGCGGCCAATAATTGGATACAGCCTCCAAGTATAAATACAGGACGCACGAACCAATTTATTCATTCCAATTCTACACACAGATCTGACGACTCTTCTCTCTTCCGCGGCAACACACAGAACATCAAGTCCCCCCTTATGAAGCTAGTGGATTTTCCAATCAGAGGTATATAAATCCAGGTCTCCCGACTCCGAGCCAAATATACGGAAATCCACTACAATATAGATTGAAGAACCCGAGTTCGATCCCAAGCTTGAAACTATATTTTTTTGCATTCGAATTCAACCTCCTAAACATATATTTAAACGGCATTACTTATAAATGTTTTAAATCGTACTTTAAAACGTTATTTTGATCTATTCGTCTAACTAATCTGTATTTTACCAAGGGATTGACTACTTGATGTTATGTATTCTATTTAAGATGCGAGCTTGCGAGCATCCAGACCACGAAGCTATACAAATCATTCTGATCTATTTGTCCAACTAATCTATATTTTAGCAGCGGACATAGATTAATAAAAAATGAGGCGCTATTTCATTCAACGGAACCTATTTGGGCGATAAAACTATGAAGGAACGTAGTTGATATTCATCTCGGTAGTGGCACGCACACACACACACTGGAGGGTAATTCTATAGTATAGTGGCCTCAGCACCAATCTTTTCCATATTCATACACAATAAAGTAGAATGCATGAAACACGATATTTGATAAGAACTGGACCCCGCAAAGCAGTTTTAGACATGTACGGAGCCTAATCAGATAAGAGCGGGCAAAGTACAACTGATTAACTACAAATGTCATGAGCTTGAAGAGGCCTGTGCGAGGTGTGCAGGCAGTCATGGCACACAAGAGTGCCCCTTCAAAGGGATCCAGCCACCAGAGCCAAGGAAGTGCATAAACTGCAAGAGAGCTAACCTCCAACATGACCATCCTGTGGATAGCAAGCGGTGCCCAGTATATAAACGAGCTTTGAAGAGATTTATTGATAGGGTGAACCCAAAACTGTAAGATATGGCTTCCGAATCTCAAAACTCAGAATTTGAAGTGGATCTCATCATGTCTTCACCAACATATGAGACTGTAAGTGACCAAATAGTGACATCAGTTTTCGACACGGACCTAAATCCATCTTCAACAACATATGACAGTCTTAGTGATTATGTAAGTAAATTTAATTTAGCGGAAAATATGTTCATATTTCATATGAACATACGTAGCCTAAGTAGAAATTTAGATGAAGTATTGTGCTGGCTTGAATCTACGGCAACAAAACCAGACATTCTGATCTTTACTGAAACTTTTAGTTCCTCTTGCTATAACTTAACTAATATTCCAGGTTACAATTCTTTTTATTCAGTGTCCACCCGCAACAGAAATGATGGAGTGGTCATATATGCTAATGAAAGATTAAGTTGTAAACAAGAAACAATTGTCATGAGCCACAGGCCTCAACATTAGTTTCCAAATTGGTCCAGAAACGTACAGCATCATAGGTATCTACAGAACCCCATCCCAAACCCAAAATGATATTTCTCTTTTCATCTCACAGCTAAAATCAAACCTTGAAACCCTATCGAGTAACCATTCTTTTATTTTCGGTGACATGAACCTTGACCTACTAAGTAGTAATGACAATATCGACAATTATACCGACACCTTACTATCACTGGGGTACATTGGACTGATAAATGAACCAACTCGAGTCCAAGGAATGTCCAAAACTGCTATAGACCATATATTTGTTAAAACTAAAATACTTGAACTTTCCCCAGCTGTCATTAAGAGTACGATAACTGACCACTTTTCCACGGCCCTAATTATGCCACTAAAAACCCATCTGAGCCGCAAGAAAATGTAGAATTTGAAAAAAGTAGATGAAGATAAACTTAGGATACTACTTAGTGAAACTAACTGGTCAACAGTAACAAAGACCAACGATGTTAACCTTGCTGCAAATGAATTTATAAGATTGTTGAACGCCGGCGTTGAAATGGCTACCGAACTTAAAAGAATTACTAGCAGGGAAGTCAAACTAACACCCTGGATAACTAGAGGCCTGATTAAATCAATAAGGATAAGAGATAAACTGAAAAAACTTTCGACGAAAAACCCACTAAATTTCAATTTAAAGGAAAAATCAAATCGTTATAGAAATAAAGTAAAGGAGTTAATAAGAGCAGCGAAGAAGACATACTTTGCCAATGAAATAGAGAAAGCCCAAGGTAATATGAAAAAAACTTGGGACACTATCAAATCTGCAATACGAGGAACAAACGGAAGAAATAAATCAGAATGTCCACTGATCAAAGAAATAATGAAAAATGATCACGTCCCGGAAAATGTAGCGCGTAAAAAAGCTTGCGATTCACTAAACTCATATTTTTCCCAAGTAGGAGAAAAGCTCGCTGCGAAATTCTCAAATATTCAGAAGCCCCCAGATCCTCCGCCTTCAAATGAGGTGGCGGACACAATCTTTTCTCTTAGAATGATGACGGAGACAGATCTCGACAAACTACTACAAACTATGAAGGGATCCTCGTCACCAGGTATAGACGGCATCCAGGTACATCTTATAAAAAACCATATAACGAGTCTGAAAAAACCTCTTCTTCACATATACAATCTTAGTCTCACAACAGCAACATTCCCTGAAGCATTCAAAGCTGCAAAGGTCATCCCAATTTTCAAAGGTGGGACGGTGGGTGAACTCGGAAATTATAGACCAATCTCTATGTTAAGCACGCTGTCCAAAATACTGGAGAAATTCGTGAAAAATCTGCTGTACTCATATCTTGAAGAAAACAATTCAATAAACATGAACCAATTTGGTTTCCGCAAAAATAAAGGGGTAAATGATGCGGTATTTGCACTAACCACGGACCTTTACGACATTAGGGACAAGAACAAGAAAGGTGCTCTCATACTACTCGATATCGCTAAAGCATTCGATGCAATCGATAGAGAACAACTTATGTACAAGTTAGTTAAATTAGGAATCATAGGCCCCAGCTTAGAATGGTTTAAGAGCTACTTGAGAAACCGAACCCAACGAGTGGCAATCGGCGAATGCTCTAGTGAAGAAAGCAATAATGATTTTGGTGTAGTTCAAGGAAGTACATTGGGTCCACTATTGTTTTTGGTGTATATAAACGAAGTGGCATCTCTAGAACTACCCAATACCAAAATGTATTTATTTGCGGATGACACTGCCGTGTTAGTTGAAGGTGACACGTGGGAGAATGTATATAGCAAGGCAAACCTAGCAATCAATGTGATTGGACGATGGTTCTGTGAAAACTATCTTACATTGAACTCTAAAAAGTCAAAATTAATTATTTATGGAGGAATGAAATCATATGTTTACGATAAAAATTTAAGCATCATACTACATACATGTAGATCAAATAATAACTGTTCCTGTGGGAAAATAGAACGTGTAGCTGAGCATAAGTATCTTGGGTTAGTCTTGGACGAAGAGCTAAACTGGAAACCTCATATTGACTATACTCACAATAAAATTAATAAATACATGTATATATTCTATAATATTCGACACACACTCCCTAGAAATACGATAAAACTAATTTATTACAGTATGCTACAATCTGTACTTCAATATGGCATAATTGCTTGGGGTGGGACATTCTCAACCAATATTAATAAATTACATGTACGCCAAAAAATCATTGTAAAAATTATGCTGTCTTTAAAAAATATTAAAAATATACTTCTGCAATTCCATAAGGATCCACAAATAATAGGTTCACAACGTAACCCAATGTATACAACAAGGTACGTAGCCGCAGGAAATGTAATTGCACCCAGACCAAGACTAACGTTGTCAACTCACAATCCGAAATTCATTATTTACATTATCCACAGAGCGCTAGAGGGCCATATGAAAAATGCTCAAAGTTTCACAAGACAAAACTACAAAAAACATATTTTAACCTGGCTTGTAGAAAAGGGGGAAGCGGGATGTGAAACTGTTTTAAGCAGTATTTATGTACAGTGATTATTTTAGAAAATTATTATAAGAACATTATATACATAACATTATATTTTTAAGTACCGTTTGTATAATAGAATAGATAGATTGTAAGACATGAGCGAATAACCAAGACCTTCCCCAACAACACGGGCCAAGCCTATCGTCGGGAAAGAAATCGAAGTGAGTAGCTTAAGTTGTTCAATTTGTACCACATCTATAAAATGAATTTGTATGATTAAAATAAATAAATAAATAAATTAGACCGGCCGGCCACTGAGCGCAACCGTTCAGTGGCCTTGGATCAGTGGTTTGGATGCTCGCTACGCTCGCATCTCAAAGGTACATAACATCAAGTAGTCAATCCCTCTGTAAAAATTCAGATTAGTTGGTCAGGGTATAGTCTCGTTACTCGACTTGATTGTTCGAGAACGTCTCGTGCAGACCTATCCTCATATATTAAAACTCGGTTTGTTTCTATCTGTGTTCTCCGTACATGTCTAAAACTGCTTTGCGGGGTCCAATTCTTATCAAATATCGTGTTTCATGCATTCTACTTTATTGTGTATGAATATGGAAAAGATTGGTGCTGAGGCCACTATACTATAGAATTACCCACTGGAGTGCTATGCAGCACCTCCTTCTGAACATTTTTATATGCATATAACTTTAGGATACTCCCGTTTAGAAAACTTGTTAAAGTGAGCTAAATAACCGAAATTATTATATATATTTTTTTTTCCTAAACAATTCATCCCCCCCACACACACACATTCATCCCCCTCAACATGAAATACACTATCCATTCATTTCCCTAAACATGAAATACCAACCAGAAGTAAAGGTGTAGCTGCACTTCCTTTCCAACAAACCACTCTGGCTCAAATTTATCATTTATATAAGGGTGCAACAAGTTTCAACGATCGACCGAAAAAGATCTGAAACCCATGGATCTGAAAACTTATTTCAATATTTCCGAATGAAAGGTGATTCGATTAACTATTTTTCTGAATCTCTTTTCTCTTCGATAAACTGTTATTTTTTAAAGTTTCTGTAATAGTGACTTATTTTTTACATCTACCTAATACTAGAAGTAACTCCCTTTTTCTATTCAATTAAATTGAATGGAATGTATCTTGGTTTGGGATTTAAGTGTTACTTCGGATTGCAGGTGCTTGGAATGTCCTCCCCAGCAAGAATCGACCCCTTCCGAAGACGAGGTCGACTACGGTGACGATGATGACGAAATGGTGTCATAATATCTCCAAAAAAACCATGATTTATCAACTATTGACTTGATACAAAACTGCTCGACCCGGTAATCAATCTACTTATAACTTTGCAATGAATAATTTTAACGAATTTTCGGACAATGCCAATTAGCAGATTCCGCCCATTTTTAGAACATAATTGAATTTTTGATAAGTAATGTTCAAAAGTAATGTTTTTAAACTTTATGTTTCTTACTTTGTGTTTATTACTATGTTACTTATTAATTTACTAAGCCATGTTTGAAAGTTTGCTAATGTTTCTATTCACATCTGAAGTACCTTGAACACTAATTCGTTCCATTTCACGGACATGTTCTAACTAACGGCAATACTTACATATTTATCAAACCAGCTGGTTAGTGGCACATTCCAGACTTAAAATTCAGTGCTGGACAAATACAAAACTAAATATGAATCGAGGATTTAATTTAGATGGCGGATTTTTGTGAAGAGTGATAGTAGGGGAAGTGAAACCTTACCTATTCATGCTTTTCTCAATCGATTTTGATAATTTATTCGACTATTCTACTGTGTTGCTCGAAGTATTTGGTCTTTCGGTAGAATCACTCTCAATAACCTAAAAGTTCATTATGGTGGGTTAGGGGGAGGGAGGGAAAGCAATACTGTTATATTGTAATATTTTCAGCTAATTTTTAATAGCAGTTCATACTTTATTATTGCTTTGAGTGTGGGTGGGAAGGGGGTGGCTCCTCGCAGCACATCCATCTTATATTACCTATAGTAGATGAGGGGAGTAAAATCACGATCCAATCACTATTCTCACTAAAATCATCAACAAACCAGACATAGGGACGTCGCTGTAGTTACGGTGGTTAGTAATCCCTATTCCTATGCCGGGACCGCGGGAAAACAGCGCCTACAGGGGGGGCCCGTCAATGAGGGGTTTCCCTTTATCACAAACTGACATGACAGGGTTTCGAAGTTGCTATGCATCATCCCTCCATTTCATTTCTTTTGCTAACTAGTAAGAAGTGTAACATAATTTTTCCCCCCAAAATATAGCTCTCATATTTAATATTAGATTCGGATTTAACGTACCCAATTTTTATGAATTTTGGCTCATTACTTGATACTTTCGACCTTGGTCAACTCTGGACTCGAGCAACGTCCATCTCTAAATCACATGTTGATGACCGCTCTCTGATTTTACCTCATTTTAAAGCCAACAAAATTCAATTTCTGCGGGATTATTCAAAAGACCAGGGGTTATTTTCTTAATTAGTTATTAGTAATTATTCCCTGCAATATTGTATGCTCATACTACTGATATGCGAGAACAATGAATGTTTTAGGTGTTAACAATTTACAACCTTTTTCGTTACCACAGAAAATTAAGAATAGGGACATTTGAAATTGTCTTCGAAATCGCATATTATATTTACGAATATAATATGGACATTTCAATAGGACATGGTCATTTGAAATTTTCTTTGAAATCATATATTATATTAACGAATATACATTTTCACCACTGTGAAACGATCCTTAGCAAACTTTCTTGTTTTAATGTGGCTCAATATACAACTAGACTTTGTTTGTATTTTGTATATAAATTTAGAATTTGTAAAACTCCATTTGCATTTTACCTGTTTAGTTCTATTGATGATAATTTATCGTTGAATTTCTTAAACAATTTCATTTTGAACTTGTCGTTGCAAAATCCTTGCTTTATATCATGAATGTACGCTGTGCAATTTCATTTTCTTTTAGTTGGACATATGTTCCAATTTCAAGGACAATAATGCCGAATGTACATTGTTCATTGGTACAACTTATGTTTCGTGATCCTCTGGGTTGTTTTGGATTTTAAAAAATTACCTATTTGGCATTGAACGAATCCTTGTGAGATTGATGTAACTAAAATTTGTATTTTAAAACATTCTTACGCCGCAAATTATTGAACGAAATTCATTATTCGTTTTTTAGACCATCCGCTATTTTGAAGCTTTTCTGTTCATCGCCCAATCCAGGCCACAAGTAATCATGTAAAATTTAAATTGACTGAGGTAGGATAGTGTAAATAAATTAGTGCAATGAATACCACTTTATTAAGTAAATAATGATTTTGATGAATTTCCTTTGAAATTAATTTTGAAGCTGGTAATGAACAAATTGCACCTAATTATAAATATACGATGTGCCTTGCTTTTTTAATATTATTATTATTGTGCCATGCTAGTAGACTGTATTAGTACTTTGCTAATTTTCATTGGAAAAAAACACTTGTTTTTATCATTATTATTATTATTATGTAATATATGGATAATCCATGTTTCAGTGTTTTAGAGTCATGTCAAACGTTGAAAATCGTTGTTTTTACATTATTTTTCATTTATTTCTTCATTTAAAATTTGTTAATAATTCTGCTTGTAACGCATCATCATGATGCTTTTATATAAATAGATTAGTAGATTGTTGAAAATGTGTATGTTCTAGTGTGAATGCAATCTAGATTCAACACGTGGAATGATTTTTTAATTTAGTCTGATAAATTGAAACGATAGACTTCTAATAATGCTCTTTGCACCAATCATCGAAATAATTTGGGTGTTCAATTCGGTTTAGTACTGCCCTTCATTTTCAAAACGCAATTTACCCCCTTCAAACCATAGTTTTAACCATAGTTTTTAGTAGTTAATAACCATAGTTTTAACCATAGGCCAAGTTTGGGCTGAGGTTCAGTCTGAAATTGGATACACCAACCGATTTTTTCTATAATTTTCTGATATTTTCCGTCATTTGTCATCTAACTGAAATGGCTTACCACTCGTTGGAAAGATCTCAATTTAGTCAGAAATCTTACGAAAGCCTAAATCGACGAAAATGAAAGCAGCTGAGTCATAAATGATGTTTACACAATCCTCTATGTATATTAACGTGCCTTGGTAGTAACCACTACGTATGGCTTACTACGTATTTCATTAACCCAGTTAAAGATTTATAGATCAAATCCAAATTACAATTTCGGTTAAAAAACGGAAACATAGAAGCAAGTAAATGTTTTTGGGCTATGAATAAACCTGTCGTTTCCCTTCTAACAAAACATGTTTGTACTGTGAGACCCGAAAGAGCCAGTTGTTGATGATAAGATAAAAACCCAGCAATTTTTACCTTGTTACCACGTTCAATTCGAGTAAACCATTATTTGGATCGGTTGTTATTGGAAAATCATTATAAATTCAACATAACCAGGGGAAGTTATTGATTGGTTATCCCGTTTCAAAAATTTGACGTAACTTTTCGCAAGACCCCCACCCAAAAACCATATCCATGTTAAAATAAAGGCAAATTTGGAGAGATGCTCGTTCCAAAATGGAATTTGATTAGGAGACTCTCTGGGACATTAGGGAGGAGACAAGTGGTACTCAAGCCTGATATGCTGAGTGAGCTGACTCTAGTGAGCTCACTCTAGGAAGTTGAAATTTTATAGGAAGACTCTCTGGGACGTTAGGGACGGGAAATGACAGAGTTGAAATGAATGAGTTGAGTTACCACATTGACTCGAGCACATTCACTAGATACCCGAAAACATTTCCATGATTCAATGTTTTTTCATGATGTGGAGAAACTGCTTTATTTTGATTTTTAAAAAATACCATTTGGAAGCATAAAGTAAAAATTGAAAAGTACTCACTAATTGGTTTTTTTTTATAGCATTGAAAAAACTTGGGGAAAGTCCCTACTTAAGTTTTCGCTACCAACAACTTTTCCTACAAACGCTACCTACAAATAAAATTTGCTACCCAACCATTTAGTTTTACGTATTTATAAGTTGCTATCATTCTTATATTGTTTTGATTTTTACTTTATACAGTTTCGTGACTATTGATATTTGATTCATATAAAATAAATGTGCCTTAGAGTAATACTCTGAATCAAAAATCAGAATGTGCCTCCAATTTTCGATTTGCCATGAATCTCACAAAAAATTATGCACACGTCACATTTCCCAATTTTTAAGCGCTTATGAATATATATGTGAGGTAGATTCATCACTCAATCTCTATGCATTTTTGTATAGTTTTCTTTATTATAATTATTGTACAGCGTGATTTTTATTGTTTCACCCAATCATCGTCTTTCTTTTTCCTTTTTTTCGGTACTATATAGGTATTCATTATTATATCCAATTAGGTGTCTGTATACTTGAGTGAGTATCAACAATGAACATCAACTCAAATCATTCATAGAAAAAGACGTGTAAATATTATATATAAATAGGTGTTTTTATTTGTAACCTTCATATATAAATATTAGCAGGTTCAATGTACACCGCAAACGAAATCCAACCATTAACAATTATTGTTAACCTTTATATCTGCATTGTTGTTCTAATTGAGAAACGGATGCCTTACTAACAGTAAATTGGTATTTATACGAATATATAATCACATCGAAAACATTTCAAGATGTGCTTACAACTCCGCTATGATTAACTTCACTATAAATTTGTTGTATATAAATTGTGTATTTTACTCAAATAAACCGTGATAGTTTGGTAGAGGTGTTTTTCTGAATTCTAAGCCACATACCTAGTTGATAGGCCTGTAAAGAGGTTCAGGTATTTTAGAAAAATCAAAGCTCGGTTCACTCAACTGAAAGTTGGTTGGTCCTATTGGATATCAGCAGTGTAGCGAATGTTCGAGAAAAAAATATTCAAGAAGCAAATGAAGCAAATCGTCCGGATTTTCTAACATCATGCCTGGGACTCATTAAAACATTCCGAAAGAAAGGATTTAATCAAAATGTAACGCCTGTATTGCCTTATAACCGGCTTTGCACCCCTACGATTTCACCTACATCGCGTAGGGGTCACACAAAGCCTGTGCAGACTATTTGAGGAGACTGATGAAACGGCATCCCACATAATCTTCGAGTGCCCTGCACTCACCCATCGTAGAATTGAACTCTTTGGGGCCCAAACCCCAATTAGCTCTATTCAGAGTGATCAATTAATCAAGGGCCTCCCACCCCTCATCAGGGGGCTGAGTCTCTTCCATTAAACAAAAAACTCTCAGGAAAGTACAATAAGCCAACAGGCTTCCTTGCTGGGGGCTCAAAACCCCCGCCCTGAGAGTTTTTTCTATCTACATCTGCGCCTCTATTCAAAGTTTGGCAAGTATAAGGTGGAGCTTATCATCTAGATTTTCTAACATGATGATCTCCACAGACAAATACTCGTTAGGTATCATGTTAGGGACCTAAAGGAAAATTTAACGCCACTAGATCAAAGTTTGGCATAGTTTAGATGGAGCATATTATCTAGATTTTCTAGCATAATGATCTTCACAGACAAGCACTCATTAGGCATCATGCTGGAACCAGTGTTGCCTGACGTCCCTTTTTGGGGGTACATGTACCCCTTTTTAGATACCAAAACCCCTAAGACCTTAGGGTTTCGTACAAATGTACCCCTTTTCGCTTCCGAGTCTACCTAAAGGAAGCGGAAGCATTGTTTTCACATTCGGGAGAAAAAAAAATTTTGGTCTCCAAAATTTCAACTTGCATTTTACGTTTTAGACCATTCTGAACAACTTGGGTTCCGTGTGTGTGTCTGTCGTGTGTCCGCAAATCCTTGTACCAAGCTTATTTTCCACAGTTTTCATCCGATATGGATGAAATTTTCAGAGGATGTGCGGTCTAGAGGGTAGACGGTCCCCTATCGTTCTTCATCGTTCTTGACTCAATACCTCATTCTGCACTGGCGCAAACGTAAATTCTATCAAGTATCATTTTCCCATGTCCTAGTCGTCCGATCTCGCTCAAATTCGGATGATAGTTAGGGGATGACAATTTGATCATCTTGTATCAATTTCAACATGATTGTATCATTAATAGCTACTGCGCATGCGTCAATATGAAATCCTTGTAACTAGCTTATTTTTCACCCGATCTGGATGAAATTGTCAGGGAATGTGCGGGCTAGGGGTCAGAAGGTCTCCTGTCAGTTTCATTGTTGCCAAATCAATACTTCTCTCTGCGCATGCGCAAACGTAAATTCCATCATGCTCCATTTTTTCACGCCCTAGTCGTCTGATCTCGCTCAAATTTGGATGATAGTTGGGGGATGAAGATTCGATCATCAATTTCAACATGATTGCACCATTAACAGCTACTGCACATGCGCCAATGTGAAACACTTATCATGACTTGTAATGACCTTAATTTCCATAGTTCTCATCCGATTTTGATGAAATTGTCAGCGAATGCCCCGTACCTATTTTCTTGTTTTCAACTCATCAGTTCATTCTGCGCTTGCACAAACGTAAATTACATTGATTATCATTTTTTCGTTTCTTAATTTACCAATTATGACATTTCACGCTACTTTTCGATTTACTCTTTTCCGCTATGGAATCAATTAAAACTTTTCAATGTTCTATACATTCATGGTTGGTAAACGAGTAAGCTATGTGCCACACTCAACTTGGCAGACTTTTTTTTACCTCTTTTCATAAATATCCACTCACTTCTCCTTTTTTACTTATGGAACTACTTCGTAAACCAAAAAATAAATAACTGTTTGTGAAACATAAAAAGTATGGATCTAGGTAGGGGATGCATTGCTCCATGATGTGTCCGTGTATACCGTAGTTGAAACAATACCAAGGCGTTGTTTTTGCAGTTAGTCTTGCTGGCTTTCAGACACACTAAAACCTAAATTAAAACCTTGTTTGTACGAAATTGAAGTACCTATTAGAAAACTGATACCAAACGAAAAATAATTGTTTTATGTCTGATAAATAGTGGGGATTAAGTAGGTAGTGATACTTAGACAATTAAACATAATATTTTACTATTGAAGCATAGGTCCTAATATCATTAATCATTATTTTACATAGTAGCAACATGTTATTTTTCAGATTTTCTTGAGATTATTCATTCCTTAAACTAGAAATGCAAGCCCTCAAGTTTTTTCCCGCAACATCTGTTGGTCACTTGGTTGATGGAAATCTCAATTTCAGCCTTAGGACTGATTCAGCATTATCGGCCTTGTAATTAATTACGTACTATTGGAAAGCTCGTTAGAACGTCTGCTGCAGTTTAAAGTTTCAGGGTGTTATAGTAAGTGTTTTTCGCCAGAACCGAGGAAAAGCAGCAATAAAATTGTTTTACCAAGGTCCGAAGGGGTTGTACAACTCTATTCTAGGCGAAGTGAGTGACTGGCTCATTTTTAAATGAAGAAAGTTGTAAGTATACGAATTCATGCTGTTGTCCCACAATGAATCAATCTCGCAAAACCGAGTTTGAAGGCTTCAGTTTCTATAACTGCAGTCAGTACCTACCTGAAAAATCTTCTTATTTTTCTTTAACCCAACTTTTCGTAGAGAACAAGCCGTTGCGTTTCAGAGGGTGAAGAACACGTTAGAATAGTCATTCATTTTCAAATTCAGTCTATGGCTGTCTGGATATGCCTTTGTGTATAAATAGTATACCTATTTAAATACTTAAAGGGATTTACACCCCACAAGGGCTGGAGTCTGGAGTTACTTCTTCCTCCACCATCTTTTTTATCCTCTTTGGTATCACTATGGGTCTTTCATGTATCAACCGAACTAAACATATTTTTATTTTGACAATTTTGAGTTAACAATTATAATGTGTAGGTGAAAATTATGTAATATTCCTGACCATATGTACCCCAAAAAATACCCATTTTGGAAACACCATGTGCCTCATTGTACCCCTTTTAATGATTGGCTGTCCCCCTTTCTGTCGGGAACAGTTTGGCAACACTGCCTGGGCCCCATTGAAATCTTCCGAAAGAAAGGATGTAGTCAAAATTTAACGTCACTAGTTCAAAGTTTGGCATAGATGGAGCGTACCATCTAGATTTTCTAACATGATGATCTCCGCAGACAAAGACTCATTAGGCGGTAGGGATGATCTTAGCTTTTGACGAAATTTATCCTCCTACCCATTGGCCGCTAAACACGCTTGTCGAATATTGATCATTGTTTCTCACTGCAGTACCCTGATGTACAAATAGCTTGAAACTCTGAAAGTCTCACCATAATGTAGGCGGGATGATCTTAGCTGTACACAAAATATATCTCTCTACATTGGATTTCATCGTACTACCTGAAAATATAGAAGCATCACAACAATATGGGTCTGATGACACAATCTCGAACCCGAAATTATTGTCGCATCCAAATAACGTTTCATCGGAGTCGGATCTCAACATTATGGTTTCGATGATCCTAGTTAGCATATCGAGATCACAGTACTTCAAGTTGGGTGTGATTATCCTTGCTTTAGAATGAATTTATCCCTCCAACGACATGCCATTTAAGAACCAAGTTGAATTTTGAAAACTCGGTCACATTGTACTTCGTTCTTGCAGAAATAGCCTGCTATTTTAGATCAGATCACAACTTAGCTTTCGACGAAATTTGTCCTCCCACCCATTGGCCGCTCAACATGCTTGCCGGATATGGAACGCTGGTTCACCCTATAATGCCTAGATGTACAAATAGTTTGAAATTCAAAGTTTTATCAAATAAAGGGTGGGATGATTCGAGCTTTAGACGAAATGTATCTCTTTAATCTTGTGCTACAATACGCTTGCCGATTGATCATTGGTTCTCCCTGTAGGCCACTCAACACGCTTGTCGAATATTAATCATTGTTTCTCACTGTAGTACCCTGATGTACAAATAGCTAGAAACTCTGAAAGTCTCACTACAATGTAGGCGGGATGATCTTAGCTTTATACAAAATACATCCCTCTACACGGGATTTCATCGTACTTCCTGAAAATGTAGGGCGCATCACAACTATATGGGTCTGATATTCGAATTTCGAACCCGAAATTCGAGTCGCATCCAAATAGCGTGTCATCGGAGTCGGATCTCAACCATCTAGTTTTAATGCTCCTAGTTAGCATGTGGAGATAACATTACTTCAAGTTGGGTTGGATTATCCTTGCTTTAGAATTTCTATAACACTCCAACGACATGCCACTTAAGAAACATGTTGAATTTTGAAAACTTGGTCACAACGTACTTCTTTCTTGTACAAATAGCCGACTATTTCAGATCACAACTATATAGTTGGGATGATCTTAGCTTTCGAAGTAATATGTCCTCCTACCCATTGACCCCATAACACGCTTGCCGGACATGGATCACTGGTTCATTTTGTATTACCCTGATGTACAAATAGCTTAAAACTCTGAAAGTCGCACCACAATGTACGCGGGATGATCTTAGCTGTATACAACATATCCCTCTACACCGGATTTAATCGTACTACCTGAAAATGTAGGGCGCATCACAACTATATGGGTCTGATGTTCGAATTTCGAACCCGAAATTCGAATTGCATCGAAATAGCGCCTCATCGGAGTCGGATCTCATCAATTTGGTTTCGATGATCCTAGTGAGGATATGGAGATCACATTACTCCAAGATGGGTGGGATTATCTCAGCTTTAGAATGAATTTATTCCTCCAACGACATGCCATTTTAGAAGCATGTTAAATTTTGAAAACTTGGCACAACGTACTTCTTTCTTGTCCAAATAGCCTGCTATTTCAGATCACATCAAAACTAAATAGGTGGGATGATCTTAGCTTTCGACGAAATATGTCCTACTACCCATTGGCCACTTTACAAGCTTCTCGAATATTAATCATTGTTTCTCACTGTAGTACCCTGATGTACAAATAGCTTGAAACTCTGCAAATCTCACCACAATGTAGGCGGGATGATCTTACATTTCGACGAAATTTGTCCTCTGACCCATTGGCCGCTTAACACGCTTGTCGAATATTAATCATTGTTTCTCACTGAAGTACGCTGATGTACAAATAGCTAGAAACTCGCAAAGTCTCACCACAATGTAGGTGGGATGATCTTAACTTTATACCAAATATATCCCTCTACACTGGATTTCATCGTACTACCTGAAAATGTAGGGCGCATCACAACAATATGGGTCTGATGCTCGAATTTCGAACACAAATTCGAGTCGCATCCAAATCGCGTGTCATCGGAGTCGGATCACAACAATATGGTTTCGATGATCCTAGTTAGCATATGGAGATCACATCAAGTTGAGTGAGATTATCCTTGCTTTAGAATGACTTTATCCCTCCAACGACATGCCACTCAAGAAGCATAGTGAATTTTGAAAACTTGGTCGCAACGTACTTCTTTCTTGTAAGAATAGCCGAGTATTTCAGATCACCACTATATAGGTGGGATGATCTTAGCTTCCGAAAAATATGTCCTCCTACCCATTGGCCACTCAACACGCTTCTCGAATATACTCGTAATTCATTGTTTCTCACTGTAGTAGTAGGGCGCATCACAACAATACGGGTCTGATGATACAATCTCAAGCCCGAAATTCCAGTCGCATCCAAATAGCTTGACATCGGAGTGGGATCTCAACCATGTGGTTTGGATGATCGTACGTGGTCACATCATACTTCTTTCTTGTATAAATAGCCTGCTATTTTAGATCACATCACAACTTTGTAGGTGGGCCGATCTTCGCTATTGACGAAATTTGTCCTCCTACCCATTGGCCGGTTAACACGCTTGCCGGACATGGATCACTGGTTCACCCTATAGTGCCTAGATGTACAAATAGTTAGAAATTCCAAGTTTTATCAAAATAAGGGTGGGTTGATTCGAGCTTTAGACGAAATGTATCTCTTTAATCTTGTGCTACAATACGCTCGATGAACATTGATCATTGGTTCTCCCTGTAGACCACTTGACACGCTTGTCGAATATTAGTCATTGTTTCTCACTGTAGTGCCCTGTTGTACAAATAGCTTGAAACTCTGAAAGTCTCACCAAAATGTAGGCGGGATGATCTTAGCTTTATACAACATATATCCCTCTACACTGGATTTCATCGTACTTCCTGAATATGTAGGGCGCATCACAACAATATTGGTCTGATGATTCAGTCTCGAACCCGAAACCCGAAATTGAAGTCGCATCCAAATAGCGTCTCATCGGAGTCGAATCTCAACGTAATGGTTTCGGAGATCCTAATTAGCATATGGAGACTTTATTACTTCAAGTTGGGCGTGATTATCCTTGCTTTAGAATGAATTTATCCCTCCAACGACATGTCATTTAAGAAGCATGTTGAATTTTGGAAACACATCAAACACATCGTACTTCTTTCTTGTACAAATAGCCTGCTGTTATGGAATTTCAGATTACATCAAAACTATATAGGTGGGATGATCTTAGCTTTCAACGATATATTTTCTCTTACCCATTGGCCCCATAACACGCTTGCCGGACATGGATCACTGGTTCATTTTGTAGTACCTACACTGATGTACAAATAGCTTGAAACTCTGAAAGTCGCATCACAATGTTGGCGGGATAATCTTAGCTGTATACAACATATCCCTCTATACCGGATTTATTCGTACTACCTGAAAATGTAGGGCGCATCACAACTATATCGGTCTGATATTCGAATTTCGAACCCGAAATTCGAATTGCATAGCAATAGCGCCTCATCGGAGTCGGATCTCATCAATTTGGTTTCGATGATCCTATAGAGGATATGGATATCACATTACTTCAAGTTGGGTGGGATTATCCTTGCTTTAGAATGAATTTATCCCTCCAACGACATGCCATTTAAAAAGCATGTTGAATTTTGAAAACTCTCTCACATCGTACTTCTTTCTTGTACAAATAGCCTGCTATTTCAGATCAGATCACAACTATGTAGGTGGGATGATCTTAGCTATCGACGAAATATGTCCCTCTACCCATTGGCCATTTAACACGCTTCTCGAATATTAATCATTGTTTCTTCCTGTAGTACCCCGATGTACGAATAGCTTGAAACTCTGAAAGTCTCACCACAATGTAGGCGGGATGATCTTAGCTTTACACAAAATTTATCCCTCTACATTGGATTTCATCGTACAACCTGAAAATGAAGGGCGCATCACAAAAATATGGGTCTGATGACACAATCTCGAACCCGAAATTAATGTTGCATCCAAATAGCGTTTCATCGGAGTCGGATCTCATCAATATGGTTTCGATGATCCCAGTAAGCATATGGAGATCACATTACTCCAAGCTGGGTGGGATTATCCTAGATTTAGTATGAATTCATCCCTCCAACGACATATTATTTAAGAAGGAAGTTGAATTTTGAAAACGTGGTCATATCGTACTTCTTTTTTGTACAAATAGCCTGCTATTACAGATCACATCACAACTATATAGGTGAGATGATAGCTTTCGACAAGATATGTCCTACTTACTACCCATTGGCCACTTAACAAGCTTCTCGCATATTAATCATTGTTTCTCACTGTAGTACCCTGACGTACAAATAGCTTGAAACTCTGCAAATCTCACTTCAATGTAGGCGGGATGATCTTAGCTTACGACGAAATTTGTCCTCTTACCCATTGGCCCCTAAACACGCTTGTCGAATATTATTCATTGTTTCTCACTGTAGTACACTGATGTACAAATAGCTAGATACTCTGAAAGTCTCACCTCAATTTAGGCGGGATGATCTAACCTTAATACAAAATATATCCCTCTACACTGGATTTCATCGAACTACTTAAAATGTAGGGCGCATGACAACAACATGGGTCTGATGATACAATCTCGAACCCGAAATTAATGTCGCATCCAAATAGCGTTTCATCGGAGTCGGATCTCAACAATATGGTTTCGATGATCCTAGTTAGCATATCGAGATCACAGTACTTCATGTTGGGTGGGATTATCCTTGCTTTAGAATGAATTTATCCCTCCAAAGACATGCCATTTAAGAACCAATTTAATTT
The DNA here is from genome assembly GCA_030762985.1 of Adelphocoris suturalis. Taxonomy (NCBI): domain Eukaryota; kingdom Metazoa; phylum Arthropoda; class Insecta; order Hemiptera; family Miridae; genus Adelphocoris; species Adelphocoris suturalis. Next base: position 31,772,345 of record CM061042.1, read on the forward strand.
TCAAAACTCGGTCACATCGTACTTCTTTCTTGTAGAAATAGCCGGCTAATTTAGATCAGATAACAACTAAGTTGGTGGGATGATCTTAGCATTCGACGAAATTTTTCCTCCCACCCGTTGGCCGCTGAACAAGCATGCCAGACATGGTTCACTGGTTCACCCTATAGTGCCTAGATGTACAAATAGTTTGAATTTCGAAGTTTTATCAAATGAAGGGGTGGATGATTCGAGCTTTAGACGAAATGTTTCTCTTTAATCATGTGCTACAATACGCTTGCCGAACATTGATCATTGGTTCTCCCTGTAGACCACTCAACACGCTTGTCAAATATTAATCATTGTTTCTCACTGTAGGGCCCTGATGTACAAATAGCTTAGAGCTCTCAAAGTCTAACCACAATGTATTCGGGATGATCTTAGCTTTATACAAAATATATCCCTCTACACTGGATTTCATCGTACTACCTGAAAACTTAGGGCGCATCACAACAATATGGATCTGATGATACTATCTCGAACCCAAAATTAATGTCGCATCCAAACAGCGTCTCATCGCAGTCGGATCTCTACAATATGGTTTCGATGATCCTATTAAGCATATCGAGAGCACATTTCTTCAAATTGGTTGGGATTATCCTTGCTTTAGAATGAATTAATCCCTCCAACGACATGCCATTTAAGAAGCATGTTGAATTTTGAAAACTCTCTCACATCGTACTTCTTTCTTGTACAAATAGCCTGCTATTTCAGATCAGATCACAACTATATAGGTGGGATGATCTTAGCTTTCGACGAAATATGTCCTACTACCCATTGGCCACTTAACAAGCTTCTCGAATAATAATCATTGTTTCTCACTCTAGTACCCTGATGTACAAAAAGCTTGAAATTCTGCAAATCTCACGACAATGTAGGCGGGATGATCTTACATTTGACGAAATTTGTCCTCTTACCCATTGGCCGCTTAACACGTTTGTCGAATATTAATCATTACTACCTGAATATGTAGGGCGCATCACAACAATATGGGTCTGATGCTCGAATTTCGAACACGAATTCGAGTCGCATCCAAATCGCGTGTCATCGGAGTCGGATCACAACCATCTGGTTTGGGTGATCCAAGTTAAGTAAGATCACATTACTTCAAGTTGGTTGGGATTATCCTAGCTTTAGAATGAATTTACTCCTCCAATGACATACCATTTAGGAAAATGTTGGAATTTGAAAACCTGGCACAACGTACTTCTTTCTTGTACAAATAGCCTGCTATTACAGATCACATAACAATTATATAGTTGGGATGATCTTAGCATTCAACGAAATATGTCCTCCTACCTATTGGCCATTTAACACGCTTCTCGAATATTAATCAATGTTTCTTACAGTATTACCCTGATGTACAAATAGCTTGAAACTCTGAAAGTCTTACCACAATGTAGGCGGGATGATCCTAGCTTACACAAATTATATCCCTCTACATTGGATTTCATCGTACTACCTGAAAATATAGGGCTCATCGCAACAATAAACACACCGCAAAATTAATGTCTCATCCAAATAGCGTTGCATCGGAGTCGGATCTCAACAATATGGTTTCGATGATCCTATTAAGCATATCGAGAGCACATTTCTTCAAATTGGTTGGGATTATCCTTGCTTTAGAATGAATTTATCCCTCCAACGACATGCCATTTAAGAAGCATGTTGAATTTTGAAAACTCTCTCACATCGTACTTCTTTCTTGTACAAATGCCTGCTATTTCAGATCAGATCACAACTATATAGGTGGGATGATCTTAGCTTTCGACGAAATATGTCCTACTACCCATTGGCCACTTAACAAGCTTCTCGAATAATAATCATTGTTTCTCACTCTAGTACCCTGATGTACAAAAAGCTTGAAATTCTGCAAATCTCACGACAATGTAGGCGGGATGATCTTACATTTGACGAAATTTGTCCTCTTACCCATTGGCCGCTTAACACGTTTGTCGAATATTAATCATTACTACCTGAATATGTAGGGCGCATCACAACAATATGGGTCTGATGCTCGAATTTCGAACACGAATTCGAGTCGCATCCAAATCGCGTGTCATCGGAGTCGGATCACAACCATCTGGTTTGGGTGATCCAAGTTAAGTAAGATCACATTACTTCAAGTTGGTTGGGATTATCCTAGCTTTAGAATGAATTTACTCCTCCAATGACATACCATTTAGGAAAATGTTGGAATTTGAAAACCTGGCACAACGTACTTCTTTCTTGTACAAATAGCCTGCTATTACAGATCACATCACAATTATATAGTTGGGATGATCTTAGCATTCAACGAAATATGTCCTCCTACCTATTGGCCATTTAACACGCTTCTCGAATATTAATCAATGTTTCTTACAGTATTACCCTGATGTACAAATAGCTTGAAACTCTGAAAGTCTCACCACAATGTAGGCGGGATGATCCTAGCTTACACAAAATATATCCCTCTACATTGGATTTCATCGTACTACCTGAAAATATAGGGCTCATCGCAACAATAAACACACCGCAAAATAAATGTCTCATCCAAATAGCGTTGCATCGGAGTCGGATCTCAACAATATGGTTTCGATGATCCTAGTTAGCATATCGAGATCACAGTACTTCAAGTTAGGCGGGATTATCCTTGCTTTAGAATGAATTTATCCCTCCAACGACATGCCATTTAAGAACCAAGTTGAATTTTGAAAACTTATTCACATCGTACTTAATTCTTGTACAAATAGCCGACTACTTCAGATCACAACTATTTAGGTTGGATGATCCTAGTTTTCGAACACATATGTCCTCCTACCCATTGGCCCCATAACACGCTTGCCAGACATGGATCACTGGTTCATTTTGTAGTACCCTGATGTACAAATAGCTTGAATCTCTGAAGGTCGCACCACAATGTAGGCGGGTTGATTTTAGCTGTATACTACATATCCCTCTACACCGGATTTAATCGGACTACCTGAAAATGTAGGGTGCATCACAACTATATGGGTCTGATATTCGAATTTCGAACCCGAAATTAGAGTCGCATCGAAATAGCGCCTCATCGGAGTCGGATCTCATCAATTTGGTTACGATGATCCTAGTGAGGATATGGAGATCATATTACTTCAAGTTAGGTGGGATTATCCTAGCTTTAGAATGAATTTATTCCTCCAATGACATACTATTTAGGAGGTATGTTGGAATTTGAAAACTTGGCACAACGTACTTCTTTCTTGTACAAATAGCCTGCTATTATAGATCACATCACAATTATATAGGTGGGATGATCTATGCATTCGACAAAATATGTCCTCCTACCTATTGGCCATTTGACACGCTTCTCGAATATTAATCAATGTTTCTTACAGTATTACCCTGATGTACAAATAGCTTGAAACTCTGAAAGCCTTACCACAATGTAGGCGGGATGATCCTAGCTTACACAAGTATATCCCTCTACATTGGATTTCATCGTACTACCTGAAAATATAGGGCTCATCGCAACAATAAACACACCGCAAAATTAATGTCTCATCCAAATAGCGTTGCATCGGAGTCGGATCTCAACAATATGGTTTCGATGATCCTAGTTAGCATATCGAGATCACAGTACTTCAAGTTAGGTGGGATTATCCTTGCTTTAGAATGAATTTATCCCTCCAACGACATGCCATTTAAGAACCAAGTTGAATTTTGAAAACTTATTCACATCGTACTTAATTCTTGTACAAATAGCCGACTACTTCAGATCACAACTATTTAGGTTGGATGATCCTAGCTTTCGAAGGAATATGTCCTCCTACCCATTGGCCCCATAACACGCTTGCCAGACATGGATCACTGGTTCATTTTGTAGTACCCTGATGTACAAATAGCTTGAATCTCTGAAGGTCGCACCACAATGTAGGCGGGTTGATTTTAGCTGTATACTACATATCCCTCTACACCGGATTTAATCGGACTACCTGAAAATGTAGGGTGCATCACAACTATATGGGTCTGATATTCGAATTTCGAACCCGAAATTCGAGTCGCATCCAAATAGCGCCTCATCGGAGTCGGATCTCATCAATTTGGTTACGCTGATCCTAGTTAGGATATGGAGATCACATTACTTCAAGTTGGGTGGGATTATCCTAGCTTTAGAATGAATTTATTCCTCCAATGACATACTATTTAGGAAGTATGTTGGAATTTGAAAACTTGGCACAACGTACTTCTTTCTTGTACAAATAGCCTGCTATTACAGATCACATCACAATTATATAGGTGGGATGATCTTTGCATTCGACGAAATATGAATTTTGAAAACTTATTCACATCTTACTTAATTCTTGTACAAATAGCCGACTACTTCAGATCATAACCATTTAGGTTGGATGATCCTAGCTTTCGAAGGAATATGTCCTCCTACCCATTGGCCCCTCTACACGCTTGCCGGACATAGATCACTGGTTCATTTTGTAGTACTCTGAGGTACAAATAGCTTGAAACTCTGAAAGTCGAACCACAATGTAGGCGGGATGATCTTAACTTTATACCAAATATATCCCTCTACACTGGATTTCATTGTACTACCTGAAAATGTAGGGCGCATCACAACAATATGGATCTGATGATACAATCTCGGACCCAAAATTAATGTCGAATCCAAATAGCGCCTAATCGGAGTCGGATCTCAACAATATGGTTTCGATGATCCTAGTAAGATTATCACTGGGTCTCACCCTACTGCCCTGATGAACAAATAGCATCAAATTCGAAGCATCAGAAGTACCATTGGATAATTAACACGCTTGCCGAACATTAATCATTGGTTCTCCCTGTAGAGCCTGGAAGTACAATTAGCCTGATAGTCGAAGTCTCATCATAATACGGGTGAGATGAACGTAGCTTGAGAATTTCATCTTTCTACCTGGAAAGCGAGGTCGCATCACAAAGATGCGGTCTGATGATCCAATTTTGAAACTGAAATTCGAGTTGCAACCAAATACCGAAAAATTGGAGTCGCATCACAATTTGGGTTTGATTATCCTACTTAGAAAACAGAGATCGCATCACATCGTTGAGAGGGTAGATCCTGGATTAATAGCCGGCTATTTGAGATCATATCAAGATATGGGTGGAACGACCCTAGCTTTAGACGAAATATATCCACACATCACAACTATATAGGTGGGATGATCTTAGCTTTCGACAAAATATGTCTTACTACCCATTGGAAACTTAACAAGCTTCTCGAATATTAATCATAGTTTCTCAGTGTAGTACCCTGATGTACAAATAGCTGGAAACTCTGAAAGTCTCACCACAATGTAGGCGGGATGATCTAAGCTTTATACAAAATACATCCCTCTACATTGGATTTCATCGTACTACCTAAAATGTAGGGCGCATGACAACAATATGTTTTTGATGGTCGAATTTCGAACACGAATTATAGTCGAATCCAAATAGCGTGTCATCGGAGTCAGATCTCAACCATGTGGTTTGGATGATCCTAGTCAGCATATGGAGATCACATTACTTCAAGTTGGGTTGGATTATCCTTGCTTTAGAATGACTTTACCCCTCCTACGACATGCCACTTAAGAAACGTAGTGAATTTTGAAAACTTAGTCACAACGTACTTCTTTCTTGTACAAATAGCCGACTACTTCAGATCACAACTATATAGGTGGGATGATCTTAGCTTTCGAAGAATTATGTCCTCCTACCCACTGGCCACTAAACCCGCTTGTCGAATATAAAACATTGTTTCTCACTGTAGTACCCTGATGTACTAATTGCTCAAAACTCTGGAAGTCTCACCACATTGTATCACTATGATGATCTTACCTTTATACAAAATATATCCCGCTACACTGGATTTCATCGAACTACTCAAAATGTAGGGCGCATGACAACAATATGGGTCTGATGATACAATCTCGAACCCGAAATTAATGTCGCATCCAAATAGCGTTTCATCGGAGTCGGATCTCAACAATATGGTTTCGATGATCCTAGATAGCTTATCGAGATCACATTACTTCAAGTTGGGTGGGATTATCCTTGCTTTAGAATGAATTTATCCCTCCAACGACTTGCCAATTAAGAACCAATTGAATTTTGAAAACTCGGTCACATCGTACTTCTTTCTTGTAGAAATAGCCTGCTAATTTAGATCAGATCACAACTAAGTTGGTGGGATGATCTTAGCATTCGACGAAATTTGTCCTCCCACCCGTTGGCCGCTGAACAAGCATGCCGGACAAGGTTCACTGGTTCACCCTATAGTGCCTAGATGTACAAATAGTTTGAAATTCGAATTTTTATCAAATGAAGGGGTGGATGATTCGAGCTTTAGACGAAATGTATCTCTTTAATCATGTGCTACAATACGCTTGCCGAACATTGATCATTGGTTCTCCCCGTAGGCCACTCAACACTCTTGTGAAATATTAATCATTGTTTCTCACTGTAGGGCCCTGATGTACAAATGGCTTAGAGCTCTCAAAGTCTCACCACAATGTATTCGGAATGATCTTAGCTTTATACAAAATATATCCCTCTACACTGGATTTCATCGTACTACCTGAAAACGTAGGGCGCATCACAACAATATGGATCTGATGATACTATCTCGAACCCAAAATTAATGTCGCATCCAAATAGCGTCTCATCGGAGTCGGATCTCTACATTATGGTTTCGATGATCCTAGTCAGCATATCGAGATCACATTTCTTCAAGTTGGTTGGGATTATCCTTGCTTTAGAATGAATTTATCCCTCCAACGACATGCCATTTAAGAAGCATGTTGAATTTTGAAAACTTGGTCACAACGTTTTTCTTTCTTGTACAAATAGCCGACTATTTCAGATCACAACTATATAGTTGGGATGATCTTAGCTTTCGAAGTAATATGTCCTCCTACCCATTGACCCCATAACACGCTTGCCGGACATGGATCACTGGTTCATTTTGTCGCACCACAATGTAGGCGGGATGATCTTAGCTGTATTCAACATATCCCTCTACACCGGATTTAATCGTACTACCTGAAAATGTAGGGCGCATCACAACTATATGGGTCTGATGTTCGAATTTCGGACCCGAAATTCGAATTGCATCGAAATAGCGCCTCATCGGAGTCGGATCTCATCAATTTGGTTTCGATGATCCTAGTGAGGATATGGAGATCACATTACTTCAAGATGGGTGGGATTATCTCAGCTTCAGAATGAATTTAGTCCTCCAACGACATGCCATTTAAGAAGCATGTTAAATTTTGAGAACTTGGCACAACGTACTTCTTTCTTGTACAAATAGCCTGCTATTACAGATCACATAACAATTATATAGGTGGGATGATCATAGCTTTCGACGAAATATGTCCTACTACCCATTGGCCACTTAACAAGCTTCTCGAATATTAATCATTGTTTCTCACAGTAGTACCCTGATGTGCAAATAGCTTGAAACTCTGCAAATCTTACCACAATGTAGGCGGGATGATCTTACATTTCGATGAAATTTGTCCTCTGACCCATTGGCCGCTTAACACGCTTGTCGAATATTAATCATTGTTTCTCACTGAAGTACGCTGATGTACAAATAGCTAGAAAATCGGAAAGTCTCACCACATTGTAGGCGGGATGATCTTAACTTTATACCAAATATATCCCTCTACACTGGATTTCATTGTACTACCGGAAAATGTAGGGCGCATCACAACAATATGGATCTGATGATACAATCTCGGACCCAAAATTAATGTCGAATCCAAATAGCGCCTCATCGGAGTCGGATCTCAACAATATGGTTTCGATGATCCTAGTAAGATTATCACTGGGTCTCACCCTACTGCCCTGATGAACAAATAGCAAATATTCGAAGCATCAGAAGTACCATTGGATAATTAACACGCTTGCCGAACATTAATCATTGGTTCTCCCTGTAGAGCCTGGAAGTACAATTAGCCTGATAGTCGAAGTCTCATCATAATACGGGTGAGATGAACGTAGCTTGAGAATTTCATCTTTCTACCTGGAAAGCGAGGTCGCATCACAAAGATGCGGTCTGATGATCCAATTTTGAAACTGAAATTCGAGTTGCAACCAAATACCGAGAAATTGGAGTCGCATCACAATTTGGGTTTGATTATCCTACTTAGAAAACAGAGATCGCATCACATCGTTGAGAGGGTAGACCCTGGATTAATAGCCGGCTATTTGAGATCATATCAAGATATGGGTGGAACGATCCTAGCTTTAGACGAAATATATCCACACATCACAACTATATAGGTGGGATGATCTTAGCTTTCGACAAAATATGTCCTACTACCCATTGGAAACTTAACAAGCTTCTCGAATATTAATCATAGTTTCTCAGTGTAGTACCCTGATGTACAAATAGCTGGAAACTCTGAAAGACTCACCACAATGTAGGCGGGATGATCTAAGCTTTATACAAAATACATCCCTCTACATTGGATTTTAACGTACTACTTAAAATGTAGGGCGCATGACAACAATATGTTGTTGATGGTCGAATTTCGAACACGAATTATAGTCGAATCCAAATAGCGTGTCATCGGAGTCAGATCTCAACCATCTGGTTTGGATGATCCTAGTCAGCATATGGAGATCACATTACTTCAAGTTGGGTTGGATTATCCTTGCTTTAGAATGACTTTACCCCTCCTACGACATGCCACTTAAGAAACATAGTGAATTTTGAAAACTTAGTCACAACGTACTTCTTTCTTGTACAAATAGCCGACTACTTCAGATCACAACTATATAGGTGGGATGATCTTAGCTTTCGAAGAAATATGTCCTCCTACCCACTGGCCACTAAACCCGCTTGTCGAATATAAAACATTGTTTCTCACTGTAGTACCCTGATGTACTAATTGCTCAAAACTCTGGAAGTCTCACCACATTGTATCACTATGATGATCTTACCTTTATACAAAATATATCCCGCTACACTGGATTTCATCGAACTACTTAAAATGTAGGGCGCATGACAACAATATGGGTCTGATGATACAATCTCGAACCCGAAATTAATGTCGCATCCAAATAGCGTTTCATCGGAGTCGGATCTCAACAATATGGTTTCGATGATCCTAGATAGCTTATCGAGATCACATCACTTCAAGTTGGGTGGGATTATCCTTGCTTTAGAATTAATTTATCCCTCCAACGACATGCCAATTAAGAACCAATTGAATTTTGAAAACTCGGTCACATCGTACTTCTTTCTTGTAGAAATAGCCCGCTAATTTAGATCAGATCACAACTAAGTTGGTGGGATGATCTTATCATTCGACGAAATTTGTCCTCCCACCCGTTGGCCGCTGAACAAGCATGCCGGACAAGGTTCACTGGTTCACCCTATAGTGCCTAGATGTACAAATAGTTTGAAATTCGAAGTTTTATCAAATGAAGGGGTGGATGATTCGAGCTTTAGACGAAATGTATCTCTTTAATCATGTGCTACAATACGCTTGCCGAACATTGATCATTGGTTCTCCCTGTAGGCCACTCAACACGCTTGTGAAATATTAATCATTGTTTCTCACTGTAGGGCCCTGATGTACAAATGGCTTAGAGCTCTCAAAGTCTCACCACAATGTATTCGGAATGATATTAGCTTTATACAAAATATATCCCTCTACACTGGATTTCATCGTACTACCTGAAAACGTAGGGCGCATCACAACAATATGGATCTGATGATACTATCTCGAACCCAAAATTAATGTCGCATCCAAATAGCGTCTCATCGGAGTCGGATCTCTACAATATGGTTTCGATGATCCTAGTCAGCATATCGAGATTATTTCTTCAAGTTGGTTGGGATTATCCTTGCTTTAGAATGAATTTATCCCTCCAACGACATGCCATTTAAGAAGCATGTTGAATTTTGAAAACTTGGTCACAACGTACTTCTTTCTTGTACAAATAGCCGACTATTTCAGATCACAACTATATAGTTAGGATGATCTTAGCTTTCGAAGTAATATGTGCTCCTACCCATTAACCCCATAACACGCTTGCCGGACATGGATCACTGGTTCATTTTGTAGTACCCTGATGTACAAATAGCTTAAAACTCTGAAAGTCGTACCACAATGTAGGCGGGATGATCTTAGCTTTATACAACATATCCCTCTACACCGGATTTAATCGTACTACCTGAAAATGTAGGGCGCATCACAACTATATGGGTCTGATGTTCGAATTTCGAACCCGAAATTCGAATTGCATCGAAATAGCGCCTCATCGGAGTCGGATCTCATCAATTTGGTTTCGATGATCCTAGTGAGGATATGGAGATCACATTACTCCAAGATGGGTGGGATTATCTCTGCTTTAGAATGAATTTATTCCTCCAACGACATGCCATTTAAGAAGCATGTTAAATTTTGAGAACTTGGCACAACGTACTTCCTTCTTGTACAAATAGCCTGCTATTTCAGATCACATCAAAACTATATAGGTGGGATGATCTTAGCTTTCGACGAAATATGTCCTACTACCCATTGGCCACTTAACAAGCTTCTCGAATATTAATCATTGTTTCTCACAGTAGTACCCTGATGTGCAAATAGCTTGAAACTCTGCAAATCTTACCACAATGTAGGCGGGATGATCTTACATTTCGATGAAATTTGTCCTCTGACCCATTGGCCGCTTAACACGCTTGTCGAATATTAATCATTGTTTCTCACTGAAGTACGCTGATGTACAAATAGCTAGAAAATCGGAAAGTCTCACCACATTGTAGGCGGGATGATCTTAACTTTATACCAAATATATCCCTCTACACTGGATTTCATTGTACTACCGGAAAATGTAGGGCGCATCACAACAATATGGATCTGATGATACAATCTCGGACCCAAAATTAATGTCGAATCCAAATAGCGCCTCATCGGAGTCGGATCTCAACAATATGGTTTCGATGATCCTAGTAAGATTATCACTGGGTCTCACCCTACTGCCCTGATGAACAAATAGCAAATATTCGAAGCATCAGAAGTACCATTGGATAATTAACACGCTTGCCGAACATTAATCATTGGTTCTCCCTGTAGAGCCTGGAAGTACAATTAGCCTGATAGTCGAAGTCTCATCATAATACGGGTGAGATGAACGTAGCTTGAGAATTTCATCTTTCTACCTGGAAAGCGAGGTCGCATCACAAAGATGCGGTCTGATGATCCAATTTTGAAACTGAAATTCGAGTTGCAACCAAATACCGAGAAATTGGAGTCGCATCACAATTTGGGTTTGATTATCCTACTTAGAAAACAGAGATCGCATCACATCGTTGAGAGGGTAGACCCTGGATTAATAGCCGGCTATTTGAGATCATATCAAGATATGGGTGGAACGATCCTAGCTTTAGACGAAATATATCCACACATCACAACTATATAGGTGGGATGATCTTAGCTTTCGACAAAATATGTCCTACTACCCATTGGAAACTTAACAAGCTTCTCGAATATTAATCATAGTTTCTCAGTGTAGTACCCTGATGTACAAATAGCTGGAAACTCTGAAAGTCTCACCACAATGTAGGCGGGATGATCTAAGCTTTATACAAAATACATCCCTCTACATTGGATTTCAACGTACTACTTAAAATGTAGGGCGCATGACAACAATATGTTTTTGATGGTCGAATTTCGAACACGAATTATAGTCGAATCCAAATAGCGTGTCATCGGAGTCAGATCTCAACCATCTGGTTTGGATGATCCTAGTCAGCATATGGAGATCACATTACTTCAAGTTGGGTTGGATTATCCTTGCTTTAGAATGACTTTACCCCTCCTACGACATGCCACTTAAGAAACATAGTGAATTCTGAAAACTTAGTCACAACGTACTTCTTTCTTGTACAAATAGCCGACTACTTCAGATCACAACTATATAGGTGGGATGATCTTAGCTTTCGAAGAAATATGTCCTCCTACCCACTGGCCACTAAACCCGCTTGTCGAATATAAAACATTGTTTCTCACTGTAGTACCCTGATGTACTAATTGCTCAAAACTCTGGAAGTCTCACCACATTGTATCACTATGATGATCTTACCTTTATACAAAATATATCCCGCTACACTGGATTTCATCGAACTACTTAAAATGTAGGGCGCATGACAACAATATGGGTCTGATGATACAATCTCGAACCCGAAATTAATGTCGCATCCAAATAGCGTTTCATCGGAGTCGGATCTCAACAATATGGTTTCGATGATCCTAGATAGCTTATCGAGATCACATCACTTCAAGTTGGGTGGGATTATCCTTGCTTTAGAATTAATTTATCCCTCCAACGACATGCCAATTAAGAACCAATTGAATTTTGAAAACTCGGTCACATCGTACTTCTTTCTTGTAGAAATAGCCTGCTAATTTAGATCAGATCACAACTAAGTTGGTGGGATGATCTTAGCATTCGACGAAATTTGTCCTCCCACCCGTTGGCCGCTGAACAAGCATGCCGGACAAGGTTCACTGGTTCACCCTATAGTGCCTAGATGTACAAATAGTTTGAAATTCGAAGTTTTATCAAATGAAGGGGTGGATGATTCGAGCTTTAGACGAAATGTATCTCTTTAATCATGTGCTACAATACGCTTGCCGAACATTGATCATTGGTTCTCCCTGTAGGCCACTACACACGCTTGTGAAATATTAATCATTGTTTCTCACTGTAGGGCCCTGATGTACAAATGGCTTAGAGCTCTCAAAGTCTCACCACAATGTATTCGGAATGATATTAGCTTTATACAAAATATATCCCTCTACACTGGATTTCATCGTACTACCTGAAAACGTAGGGCGCATCACAACAATATGGATCTGATGATACTATCTCGAACCCAAAATTAATGTCGCATCCAAATAGCGTCTCATCGGAGTCGGATCTCTACAATATGGTTTCGATGATCCTAGTCAGCATATCGAGATCACATTTCTTCAAGTTGGTTGGGATTATCCTTGCTTTAGAATGAATTTATCCCTCCAACGACATGCCATTTAAGAAGCATGTTGAATTTTGAAAACTTGGTCACAACGTACTTCTTTCTTGTACAAATAGCCGACTATTTCAGATCACAACTATATAGTTAGGATGATCTTAGCTTTCGAAGTAATATGTCCTCCTACCCATTGACCCCATAACACGCTTGCCGGACATGGATCACTGGTTCATTTTGTATTACCCTGATGTACAAATAGCTTAAAACTCTGAAAGTCGCACCACAATGTACGCGGGATGATCTTAGCTGTATACAACATATCCCTCTACACCGGATTTAATCGTACTACCTGAAAATGTAGGGCGCATCACAACTATATGGGTCTGATGTTCGAATTTCGAACCCGAAATTCGAATTGCATCGAAATAGCGCCTCATCGGAGTCGGATCTCATCAATTTGGTTTCGATGATCCTAGTGAGGATATGGAGATCACATTACTCCAAGATGGGTGGGATTATCTCTGCTTTAGAATGAATTTATTCCTCCAACGACATGCCATTTAAGAAGCATGTTAAATTTTGAGAACTTGGCACAACGTACTTCCTTCTTGTACAAATAGCCTGCTATTTCAGATCACATCAAAACTATATAGGTGGGATGATCTTAGCTTTCGACGAAATATGTCCTACTACCCATTGGCCACTTAACAAGCTTCTCGAATATTAATCATTGTTTCTCACAGTAGTACCCTGATGTGCAAATAGCTTGAAACTCTGCAAATCTTACCACAATGTAGGCGGGATGATCTTACATTTCGATGAAATTTGTCCTCTGACCCATTGGCCGCTTAACACGCTTGTCGAATATTAATCATTGTTTCTCACTGAAGTACGCTGATGTACAAATAGCTAGAAAATCGGAAAGTCTCACCACATTGTAGGCGGGATGATCTTAACTTTATACCAAATATATCCCTCTACACTGGATTTCATTGTACTACCGGAAAATGTAGGGCGCATCACAACAATATGGATCTGATGATACAATCTCGGACCCAAAATTAATGTCGAATCCAAATAGCGCCTCATCGGAGTCGGATCTCAACAATATGGTTTCGATGATCCTAGTAAGATTATCACTGGGTCTCACCCTACTGCCCTGATGAACAAATAGCAAATATTCGAAGCATCAGAAGTACCATTGGATAATTAACACGCTTGCCGAACATTAATCATTGGTTCTCCCTGTAGAGCCTGGAAGTACAATTAGCCTGATAGTCGAAGTCTCATCATAATACGGGTGAGATGAACGTAGCTTGAGAATTTCATCTTTCTACCTGGAAAGCGAGGTCGCATCACAAAGATGCGGTCTGATGATCCAATTTTGAAACTGAAATTCGAGTTGCAACCAAATACCGAGAAATTGGAGTCGCATCACAATTTGGGTTTGATTATCCTACTTAGAAAACAGAGATCGCATCACATCGTTGAGAGGGTAGACCCTGGATTAATAGCCGGCTATTTGAGATCATATCAAGATATGGGTGGAACGATCCTAGCTTTAGACGAAATATATCCACACATCACAACTATATAGGTGGGATGATCTTAGCTTTCGACAAAATATGTCCTACTACCCATTGGAAACTTAACAAGCTTCTCGAATATTAATCATAGTTTCTCAGTGTAGTACCCTGATGTACAAATAGCTGGAAACTCTGAAAGTCTCACCACAATGTAGGCGGGATGATCTAAGCTTTATACAAAATACATCCCTCTACATTGGATTTCATCGTACTACTTAAAATGTAGGGCGCATGACAACAATATGTTTTTGATGGTCGAATTTCGAACACGAATTATAGTCGAATCCAAATAGCGTGTCATCGGAGTCAGATCTCAACCATCTGGTTTGGATGATCCTAGTCAGCATATGGAGATCACATTACTTCAAGTTGGGTTGGATTATCCTTGCTTTAGAATGACTTTACCCCTCCTACGACATGCCACTTAAGAAACATAGTGAATTCTGAAAACTTAGTCACAACGTACTTCTTTCTTGTACAAATAGCCGACTACTTCAGATCACAACTATATAGGTGGGATGATCTTAGCTTTCGAAGAAATATGTCCTCCTACCCACTGGCCACTAAACCCGCTTGTCGAATATAAAACATTGTTTCTCACTGTAGTACCCTGATGTACTAATTGCTCAAAACTCTGGAAGTCTCACCACATTGTATCACTATGATGATCTTACCTTTATACAAAATATATCCCGCTACACTGGATTTCATCGAACTACTTAAAATGTAGGGCGCATGACAACAATATGGGTCTGATGATACAATCTCGAACCCGAAATTAATGTCGCATCCAAATAGCGTTTCATCGGAGTCGGATCTCAACAATATGGTTTCGATGATCCTAGATAGCTTATCGAGATCACATCACTTCAAGTTGGGTGGGATTATCCTTGCTTTAGAATTAATTTATCCCTCCAACGACATGCCAATTAAGAACCAATTGAATTTTGAAAACTCGGTCACATCGTACTTCTGTCTTGTAGAAATAGCCTGCTAATTTAGATCAGATCACAACTAAGTTGGTGGGATGATCTTAGCATTCGACGAAATTTGTCCTCCCACCCGTTGGCCGCTGAACAAGCATGCCGGACAAGGTTCACTGGTTCACCCTATAGTGCCTAGATGTACAAATAGTTTGAAATTCGAAGTTTTATCAAATGAAGGGGTGGATGATTCGAGCTTTAGACGAAATGTATCTCTTTAATCATGTGCTACAATACGCTTGCCGAACATTGATCATTGGTTCTCCCTGTAGGCCACTACACACGCTTGTGAAATATTAATCATTGTTTCTCACTGTAGGGCCCTGATGTACAAATGGCTTAGAGCTCTCAAAGTCTCACCACAATGTATTCGGAATGATCTTAGCTTTATACAAAATATATCCCTCTACACTGGATTTCATCGTACTACCTGAAAACGTAGGGCGCATCACAACAATATGGATCTGATGATACTATCTCGAACCCAAAATTAATGTCGCATCTAAATAGCGTCTCATCGGAGTCGGATCTCTACAATATGGTTTCGATGATCCTAGTCAGCATATCGAGATCACATTTCTTCAAGTTGGTTGGGATTATCCTTGCTTTAGAATGAATTTATCCCTCCAACGACATGCCATTTAAGAAGCATGTTGAATTTTGAAAACTTGGTCACAACGTACTTCTTTCTTGTACAAATAGCCGACTATTTCAGATCACACCTATATAGTTAGGATGATCTTAGCTTTCGAAGTAATATGTCCTCCTACCCATTAACCCCATAACACGCTTGCCGGACATGGATCACTGGTTCATTTTGTAGTACCCTGATGTACAAATAGCTTAAAACTCTGAAATTCGCACCACAATGTAGGCGGGATGATCTTAGCTGTATACAACATATCCCTCTACACCGGATTTAATCGTACTACCTGAAAATGTAGGGCGCATCACAACTATATGGGTCTGATGTTCGAATTTCGAACCCGAAATTCGAATTGCATCGAAATAGCGCCTCATCGGAGTCGGATCTCATCAATTTGGTTTCGATGATCCTAGTGAGGATATGGAGATCACATTACTCCAAGATGGGTGGGATTATCTCTGCTTTATAATGAATTTATTCCTCCAACGACATGCCATTTAAGAAGCATGTTAAATTTTTAGAACTTGGCACAACGTACTTCCTTCTTGTACAAATAGCCTGCTATTTCAGATCACATCAAAACTATATAGGTGGGATGATCTTAGCTTTCGACGAAATATGTCCTACTACCCATTGGCCACTTTACAAGCTTCTCGAATATTAATCATTGTTTCTCACTGTAGTACCCTGATGTACAAATAGCTTGAAACTCTGCAAATCTCACCACAATGTAGGCGGGATGATCTTACATTTCGACGAAATTTGTCCTCTGACCCATTGGCCGCTTAACACGCTTGTCGAATATTAATCATTGTTTCTCACTGAAGTACGCTGATGTACAAATAGCTAGAAACTCGCAAAGTCTCACCACAATGTAGGTGGGATGATCTTAACTTTATACCAAATATATCCCTCTACACTGGATTTCATCGTACTACCTGAAAATGTAGGGCGCATCACAACAATATGGGTCTGATGCTCGAATTTCGAACACAAATTCGAGTCGCATCCAAATCGCGTGTCATCGGAGTCGGATCACAACAATATGGTTTCGATGATCCTAGTAAGCTTATCACTGGGTCTTACCCTACGGCCCTGATGAACAAATAGCATCAAATTCGAAGCATCAGAAGTACCATTGGCTAATTAACACGCTTGCCGAACATTAATCATTGGTTCTCCCTGTAGAGCCTGGAAGTACAATTAGCCTGATAGTCGAAGTCTCATCAAAATACGGGTGAGATGAACGTAGCTTGAGAATTTCATCTTTCTACCTGGAAAGCGAGGTCGCATCACAAAGATGCGGTCTGATGATCCAATTTTGAAACTGAAATTCGAGTTGCAACCAAATACCGAGAAATTGGAGTCGCATCACAATTTTGGTTTGATTATCCTACTTAGAAAACAGAGATCGCATCACATCGTTGAGAGGGTAGATCCTGTATTAATAGCCGGCTATTTGAGATCATATCAAGATATGGGTGGAACGATCCTAGCTTTAGACGAAATATATCCACACATCACAACTATATATGTGGGATGATCTTAGCTTTCGACAAAATATGTCCTACTACCCATTGGAAACTTAACAAGCTTCTCGAATATTAATCATAGTTTCTCAGTGTAGTACCCTGATGTACAAATAGCTGGAAACTCTGAAAGTCTCACCACAATGTAGGCGGGATGATCTAAGCTTTATACAAAATACATCCCTCTACATTGGATTTCATCGTACTACTTAAAATGTAGGGCGCATGACAACAATATGTTTTTGATGGTCGAATTTCGAACACGAATTATAGTCGAATCCAAATAGCGTGTCATCGGAGTCAGATCTCAACCATCTGGTTTGGATGATCCTAGTCAGCATATGGAGATCACATTACTTCAAGTTGGGTTGGATTATCCTTGCTTTAGAATGACTTTACCCCTCCTACGACATGCCACTTAAGAAACGTAGTGAATTTCAAAACTTAGTCACAACGTACTTCTTTCTTGTACAAATAGCCGACTACTTCAGATCACAACTATATAGGTGGGATGATCTTAGCTTTCGAAGAATTATGTCCTCCTACCCACTGGCCACTAAACCCGCTTGTCGAATATAAAACATTGTTTCTCACTGTAGTACCCTGATGTACTAATTGCTCAAAACTCTGGAAGTCTCACCACATTGTATCACTATGATGATCTTACCTTTATACAAAATATATCCCGCTACACTGGATTTCATCGAACTACTTAAAATGTAGGGCGCATGACAACAATATGGGTCTGATGATACAATCTCGAACCCGAAATTAATGTCGCATCCAAATAGCGTTTCATCGGAGTCGGATCTCAACAATATGGTTTCGATGATCCTAGATAGCTTATCGAGATCACATCACTTCAAGTTGGGTGGGATTATCCTTGCTTTAGAATTAATTTATCCCTCCAACGACATGCCAATTAAGAACCAATTGAATTTTGAAAACTCGGTCACATCGTACTTCTTTCTTGTAGAAATAGCCCGCTAATTTAGATCAGATCACAACTAAGTTGGTGGGATGATCTTAGCATTCGACGAAATTTGTCCTCCCACCCGTTGGCCGCTGAACAAGCATGCCGGACAAGGTTCACTGGTTCACCCTATAGTGCCTAGATGTACAAATAGTTTGAAATTCGAAGTTTTATCAAATGAAGGGGTGGATGATTCGAGCTTTAGACGAAATGTATCTCTTTAATCATGTGCTACAATACGCTTGCCGAACATTGATCATTGGTTCTCCCTGTAGGCCACTACACACGCTTGTGAAATATTAATCATTGTTTCTCACTGTAGGGCCCTGATGTACAAATGGCTTAGAGCTCTCAAAGTCTCACCACAATGTATTCGGAATGATATTAGCTTTATACAAAATATATCCCTCTACACTGGATTTCATCGTACTACCTGAAAACGTAGGGCGCATCACAACAATATGGATCTGATGATACTATCTCGAACCCAAAATTAATGTCGCATCCAAATAGCGTCTCATCGGAGTCGGATCTCTACAATATGGTTTCGATGATCCTAGTCAGCATATCGAGATCACATTTCTTCAAGTTGGTTGGGATTATCCTTGCTTTAGAATGAATTTATCCCTCCAACGACATGCCATTTAAGAAGCATGTTGAATTTTGAAAACTTGGTCACAACGTACTTCTTTCTTGTACAAATAGCCGACTATTTCAGATCACACCTATATAGTTAGGATGATCTTAGCTTTCGAAGTAATATGTCCTCCTACCCATTAACCCCATAACACGCTTGCCGGACATGGATCACTGGTTCATTTTGTAGTACCCTGATGTACAAATAGCTTAAAACTCTGAAATTCGCACCACAATGTAGGCGGGATGATCTTAGCTGTATACAACATATCCCTCTACACCGGATTTAATCGTACTACCTGAAAATGTAGGGCGCATCACAACTATATGGGTCTGATGTTCGAATTTCGAACCCGAAATTCGAATTGCATCGAAATAGCGCCTCATCGGAGTCGGATCTCATCAATTTGGTTTCGATGATCCTAGTGAGGATATGGAGATCACATTACTCCAAGATGGGTGGGATTATCTCAGCTTTAGAATGAATTTATTCCTCCAACGACATGCCATTTAAGAAGCATGTTAAATTTTGAAAACTTGGCACAACGTACTTCTTTCTTGTACAAATAGCCTGCTATTTCAGATCACATCAAAACTATATAGGTGGGATGATCTTAGCTTTCGACGAAATATGTCCTACTACCCATTGGCCACTTAACAAGCTTCTCGAATATTAATCATTGTTTCTCACAGTAGTACCCTGATGTGCAAATAGCTTGAAACTCTGCAAATCTTACCACAATGTAGGCGGGATGATCTTACATTTCGATGAAATTTGTCCTCTGACCCATTGGCCGCTTAACACGCTTGTCGAATATTAATCATTGTTTCTCACTGAAGTACGCTGATGTACAAATAGCTAGAAACTCGCAAAGTCTCACCACAATGTAGGTGGGATGATCTTAACTTTATACCAAATATATCCCTCTACACTGGATTTCATTGTACTACCGGAAAATGTAGGGCGCATCACAACAATATGGATCTGATGATACAATCTCGGACCCAAAATTAATGTCGAATCCAAATAGCGCCTCATCGGAGTCGGATCTCAACAATATGGTTTCGATGATCCTAGTAAGATTATCACTGGGTCTCACCCTACTGCCCTGATGAACAAATAGCAAAAATTCGAAGCATCAGAAGTACCATTGGATAATTAACACGCTTGCCGAACATTAATCATTGGTTCTCCCTGTAGAGCCTGGAAGTACAATTAGCCTGATAGTCGAAGTCTCATCATAATACGGGTGAGATGAACGTAGCTTGAGAATTTCATCTTTCTACCTGGAAAGCGAGGTCGCATCACAAAGATGCGGTCTGATGATCCAATTTTGAAACTGAAATTCGAGTTGCAACCAAATACCGAGAAATTGGAGTCGCATCACAATTTGGGTTTGATTATCCTACTTAGAAAACAGAGATCGCATCACATCGTTGAGAGGGTAGACCCTGGATTAATAGCCGGCTATTTGAGATCATATCAAGATATGGGTGGAACGATCCTAGCTTTAGACGAAATATATCCACACATCACAACTATATAGGTGGGATGATCTTAGCTTTCGACAAAATATGTCCTACTACCCATTGGAAACTTAACAAGCTTCTCGAATATTAATCATAGTTTCTCAGTGTAGTACCCTGATGTACAAATAGCTGGAAACTCTGAAAGTCTCACCACAATGTAGGCGGGATGATCTAAGCTTTATACAAAATACATCCCTCTACATTGGATTTCATCGTACTACTTAAAATGTAGGGCGCATGACAACAATATGTTTTTGATGGTCGAATTTCGAACACGAATTATAGTCGAATCCAAATAGCGTGTCATCGGAGTCAGATCTCAACCATCTGGTTTGGATGATCCTAGTCAGCATATGGAGATCACATTACTTCAAGTTGGGTTGGATTATCCTTGCTTTAGAATGACTTTACCCCTCCTACGACATGCCACTTAAGAAACATAGTGAATTCTGAAAACTTAGTCACAACGTACTTCTTTCTTGTACAAATAGCCGACTACTTCAGATCACAACTATATAGGTGGGATGATCTTAGCTTTCGAAGAAATATGTCCTCCTACCCACTGGCCACTAAACCCGCTTGTCGAATATAAAACATTGTTTCTCACTGTAGTACCCTGATGTACTAATTGCTCAAAACTCTGGAAGTCTCACCACATTGTATCACTATGATGATCTTACCTTTATACAAAATATATCCCGCTACACTGGATTTCATCGAACTACTTAAAATGTAGGGCGCATGACAACAATATGGGTCTGATGATACAATCTCGAACCCGAAATTAATGTCGCATCCAAATAGCGTTTCATCGGAGTCGGATCTCAACAATATGGTTTCGATGATCCTAGATAGCTTATCGAGATCACATCACTTCAAGTTGGGTGGGATTATCCTTGCTTTAGAATTAATTTATCCCTCCAACGACATGCCAATTAAGAACCAATTGAATTTTGAAAACTCGGTCACATCGTACTTCTTTCTTGTAGAAATAGCCCGCTAATTTAGATCAGATCACAACTAAGTTGGTGGGATGATCTTAGCATTCGACGAAATTTGTCCTCCCACCCGTTGGCCGCTGAACAAGCATGCCGGACAAGGTTCACTGGTTCACCCTATAGTGCCTAGATGTACAAATAGTTTGAAATTCGAAGTTTTATCAAATGAAGGGGTGGATGATTCGAGCTTTAGACGAAATGTATCTCTTTAATCATGTGCTACAATACGCTTGCCGAACATTGATCATTGGTTCTCCCTGTAGGCCACTACACACGCTTGTGAAATATTAATCATTGTTTCTCACTGTAGGGCCCTGATGTACAAATGGCTTAGAGCTCTCAAAGTCTCACCACAATGTATTCGGAATGATATTAGCTTTATACAAAATATATCCCTCTACACTGGATTTCATCGTACTACCTGAAAACGTAGGGCGCATCACAACAATATGGATCTGATGATACTATCTCGAACCCAAAATTAATGTCGCATCCAAATAGCGTCTCATCGGAGTCGGATCTCTACAATATGGTTTCGATGATCCTAGTCAGCATATCGAGATCACATTTCTTCAAGTTGGTTGGGATTATCCTTGCTTTAGAATGAATTTATCCCTCCAACGACATGCCATTTAAGAAGCATGTTGAATTTTGAAAACTTGGTCACAACGTACTTCTTTCTTGTACAAATAGCCGACTATTTCAGATCACACCTATATAGTTAGGATGATCTTAGCTTTCGAAGTAATATGTCCTCCTACCCATTAACCCCATAACACGCTTGCCGGACATGGATCACTGGTTCATTTTGTAGTACCCTGATGTACAAATAGCTTAAAACTCTGAAATTCGCACCACAATGTAGGCGGGATGATCTTAGCTGTATACAACATATCCCTCTACACCGGATTTAATCGTACTACCTGAAAATGTAGGGCGCATCACAACTATATGGGTCTGATGTTCGAATTTCGAACCCGAAATTCGAATTGCATCGAAATAGCGCCTCATCGGAGTCGGATCTCATCAATTTGGTTTCGATGATCCTAGTGAGGATATGGAGATCACATTACTCCAAGATGGGTGGGATTATCTCTGCTTTATAATGAATTTATTCCTCCAACGACATGCCATTTAAGAAGCATGTTAAATTTTTAGAACTTGGCACAACGTACTTCCTTCTTGTACAAATAGCCTGCTATTTCAGATCACATCAAAACTAAATAGGTGGGATGATCTTAGCTTTCGACGAAATATGTCCTACTACCCATTGGCCACTTTACAAGCTTCTCGAATATTAATCATTGTTTCTCACTGTAGTACCCTGATGTACAAATAGCTTGAAACTCTGCAAATCTCACCACAATGTAGGCGGGATGATCTTACATTTCGACGAAATTTGTCCTCTGACCCATTGGCCGCTTAACACGCTTGTCGAATATTAATCATTGTTTCTCACTGAAGTACGCTGATGTACAAATAGCTAGAAACTCGCAAAGTCTCACCACAATGTAGGTGGGATGATCTTAACTTTATACCAAATATATCCCTCTACACTGGATTTCATTGTACTACCGGAAAATGTAGGGCGCATCACAACAATATGGATCTGATGATACAATCTCGGACCCAAAATTAATGTCGAATCCAAATAGCGCCTCATCGGAGTCGGATCTCAACAATATGGTTTCGATGATCCTAGTAAGCTTATCACTGGGTCTCACCCTACTGCCCTGATGAACAAATAGCATCAAATTCGAAGCATCAGAAGTACCATTGGATAATTAACACGCTTGCCGAACATTAATCATTGGTTCTCCCTGTAGAGCCTGGAAGTACAATTAGCCTGATAGTCGAAGTCTCATCAAAATACGGGTGAGATGAACGTAGCTTGAGAATTTCATCTTTCTACCTGGAAAGCGAGGTCGCATCACAAAGATGCGGTCTGATGATCCAATTTTGAAACTGAAATTCGAGTTGCAACCAAATACCGAGAAATTGGAGTCGCATCACAATTTTGGTTTGATTATCCTACTTAGAAAACAGAGATCGCATCACATCGTTGAGAGGGTAGATCCTGTATTAATAGCCGGCTATTTGAGATCATATCAAGATATGGGTGGAACGATCCTAGCTTTAGACGAAATATATCCACACATCACAACTATATATGTGGGATGATCTTAGCTTTCGACAAAATATGTCCTACTACCCATTGGAAACTTAACAAGCTTCTCGAATATTAATCATAGTTTCTCAGTGTAGTACCCTGATGTACAAATAGCTGGAAACTCTGAAAGACTCACCACAATGTAGGCGGGATGATCTAAGCGTTATACAAAATATATCCCTCTACATTGGATTTCATCGTACTACTTAAAATGTAGGGCGCATGACAACAATATGTTTTTGATGGTCGAATTTCGAACACGAATTATAGTCGAATCCCAATAGCGTGTCATCGGAGTCAGATCTCAACCATCTGGTTTGGATGATACTAGTCAGCATATGGAGATCACATTACTTCAAGTTGGGTTGGATTATCCTTGCTTTAGAATGACTTTACCCCTCCTACGACATGCCACTTAAGAAACGTAGTGAATTTCAAAACTTAGTCACAACGTACTTCTTTCTTGTACAAATAGCCGACTACTTCAGATCACAACTATATAGGTGGGATGATCTTAGCTTTCGAAGAATTATGTCCTCCTACCCACTGGCCACTAAACCCGCTTGTCGAATATAAAACATTGTTTCTCACTGTAGTACCCTGATGTACTAATTGCTCAAAACTCTGGAAGTCTCACCACATTGTATCACTATGATGATCTTACCTTTATACAAAATATATCCCGCTACACTGGATTTCATCGAACTACTTAAAATGTAGGGCGCATGACAACAATATGGGTCTGATGATACAATCTCGAACCCGAAATTAATGTCGCATCCAAATAGCGTTTCGTCGGAGTCGGATCTCAACAATATGGTTTCGATGATCCTAGATAGCTTATCGAGATCACATCACTTCAAGTTGGGTGGGATTATCCTTGCTTTAGAATGAATTTATCCCTCCAACGACATGCCATTTAAGAACCAATTGAATTTTGAAAACTCGGTCACATCGTACTTCTTTCTTGTAGAAATAGCCTGCTAATTTAGATCAGATCACAACTAAGTTGGTGGGATGATCTTAGCATTCGACGAAATTTGTCCTCCCACCCGTTGGCCGCTGAACAAGCATGCCGGACAAGGTTCACTGGTTCACCCTATAGTGCCTAGATGTACAAATAGTTTGAAATTCGAAGTTTTATCAAATGAAGGGGTGGATGATTCGAGCTTTAGACGAAATGTATCTCTTTAATCATGTGCTACAATACGCTTGCCGAACATTGATCATTGGTTCTCCCCGTAGGCCACTCAACACTCTTGTGAAGTATTAATCATTGTTTCTCACTGTAGGGCCCTGATGTACAAATGGCTTAGAGCTCTCAAAGTCTCACCACAATGTATTCGGAATGATCTTAGCTTTATACAAAATATATCCCTCTACACTGGATTTCATCGTACTACCTGAAAACGTAGGGCGCATCACAACAATATGGATCTGATGATACTATCTCGAACCCAAAATTAATGTCGCATCTAAATAGCGTCTCATCGGAGTCGGATCTCTACAATATGGTTTCGATGATCCTAGTCAGCATATCGAGATCACATTTCTTCAAGTTGGTTGGGATTATCCTTGCTTTAGAATGAATTTATCCCTCCAACGACATGCCATTTAAGAAGCATGTTGAATTTTGAAAACTTGGTCACAACGTACTTCTTTCTTGTACAAATAGCCGACTATTTCAGATCACAACTATATAGTTGGGATGATCTTAGCTTTCGAAGTAATATGTCCTCCTACCCATTGACCCCATAACACGCTTGCCGGACATGGATCACTGGTTCATTTTGTAGTACCCTGATGTACAAATAGCTTAAAACTCTGAAATTCGCACCACAATGTAGGCGGGATGATCTTAGCTGTATACAACATATCCCTCTACACCGGATTTAATCGTACTACCTGAAAATGTAGGGCGCATCACAACTATATGGGTCTGATGTTCGAATTTCGAACCCGAAATTCGAATTGCATCGAAATAGCGCCTCATCGGAGTCGGATCTCATCAATTTGGTTTCGATGATCCTAGTGAGGATATGGAGATCACATTACTCCAAGATGGGTGGGATTATCTCAGCTTTAGAATGAATTTATTCCTCCAACGACATGCCATTTAAGAAGCATGTTAAATTTTGAAAACTTGGCACAACGTACTTCTTTCTTGTACAAATAGCCTGCTATTTCAGATCACATCAAAACTATATAGGTGGGATGATCTTAGCTTTCGACGAAATATGTCCTACTACCCATTGGCCACTTAACAAGCTTTTCGAATATTAATCATTGTTTCTCACTGTAGTACCCTGCTGTACAAATAGCTTGAATCTCTGCAAATCTCACCACAATGTAGGCGGGATGATCTTACATTTCGACGAAATTTGTCCTCTGACCCATTGGCCGCTTAACACGCTTGTCTTATATTAATCATTGTTTCTCACTGAAGTACGCTGATGTACAAATAGCTAGAAACTCGGAAAGTCTCACCACAATGTAGTCGGGATGATCTTAACTTTATACCAAATATATCCCTCTACACTGGATTTCATTGTACTACCGGAAAATGTAGGGCGCATCACAACAATATGGATCTGATGATACAATCTCGGACCCAAAATTAATGTCGAATCCAAATAGCGCCTCATCGGAGTCGGATCTCAACAATATGGTTTCGATGATCCTAGTAAGATTATCACTGGGTCTCACCCTACTGCCCTGATGAACAAATAGCAAAAATTCGAAGCATCAGAAGTACCATTGGCTAATTAACACGCTTGCCGAACATTAATCATTGGTTCTCCCTGTAGAGCCTGGAAGTACAATTAGCCTGATAGTCGAAGTCTCATCATAATACGGGTGAGATGAACGTAGCTTGAGAATTTCATCTTTCTACCTACCTGGAAAGCGAGGTCGCATCACAAAGATGCGGTCTGATGATCCAATTTTGAAACTGAAATTCGAGTTGCAACCAAATACCGAGAAATTGGAGTCGCATCACAATTTGGGTTTGATTATCCTACTTACAGAACAGAGATCGCATCACATCGTTGAGAGGGTAGATCCTGGATTAATAGCCGGCTATTTGAGATCATATCAAGATATGGGTGGAACGATCCTAGCTTTAGACGAAATATATCCACACATCACAACTATATAGGTGGGATGATCTTAGCTTTCGACAAAATATGTCCTACTACCCATTGGAAACTTAACAAGCTTCTCGAATATTAATCATAGTTTCTCAGTGTAGTACCCTGATGTACAAATAGCTGGAAACTCTGAAAGTCTCACCACAATGTAGGCGGGATGATCTAAGCTTTATACAAAATACATCCCTCTACATTGGATTTCATCGTACTACTTAAAATGTAGGGCGCATGACAACAATATGTTTTTGATGGTCGAATTTCGAACACGAATTATAGTCGAATCCAAATAGCGTGTCATCGGAGTCAGATCTCAACCATCTGGTTTGGATGATCCTAGTCAGCATATGGAGATCACATTACTTCAAGTTGGGTTGGATTATCCTTGCTTTAGAATGACTTTACCCCTCCTACGACATGCCACTTAAGAAACATAGTGAATTCTGAAAACTTAGTCACAACGTACTTCTTTCTTGTACAAATAGCCGACTACTTCAGATCACAACTATATAGGTGGGATGATCTTAGCTTTCGAAGAAATATGTCCTCCTACCCACTGGCCACTAAACCCGCTTGTCGAATATAAAACATTGTTTCTCACTGTAGTACCCTGATGTACTAATTGCTCAAAACTCTGGAAGTCTCACCACATTGTATCACTATGATGATCTTACCTTTATACAAAATATATCCCGCTACACTGGATTTCATCGAACTACTTAAAATGTAGGGCGCATGACAACAATATGGGTCTGATGATACAATCTCGAACCCGAAATTAATGTCGCATCCAAATAGCGTTTCATCGGAGTCGGATCTCAACAATATGGTTTCGATGATCCTAGATAGCTTATCGAGATCACATCACTTCAAGTTGGGTGGGATTATCCTTGCTTTAGAATTAATTTATCCCTCCAACGACATGCCAATTAAGAAAAAATTGATTTTTGAAAACTCGGTCACATCGTACTTCTTTCTTGTAGAAATAGCCCGCTAATTTAGATCAGATCACAACTAAGTTGGTGGGATGATCTTAGCATTCGACGAAATTTGTCCTCCCACCCGTTGGCCGCTGAACAAGCATGCCGGACAAGGTTCACTGGTTCACCCTATAGTGCCTAGATGTACAAATAGTTTGAAATTCGAAGTTTTATCAAATGAAGGGGTGGATGATTCGAGCTTTAGACGAAATGTATCTCTTTAATCATGTGCTACAATACGCTTGCCGAACATTGATCATTGGTTCTCCCTGTAGGCCACTACACACGCTTGTGAAATATTAATCATTGTTTCTCACTGTAGGGCCCTGATGTACAAATGGCTTAGAGCTCTCAAAGTCTCACCACAATGTATTCGGAATGATATTAGCTTTATACAAAATATATCCCTCTACACTGGATTTCATCGTACTACCTGAAAACGTAGGGCGCATCACAACAATATGGATCTGATGATACTATCTCGAACCCAAAATTAATGTCGCATCTAAATAGCGTCTCATCGGAGTCGGATCTCTACAATATGGTTTCGATGATCCTAGTCAGCATATCGAGATCACATTTCTTCAAGTTGGTTGGGATTATCCTTGCTTTAGAATGAATTTATCCCTCCAACGACATGCCATTTAAGAAGCATGTTGAATTTTGAAAACTTGGTCACAACGTACTTCTTTCTTGTACAAATAGCCGACTATTTCAGATCACACCTATATAGTTAGGATGATCTTAGCTTTCGAAGTAATATGTCCTCCTACCCATTAACCCCATAACACGCTTGCCGGACATGGATCACTGGTTCATTTTGTAGTACCCTGATGTACAAATAGCTTAAAACTCTGAAATTCGCACCACAATGTAGGCGGGATGATCTTAGCTGTATACAACATATCCCTCTACACCGGATTTAATCGTACTACCTGAAAATGTAGGGCGCATCACAACTATATGGGTCTGATGTTCGAATTTCGAACCCGAAATTCGAATTGCATCGAAATAGCGCCTCATCGGAGTCGGATCTCATCAATTTGGTTTCGATGATCCTAGTGAGGATATGGAGATCACATTACTCCAAGATGGGTGGGATTATCTCTGCTTTATAATGAATTTATTCCTCCAACGACATGCCATTTAAGAAGCATGTTAAATTTTTAGAACTTGGCACAACGTACTTCCTTCTTGTACAAATAGCCTGCTATTTCAGATCACATCAAAACTATATAGGTGGGATGATCTTAGCTTTCGACGAAATATGTCCTACTACCCATTGGCCACTTTACAAGCTTCTCGAATATTAATCATTGTTTCTCACTGTAGTACCCTGATGTACAAATAGCTTGAAACTCTGCAAATCTCACCACAATGTAGGCGGGATGATCTTACATTTCGACGAAATTTGTCCTCTGACCCATTGGCCGCTTAACACGCTTGTCGAATATTAATCATTGTTTCTCACTGAAGTACGCTGATGTACAAATAGCTAGAAAATCGGAAAGTCTCACCACAATGTAGGCGGGATGATCTTAACTTTATACCAAATATATCCCTCTACACTGGATTTCATTGTACTACCGGAAAATGTAGGGCGCATCACAACAATAT
The DNA here is from genome assembly GCA_030762985.1 of Adelphocoris suturalis. Classification (NCBI taxonomy): domain Eukaryota; kingdom Metazoa; phylum Arthropoda; class Insecta; order Hemiptera; family Miridae; genus Adelphocoris; species Adelphocoris suturalis. The sequence continues at coordinate 31,802,157 of CM061042.1, forward strand.
GGATCTGATGATACAATCTCGGACCCAAAATTAATGTCGAATCCAAATAGCGCCTCATCGGAGTCGGATCTCAACAATATGGTTTCGATGATCCTAGTAAGCTTATCACTGGGTCTCACCCTACTGCCCTGATGAACAAATAGCATCAAATTCGAAGCATCAGAAGTACCATTGGCTAATTAACACGCTTGCCGAACATTAATCATTGGTTCTCCCTGTAGAGCCTGGAAGTACAATTAGCCTGATAGTCGAAGTCTCATCATAATACGGGTGAGATGAACGTAGCTTGAGAATTTCATCTTTCTACCTACCTGGAAAGCGAGGTCGCATCACAAAGATGCGGTCTGATGATCCAATTTTGAAACTGAAATTCGAGTTGCAACCAAATACCGAGAAATTGGAGTCGCATCACAATTTGGGTTTGATTATCCTACTTAGAAAACAGAGATCGCATCACATCGTTGAGAGGGTAGACCCTGGATTAATAGCCGGCTATTTGAGATCATATCAAGATATGGGTGGAACGATCCTAGCTTTAGACGAAATATATCCACACATCACAACTATATAGGTGGGATGATCTTAGCTTTCGACAAAATATGTCCTACTACCCATTGGAAACTTAACAAGCTTCTCGAATATTAATCATAGTTTCTCAGTGTAGTACCCTGATGTACAAATAGCTGGAAACTCTGAAAGTCTCACCACAATGTAGGCGGGATGATCTAAGCTTTATACAAAATACATCCCTCTACATTGGATTTCATCGTACTACTTAAAATGTAGGGCGCATGACAACAATATGTTTTTGATGGTCGAATTTCGAACACGAATTATAGTCGAATCCAAATAGCGTGTCATCGGAGTCAGATCTCAACCATCTGGTTTGGATGATCCTAGTCAGCATATGGAGATCACATTACTTCAAGTTGGGTTGGATTATCCTTGCTTTAGAATGACTTTACCCCTCCTACGACATGCCACTTAAGAAACATAGTGAATTCTGAAAACTTAGTCACAACGTACTTCTTTCTTGTACAAATAGCCGACTACTTCAGATCACAACTATATAGGTGGGATGATCTTAGCTTTCGAAGAAATATGTCCTCCTACCCACTGGCCACTAAACCCGCTTGTCGAATATAAAACATTGTTTCTCACTGTAGTACCCTGATGTACTAATTGCTCAAAACTCTGGAAGTCTCACCACATTGTATCACTATGATGATCTTACCTTTATACAAAATATATCCCGCTACACTGGATTTCATCGAACTACTTAAAATGTAGGGCGCATGACAACAATATGGGTCTGATGATACAATCTCGAACCCGAAATTAATGTCGCATCCAAATAGCGTTTCATCGGAGTCGGATCTCAACAATATGGTTTCGATGATCCTAGATAGCTTATCGAGATCACATCACTTCAAGTTGGGTGGGATTATCCTTGCTTTAGAATTAATTTATCCCTCCAACGACATGCCAATTAAGAAAAAATTGATTTTTGAAAACTCGGTCACATCGTACTTCTTTCTTGTAGAAATAGCCCGCTAATTTAGATCAGATCACAACTAAGTTGGTGGGATGATCTTAGCATTCGACGAAATTTGTCCTCCCACCCGTTGGCCGCTGAACAAGCATGCCGGACAAGGTTCACTGGTTCACCCTATAGTGCCTAGATGTACAAATAGTTTGAAATTCGAAGTTTTATCAAATGAAGGGGTGGATGATTCGAGCTTTAGACGAAATGTATCTCTTTAATCATGTGCTACAATACGCTTGCCGAACATTGATCATTGGTTCTCCCTGTAGGCCACTACACACGCTTGTGAAATATTAATCATTGTTTCTCACTGTAGGGCCCTGATGTACAAATGGCTTAGAGCTCTCAAAGTCTCACCACAATGTATTCGGAATGATATTAGCTTTATACAAAATATATCCCTCTACACTGGATTTCATCGTACTACCTGAAAACGTAGGGCGCATCACAACAATATGGATCTGATGATACTATCTCGAACCCAAAATTAATGTCGCATCCAAATAGCGTCTCATCGGAGTCGGATCTCTACAATATGGTTTCGATGATCCTAGTCAGCATATCGAGATCACATTTCTTCAAGTTGGTTGGGATTATCCTTGCTTTAGAATGAATTTATCCCTCCAACGACATGCCATTTAAGAAGCATGTTGAATTTTGAAAACTTGGTCACAACGTACTTCTTTCTTGTACAAATAGCCGACTATTTCAGATCACACCTATATAGTTAGGATGATCTTAGCTTTCGAAGTAATATGTCCTCCTACCCATTAACCCCATAACACGCTTGCCGGACATGGATCACTGGTTCATTTTGTAGTACCCTGATGTACAAATAGCTTAAAACTCTGAAATTCGCACCACAATGTAGGCGGGATGATCTTAGCTGTATACAACATATCCCTCTACACCGGATTTAATCGTACTACCTGAAAATGTAGGGCGCATCACAACTATATGGGTCTGATGTTCGAATTTCGAACCCGAAATTCGAATTGCATCGAAATAGCGCCTCATCGGAGTCGGATCTCATCAATTTGGTTTCGATGATCCTAGTGAGGATATGGAGATCACATTACTCCAAGATGGGTGGGATTATCTCTGCTTTATAATGAATTTATTCCTCCAACGACATGCCATTTAAGAAGCATGTTAAATTTTTAGAACTTGGCACAACGTACTTCCTTCTTGTACAAATAGCCTGCTATTTCAGATCACATCAAAACTAAATAGGTGGGATGATCTTAGCTTTCGACGAAATATGTCCTACTACCCATTGGCCACTTTACAAGCTTCTCGAATATTAATCATTGTTTCTCACTGTAGTACCCTGATGTACAAATAGCTTGAAACTCTGCAAATCTCACCACAATGTAGGCGGGATGATCTTACATTTCGACGAAATTTGTCCTCTGACCCATTGGCCGCTTAACACGCTTGTCGAATATTAATCATTGTTTCTCACTGAAGTACGCTGATGTACAAATAGCTAGAAACTCGCAAAGTCTCACCACAATGTAGGTGGGATGATCTTAACTTTATACCAAATATATCCCTCTACACTGGATTTCATCGTACTACCTGAAAATGTAGGGCGCATCACAACAATATGGGTCTGATGCTCGAATTTCGAACACAAATTCGAGTCGCATCCAAATCGCGTGTCATCGGAGTCGGATCACAACAATATGGTTTCGATGATCCTAGTAAGCTTATCACTGGGTCTTACCCTACGGCCCTGATGAACAAATAGCATCAAATTCGAAGCATCAGAAGTACCATTGGATAATTAACACGCTTGCCGAACATTAATCATTGGTTCTCCCTGTAGAGCCTGGAAGTACAATTAGCCTGATAGTCGAAGTCTCATCAAAATACGGGTGAGATGAACGTAGCTTGAGAATTTCATCTTTCTACCTGGAAAGCGAGGTCGCATCACAAAGATGCGGTCTGATGATCCAATTTTGAAACTGAAATTCGAGTTGCAACCAAATACCGAGAAATTGGAGTCGCATCACAATTTTGGTTTGATTATCCTACTTAGAAAACAGAGATCGCATCACATCGTTGAGAGGGTAGATCCTGTATTAATAGCCGGCTATTTGAGATCATATCAAGATATGGGTGGAACGATCCTAGCTTTAGACGAAATATATCCACACATCACAACTATATATGTGGGATGATCTTAGCTTTCGACAAAATATGTCCTACTACCCATTGGAAACTTAACAAGCTTCTCGAATATTAATCATAGTTTCTCAGTGTAGTACCCTGATGTACAAATAGCTGGAAACTCTGAAAGTCTCACCACAATGTAGGCGGGATGATCTAAGCTTTATACAAAATACATCCCTCTACATTGGATTTCATCGTACTACTTAAAATGTAGGGCGCATGACAACAATATGTTTTTGATGGTCGAATTTCGAACACGAATTATAGTCGAATCCAAATAGCGTGTCATCGGAGTCAGATCTCAACCATCTGGTTTGGATGATCCTAGTCAGCATATGGAGATCACATTACTTCAAGTTGGGTTGGATTATCCTTGCTTTAGAATGACTTTACCCCTCCTACGACATGCCACTTAAGAAACATAGTGAATTCTGAAAACTTAGTCACAACGTACTTCTTTCTTGTACAAATAGCCGACTACTTCAGATCACAACTATATAGGTGGGATGATCTTAGCTTTCGAAGAAATATGTCCTCCTACCCACTGGCCACTAAACCCGCTTGTCGAATATAAAACATTGTTTCTCACTGTAGTACCCTGATGTACTAATTGCTCAAAACTCTGGAAGTCTCACCACATTGTATCACTATGATGATCTTACCTTTATACAAAATATATCCCGCTACACTGGATTTCATCGAACTACTTAAAATGTAGGGCGCATGACAACAATATGGGTCTGATGATACAATCTCGAACCCGAAATTAATGTCGCATCCAAATAGCGTTTCATCGGAGTCGGATCTCAACAATATGGTTTCGATGATCCTAGATAGCTTATCGAGATCACATCACTTCAAGTTGGGTGGGATTATCCTTGCTTTAGAATTAATTTATCCCTCCAACGACATGCCAATTAAGAAAAAATTGAATTTTGAAAACTCGGTCACATCGTACTTCTTTCTTGTAGAAATAGCCCGCTAATTTAGATCAGATCACAACTAAGTTGGTGGGATGATCTTAGCATTCGACGAAATTTGTCCTCCCACCCGTTGGCCGCTGAACAAGCATGCCGGACAAGGTTCACTGGTTCACCCTATAGTGCCTAGATGTACAAATAGTTTGAAATTCGAAGTTTTATCAAATGAAGGGGTGGATGATTCGAGCTTTAGACGAAATGTATCTCTTTAATCATGTGCTACAATACGCTTGCCGAACATTGATCATTGGTTCTCCCTGTAGGCCACTACACACGCTTGTGAAATATTAATCATTGTTTCTCACTGTAGGGCCCTGATGTACAAATGGCTTAGAGCTCTCAAAGTCTCACCACAATGTATTCGGAATGATATTAGCTTTATACAAAATATATCCCTCTACACTGGATTTCATCGTACTACCTGAAAACGTAGGGCGCATCACAACAATATGGATCTGATGATACTATCTCGAACCCAAAATTAATGTCGCATCTAAATAGCGTCTCATCGGAGTCGGATCTCTACAATATGGTTTCGATGATCCTAGTCAGCATATCGAGATCACATTTCTTCAAGTTGGTTGGGATTATCCTTGCTTTAGAATGAATTTATCCCTCCAACGACATGCCATTTAAGAAGCATGTTGAATTTTGAAAACTTGGTCACAACGTACTTCTTTCTTGTACAAATAGCCGACTATTTCAGATCACACCTATATAGTTAGGATGATCTTAGCTTTCGAAGTAATATGTCCTCCTACCCATTAACCCCATAACACGCTTGCCGGACATGGATCACTGGTTCATTTTGTATTACCCTGATGTACAAATAGCTTAAAACTCTGAAAGTCGCACCACAATGTACGCGGGATGATCTTAGCTGTATACAACATATCCCTCTACACCGGATTTAATCGTACTACCTGAAAATGTAGGGCGCATCACAACTATATGGGTCTGATGTTCGAATTTCGAACCCGAAATTCGAATTGCATCGAAATAGCGCCTCATCGGAGTCGGATCTCATCAATTTGGTTTCGATGATCCTAGTGAGGATATGGAGATCACATTACTCCAAGATGGGTGGGATTATCTCTGCTTTATAATGAATTTATTCCTCCAACGACATGCCATTTAAGAAGCATGTTAAATTTTTAGAACTTGGCACAACGTACTTCCTTCTTGTACAAATAGCCTGCTATTTCAGATCACATCAAAACTATATAGGTGGGATGATCTTAGCTTTCGACGAAATATGTCCTACTACCCATTGGCCACTTAACAAGCTTCTCGAATATTAATCATTGTTTCTCACAGTAGTACCCTGATGTACAAATAGCTTGAAACTCTGCAAATCTTACCACAATGTAGGCGGGATGATCTTACATTTCGATGAAATTTGTCCTCTGACCCATTGGCCGCTTAACACGCTTGTCGAATATTAATCATTGTTTCTCACTGAAGTACGCTGATGTACAAATAGCTAGAAACTCGCAAAGTCTCACCACAATGTAGGTGGGATGATCTTAACTTTATACCAAATATATCCCTCTACACTGGATTTCATTGTACTACCGGAAAATGTAGGGCGCATCACAACAATATGGATCTGATGATACAATCTCGGACCCAAAATTAATGTCGAATCCAAATAGCGCCTCATCGGAGTCGGATCTCAACAATATGGTTTCGATGATCCTAGTAAGCTTATCACTGGGTCTCACCCTACTGCCCTGATGAACAAATAGCATCAAATTCGAAGCATCAGAAGTACCATTGGCTAATTAACACGCTTGCCGAACATTAATCATTGGTTCTCCCTGTAGAGCCTGGAAGTACAATTAGCCTGATAGTCGAAGTCTCATCAAAATACGGGTGAGATGAACGTAGCTTGAGAATTTCATCTTTCTACCTGGAAAGCGAGGTCGCATCACAAAGATGCGGTCTGATGATCCAATTTTGCAACTGAAATTCGAGTTGCAACCAAATACCGAGAAATTGGAGTCGCATCACAATTTGGGTTTGATTATCCTACTTACAGAACAGAGATCGCATCACATCGTTGAGAGGGTAGATCCTGGATTAATAGCCGGCTATTTGAGATCATATCAAGATATGGGTGGAACGATCCTAGCTTTAGACGAAATATATCCACACATCACAACTATATAGGTGGGATGATCTTAGCTTTCGACAAAATATGTCCTACTACCCATTGGAAACTTAACAAGCTTCTCGAATATTAATCATAGTTTCTCAGTGTAGTACCCTGATGTACAAATAGCTGGAAACTCTGAAAGTCTCACCACAATGTAGGCGGGATGATCTAAGCTTTATACAAAATACATCCCTCTACATTGGATTTCATCGTACTACTTAAAATGTAGGGCGCATGACAACAATATGTTTTTGATGGTCGAATTTCGAACACGAATTATAGTCGAATCCAAATAGCGTGTCATCGGAGTCAGATCTCAACCATCTGGTTTGGATGATCCTAGTCAGCATATGGAGATCACATTACTTCAAGTTGGGTTGGATTATCCTTGCTTTAGAATGACTTTACCCCTCCTACGACATGCCACTTAAGAAACATAGTGAATTCTGAAAACTTAGTCACAACGTACTTCTTTCTTGTACAAATAGCCGACTACTTCAGATCACAACTATATAGGTGGGATGATCTTAGCTTTCGAAGAAATATGTCCTCCTACCCACTGGCCACTAAACCCGCTTGTCGAATATAAAACATTGTTTCTCACTGTAGTACCCTGATGTACTAATTGCTCAAAACTCTGGAAGTCTCACCACAATGTATCACCACGATGATCTTACCTTTATACAAAATATATCCCGCTACACTGGATTTCATCGAACTACTTAAAATGTAGGGCGCATGACAACAATATGGGTCTGATGATACAATCTCGAACCCGAAATTAATGTCGCATCCAAATAGCGTTTCATCGGAGTCGGATCTCAACAATATGGTTTCGATGATCCTAGATAGCTTATCGAGATCACATCACTTCAAGTTGGGTGGGATTATCCTTGCTTTAGAATTAATTTATCCCTCCAACGACATGCCAATTAAGAAAAAATTGATTTTTGAAAACTCGGTCACATCGTACTTCTTTCTTGTAGAAATAGCCCGCTAATTTAGATCAGATCACAACTAAGTTGGTGGGATGATCTTAGCATTCGACGAAATTTGTCCTCCCACCCGTTGGCCGCTGAACAAGCATGCCGGACAAGGTTCACTGGTTCACCCTATAGTGCCTAGATGTACAAATAGTTTGAAATTCGAAGTTTTATCAAATGAAGGGGTGGATGATTCGAGCTTTAGACGAAATGTATCTCTTTAATCATGTGCTACAATACGCTTGCCGAACATTGATCATTGGTTCTCCCTGTAGGCCACTACACACGCTTGTGAAATATTAATCATTGTTTCTCACTGTAGGGCCCTGATGTACAAATGGCTTAGAGCTCTCAAAGTCTCACCACAATGTATTCGGAATGATCTTAGCTTTATACAAAATATATCCCTCTACACTGGATTTCATCGTACTACCTGAAAACGTAGGGCGCATCACAACAATATGGATCTGATGATACTATCTCGAACCCAAAATTAATGTCGCATCCAAATAGCGTCTCATCGGAGTCGGATCTCTACAATATGGTTTCGATGATCCTAGTCAGCATATCGAGATCACATTTCTTCAAGTTGGTTGGGATTTTCCTTGCTTTAGAATGAATTTATCCCTCCAACGACATGCCATTTAAGAAGCATGTTGAATTTTGAAAACTTGGTCACAACGTACTTCTTTCTTGTACAAATAGCCGACTATTTCAGATCACACCTATATAGTTAGGATGATCTTAGCTTTCGAAGTAATATGTCCTCCTACCCATTAACCCCATAACACGCTTGCCGGACATGGATCACTGGTTCATTTTGTAGTACCCTGATGTACAAATAGCTTAAAACTCTGAAATTCGCACCACAATGTAGGCGGGATGATCTTAGCTGTATACAACATATCCCTCTACACCGGATTTAATCGTACTACCTGAAAATGTAGGGCGCATCACAACTATATGGGTCTGATGTTCGAATTTCGAACCCGAAATTCGAATTGCATCGAAATAGCGCCTCATCGGAGTCGGATCTCATCAATTTGGTTTCGATGATCCTAGTGAGGATATGGAGATCACATTACTCCAAGATGGGTGGGATTATCTCTGCTTTATAATGAATTTATTCCTCCAACGACATGCCATTTAAGAAGCATGTTAAATTTTTAGAACTTGGCACAACGTACTTCCTTCTTGTACAAATAGCCTGCTATTTCAGATCACATCAAAACTAAATAGGTGGGATGATCTTAGCTTTCGACGAAATATGTCCTACTACCCATTGGCCACTTTACAAGCTTCTCGAATATTAATCATTGTTTCTCACTGTAGTACCCTGATGTACAAATAGCTTGAAACTCTGCAAATCTCACCACAATGTAGGCGGGATGATCTTACATTTCGACGAAATTTGTCCTCTGACCCATTGGCCGCTTAACACGCTTGTCGAATATTAATCATTGTTTCTCACTGAAGTACGCTGATGTACAAATAGCTAGAAACTCGCAAAGTCTCACCACAATGTAGGTGGGATGATCTTAACTTTATACCAAATATATCCCTCTACACTGGATTTCATCGTACTACCTGAAAATGTAGGGCGCATCACAACAATATGGGTCTGATGCTCGAATTTCGAACACAAATTCGAGTCGCATCCAAATCGCGTGTCATCGGAGTCGGATCACAACAATATGGTTTCGATGATCCTAGTAAGCTTATCACTGGGTCTCACCCTACTGCCCTGATGAACAAATAGCATCAAATTCGAAGCATCAGAAGTACCATTGGCTAATTAACACGCTTGCCGAACATTAATCATTGGTTCTCCCTGTAGAGCCTGGAAGTACAATTAGCCTGATAGTCGAAGTCTCATCATAATACGGGTGAGATGAACGTAGCTTGAGAATTTCATCTTTCTACCTGGAAAGCGAGGTCGCATCACAAAGATGCGGTCTGATGATCCAATTTTGCAACTGAAATTCGAGTTGCAACCAAATACCGAGAAATTGGAGTCGCATCACAATTTGGGTTTGATTATCCTACTTACAGAACAGAGATCGCATCACATCGTTGAGAGGGTAGATCCTGTATTAATAGCCGGCTATTTGAGATCATATCAAGATATGGGTGGAACGATCCTAGCTTTAGACGAAATATATCCACACATCACAACTATATATGTGGGATGATCTTAGCTTTCGACAAAATATGTCCTACTACCCATTGGAAACTTAACAAGCTTCTCGAATATTAATCATAGTTTCTCAGTGTAGTACCCTGATGTACAAATAGCTGGAAACTCTGAAAGTCTCACCACAATGTAGGCGGGATGATCTAAGCTTTATACAAAATACATCCCTCTACATTGGATTTCATCGTACTACTTAAAATGTAGGGCGCATGACAACAATATGTTTTTGATGGTCGAATTTCGAACACGAATTATAGTCGAATCCAAATAGCGTGTCATCGGAGTCAGATCTCAACCATCTGGTTTGGATGATCCTAGTCAGCATATGGAGATCACATTACTTCAAGTTGGGTTGGATTATCCTTGCTTTAGAATGACTTTACCCCTCCTACGACATGCCACTTAAGAAACATAGTGAATTCTGAAAACTTAGTCACAACGTACTTCTTTCTTGTACAAATAGCCGACTACTTCAGATCACAACTATATAGGTGGGATGATCTTAGCTTTCGAAGAAATATGTCCTCCTACCCACTGGCCACTAAACCCGCTTGTCGAATATAAAACATTGTTTCTCACTGTAGTACCCTGATGTACTAATTGCTCAAAACTCTGGAAGTCTCACCACATTGTATCACTATGATGATCTTACCTTTATACAAAATATATCCCGCTACACTGGATTTCATCGAACTACTTAAAATGTAGGGCGCATGACAACAATATGGGTCTGATGATACAATCTCGAACCCGAAATTAATGTCGCATCCAAATAGCGTTTCATCGGAGTCGGATCTCAACAATATGGTTTCGATGATCCTAGATAGCTTATCGAGATCACATCACTTCAAGTTGGGTGGGATTATCCTTGCTTTAGAATTAATTTATCCCTCCAACGACATGCCAATTAAGAAAAAATTGATTTTTGAAAACTCGGTCACATCGTACTTCTTTCTTGTAGAAATAGCCCGCTAATTTAGATCAGATCACAACTAAGTTGGTGGGATGATCTTAGCATTCGACGAAATTTGTCCTCCCACCCGTTGGCCGCTGAACAAGCATGCCGGACAAGGTTCACTGGTTCACCCTATAGTGCCTAGATGTACAAATAGTTTGAAATTCGAAGTTTTATCAAATGAAGGGGTGGATGATTCGAGCTTTAGACGAAATGTATCTCTTTAATCATGTGCTACAATACGCTTGCCGAACATTGATCATTGGTTCTCCCTGTAGGCCACTACACACGCTTGTGAAATATTAATCATTGTTTCTCACTGTAGGGCCCTGATGTACAAATGGCTTAGAGCTCTCAAAGTCTCACCACAATGTATTCGGAATGATATTAGCTTTATACAAAATATATCCCTCTACACTGGATTTCATCGTACTACCTGAAAACGTAGGGCGCATCACAACAATATGGATCTGATGATACTATCTCGAACCCAAAATTAATGTCGCATCCAAATAGCGTCTCATCGGAGTCGGATCTCTACAATATGGTTTCGATGATCCTAGTCAGCATATCGAGATCAATATGGTTTCATTTCTACAAGTTGGTTGGGATTATCCTTGCTTTAGAATGAATTTATCCCTCCAACGACATGCCATTTAAGAAGCATGTTGAATTTTGAAAACTTGGTCACAACGTACTTCTTTCTTGTACAAATAGCCGACTATTTCAGATCACACCTATATAGTTAGGATGATCTTAGCTTTCGAAGTAATATGTCCTCCTACCCATTAACCCCATAACACGCTTGCCGGACATGGATCACTGGTTCATTTTGTAGTACCCTGATGTACAAATAGCTTAAAACTCTGAAATTCGCACCACAATGTAGGCGGGATGATCTTAGCTGTATACAACATATCCCTCTACACCGGATTTAATCGTACTACCTGAAAATGTAGGGCGCATCACAACTATATGGGTCTGATGTTCGAATTTCGAACCCGAAATTCGAATTGCATCGAAATAGCGCCTCATCGGAGTCGGATCTCATCAATTTGGTTTCGATGATCCTAGTGAGGATATGGAGATCACATTACTCCAAGATGGGTGGGATTATCTCAGCTTTAGAATGAATTTATTCCTCCAACGACATGCCATTTAAGAAGCATGTTAAATTTTTAGAACTTGGCACAACGTACTTCCTTCTTGTACAAATAGCCTGCTATTTCAGATCACATCAAAACTAAATAGGTGGGATGATCTTAGCTTTCGACGAAATATGTCCTACTACCCATTGGCCACTTTACAAGCTTCTCGAATATTAATCATTGTTTCTCACTGTAGTACCCTGATGTACAAATAGCTTGAAACTCTGCAAATCTCACCACAATGTAGGCGGGATGATCTTACATTTCGACGAAATTTGTCCTCTGACCCATTGGCCGCTTAACACGCTTGTCGAATATTAATCATTGTTTCTCACTGAAGTACGCTGATGTACAAATAGCTAGAAACTCGCAAAGTCTCACCACAATGTAGGTGGGATGATCTTAACTTTATACCAAATATATCCCTCTACACTGGATTTCATCGTACTACCTGAAAATGTAGGGCGCATCACAACAATATGGGTCTGATGCTCGAATTTCGAACACAAATTCGAGTCGCATCCAAATCGCGTGTCATCGGAGTCGGATCACAACAATATGGTTTCGATGATCCTAGTAAGCTTATCACTGGGTCTTACCCTACGGCCCTGATGAACAAATAGCATCAAATTCGAAGCATCAGAAGTACCATTGGCTAATTAACACGCTTGCCGAACATTAATCATTGGTTCTCCCTGTAGAGCCTGGAAGTACAATTAGCCTGATAGTCGAAGTCTCATCAAAATACGGGTGAGATGAACGTAGCTTGAGAATTTCATCTTTCTACCTGGAAAGCGAGGTCGCATCACAAAGATGCGGTCTGATGATCCAATTTTGAAACTGAAATTCGAGTTGCAACCAAATACCGAGAAATTGGAGTCGCATCACAATTTTGGTTTGATTATCCTACTTAGAAAACAGAGATCGCATCACATCGTTGAGAGGGTAGATCCTGTATTAATAGCCGGCTATTTGAGATCATATCAAGATATGGGTGGAACGATCCTAGCTTTAGACGAAATATATCCACACATCACAACTATATATGTGGGATGATCTTAGCTTTCGACAAAATATGTCCTACTACCCATTGGAAACTTAACAAGCTTCTCGAATATTAATCATAGTTTCTCAGTGTAGTACCCTGATGTACAAATAGCTGGAAATTCTGAAAGTTTCACCACAATGTAGGCGGGATGATCTAAGCGTTATACAAAATATATCCCTCTACATTGGATTTCATCGTACTACTTAAAATGTAGGGCGCATGACAACAATATGTTTTTGATGGTCGAATTTCGAACACGAATTATAGTCGAATCCCAATAGCGTGTCATCGGAGTCAGATCTCAACCATCTGGTTTGGATGATACTAGTCAGCATATGGAGATCACATTACTTCAAGTTGGGTTGGATTATCCTTGCTTTAAAATGACTTTACCCCTCCTACGACATGCCACTTAAGAAACATAGTGAATTTTGAAAACTCAGTCACAACGTACTTCTTTCTTGTACAAATAGCCGACTACTTCAGATCACAACTATATAGGTGGGATGTTCTTAGCTTTCGAAGAAATATGTCCTCCTACCCACTGGCCACTAAACCCGCTTGTCGAATATAAAACATTGTTTCTCACTGTAGTACCCTGATGTACTAATTGCTCAAAACTCTGGAAGTCTCACCACAATGTATCACCACGATGATCTTACCTTTATACAAAATATATCCCGCTACACTGGATTTCATCGAACTACTTAAAATGTAGGGCGCATGACAACAATATGGGTCTGATGATACAATCTCGAACCCGAAATTAATGTCGCATCCAAATAGCGTTTCATCGGAGTCGGATCTCAACAATATGGTTTCGATGATCCTAGTTAGCTTATCGAGATCACATTACTTCAAGTTGGGTGGGATTATCCTTGCTTTAGAATGAATTTATCCCTCCAACGACATGCCATTTAAGAACCAATTGAATTTTGAAAACTCGGTCACATCGTACTTCTTTCTTGTAGAAATAGCCTGCTAATTTAGATCAGATCACAACTAAGTTGGTGGGATGATCTTAGCATTCGACGAAATTTGTCCTCCCACCCGTTGGCCGCTGAACAAGCATGCCGGACAAGGTTCACTGGTTCACCCTATAGTGCCTAGATGTACAAATAGTTTGAAATTCGAAGTTTTATCAAATGAAGGGGTGGATGATTCGAGCTTTAGACGAAATGTATCTCTTTAATCACGTGCTACAATACGCTTGCCGAACATTGATCATTGGTTCTCCCTGTAGGCCACTCAACACGCTTGTGAAATATTAATCATTGTTTCTCACTGTAGGGCCCTGATGTACAAATGGCTTAGAGCTCTCAAACTCTCACCACAATGTATTCGGAATGATCTTGGCTTTATACAAAATATATCCCTCTACACTGGATTTCATCGTACTACCTGAAAACGTAGGGCGCATCACAACAATATGGATCTGATGATACTATCTCGAACCCAAAATTAATGTCGCATCTAAATAGCGTCTCATCGGAGTCGGATCTCTACAATATGGTTTCGATGATCCTAGTCAGCATATCGAGATCACATTTCTTCAAGTTGGTTGGGATTATCCTTGCTTTAGAATGAATTTATCCCTCCAACGACATGCCATTTAAGAAGCATGTTGAATTTTGAAAACTTGGTCACAGCGTTTTTCTTTCTTGTACAAATAGCCGACTATTTCAGATCACAACTATATAGTTGGGATGATCTTAGCTTTCGAAGTAATATTTCCTCCTACCCATTGACCCCATAACACGCTTGCCGGACATGGATCACTGGTTCATTTTGTAGTACCCTGATGTACAAATAGCTTAAAACTCTGAAAGTCGCACCACAATGAAGGCGGGATGATCTAAGCTTTATACAAAATATATCCCTCTACATTGGATTTCATCATACTACTTAAAATGTAGGGCGCATGACAACAATATGTTTTTGATGGTCGAATTTCGAACACGAATTATAGTCGAATCCCAATAGCGTGTCATCGGAGTCAGATCTCAACCATCTGGTTTGGATGATACTAGTCAGCATATGGAGATCATATTACTTCAAGTTGGGTTGGATTATCCTTGCTTTAGAATGACTTTACCCCCCCTACGACATGCCACTTAAGAAACATAGTGAATTTTGAAAACTTATTCACAACGTACTTCTTTCTTGTACAAATAGAAGACTACTTCAGATCACAACTATATAGGTGGGATGATCTTAGCTTTCGAAGAAATATATTCTCCCACCCATTGGCCCCATAACACGCTTGCCGGACATGGATCACTGGTTCATTTTGTAGTACCCTGATGTACAAATAGCTTGAATCTCTGAAGGTCGCCCCACAATGTAGGCGGGTTGATTTTAGCTGTATACTACATATCCCTCTACACCGGATTTAATCGGACTACCTGAAATTGTAGGGTGCATCACAACTATATGGGTCTGATATTCGAATTTCGAACCCGAAATTCGAGTCGCATCCAAATAGCGCCTCATCGGAGTCGGATCTCATCAATTTGGTTTCGATGTCCCTAGTGAGGATATGGAGATCACATTACTTCAAGTTGGGTGGGATTATCCTAGCTTTAGAATGAATTTATTCCTCCAATGACATACCATTTAGGAAGTATGTTGGAATTTGAAAACTTGGCACAACGTACTTCTTTCTTGTACAAATAGCCTGCTATTACAGATCACATCACAATTATATAGGTGGGATGATCTTAGCATTCGACGAAATATGTCCTCCTACCTATTGGCCATTTAACACGCTTCTCGAATATTAATCAATGTTTCTTACAGTATTACCCTGATGTACAAATAGCTTGAAACTCTGAAAGTCTCACCACAATGTAGGCGGGATGATCCTAGCTTACACAAAATATATCCCTCTACATTGGATTTCATCGTACTACCTGAAAATATAGGGCTCATCGCAACAATAAACACACCGCAAAATTAATGTCTCATCCAAATAGCGTTGCATCGGAGTCGGATCTCAACAATATGGTTTCGATGATCCTAGTTAGCATATCGAGATCACAGTACTTCAAGTTGGGTGGGATTATCCTTGCTTTAGAATGAATTTATCCCTCTAACGACATGCCATTTAAGAACCAAGTTGAATTTTGAAAACGTATTCACATCGTACTTAATTCTTGTACAAATAGCCGACTACTTCAGATCACAACTATTTAGGTTGGATGATCCTAGCTTTCAAAGAAATATGTCCTCCTACCCATTGGCCCCTCTACACGCTTGCCGGACATAGATCACTGGTTCATTTTGTAGTACTCTGAGGTACAAATAGCTTGAAACTCTGAAAGTCGCACCACAATGTAGGCGGGATGATCTTAGCTATACACAAACTATATCCCTCTACACTGGATTTCATTGTACTACCTGAAAATGTAGGGCGCATCACAACAATATGGATCTGATGATACAATCTCGGACCCAAAATTAATGTCGAATCCAAATAGAGCCTCATCGGAGTCGGATCTCAACAATATGGTTTCGAAGATCCTAGTAAGCTTATCACTGGGTCTCACCCTACTGCCCTGATGATTAAATAGCATCAAATTCGAAGCATCAAAAGTACCATTGGCTAATTAACACGCTTGCCGAACATTAATCATAGGTTCTCCCTTTAGAGCCTGCAAGTACAATTAGCCTGATAGTCGAAGTCTCATCAAAATACGGGTGAGATGAACGTAGCTTGAGAATTTCATCTTTCTACCTGGAAAGCGAGGTCGCATCACAAAGATGCGGTCTGATGATCCAATTTTAAAACTGAAATTCGAGTTGCAACCAAATACCGAGAAATTGGAGTCGCATCACAATTTGGGTTTGATTATCCTACTTAGAAAACAGAGATCGCATCACATCGTTGAGAGGGTAGATCCTGGATTAATAGCCGGCTATTTGAGATCATATCAAGATATGGGTGGAACGACCCTAGCTTTAGACGAAATATATCCACACATCACAACTATATAGGTTGGATGATCTTAGCTTTCGACAAAATATGTCCTACTACCCATTGGAAACTTAGCAAGCTTCTCGAATATTAATCATAGTTTCTCAGTGTACAAATGGCTACAAATAGCTGGATACTCTGAAAGTCTCACCACAATGTAGGCGGGATGATCTAAGCTTTATTCAAAATATATCCCTCTACATTGGATTTCATCGTACTACTTAAAATGTAGGGCGCATGACAACAATATGTTTTTGATGGTCGAATTTCGAACACGAATTATAGTCGAATCCAAATAGCGTGTCATCGGAGTCAGATCTCAACCATCTGGTTTGGATGATCCTAGTCAGCATATGGAGATCACATTACTTCAAGTTGGGTTGGATTATCCTTGCTTTAGAATGAATTTATCCCTCCAACGACATGCCATTTAAGAAACATAGTGAATTTTGAAAACTTATTCACAACGTACTTCTTTCTTGTACAAATAGAAGACTACTTCAGATCACAACTATATAGGTGGGATGATCTTAGCTTTCGAAGGAATATGTCCTCCTACCCACTGGCCACTAAACCCGCTTGTCGAATATAAAACATTGTTTCTCACTGTAGTACCCTGATGTACTAATTGCTCAAAACTCTGGAAGTCTCACCACAATGTATCACCACGATGATCTTACCGTTATACAAAATATATCCCGCTACACTGGATTTCATCGAACTACTTAAAATGTAGGGCGCATGACAACAATATGGGTCTGATGATACAATCTCGAACCCGAAATTAATGTCGCATCCAAATAGCGTTTCGTCGGAGTCGGATCTCAACAATATGGTCTCGATGATCCTAGTTAGCTTATCGAGATCACATTACTTCAAGTTGGGTGGGATTATCCTTGCTTTAGAATGAATTTATCCCTCCAACGACATGCCATTTAAGAACCAATTGAATTTTGAAAACTCGGTCACATCGTACTTCTTTCTTGTAGAAATAGCCTGCTAATTTAGATCAGATCACAACTAAGTTGGTGGGATGATCTTAGCATTCGACGAAATTTGTCCTCCCACCCGTTGGCCGCTTAACAAGCTTCTCGAATATTAATCATTGTTTCTCACTGTAGTACCCTGTTGTACAAATAGCTAGAAACTCTGAAAGTCTCACCTCAATGTAGGCGGGATGATCCTAACTGTATACAAAATATATCCCTCTACACTGGATTTCATCGTACAACCTGAAAACGTAGGGCGCATCACAACAATATGGGTCTGATGCTCGAATTTCGAACACAAATTCGAGTCGCATCCAAATAGCGTGTCATCGGAGTCTGATCACAACCATCTGGTTTGGATGATCCTAGTTAGCATGTGGAGATCACATTACTTCAAGTTGGTTTGGATTATCCTTGCTTTAGAATGACTTTATCCCTCCAACGACATGCCACGTAAGGAACATAGTGAATTTTGAAAACTTGATCACAGCGTACTTCTTTCTTGTATGAATAGCCAACAACTTCAGATCACAACTATGTAGGTGGGATGATCTTAGCTTTCGATGAAACATGTCCTCCTACCCATTGGCCCCTTCACACGCTTGCCGGACATTGATCACTGGTTCATTCTGTAGTACCCTGATGTACATATAGCTAGAAACTCTGAAAGTCTCACCACAATGTAGGCGGGATGATCTTAGCTTTACTCAAAATAAATCCCTCTACACTGGATTTTGTCGTACTACCTGAAATGTAGGGCGCATCACAATAATATGGGTCTGATGATAGAATCTCGATCCCGAAATTCGAGTCGCTTCCAAATATGGTGTCATCTGTGTCGGATCTCAACCATCTGATTTGGACGATCCTAGTACGCATGTGGAGATCACATACATCAAGTTGAGTGGGATTATCCTTGCTTTAGAATGACTTTATCCCTCCAACGATATGCCACTTAAGAAACATAGTGAATTTTGAAAACTTGGTCGCAACGTACTTCTTTCTTGTATGAACAGCCGATTATTCAGATCACAACTATATATCACGTACTTCTTCTCCAGCCCGTTCTCTAGATTAAAATCGGCAATATGCGCGTCTCAACCATAATTAAATTCAATCAAGTGAAATTCGATTCAGCAACACTCAATTCGTCTCAGTTCTACCCTTACTTTATTTAATTTCATGTCATTTACTAATAAATATTCCCCCTCAGTCTTCTTACCACTCAGAACTTTCAGTGTCTCAAATCAAACATTTTTGTTTTCTTTTTTTTCTATCTTTTTTTCTCCAGAAGTTTCATTTCTTTTCGTTGGTTTCCGTCAACTTGATTCCTTTGTTTTTTTATGTAATAATGTAATTGGGTTCCCCCGTACAAATGTAAATAAATAAATAAATAAGTATAGGTGGGATGATCTTAGCTTTCGAAGAAATATGTCCTCCTACCCATTGGCCACTTAACACGCTTCTCGAATATTAATCATTGTTTCTCACTGTAGTAGTAGGGCGCATCACAACAATACGGGTCTGATGATACAATCTCAAGCCCGAAATTCCAGTCGCATCCAAATAGCATGTCATCGGAATCGGAATAGCTTGTCGGATCTCAACCTTGTGGTTTGGATGATCACACATGGTCACATCATACTTCTTTCTTGTAGAAATAGCCTTCTATTTTAGATCACATCACAACTATATAGGTGGGATGATCTTCGCTTTTGACGAAATTTGTCCTCCTCAACATATTAATTTCGAACACAAATTCGAGTCGCATCCAAATAGCGTGTCATCGGAGTCTCAACCACCTGGTTTTAATAATCCTAGTTAGCATGTGGAGATCACATTACTTCAAGTTGGGTTGGATTATCTTTGCTTTAGAATGACTATATCCCTCCAACGACATGCCACTAAAGAAACATATTGAATTTTGAAAACTTGGTCACAACGTACGTCTTTCTTGTACAAACAGCCGAAGACTTCAGATCACAACTATATAGATAGGTGGGATGATCTTAGCTTTCGAAGAAATATTTCCTCCTACCCATTGGCCCCATAACACGCTTGCCGGACATGATTCACTGGTTCATTTTGTAGTACCCTGATGTACAAATAGCTTGAAACTCTGAAAGTCTCACCACAATGTAGGCGGGATGATTTTAGCTGTATACAACATATCCCTCTACACCGGATTTAATCGTACTACCCGAAAATGTAGGGCGCATCACAACTATATGGGTCTGATATTCGAGTCGCATCCAAATAGCGCCTCATCGGAGTCGGATCTCATCAATTTGGTTTCGATGATCCTAGTGAGGATATGGAGATCATATTACTTCAAGTTGGGTGGGATTATCCTAGCTTTAGAATGAATTTATTCCTCCAACGACATGCCATTTAAGAAGCATGTTGAATTTTGAAAACTTGGCACAACGTACTTCTTTCTTATACAAATAGCCTGCTATTTCAGATCACATCACAACTATATAGATGGGATGATCTTAGCATTCGACGAAATATTTCCACCTACCCATTGGCCATTTAACACGCTTCTCGAATATTAATCATTGCTTCTTACTGTAGTACCCTGATGTACAAATAGCTTGAAACTCTGAAAGTTTTACCACAATGTAGGCGGGATGATCTTAGCTTTACACAAAATATATATCCCTCTACACTGGATTTCATCGTACTACCTTAAAATGTAGGGCGCATCACAACAATGTGGGTCTGATGATACAATCTCGAACCCGAAATTAATGTCGCATCCAAATAGCGTTTCATCGGAGTCGGATCTCAACAATATAGTTTCGATGATCCTAGTTAGCTTATGGAGATCACATTACTACAAGTTGGGTGGGATTATCCTTGCTTTAGAATGAATTAACTTAACACGCCGGACATTGATTACTGGGTCTCACCCTAGTGCCTTGATGAACAAATAGCCTCAAATACGAAGTATCATCGAAAGTATCATTGGCCACTTAACACGCTTGCGAACATCGATCATTGGTTCTCCCTGTAGAGCCTGGAAGTACAATTAGCCTGATAGTCGAAGTCTCATCAAAATACGGGTGAGATGAACGTAGCTTAAGAATTTCATCTTTCTTTCCTCGTGCCGGCCAAATTTTCAACACGAGGTATCATCGTGCTACTCGTGCTGCGAGGTCGCATCACAACGATACGGTCTGATGATCCAATTTTGAAACTGAAATTCGAGTAGCAACCAAATACCGGGAAATTGGAGTCGCATCACAATGTGGATTTGATTATCCTACTTAGAAAACAGAGATCGCATCACATGGTTGAGCGGGATGATCGTTGATTAATAGCCGGCTATTTGAGATCATATCAAGATATGGGTGGAACGATCCTAGCTTTAGACGAAATATATCCTCCTACCCATTGGCCACTTAACACGCTTGCTGGATATTGATCACTGGTTCTCACTGTAGTGCCCTGACAAGAGGTCGCATGATTATGATATAATATATGCAACAAGCTCGATACGAACTAAATCACTCGTGAAGAAGTGGAAACCAATTTCACAACAGAAGTTAGTGAAGAACGTCTATTTATTCGAAAATTTAAGAGTTGCAATGTTAAATCGATTTCGCCGGTTAGGTCACCATCAATAACTTACAAACTAGTTATCTATCTGTTACTGATGATCTGTTATCTTTTAATTTCGAAATCGATTTAACGTTGTACCTAACTTTTTATTTTTCGTGGAAATAGATAACGTCTTTCTTTAACTTCCGTTCCGATATAAGCTTGAGCCCGAAATTCGAGATACAGGGGGTGATGATCCTAGCCTTAAATAAAATTGATCTACTCTCGTGTACGCTTGTGATGATCTAGATTTATATTAAATTTAATCCCCCCCCCCACTCCATTCACATAAACGCCTCTTAAATTTCGAACTCTGGATTCAACCGTATAACCTTCAGGTACAAATAGCGTGAAATTGAAGTCGCTTCACAAAGACATGGGGGTGTTGATCATAGCAAACAGACAAAAATGATCCCTCTACTGGTCAGATGTAGAATGCTTGATTGTAGAGGCTTGAAATTCGAGACGCATCACAAAGATATGGCAGAGATGGTCCTTAATTAAACGAAATTGATTCCTCTACCCCCGTGGCACTTAACTCGTCTGCGGAATTTTGAACGCTGGATCTCTCCGTCCTACCCTATCGCAATTTTTTATCGCATTACAACCATATGGGTCGAATGATCCTCGCTTTAGATCAGATTGATCCCTTTACTGCGGTACCACTTGACACTTAAGCCAAAATTTCAGCGCTGGATCCCACTGTTCTGCCCTCTTGTACAAATAGCCTGAAATCCTAAAAGTCGCGTCAAAATATGGATGGGATGATCTTAGCTATAGACAAAACTAATCTCTCTACTCTCCTGAGGCTTGGTACGCCTGTTGAATTTTGAACACTGGATTCCATCATAATGCCTTCATTTCACAAGATCTTTTAATTTGAGGGCGCATCACAACTATATGTATAGAGGGTTTTTTGTCATCCTCCTGAAGAAGCCCCAGTTCCTAGGGAGAACGGTCTAAATAAAGAAACGTTGCGAATCGAAATTTAGGTTCTCATTATCAAACTACAGCTTCCTTGAGAAACAAAGTAACTTGCTTTAGTTCCACACCTACTCTCACGTTGGTATCATCAGTCTACTCCTATCATCTCATTTTTCATTCATTCTTATTCATCCGAGATTTTAGTTCAACAAATGTTTTGAATGCTGTGGAATCCAACTACTGAGTAAAATTAAACCAATCTCTTCTTTGAATTTGACAGAAAGGGAAAAATTTATCATAATTTGGTTGTTTTATTACTCTACCGCTTACCTACCTTCTGGATATCTTGCCATGATACGCGGATGAGCAGTAACTACTGAAATTCACCTTACTTTTTCCATTCAAATTCAACATTTTTTAACTCAACAAAATCAATCAGGGAATGCTGATTAAGAAAAATGGAAAACAGCGAGAAAATTTAACTGAATCTTGGTAATACATGTAATATTTCTACAGTACATTCAACTTGTATTCAAATGGTATTTTCATATAGGTGTCCGGCCTACATCTAAGTATTAATAAGCGAGGGGGTTAGAAATTGATTTTCTTGATCGATTACAAAGGTTTATTATTGAAAGTAATAAACCAAAAGAAATACAAAATTTTAAAAATAAAAGAATATTAAACAAAAAACTTTAAAAAATATATTAGAGCTGTGGAGTTTTGTCGGATGCCTTCACAAATAGAAATGAATAAAATTTACATTCAGTCACATTGTCGGACTTTTTTCATTATTCACGAACATATGCCATTTCATGAAGTTGACGAGTATTCCGCATCTTTTTTTTCTATTTTGATTTGGGTGGAAAGTACTCGTAATTGCAAATCTTCCAGAAGTAATCTAGTAAGTAAGTAATCTACTGAATAGAGTTAGTAGGTAACCAGAATACGTTGAAAGTTAGAATGAAAGTACGAACGCGTTTGATTTATATAAGTTTTATTTCTTTAATTCATAGAAAAATACAAACGAATAAAATGATGTTGAAATCATTAACAACACTTTACCATTACGTAAAATAAATCTCACTCGAAACATAAATAATACATATACGAGATACATAAACACGGTATACGAATCACATCATGTTTTTCATCAAAATATTCTTTGATGCTAAGTGACAAATCAAGACACAAACCAATCTAGTGGGAAAATAACAAAAGTATAAAGAAAGTAAGTATTTCGATTTATTCTAATATCTATGATCTATCTGCTGTACGTATATCATTCAAGAGAATTCAGGCAGTGTTTAGTGCAATTTATTTTTTCATTAAAAGTATTACGACCTATCTATTACTACAGAATACAAAAATTACAATACATTACCCTATTTATAAGAAAACAAACCAATGTTCTAATTGTGCAACACGTCAATATGAGCGTATTTTCGTTCAAATTTATGGTAATTTTTTTAAATTGAAACACTTGGTGTGCTCAAAAATGGTTAACTATCAAATTAATGGCAACTTGTTCTATAGGCTGCAACAAAAACCAATTTTAGGATTTTAAATAATCTTCTGCAATGTTTATGCTTTTATTAATGTTCAATAACGTGCACATATTTCTAAACGCAATTTATAATTATTGATGAACTGTTTCTAAGTAATATTGTTATGGTAAAAAAAAGGAAAAAAAAGATTAATAACCTTTTTTGAGTGATTTTTTCACATATTTCTGAAAGCTCTTCTTTTGCCTTCAATAAGAACTTACGCTTACACTTTATTTTGGAAAGGTTATTATTATTATTATTATTTTATTTTATTTTTTTGCAAGAGAACGGTTTATTTATCTTCATTCTAAGGAGAGTGTTCGTAAGATGAATTGCAATGAACAAAGTGTTACAATCTATAGTCGGGTCAGGGTAAGAAGCTACGTGAGATGGTACCCCCCCCCTCCCCCCGCCCCATCTAAAGATGGGCCGCGGGAAGAGGGGAAGTAGCAGTCTGAGCCATTGGCATGCAGACGGTGGGGAAGTGTTAGATGACTGTAGAGGGGGTGACGGACTGCGGTCAGCTGATTTCCCCCATTTCCTTGCCTTCACTTAACTTCCTACGCTGACCCGACTGTAGGAAAACGTTTAAGATTTCTGAATATGGAATTCATTGATTTGTTTAATGAAAATTTGCTAAAAGTGGAATGTAGGTACGATTTTTAGAACACAAGAAACCAAAATAATCCGCTAAACTCAGCAAGACAGAAACAAATTGATATTGAGTTGGTAGATATTTAGTGGTACTCGTAGGTACCTATGTAATTGTATCATGAAATTGTAATATTTCATTATGGATACCTAATATACACAGACATAAAAAATTTTAACCTATGACAAAATAAAAAAGGTTCAAACCATTTAGGCTAACGTTGAATTATTATTATCATTAGGTATTATTATTATAATTGAAAAACGACTCTCTAAGCACCAAGAAGTAATTGTACATGTCTACTAAAACTTAATGCTACTTATATCAGTTTCGCCGTAAGTGTATGATAATTAAAAATAACATTTTAAGTAGGTTGTAACCATGAGAAAGAGTTAAATCAATATTATTGAGTTTCAGTTGCTGAACAATTTAAAATATTATGAGCAGCGATTCTACATAATATATGGTGATTGATCGTATAAATAATGTATTAAAAAATTAATCAGACACATCACAGGCTCTGAGCATCTCTCAAGGTTATTACAGTGTATTCATTTATCATGGTACGTATTCATATGCCCTTCATTATATGAATACGAATGAGTAATAAAAAAATCAGATTTCAAATGATGTGATTATCTTCTGCAATCGTTACGAAACTGTGCAAAACAATCTACCAAGGTTAGAGAAATATGATTTTTTTCACCCATATAGAAGTAATGCAGCATTTCTTCATTATGAGGGTAGGTTGAGCTTGAATTTATTACCAGGTTTTGCTTAGCTCAATAGCTCAATTGTAAAGTTAGAACTTAGAACTGCCTTCTGTATCTGTGTACCTGTCTACTGTACCTGGGTAATTGATAAAATTACTATTAGAAACTTTTTTATATACTTTTATTTTATTTATTTTAAGGGTTGTGAGTTTTAAATCATCAAATCAAATCAAGGTCAATCCAACAAAATGAAACAAAAATAATATGATACGTCGTGAGTCTATTACAAAACATTTTCCAACATTTTAGCAATTAATTAACATAGTTGATAATTCATACTAAACAGACGTAAATACTTGAGAACGAACGAAATCACGTCATTTAATCTAGTTCACATGATCACACATTCGTTAACATTCATCAAGTCGATATTCTAAACTAATTAAAATAAGAAAAGCGTCCCCCAACAATGTTTTGTCTTATCAAACCTCCACAAAATCATAAACTCCCCAGCCTTTCATCCACAAAATTTCTTAATAAATCATTTTTAAAAAACTGGACAATTTTTTATGGAGAAAATACCTCATTTGTTCGACTTCAATCAACACAAATTTTTGAGCATGAGCTTTCACTAACATTAATTACTGTACTTATGTATGTAAATAGTAGGAAATAATTTGCGATATTATTGTATTAAATGTGCGTCAGGTAATTAATGTGATAAATTTTCTTTTCATTACTTGGTAGACGTTCCTGAAACAGTTACTCCGAATCATGTCTAATAAAATTGTATATAGATGTATCTTTCCTTAGAATCGAAATGGATGAATTAAATAGGTAATAATTGTCAAATAAATACCACGAAACAATCAATGAGTTCGAGGTACACGGATTTTTTTGTTCAAAATCGTGTTCAAATTTTAAAATTTATGCTGGAAAAATCGCCTGAAAAACGAAACAGCTACATCGCTATTAACCTCACCTGATTTGCAGAATATCATTTGGAAAAGGTGTTTTTCCCTATCAAACGAGATAAAGTTTTGCTTACCAAAAGTGAAATGTTCGTAATGACATTGACAATGACAGTGACAAATGATCGTAAAACCATTAATTGATTATCTCAAAAGGACATGATGCATGACATGGGCTTTCAAAAATAAATACTATGGGCCTGATGAGGGGAAACATAAGTTCAGCAACGCCTTCAAATAAATCGATAAAGAAACTGTATAGCGAAGTAAATTTATCCTTTAGATGATATAAAAGACTCCTATGGACACTGCTTTTGGGGGTAAAAATGGATTGAAGAATATTACATCACAATAAACAATTATTTAACATTATAAATGTTTGGTTCAGACCCTCTTATAGCAGATTAAAATTGATTTAAGCTAATTGATATGAAAGGGTGTTAGGTACATGTGAGCCAATTGACTTAATAATGTGAATTTTTACGTACCTACGTTAATTATTTATGTTACGCTCAATTTTGATACAGTTTCTGTTAGGCTGACAACATCAACAACGAACGGCCTGTTATGAAAGAACTTGTCATTTTACAGCTATTTTACAAAACCCTACCGACTAAATGCCTAATCAGATTTGGTTCTGCTACGTTAGTTACCTACTTCAAATACCTAATAGACGTATTTATAACGTCTATCTTATTAAAAATCCATAATCTTAAGCTAAGTACAAACATAACTACATAACATCAAGCATACAACCGTTTAAGAACATAGGTACTACGCCGAATTTAGATGATATTGTTCTGGGTAACGTCATTAATTGAGTAATCGGGTATTCATATAATAATCAAAGTAAAATCTAACGTTCAGGTTCGATGAAATCTAAAACAGATAATTTCTCATATTCCTAATGCATTCAAATACTCAATACCTACTTACTTTAAAATCTTACAAGCAGTCGCATTTACATTTGTACCGTATTTAAGGTGATTAAAAGCACAAGGGGTCGAAGATGAATAATTCTAACCCACAGAGATTTTCGAAACCCTTGAAATGGGATTAAGACTTGACATTGCAAAAATTATGGTACCGATTTGAATTCATCAAATATTATTATAAGTGATCAGAATACCACACAAGCAGCACTGACATGACAGCCAAGAAAGTTGTGATAACATTTTAAATTAATTTCCTTTGTTTAGTTTATGAGACTTTCGCGAACAATCAATTTGAGACACGAGACTTTAGACCCTGACCCACTAATCTAAATTCTTACTAAGGAATTGACTACTTGATGTTATGTATTTTTGAGATGCGAGCTTAGCGAGCATCCAGACCACTAATCTAAGCAGAAAACTGATCTGAGTAAAATCTCAAAGCGACTGGAGCGCTGGGAATGCCATGCAGTGGGTAGGCGAGCTAAAGAGCAAGTCAGGGTCTAGAGTCTCGTGTCTCAACTTGATTGTTCGCGAACGTCTCATGTTTAGTTTTGATGTACCCAAAATGGATTTCCTTGGAGATTCCATTGTTGAAAAAGTATGCTTACTAAATTGTTTAGTTAGCAAGAGCTTCCTTTAAGGACAAGCTTTTTGTTGAATTATATTTCTACTGAAATTGTGCAAAGAAAAATAGCAAAAATTATTGTCAATGATCAATAAGTATTGGCTTTTGTCTGGATGACGGTAGGCTTTAAACACTGACCCTACTATCATATTATTAAAACTTGAATTATTGTAGCATAATTTGTTCTGTTGGAATAATTTTAAATAACTTGGATCTCAACGTATTGCATATTCATGCACGAATAATTCTTTCTACTCGTTCGTGATTGTTCGAGGTTTTCACTATGTGTAAATTGAACTTTACAGACTGTGGGTTTTACTCGTCTTTGAGGCGATGGCCGTTTGTGAGAATTTGTGCGCCATTGACGCGGGTTCCATTCGCACTGGCTCCATTGGTCAGCGGAGTTCCATTTGTGCTGGCTCCGTTGGTCAGCGAAGCTCCATTCTGTTTCTCACATGGGCGTTTGTCACCGTTGTAAGCCTTTTGGTAGAACTCCCAGAAGAGGTAGTAAAAGAAGATGGCGTTCGGGAAGACGATTATCACGCTCCATTTGGGGTAGTTGCAGTCGTGGAACAGGACCAATGAGTAATGGAGGAACGCCAAGCAGAACTGACCCTGGAAAAACGAGAAGATTTCAATAACAGTTGTTGTAACAAGGTTATCAACTCTATGCTCATATACAGCTATAGGCAATACATAGACCGCAAATACACAGTGAGAAGTGTTGAACAGAAAGAAGTGTTGTTACAACTGTCCACTTTAAAGCTCTACCAATCGTGGAGAGGATGTTGCAAGGAATGTGAGTGAGTGCTTCTCTTGTCCACTGTGTTTAAAAATCTTCTATAATAATAATAATAATAATAATAATAATAATAAATCTTTATTACGGAAATACATCCAGTTTATAAACAGTATAAAAAGTACATAACAGTATATAATAGTTTCTGAATAATGTTTTTAAATTAGTGAATAAGATTATACAATTAAGTATATGCTAACATACGAGTGAACTTTTAAAGGATAAAATGCAACTCATTCAAAGGAGATCAACAAACAATATCAAATACAAGAGTATTGCGGAGGGATATTAAAAGAAAATAATAAACAATATGAAATTCATGATTAATACGGATGGATATTGGTACAAGGTACAAAACGGTCAAAGGTTATATGAAGAAGTTATCTAGTTGTGATTTGAAGGTGGAAAGATTGGGACCAAAAAAATCTATCGAAGGATAATTATTTGCATGAGACATGAGTCTGTTGATAGGGGAAAATTTCCCATAATTTGTTCTGTGGAACTCTAGAGTAAATGGTCTTACGTTGCGGGTTATTTTGGAGGGTGCATGAAAGTTTATGGAAGATAATAAATCAGGAGTGTCGACAAGGTTATTGATGAGTTTGTATAAAAAGACTAAATCGATTTTTATACGTCGTCCGTCTAAGGATCCTAATTTCAAGGACGTTGAGAGTTCCTCATACCTGATATCAGCAACAGGAATTCGTTTTTTAAAAGCTACTAATCTCAAAAATTTTCGTTGTACTTTCTCTAGTCTGTCTATGTACGTTATGTAATAGGGATCCCAAATCAAGGCTCCATACTCTAAGCCAGATCGCACAAAGGCACAGTATAATACTTTGAGAGTGTCGACAGAGAAGTGCTTAGAGTTTCTGCTTATGAAACCCAACATTTTATTGGCTTTAGAAATAATTATTTCAAGGTGTAACGAGAAAGTAAATGATGCAGACAGAGTGATACCGAGATCCCTTGTTGACTCGACCGAAGCAAGTATGGAGCCATTAAGTGAATAGAAAAAGTTTACAGGTGAGTTGGAGTGAGTAATTCTAAGGATATTGCATTTGTCTAAATTAAGGCCAAGATTATTATTACAGGTCCATTGGTACAGTGAGTCAAGATCATCTTGAAGAAGAAAACAGTCATTAATATTTTTAACAATGCGGTAAATTTTCGCATCGTCAGCAAATAATAACACGTTGGAATTGTGGATACAGGAAGGCAGGTCATTTATAAAAAGGTTAAACAGTAGTGGAGCTAGATGTGACCCTTGGGGCACCCCTGAAGTCACATCTATTGGGCTAGAGACTGAATTGAGAATTTTCACACACTGAATACGGTTCGTAAGGTACGATTCAAACCAATCATGTAATTTGCCATTAATGCCATGAAGCAACAGTTTATCTAGCAAGAGACTTATGTTTACTCGGTCAAACGCCTTAGCAAAATCCGTGTAAATTATATCAATTTGGTGACCATTTTCTAGAGCTTCTATGATGTCTTTCGAAAGCAGCATTAAATTTGTGACAGTAGAACGACCTGCTCTGAAACCATGTTGTTCGTTACAGATTATATGTTTAAAACAAGGGGTCAAAATATCGCACACCAGTGATTCAAACATTTTTGGTATGAATGACAGCTTGCTAACCGGACGGTAGTTACATACATCAGATTTGCTGCCTTTTTTGTGGATAGGAGTAATATAGCTATTTTTCCATAAATCGGGAAATTTACCAACTGCTAGAGATTGATTGAAAAGCTTAAACAAAGGATTGGCTAGAGCATATCTACAGTTTTTCATGAGGATGGAAGGCACTCCATCTGGTCCAGGACTAGGATTAGAATCGGATTTTTCTAAGTAATTAAAGACATTGGACAAAGAAACCGCACATGAGCTTATATTCATCGAGTTCATTAACGAGGAATGCAGAATGGAAGGACGAGTATCGGAAGAAGTGGTATAAACAGATTTAAAAAAGCTTTGGAACAGGTTTGCAATAGATGGGCTATTGTCACCAGATACATTTTGATAATACATTATTGCAGGTATGGTTGAGTTTCTCTTTTTCAAGTCCATAAATCTCCAAAAATTTTTGGGTTTGTATTTAATACTTGATTCTGTAAATTTCACATGATTTAAATAGCATTCTTCGCTTAGGGCTTTACATCGTGCACGAATGTTAGAAAATATTTGATAATTTTTTTCTGAAGGTTCAGACTTAGAAATTTTGTGAGCAGCAGACTTTTTCTTCACTAAACTTATCAATTCAGGGGTGAACCATGGAGGATAATTCGAATTGAATTGGCAACGTTTTGGAACAAATATTTCGATTACTTCATAAAGAATTTCGTAAAAAAGTTGGCAGTTATAATTTATGCAGTCTGAAGACAGGAATTCATCCCATGGAATCATGGAAAGGTAGTAGTTCATCGATTCATAGTCAACATTATTAAAGTTATAGTTATAAGAATCATTTTGAAGGAATGCATCAGATTCAGTAATTTCGAAACCAACTAATAATGGAGGATGATAATTGTCAATATCCACTAACGGTTCATGGCATAGTTCCACATTCAAGTTTTCAATACTCGTAAATACCAAATCGAGAATAGACTCGTAAGCGTTACGAACCAAATTAACTTGTTTTAGCTCCAAAAAAGAGCATAGATCTTTTACGGCGGTCAGACCATGGTCATTTGAACGAAAATTTTCATTGAACGTATAGTTAAAATCCTTTAATTGAGGTAAATTGAAATCACCCAAAAGTATTATTTCGCAGTCTTGATATTTAATGGAAACTGTTTCTACGGCCGAGCTATACAGCTGATATAGTTCCGCCCTGGAATTTGGCGGGAAGTAAACTGTACTGATGATAAATCTTTGAGAACCAACTGTAACTAGAACAAATAATAATTCGAGATCTTCAATTGGTGAATCAATAAGAGAGGATTTCAAAGAACGGTGGATCGAAATTAGGACACCACCTCCCCTGGAACAGTCACTAGTTTTTTGGTTTCTATCACAACGATAAGTTAGGTATTTATCAAATCCCAATTCTGGGGAGTGAAAATCTTCGTTCAACCAAGTTTCAGTGAGGCAAACGACTAGAAAATCATACAATGGTATTGCACAGGTCAGGCTTTCGAGCTTGGTCCGTAAGCCTCGAACGTTCTGATAATAACAAGATATTAGTTTAGGGGAGGCTGACGGACCATAGCTCGTGCGTATTAGTTTTTTGATGAGTATGACTGGGTTTTGCGTTCAATCGTTGGGATGCCCCTGATGAATCGTATGATGAGGTCTGCTTCACCATTCTTTTTTCGTTCCTCTAGAGATTGCACCTGTTCTTTGTAGTACGCTCGTTGACGATCTGTTTTGTCGTCGGAGATTGATATGTGGCCGTAGGTGGGTGGTAGATTTTTCTTTTTTCGAAGAACAGCAAGGGCATCCGCAGATGAAGAGAATATCACTCTTACCGGACGAGGCTTGGGTGAGTTATGGTTGGGCCTACCCACCCGCACAACTCTGGCGACGGCAGGCAATGTATCAGTACTTTCAATCACAGCAGTGAGCAGCTTATTTACTTCAGCCAAATCAAGGTCAATTTTCTCTTCGAGGCTGAGAGGTTTAGGAGGTGAACTTCCCGGAGGTGCATCAGTGGTCTGCTTAGGTTCAGGCAAACCATAGACCATGATATTTTTCGCCTTTTTTTCACGTTCCAATAGCTCTTGATGCATCATCTCAACACTATGGTCAGTAATCGCAGAGAATCCCTTACCGGGCTGGACTTCCAATTTCTTGACACGTTTCTCGAGTTTGGTGACTCGAGAGTTTAGCAAGTTCATATTCTTTGCAATTGATTCCAACAGCTGCCTATTGGACATTGATGAAAAATCATCATCGTCCTCGACATTGCTGTCTTCATCGTCTGATTTATTGTCAACCTGAGATTGAGACGGCCTCGTTCGAACGGAGCCCTTACACGCAGCGCAAGGCCATGGCAACTCACGGTCTTCCAGAAGTTTGGTGAAGAGCTTGTGGGAAAGATCACTACACCTTTTATGATATGATTTATCACATAAAGTGCAAATTATGTGCTTGTCTGAGGATTTTACAATCTTTGCACAAACAGGGCAGGTTTTACCATCTGATATTTGGGTTGAAGGAGCCATTGCGAGAGACGTGTGGTGGGTGTTGAAATACGTAACCGATTACGCGCAAATACACTACTTCCCGAGGAAAGTTATCGAGTCAAAAACTTTTAAAGACGTTAAATTTCAGTTAGAACGCGCAAAAGTGAGCAAAATTTGTCTAAAAATCGAGCAAATCGCGATCAAAGTCAGAGTTTTCAAAACAACACGTTATCACTGTTATCACATGTTCTAATATTCCTTTCCCAACTGTCACCCAGCTTCTTGTTCTAGCAATATTTGTTATTCAAAAGTCTGTTTCTTCTCCCATAGGTTTGACTTTATATAGATGAAGAATGACATTATCTACGTCCATGATGAACGAAAGAGTACAAGCAGGAGGCAACAACACCATTGGTTTCACCGTCTGTTCAACCAGACGCATGGTGCGGAGACTTCCTTCCCATAAGATGCAGGGAGGAGGCGATTGAAGCATAAGCAGTTAATTCCAACAGGATTAAGGAGGTGGCCAATGGATGCTAACCAAATAGTGAAAACGAATGGTGAAAACCTACGCTAAGATAGCAAGGGGATGGCCAAGCACCCTAGTGCGAAACAGTTGTACCTACTGGGTGTTTGACATTTTGCATCCAACCCTCAAAATCTGACACTTTTCGCGCTCTTAATCCTTTTTTGCACCCAATATTACTTCTTGCACCCAAGTTATAAGTAAGAGGGATTTTCATAAATCAATATCACCTAATCACCAATTTAATGAACTTAATAATAATCACCAATAGTTTAAGCTTATCTTTAATAGCAATCCTCATAGAGCAGGGCCATGAAACTAATAACGGCACCGTGAATCGGAGAACACATTTTTACACGCTGTTCACTTCTGCCGAATGTGAATTCTATTCACTAACAACAACTGAATATATCGATTTTCACCTGATACCCAGCCCAAAAAGGGAGCCATAACACAACCCTAAGGAACGCCTTCCAGGAATGGTAGGAGCCCTGCAGAGTCACCATTTAGAATAATAGACTACATGCGCCCAGTGAGGTAGGACCGGGTGGGAGAATAAGCAGGGGGATAGAGATTTACAGCCACATTCGAGTTTATAGATAGGAAGGTATGCTGGTAAGAGTCATCAGTGAGACTAATCTAATTCTAAAAGCTAGCCTTCCTTGACTAGTTTCGTATTTCACAGACTTGCTATAAAACCCCATTCTACGACATCAGTTAAAGCCAATAGGAACCTATCAGCTGCTGCAGGGATTAGCAGACAACTCAAAAATAACGGAAAGTGGATTATTTAATTGGAAACCTAAATATTACTATTATAACTACAATCACCCCTGGAATTTTCAAAAACCAAATCTAGACGAAATTTCGTAATAAACATCAGTCTACAATAAGATAACAAATAGAAGGAAGAATAAATTCTTTCCAGTTCACAATATTTTTCTATGAGTATCTCAATAGGTAGGTATTGTTAAAAATTGATTATTGTGGGAATATGGACAATTAACACGAGATCAGCTCTAAGAAACATGCATGAGAGAGATTCTTTCAGAAGGTTGACATTTGCTTAGGAGAGCCTATCCCTCGTGGAATGCGCTTCTCCCCCCGCTTGCAAGCTGGCGGGACACAACTCTCGCCCTCCAAAGAGGGCGGCAGGAACAGTAGGACTCACCGTTCAGGAGCCCTAGCTCGGAGCTTTCCGAGCCAAGGCACTCCAGGTGGAGGTGAACCTTCTAGCTGGTTCTCCCAGCTAAGGGAGCTTGTATCCAAGTTTATAGCAAAACTTACATGCCGAGACACATTACCAGGGTACAAGTCCCTAGTGATGCGATCTCTACCCCTAAACACCCTGGGCCCCGTGTCCCAAGGCTGGGGTGTGCTCAACCACTGCCACCACCAATCCTACCTCATCAGGGTGGTATAATGCCAGTGTGCCAGTAGGCCCCCCCCCCCCCCCCCCCCCCGTGGTACCGGTTAGGTGGGAGGCTCTTCACGAGTGCTTTGGTGCCCAGTAAGGAACATGCAGATAGAAAGGGTTCTTCTTACCAGCTGAAGAGAGGTCAGCCATTTTTTCCACCAAAGATACTTCTGTATAGCTGGTCCCATCGCCGCTAGCAGATAGTAAGAGTACATGACCATGTGCACGAAGCTGTTGATGGTACCGATGAAAGCTGCATGTCCTGTGATTAAAAAATATAATAATCATAATCAATTTAAACTATCCATACCGATATGCGCTACATCAAGTTTTCATTAACAATATCTTGGTATTGTCTAGAAGGGTAGGTAGGGGAGAGTGGGACGCCATCAACCTTTTTCGAATGCAAATACTGTAAAGCACGTTCCAAAAGGCATTTTTCAGTTTTTCAGTTTTTTTTTTTTTTTTTACAGGTTAGCTTAATTATCTGGCTATGAATCGTATAAGGTAATATAAATCAAAACCACAATTAACATTTTGTGAAAATCGAAAAATTTTTCGTTGAAAACGGTGGGGTACTTTCATTTATCATGCAAACGATATGTACCTAATTGAATTTTTGAAACAAGAGAATCTTGCTAATTAGTACCTCCCTTAGAGTATTTTCCCAAGCATGAGGGGTATCTAATATCATTTGTACCCACTAGAAAAGTAACTCCTGTGAATTTCATTCAAATCACTCGAGCCATTTTGGAGAAAAGCCAAAAAAGTGCTAAAAACGACGTTTTTTCACCTATTCTGATTTTTTTAACCCCAAGAAATGATCATTTTAAGCTGATTTTTCTACAGTAGCTAGTCTTGGGTATAGAAACCCAACCCCGAAATTGGAATTTTGTTTCAGAAATTGATTTTCAGGGTGATTGCAAGACTTTCCCTTCACCCTTCGGGTTAAGTAAGGAAAGTAAAAACGTTAATTCAGATTTTTTACGACTTCACCCTTCGGAAGTGGAACAAAACACTGACACGATAAAAGGATAGTAGTTCTCTTGCATCATTTAGTGGCCATATTGAAGGAAAGACCAAAACAACGTTTTTTAACCTATTTTTGGATATTATGCCAATAACATCCCTTAGAGTATTTTCCCAAGCATGAAGGGTATCTAATATCATTTGTACCCACAAGAAGAGTAACTCCTGTGAATTTCATCAAAATCTCGAGCCATTTTGGAGAACAGCAATGGTGTTATTGTGTAATTCGCAAAAATCGGCCAAGCGGTTGAAGAAGCGTCTCACTTTTAAACGCAGTCCAAAAGAGTGAGAAATCCGACTATTGACTTGGCCCAAATTGGATGATATGAAATTTGCGCCTTGGCATCTTTTGTACATGAACTGTCTTATTGGGGGCATATCACACATATTTGATGGTCTAGGAGGAAAAGGTTGGAATGCATGCACGAGCTGCTCAGAATGGTCTCAGCCATTTCATTCGACTTTGTTGTCCGAGAGAAGCTCCCTCCCAAATTTAAATTTCCTAGGGTGAACAGGAGAGAAATTAGCTCACATAGCTATCAGAAGAGAGCCCGTAATTTTGTTCATCTCTTAATGTCCTAGAGATGCTCTCAATTAAATTTCACATTCCTAGGGTAAATAGGAGATAATTTAGCTAACTCCGCTGATCAGCATAGAGCCCATCAATTCATTCGTCTCATAATGTTCAAGAGAGTCTCCATACCGAATTTCTACTTCCTAGAGTAAACAGCTAAACAGGAAAGAATTTAGCCCACTCAGCTGATCAGGAAGAGCCTAAATAAATTTGGTATTCAACATGTTACAATAAAAAAAGCGAGAAGAACACTTCATAGTATGGACTCAGCTGTTATAATAATCAAAGGAAGAACACCTCGCTCGACTGACGTTAAATGATTCGTCCGAATGAAGCCAAAGATTTCAAGGAGAAACACATCATCTCGTTTTCACAGACTTTAGAAGTTTACCCCCTGAATCAACAAACAACGATCTGAGACTTATCATAAACGATTTGAGGCATTACGATGTCGTGCATCTTCAACTTGAATGGGATGAGAAGGTTTTTCTTTCAACACTACAATAATCCAGTTTTTCAGGTGAAAATTTTGACACTACCTAATTTAAGATTTAAATTTTTGACTTCACTTGAAATTAAAATTTTGACTTCACCAAGCTTAGAAAGATTACATTAGAATTAGGGAGAATTCATGAAAACTATATTTTCAAAAATGTTTGAGGTGAAGGAACGTGATTTCCTTTTATCACCAGTATTCAGCAGTCCCTAACTGCAGTCTCTCGTACAACTTGGAGATCAACTCGTAAACTCAAGACACACAAA
Source organism: Adelphocoris suturalis (assembly GCA_030762985.1). Taxonomy (NCBI): domain Eukaryota; kingdom Metazoa; phylum Arthropoda; class Insecta; order Hemiptera; family Miridae; genus Adelphocoris; species Adelphocoris suturalis. The sequence goes on from CM061042.1 coordinate 31,839,523, forward strand.
AATTGTTAGCAGATCTGCATAAAACAGAAAACCAATGAGTGTCTAATGGTTGGACAGATCAATTCGAGTTTAATTTTAATAAATTAGTTCCTATGGTTACCTCCAGGGTAGTATTTGGTTGTGGCCCACGCCATCATGGGCATTCCAGTGTGGTGGTAGAGGTGAAGGAACGTGATTTGATTGTCTTTTTTTCTCAATACGAAGAACACCTTAAACATAAATAATGTTTTACGCTGTAAAAATCAATTTAAATTTGTACTATACGGTTCTGACATACTAATAACTCAATTCAAACTCACTGTGTCTAGTAATTCAGATATCTTAGCAATGTAATAAACGTAGAAGCCCCGACAAATTCTCATGTTCTCTGGCGTCACTTTTGGGTCTAAGCTTTCGCATTTTAGTATGCTATACTTGTCGATCCATAATCCGTCCACCGCCTGGAATAATAGTTCATTAAAAATAACATAATCGAGTGAACAAAAAGTTGAGTACTAATTAAGTATTAATTTTCCAGAGTCAATACAGTAGGTATAAGACTAATTTTAGAATGAAAGAGCTTAACATTGTAGTGTAAATGTAGAGAGATAATTTTGAATAGAACCCATGTAGAACCTTCTAGATTGTTTTGGTCTCGAACGCTCTGATCTACAACATTCCAGGCAAATCTACGTCGTATAAAAGAAACCACAGGCTAAAGAAGTGCATCACTTCGATCCGAGTCATGTCTTAGTAAATTGCTTTACCTAGTGCCCTATTTTCTAATTTTTAAAACATTAGTTCAATATATATGCATCTTCTAGTCATATAGCGTGCAATATATGAAACTTTTAGTCTCTTAGTGAGAGAAGCAGATAAAGAGTAGGAGAAGAACTACAATAAAATAAGTGAGGCAGTGACCAAACGAAATTTGAGATAGCGGAAGGTAAATTTTTACAATATGATCCATACAATCTTTGCAAACATGGGAAACCTGAAACTCCTAACTTGAGTTGTTATCAATAAATGTGCCTACATTTTTAACTTTGGCGGAATAAGGGATAATAACTCCATCAATAAAATAGGAGGCAGAGGATTGGTTGGTATTCACTGGTTGTAGAGTCCTATCATTTGGGATTTGGAAGGGTTGATAGACATTTTATTTCGACTGGCCCTTTTGGATTCAGAGAGAAGGTCAAGATTAAGCCGATAGATTGCTGAGATCATTCCATCCCCAAGATTGCTATGAATATAGATCTGGAAATCATCTGCAAATATATGGTATTTTGAGTACCTTTCAAAGAGTTGATGGAATATCATTAATGAATGCTGAGAACAAGAGGCATAGCACCACTACTGTGGAGAGGCATCACTGCTACCTGTGGAACACCCAAACCTAGCGGAAGCTACCCTGAAAACCTCCCATCACCAGAAACCACCGACTCTACCTCTTGGATATCAGCGATCAAGCAGGAGCAGAGAAACCAAACAAGGCCCTCAACTTCTCAATCAGGAAGTGATGGAACACGGATCCAAAGGCATCTTCAAAGTCCAGCAAAACTAAAAGTGTACCTACATTGTTCATGTTCTATAGTGCTCTCACAGCTATATGATTTCCTAAACCCGGACTAGAAGGTACAAAACAGATTTTTACCATGGACGTATTAACTGATTTGTGTCTGCATTAAAATCTCGAACACCTTGCTAAGAATCGGAAGAATACAGTCAATAAAGAGTTTTGATTATATGTTTTTAATCACACAGACTTCGATGCCCTAAAGGAAATCCATAAAAAGTAGAATTTGTAGGTAAGAGTGTCCCAGGAACTGCTCAGACCATCAGTAAGGTGTTGACTTGATACACACACTTGAGTGTTACTGGATACATACACTCTCTTTATTAGAACCTACACGAATGTGCTACGAGCAACTCCCCCCCCCCCCCCCCCCCCCCCCGTCTCACAACCATCATGCAGTATGGACTACATGCGAATTTCTGTAGAAAATGAAGCTATTGCAATGGGTCAATAATGTCTGAATGAATGATGAATTAATGAAATTAACTGATAGGCTGGAGGGACCAGTGATTGACATCTCACCAAGAAGTTTTAATAATAAGGCATTCAGAAGTGTTTTACGGGCTTAATCTATTTGAATTTTTTGAAAATACCTTCTCAGTAAAGTATAAAAGAGGGAAAAGGTTTTAGGCGGGTATTTGTGAAATCTGGAGAAGGTTACCCAACAGAACTTCGTGTTGTAATTTCTTTGGTGCTGTTTCTTGTGATTTCGCTAAGGAGGTAAGCGTTTTATTTTGCTTCACCATGCCCTCCACATTTTCAAATTCGATTGGTTCCATGGTTTTTCTCAATAATTTTTTTGAGTAGATTGCATTTATGCCATCATTTTTTGGAAATAATTAAAGATAACATGTGAAAATGCAAATGTCAATTACTAGTTCCTAAACTGATGCTCCCCTCAATGATTGACAATGCTGTCAATATGGATCTCTATTCGTTCTTGTCATTCGTTCTTTATTTTTTATATTTATATAAATACAAAGCAACTCACGAGCTGCTAGTTTACCATTAGAATCTTATTGTGCCTATCAGGCATGTAGCCAGGATTTTGCCTTGGGGGAGGTCCAGATCCCTCCCCCTCGCCCATCGGCTCTCTTCCCATTTCAATAAATTTTAAAATACGAATTTTAAGTCACAGGAGAAGAAATGTTTTACAAACATGATGAAATACTATCTTTAATAAGGCAAAAATATTTAATAGGTAGGTACATAATAAGGATTTTAGGTGACAGTTAAAACAATTTTTTACAATCATGATAAATCTTGATCTTTATACAACAACAAAAGTTCAATTTTTAGGTATTTAGTCGATCATAAAATGTTTATAGTAAGACTTTTCTGTTTGCTTTTAAAGACATAAAATCCAGCACGTCGTCAGTCGCGAACGACAGTGGATAATGAATTGACATCATGGTCAAAGGAGAAAGGCGTTCGTTACCCATCTTTTTTCTACGGTATTTTTCTAATCTTAATTTTTAAGGTACTGCCGGATCCCGTAACGTAAAAGTTAGGAAGACATCTAGGCACATTCTCCCCGTAGGATATTGTAAGGAGTGTGGGGCGGAATACGCACATAGGATAGATAAATTTCCCCTAGACTGCAAGATCCCATGAAGTAAATTTATGAATTTTCTAATCCCGGAACGGATGGTGATGTGTTGTGTGAATTTCCGCTCCGCAAGAAAATCAATTTTCTAAGCGTTAGATCGCGTTTTTTTTTTTTAACCAAAAACCGATGGAAAACGTACCAGACAGGTTCACACTACCAGTCATACTTCTTCAAATTCCTACTTCGAAGTTGAGTGCCAAATTCTGTTTCATTCACTCATTCCAAAAATGTTAACTTAATTATTGTTATTGTTGTGATATCGTTGGAGCAACGTAATTATGTAGCTCTGTAACATGGATGATACCTTGGTGAATAGTCAAAGAGACAATGCAACCCAATGTCCCCATTGTTCTAAAGGCTTTACAAGAAGAGAACTCAATCTACATATAAGCTCCAGACATCCAAATATTGCGAACCTGAATAGCAACCGTGGTACTCAAAGTACCAATCAATACCAAATGCTGATCCTATTCAGAACTATTTCATAAGAGGCTTCGGGGACGGGATGTTAAATTCTCCAGGAGGCTGGACCACATTAAGATGGGACCTGCTATAGCAGAGAAAGCTGTACGAGTTACCTCAGGGAGCGGTCGGCGTGTCACTCCTTGCTGATGAAGTGAAAGGGCAGCTGAGGGAATACGAGATTCGGAGAGAATTTTCTTCCTCTGTAGTACTGTCCTCCAGAGAGAGAAAGGAATCTCTTCAGGGGAAGATGTCAGAAGGCTTCTGAACACCATAATAAAAATGTGGAGTGCTGAAAGGTATGAAGAGTTGCTACACGGCAAGGCTTACACGGGTCGTTCAGGTATAGTGCTAGAGAGGCATTGATCTGTCTTTAAGGTCGTATACATGACCCATGTCCGTGTACCGAAATATCTTCTTATCTCAGGAATCTTACCTCTACGTATTGGAGCTATTAGCAGAACCTATGAGTATTATAAAAATCATTTCTGAAGAATTTCACATCAGACGAATATTCTCTGTTGGTAGTTCGTGCTAGTGAAATAATAGATACTACCCTAACCATGAATAATTTTTTAATTCATCAAAAAATTTCGGGGGGGGGGTCCGGACCCCATGGACCCCCCCCTCTGGCTACGTGCCTGGTGCCTATGGTATCAAGAAAACATTGTACCTATTTTGTGATGAAACATCCGGTGATATTTTCAACTTTGTCTTTATGAATACTCATTAATTTTATATTTAGATTAACAAAACTAAGTTCAAATGCTCAATTCATTTGTAAATGTTGAAATAAAATGTTTTGTTGAAACAAGGAATCTTATTGCAGAAGAACTGCTGATAGAGTGTCAATCACAAAAAAAAAAAAAAAAAAAAAAAAAAAAAAAAAAAAAAAAAAAAAAAAAAAAAAAATTGGCTGTCAAATAATGGGTCAAAAAATTGATTTCGAAAAAACGTATTAGATGTTTTGTGGCTTGAATTAGTGATTTTTTCAATACCAAGCAGTTTTAAGACATCCTGATGCAGCAATAGATGTAAGCTTCAAGTTTGAACAAACGAAAAAAACATAACTTAATTGCTTGTCAAAGTCAAAATGCCTCTTAAGGTGTCAAAAACCACTGGCCCCTCCACCCTAAACGGTAAAATGACGAGCAATATCTTGAAACGGTCAGTCGCAGTAGCTTGTGGCGAGTCCCATTCGATTCAGCGAGCAAAAAACAAAGATACCATATTTTACTAGGCAAATAATTGCAATTTCTTCTCACGAATTCCTACATCGGGAATTTTAATCACAGAGCAGCTCAAAACATTTGACACACACAGATACGAAATGAAAGTTGTTTTTTCATCTTCCTTAAACGTGGACTCGAAATCAATTCTTAACGAGTGAGAGTTAGAAAACAAAATTTAAATATAAAACAAGTAAGTAGGTACTTCCTAATCTTTTTTCCATAATTAAAAAATAATTTAAAAAATGAAAAAAAAAATTTTTTTTACTAACCTCCCAAACGATCCACGTGCTAACCAAAACTTGAATGCCATTGTAAACTATGAGCACGTTTTTCAAATCGAAGGGTTTTCGATACTTCATAATCTTAGGTCCCAGGCTCGTCACGAAATACAAGTAGAACGACAAGATGGCGATGGTTGGTAGCGGGTTGTCCATCATTGCCCATTCGCTTGTTCTGGGGTCTGTGAAATTATCGTACAATACAAGATTTAGTCGTTACACAAAACCATGAAACTAATGTTGCTCAGAATATAAACATTATTTATTTTAAGTACATATTTATTTTATAAACAACACATTGCAAACTACAGAAAATACAAAATACGACAACTCCCTTTAAGAAATCTTGTGCTGGCACTTGGAGCCTTAAAACCTTACTTGTACATGATAATTGATCTTCAAAATACGAGTATTATAAAATAATTATTTTATAATAATTTTTACCTGAAATTATAATTTATCTGAAAATCTAAGATATTCCAAGTAAGTTAAACATAAGTTTTACAGACATAAATTTCACCTACTAGGTTTCAAGGATCTTAGCAGACTATAAAAATCCACTAAATTAATTACTAATAATTACTCTAATTACTTTCTTAAGAAAGAATCTTTTTAAAATCAGTTTGAAACTTACAACGTACCTACTTTGAGCTTTTTCACACACACGCATTTCAAACGAAAACTTTCCCTAGGATTGAGATAAAAATACCGTTCTAGCGCCAAAAAAATCAAGCTTCCTAAAAGAAATGACGAGTTCGTTGAGCAGTACTTTTTGAGCGCATTAAATTGCTCATTTTTCAAAAAATTAACTTACAAAATCACTAAAACTGACGAAAAGTGTATAAATATTATCAAGCAGAATATTAGTAGGTACTGAGAAAAAGTTAATTATGAAATAGAACAATGAAAATTTTTCGCACAAAATTGTGATGAAAAATGTATTTGAATTTCATTAAAATGTGCAAACAAAAATCTGAACTGTTTACAATTTTTAAATTGGTATATATCTCGCCAAACCTTCTTTAGAAACAGCTGCTAAGCCTGTTTTAGCTAAGAGTTAGGTATTATTTTTATGACGTGGTTACCGAGATCCATCCTGTTACCTAAATTATCCGGTTACCAGAAATTTGAGATGGAGAACCCTAGGGACGTCTAAAAACAAATCACGAAGTCTCAAGCCCTCCTGATCAGCTGAGTCAGATCCGGAGCTAATTTCCTTGCTGTTCAACTTATGAAGCTGAAATTTCAAATGGAGGCCTCTTGGGAAAGATCCCCTTACAGAAGGTTGATATTTGCTTAGGAGAGCCTATCCCTCGTGGACTACGCTTCTCCCCCTGCCGGCAAGCTGGCGGGACACAACTCTCGTCCACCGAGGAGGCTGAGAGGAAAGGTATGACTCACCGTTCGGGAGCCCTTGCTCAGAGCTTTCCTTGCAAGGTACCTCAAGCCTGCAGGTGGAGGTGAACCTTATAGCTGGTTTCCCAGCTAAGGGAGCTAGTATCCAAGTTTATAGCAAAACTTACATGCCGAGACCCTAGTGATGGGATCTCTACCCCTAAGCACCCTGGGCCCCGTGCCCCAAGGGTGGGGTGTGCTCAAACACTGCCACCACGAATCCTACCTCATCAGGGGGGCAGGGTGGTGACACTTAGCACTGGCATAGTGCCAGTAGCCTGGGGCTCCCCCCAACCCGTGGTACTGGTTTTGGGATGGGAGATTACCATGTTACTGGACTTTCCACTGTCTCCAGAAGTCTGACTGTGTAGCAGGCCCGAGGGCAGAGAATTTGCACCTTTCCTCTAACCGCTCTACCTCCGTCTGAGTGAGGATATTCTTCCCCAAACACAGCCCAAACAATATGGGTGTGCGGAGGAGGGAGGTTTTTCACGAGCGCCTCGGTGCCCAGAGGCCTCTTGGGACATCTAGAAACGTAAAGTCAGAAGCCCCCTAGATCAGCTGCATGAAATCTAGAGCTAATTTCTTCGCTGTTCAACCTATGAAGCTGAAATATGGAATGGAGTCCTCTTAGACATCTCGAAACGAATCATAAGGTCTGATGCTCTTAGAGCAGCTGAGTGAGCTTCGGAGATAAATTGTTTGCTATTCAACGAATGAATAGCAAATTTTTAACGTAAAACCGTATTAGGTATACGCTCATCAATCTAGCCTTTAGGCTCAAGCTGTGATATTGAAAACAAAAAACTCAAAAATAATTTACATTTGTGGTTAATTCTGTGGCATTTCAGTCAATCTTGCTTCTCTCCCAAGTGGTACAATCAGTAGGTAATCACTAAGTTTGAATACATACTCCAAGTAGAATTCTACATACCTACATTATTTATTGAATGATTATAATTTGTGATATTTCATTTACCTGCTAGTTCTCGAAATAGGAAGTCCCACCACTCAGCCAGTTCCCCACTGGAACCGTTCACCATATTCTTGCCAACCTGCGGACAATCGTATTTGATAAGCTATTTGAATGCTACACTATGAACGGGGTTCTGTCCCTCAATAATAATACTGACATTTTCATATTTTTGAATCCTGCATCCAAGTAATTTTTGATTGAATGGTACGAGTATGTATTCTATAGAATTGCTGTTTTTTTTTGGGTGGAAGGAACACAATTTGTCACTTCTGCTGATGACGGAGCCATGATAATGACAATTCTTGGGAAGAGGCACACACTTGGGCGAACTAGTAATGCTTAAAATTACCAAATGGTTAAGCGAAACTAGGCTTTCTAAAAAGTTAGCCAAAACCAAATTATTCTTTTTCAAATTATACTTTATCTTTTTCACACGGAGAGCCCAGGAGAAGCGTCTCCCCCCTCAAAATGCAAAGAAAAGAGTCCTTCCACAAGAGGAGCGAAAAAGGCTCCTGTACCCCAGTATACGATATTAATGAAATACATTTTATTAAGACTTTGACTTATCGATTGGTTAATTACAAAATCGTTATTAAGATGCAATTTTAACTTGACATAGTTTACAAGTGCGTATTACTACTATATTAATTTCAATAACATTTTAAATAACAAACTGTGACACACTTTAAAGTGCCATAGTCTGAAAAGAACAAAATTTAGTTAAAATTGGGACCAAATTTTTGATGTATCATTTGGTTGAAAGTAAAATGGGACAAATGGTTATCTTTTCTGAATTAGTTAAAACTTCAACTTGATTTAATGCCATGTGTTTTCAACTTGATGTAATAGCATGTCAAACAATCAAACCCATAATTTATTTATTTTTTTAAACCTGGGAGACTGTAATTTGGTGTGGAGCCTCCATAGGCCTGCTGTGTACGATTGACAAAGTGAGGACATGTCAGTGACTGTCGTGATTCCGATACAAACTTTAAATACTTGAAATAATTTGTGAAATTCTATTGATTTTCATGTACAACCAATGCGTTGCTAGGGGAGTGTAACTCCCTTGGTTTTCATAGCAAGGAAATCGTTTGCCACTTTTTGGAATGCTCTAATTTTATTACATATTATGATCCTTGAGCCGCTGTAGTGTCGAGGAAGGCTGATTTATTCCGATATGTTATACACTAATATTGCGAAGTAACCATAATGAACTAATCATGCGAAAAGAAGGCACTACATGATAGTTACTATTGAGTAGTAGGTACTTTTAAGCAGTAGTTACTAGATGATGCATAGACCTCTGATCAGCTGACTGGCTCCTTAAACTGATTTATATGGTATTTAATTTCTGAAGCTGAAAATTGAAACAAGGTAGAATGGAATTTCAACATGCGGAACCACCATAACCTTCTAATTGAGCTCCTGAACAAATTTCTATACCGTTTAATCTATGAAGCTAACATTTGAAACAGAGCCTCTATAAGTCAGGAAGAATAGAATTTCATATTGCAGAACCACCCCAATCTGCTGGGTATCCTAATTTCTATACTATTCGTCCTATGTAGCTAAAACTTTAAACTGAGCCCATTGCCCATTGGAGTTTAATAACGAAGAAATGACTGTGAAGCATATTTCTACAGCACATGATGGTGTCGAACATATTTGTGCAAATTGAAACCACCATTGATGGTAAACTTACAGTCCTTGTATCTTTCTATATCACACCAGCTGCATCCATTCGTTACATTAGATACCTACTTCTTTGCATTGAAGTTGATGGCATCAGCCCGATAGCATCCGTTTTTAAAGTTGTAATAGACTTGTAATAGGAGGCTACAAAGTTGTAATAGGAGCAGTTGGTATTGATCATCTATAGGCCTGCTTAGTACGATTGACAAAGTGAGGACTACGCAGATCAGCTGAGTGAGCTCGGGAGCTCATTTCTCTCCTAACAGACCTAAGAGGCAGAACTTTGGTGTGGAGCCTCTACAGGACTGATGTGTATTATTAAATGTGAGTTTTGCAAACTTGCAATTTTCGCATTAGGCCTGCCCTGCAAGACACATTCCCTCTGGACCCCCAAACACGACTTCTGGCGCTGCAGAAGGAGAATAGGATTTTTCTGGTCTCAAAAATGGTAGATACCTCGACAGAAGCGTTACCGACTTGATCATTTTACATTTTTAAGTAAAAATATACTCCATTCTTAGAAATTTAATACCATCCGCACTCTCCAACGTTGAATTGTTTTCTTTCTATGATTTTTCAGTTTGCAATGGTGACGTCACACTGATAGGCAGGGGGGGCTCTGCCTAGGCAGGAGGGCTGCTTTGACGTCACCAGTATGCGAAAATTTGAAAAATCATAGAAAGAAAACTACTCACCGCAGAGAGTACGGTTGATGCCAAACTTTTTAGGATGGAATCTTCTTCAATTAAAAAATCGTTAAAATACCTTTATTGCACCCAACGCTCACTCGTACATTAGGTATATCTTTTCCTGTGAGAATTTCTCTGCAAAAATAATAATAACTCACCTCGTGACTCTGGATGGGATCCATTTGGGGTTCTCCGCTTCCCATTCTGACCAGCTTATCTTCCATTGCCTGAAACAAGTTTAACGATGATTAATTTACGTTTTACCATTGAAAATGTAAACATTAGGTAAGAATGTTTCTACGACCTACACAATATTATGTCATTAGTTATATATTACCTAACGATAATGAGCAAGTATTTTTCCACAATCCCCACCCGAAAATCCTGAATTGGAAGGATGATTTCGTTGGCCAGCAGAAATTGGTCAAATTTCAATATATGTACAAAAAAATCGCTAAAAATGGCTTAAAACTGCTGAAATCATTAAATTTATATTTTTTTAGCAAAAATTTAGCCATTAGAAGTTAATCAACAACGAACTAGAGCACTATAATATTTATTTTAAAAAATTCAGAAAATTGTACTTGAATTTCAGTAATATTTGCTGAAAACCCGATTGAAAAAACCGAAAAATTGCTAAAAATCCATTATCTGTTTTCAACTGTAGAATATTACATGGAACGAGGGTATTTGCCATAAAGTTGGTGGTCAACAATTCTTTACCCTCAAAGTGCTTAAATTTTCAAAAAAACGTACTAAACATAATAATATATAATACTATATATAACCTACAAAAATTTGCTCATACGATTATGCTGCATGATTGGAACTTTTATTTTTTCATCACTTAATATAAACATCATGTTCCATGATTTAAAAATTGCAAGTCTATAATATAGATTATCTGAGATCTGTAATTAATCAATTTTCTAAATATCAGGGTTCTCTTCAAGTAACTGTACGGACACAATCATTTTGGAAAACATTTTTCGATTCGGAACATTTTCGGTTCTATATGAGCTGAAACGATGCGTCTAAATGCAAGTTTGGACTTTCTTCTCTCTCCCCCCCCTCTCGTCTCACCTCATTCTCTACACACCCACTCAACCAGTCCTCCTCTGCCAATTTTGATTAAATTTAAAATAGGCAATATTTAGACGAAGTGCCTTTTGGGGCTTGGGAGTCGCTGCGACCAAGCGGTGGAGGGTTGCAAGTATGAAATTCTCTCCCGTTCACCCTAGGACGTTGGAATTTGATAGAGAGATTTTGGGACATCAAGAGACGAGTGAAAATACCCGCTCAATCCTGATTATCTAAGTTTGGCCAAATTCTCTACTATTCACCCTAGGAACGTATTTAACTTGGTGGCTCTCTAGCACATTAAGGGATGAACGAAATGACGAGTTCCATCATCATCAGTTTTGTGAGCTTATTTCTCTCCTGTTCACCCTAAGAAGTTGAAAATTGGTAGGAAGCATCTTTGGAACATCAAGAGACGAATAAACTGAGGGGCTCTTTCCTGATCAGTTGAGTGAGGTAAATTCTCTCCTGATCGTCATGAAAAATGGGCTTCGGATTCAGCACCCTCGAAAACCCCCAGGACCAGTAACAGATTCTTGGGGGCGCGACTTAGATTTTTTTCCCCGTGAAAATCTGGTAACCTTAGCACAGAGTGCCTTGTGCGGTCTATTTTGTTACAAAGAAGAACAGGAGGTTGTTTACTTGTACGAATCTACCTAGTAAGTAACCAGCTCATGCGAGAGACATGCTCATGCCACTATGTACCTACCAACGTCAAGCGATGAAAGCTCTGCGTAAAGTAAGTAGGTCGAGGTAGGTACATGTTTGGAATTTTTTTAAGCCCACCTGTGCGTTAGTGATGCATTTTTTCGAGGGTGAAACCTCGGAAACCCAGGCGGGTTAAACGTCCCAATTCGACGAGGCATCTTGTGATGGTTTTTCGACTACAACTGTGGGAAAACTAATAAAAGTAATGAACCAGCTTGAAAACAAGTGAAGGCTAACAGTAAACAAGAAATCAATCTGAACCAGCACTTCTTTTCTTTACTAGGTACTTGTTTTTATCAATAAAATAACTTTGTGATAGATAAAGCGTTTTCCCGCTTTGAGGGAGGGTCGCTTCTAGTTGCCGCCATATTGCTGCATTGTTGCCACCATGAACCAAGGAGGGGAAGAGAGGGGAGGGGAACCTTTTGCCGCAGTCATGCCACGTTCACATTGAAAAATGTCCGTAGGGAAATACTGTAGTTAGGACGAACCCTTTTTCTAATCAACTAAAGGTTGAACTTCACCATGGGTCATAATTGTTTCACCTGTACTTGATTGAAATGTTGATAATTCTAATTAAAATCCAACGTAATTCACGACTTATCAGTAATTAAAATAACTGTTTGGGAAATCGAGGCGCCAACTAGTTATTTGGCAAATTATAGGGAAAAGCAATTGATTTCCGATTTTTTGAAAAAAAAAAAAAAAGACTGGTTGAAAATTTGTTTTTAGATCGATTTTTGCAAGTTTAGTAGAATGGTGAATTGGTACTTTAAAATCGGGACTCGATTGATCGCATTTTACCAATCTCATTAAAACAATACGAAATCGATGACAGGCTCAGCGGATATAGATTCTACACGCCGAGCTGAAAATTTTGATACCAAAACATCCCGGAAAATTTCGGAAAAACCTTGGAAAATTCACCATAAAAGGAAATGGACTCTGCCAGTCTCATTAAAATAAGGCGAAATCGATGACTGTCTCAGCGGATATAGATTCTATACGCCGAGCTGAGAATTTTGATAGCAAAACATCCCGGAAAATCTCGGGAAAACCTTGGAAAAATTGCCCCGTAACATTTTGTATTTTGCCAGTCTCATGAAAAGAAGAAAAATCGGTGACAGTCTCTAAAGTTCGTGATGGTTAGAGTGAATAAGGAATCGAATATTATGCAAGAGGATGGTTGGATGGAACTCGATATGGGGAAAGTAAACAAAAGTACAAAATCCAATGGAATTCGGTGGAAGTGTGTGTGCACTACTCCGCCGAGCTGTTCAGACCACCGATTCCGACTAAAATATTTTTGTTATCTTCGGCCTAATTCCGCTGCGCGATTTTTTGGCGCAAGAACGAAGTTTTTATCTCAATCCTATCGAGAGTTACTGTCTGGAATGACACATACATACGTATACATATAGGTACTGGGTGTCCCACGTTAAGGACCTTACACCTTCAGGGGTCGATTCTGCAACTAATTTCCAACAAAAAGTGCCTCTGTTTTTTTTTTTTTTTTTTTTTTTTTTTTTTTTTTTTTTTTTTAAGGCTTTGTTTTTGAGTTACTTGTGGGATTTTTTTTCGTGTTTTCGACCTTACGCCACTAAAACGGCCATAAATCCATTAATGGTAAATGCAAATTTGAGGATACCTTTGGAAATAGCATTGAATTCCCCATCTTCCTAGTGCCGACGAAAAAATTGTCCTGGGGACCTGATGGGTGAAAAATCAACTCGTTAAGAGATTTTTGTCATATTGGCAAAATCTCATATTTTTCTTTTGGTTTATAAGGGTATTGCTACGTTGGTACCTGGACACGGAATACATTGTACCTATCCACTGAGCATTAGTATTAACTAGAGCGGCCTTGATTAGGTGCGCGCGTGATATGCACAGGTCACCGACACCTTGGTTATCGACCTCATCACCCTCCAGTACAAACCACGCCACTAATCCTGACCTTTTGTTTCCCTGTAATTTATAGCAAATCAGATCTTGCTGTACTTATGAAAATCCCAGTCATAGCAACACTGTATTTATACCTAGGTTTTGGCTTGTTTTAATGAGACTGGCAAAATACTGAATGTTCCAGGGCGATTTTTCCAAGGTTTTTCCGAGATTTTCTGGGATGTTTTGGTATCCAAATTCTCAGATTAACGTGAAGAATATAAATCCGCTGAGACTGTAATCGATTTCGCTTTATTTCAATGAGACTGGCAAAATAGAAAATGTTCTAGGGCGATATTCCCAGAATTTTCCCAAGATTTTCCGGGATGTTTTGGTATTAAATTCTCATGTTAACGTGTAGGTTATAAATCCGCTGAGACTGTCATCGTTTTTGCCTTCTTTTAGGGAGACTGGCAGAATCCATATCCTGTTGGAATCCATATCCTGGTGAATTTTCCAAGGTTTTTCCGAAATTTTCCGGGATGTTTCGGTATCAAAATTCTTAGCTCGGCGTGTAGAATCTATATCCGCTGAGACTGTCCTCGATTTCGTCTTGTTTTTATAAGACTGGCGAATTGAAATACTGGGAATTCCCATATTTAATAAGTCCCTTTTATTTTTAAATTTGCCCTTTTTTGGCTTCCAATCCAATATTATGGGGGGGGGGGGGGGGCTCTGATTTCAATGAGCGTTAAAGTATTGAGAGATTATACAATTGGGATCATCCTATATACATATATATATTTTTTTTTTATGGATGAAAGGATTGGGGCCCTATGCTAGGAAAAACCCCTACCTAACCCCTAGTGTTACCAGCCTAGAAAGTGAAGATACCTTTATTACATTGAAATATTGAAGAGGATTACCACACAGTGTGGGTCGGTAGGGAGTATCGTCCGGCATTCCTAAAATAAGATAGGTAGCTTTATTGTTTTAAATTGGTTAAGTTGTTGTTTGTTTTTTGCATTTATAACGAATATGTTCTGCCAATGAAGTTTACTCCTCTCTCTCTCCGCTCATTTTCCAGTCCGTTGAAATGTCGGAGTTGTCGGATATTATATAAGATAAGCGATGCTCTAATTATTTATCACAATATTTGACCTCCCCCTCATCTTGCGCATTATTAACGATTAACATTATATTTATATTCATTCTTCGATGTCGGTACCTGAGCTCAAGGTAAATGCCTAATACGACTTAAAACGCGAATTCACTCCCTTGAACGCATAATTTTAACATCACGCTTGACGCATTTTCTTAACTGTCGGACGTAAACGAAAAAAATAGCTATGTAATTCCGTGAAACGAACTCAACTGTTCTCTAATTAACAGAACAATTACACAGGGCCATTGGAAATGGCCCGTGCGAAGGTGAAGATTATGAATTTCTGCGGCAAGGTCGTGATCTTGCGGTATTTAATGATTTATGGTGTCCCGCAGAGTTTTGGAACGTCATTTCGAAATGAGTAATTGTTTAGGTACCCGCTAATCTTCTAGTTTCGGACGTGGATGAGGAAATCACGGAGGATCAAATCAAGTGATGGAGGTTTCAAATGAATTGCAAAATGTCAAGTCTCACAGACTAGGGGAGACCCTAAATATTAAATATCACTGAAAATCAAATGATCGTCCTTTGCAGACGTTAGGAGCATATCTACTGGTACCCAAAGAAGGTTAAGAATAAATAATTGAAGGTTTAGCCTTCCCACTGTTAATCTTTATCGTTTGAGTATTTGTCAGATCCTTTCATCCTTATATATAAAACTCAGTTTGTTTCTATTTATGTTTGTATGTATGTATGTTCCAGCTGGACCGATTCTGATGGGTGCGGTCTTAAAATTATCATCTAGTTCCGGCGCACATCGTAACCACCAAAACATCTTTCTACTTGATAAACGGCGCTACCCTTTGCAACCGATATGTTTAGTTCCTGAACTTTTGTTATTATGGTTGCTCACACGCAGTTTGTTAGCGGCGGAAATTCGAGACAAATGGGGAAGCCCTGACGGATCGCTATACGGGTGTTCCGAGTGAAGCATGGGTTGCATTATTTATAGGAGATGGACGGGATTTTGATATTTCATGCGAAGCGCGGGTCGGAAACCCGATTTGTTTGGTTCCCGACATTTTATTATGGTTTTCAACACGCAGTTCGGAGCCTTTCTTCGCGCGTATTTGGTTTTGACGATTTCGATCAGCTGAGTGAGCAAAATTCTTTCCTGTTCACCGAAACAAGTTGAAATGTGATAGGGAGACTCTCTTGGTCAATAAAAGACGACTGAAATTATGGGCTCTTTCCTGGTCAGTCCGGCCTGATTTTGCTACTTTATGCTGCAATTTGACATGTAGCCTCCGTCGTTACGAATGCAGTCTGCATATGGTTATTTCAGCAGTCTACGCACCGACTAACCAGTACCTACAGGTGGGTACGTGTGACGCACGGGTAACCAGCTAGTCAATATAAATTTACCATATTACTTACCATAATATATCATTCTTTTGCTAGCGAGTCTATCAAGGTAGCGAGTTGATTTTCCGACGTATCATACTCAGAAAGAAAATTTACTAATCTTTCCATCAGTAAACCCATTTATTTTTAGTCTGTACATAGGTGGGAAAAAGGACCAGTTTTGCGGAAAGAAGTTCAAGTTATCCAGCATGATCGTTTGACAAATTGTTTCGAAATTTGAGCACATTGAGCGCAAAACAATGGTTAACTATAATTTTGTGTCCGAAAAACTTGTTCTAAATAATTGCAATTTTTGCCTTCGGCCGGCCCTGATATACAGACATCATTTTCACGGTGATAAACTACCAGTAAAATAAATTAAAATTAATAGGTATTAATTAAAGTGTTCAATCAAGGCTAGTTAGCACTTAATTTTTTTTTTTTTTTTTTTTTTGCGTGAAACGTTTATGCCCCTCCTAAGAGCTTCACGCGAATGTTGATGTTATTAAGTCGGTAAGTAGGTACCTTCCATGGGAATATGTTAGTGCCTGTTGCGCAATGCAGGTAGCGGGGAAACGATAATGTAGTCGACGCGATCCTCCACTTAATGTTATTTAACTTCTCCAGGCGAATTTTCATCCGAAACGTTTTCTCTGTCCTACTGACATATTCGTCTGCATACGACAATATTATGCGGTAGGTGCATCCCAATAGGTCGAAGACCCCTTATGAAGGCTTCGTAAGATGATTTTAATTTTCAAGATGAAAATTATAGCTAGCTACCTATGGCTATCTGCCTTCCAACAAATTAAGCCTTACTACACAACTTTACAAAATGTTCCAGTTGTAAAGATCGTATGAGCGAATTTTAGTAAGTGATCGTATTCTACTATGGAACATTGCTTTTGGAATTTGAGAACTTTCAGCTCAAAGAAAATGTTAACTGCTAACTTTATAAAATAAAAATAAAAAAATAAATAAAAACTCTTTCTACTTACATAATATTCAGCGATTCAAAGTTTTTGAATTTTAGCTTCTTTTTTTTTTAGCAGTTTTTCCGATTTTTCAGCAATTATTTATGAAATATGGATCCGACGGCAACGAAATTCATTGGGACTATCTAAGAGCTAATCTTACCCACAGAATACCTGGAAATTTAATCAAAATCGGACTAAAACTTAGTATCTATGGGCTATATAAAATGTAATATAGCTTTGGGCGTGACAAGAAATTGGCACATAGGTACAGTAGACAGACGTGGAACCGAAATTGATCACCAAGCTTTGAAACACAAAAAGCATGTGGAAATTTTGATTTTGGAGAACAATTTTTTCGACTACCTGCACGAAAATTCAAAATTCTTTGTTCATGAGGTCGAGCTGCACTACTGAAAATTTTTCAATTTACTAAATTATATTTTTTTTAACCATCCGCAACGCTGTAGGTTGAATGATTCGCTTTCCCTAAGGGCTAAAAGTTCGATAAACTAGTTACTTAAAGCCGCCGGCTTAAATTATTGAAAACATGCACATCATGCTTTGCCATTATGTTTATGAAGCATTATTAGTTAGTAACTTGGCGCTATAAATCAGCTTCCCTTGACACTACAGAGGCTTAGGGATAATGAGATGTTGTGATAAAATGAGAGCATTCCAAAAAGTGGCGAACGATTATTTGGAACGGATGATATTTGTGATTATGTTGAGGTAGGGACGTAAAATAATAGAGTTGGCAATTGTATGTGGCAATCGCCATTGCCATTGATAGGTGCAATTCAATTGTAATTACGCCCAGAATTGGCTGGAGGCTTCGGTCTTCCACTCGGGGTCAGTAGATCGAACACCTGATTTCTGGATTAGTAGGTAACGTGAGCCTCGAGGTGCGGCTATGGCATAACACCGCCGGGTGTTTGATCCGAAGGGGACTTGATATACCTACCTGAAAGAAAAGTGGGTGATTGTCGGGGAGGGGTATAGCGTAGAGATAAATACCCTACAACTACCCCGTCCATAGGAAGGGTCCGAACCGAGTCCAGCCTTCGCCACGAAGGCCTGACCATTGATTTCTATACATGGTAGATCAGCACAGAGCACAACCGCAAAAATAAATTGGGATATATAGCATTTACACGTCAAATTGTAGGTTTTACACAATTTACACATCAACCCGATGAGTTGGTGCCATGGATTTCTTTCACATTTCATTTTATGGTGGACGCATAAGGATAGATCTAACTATTCAGGCTTTTTGTCATAGTGGTATGTAAATATTTTCCCATTGTAAATTTTCATGTAATTTGAGTCCCGGGTTAAATTTAACGGTTAAAAGTTAAATTTAACTTATACGGTGACCTCCACCGTCAAATCGTGGGATTATTTTTCTGGGTCCTGTTGCTTTGCTTTTTAGTGTATTACCGAATTTTGAAGAAAATTCTATTGCTCTCGCCTCAAAATTTGTAGAATGTGAATTTTTGAAAAACTTTTATGCAGAAATCCGTTTCAGGCTATTCTGAATCATATTCTGAAGTTTAACGCATTTTTTTATGTATGTATGTATGTATGTATGTATGTATATATGTATGTGTCATTCCAGACGATAACTGTCCGTAGAATTGTGCTAGAAACTTCAAACAAATTTTAAAATTTTAAGGATACAAAACGAAAGTTCAAGTTCGTTGGCCAGCATGATCGGATTACATCTTCGGGTAGAAATTTTCAAAAATGTAGTCAAAATTTCAAAATAGCCTGTTTTTTGCGATTTGTTGTGCGAAATAATTTTTTCAGCATACTAACATGTGGTATATTCGGAATCAGCGTGAAATTTCCTATAAGAATATGGGTCATTTCACGCGAACGGCCAAACTTTTTTTTCGATATTTTTTAAAAGTCTTGATTTTCTAGTATGCTGTACCCATTGGTAATACAAGCTAGGAGCCAAATTTTCAGACCCCTTCTTCGCCCAGCCTTTTCTCTGCAACTGTCCGAAGTTTAGGGGTGTGCGCCAAACACTAACTTTTGTTTTAATTGCTCAGCCGTTATTGTGCCCAAAAAAATAAGTAAGGTGGCCAATTCTTATGGTAAATCGTCTGCTCTTTCTGGTAGTCATGTCTAAATTTACAAACAACTTGAGCTTCCTCATGAAAACTCAAAATAAAAACTTCTTTTTCACATTTCATCAATTCCGCATTTTTTGAAAAAAAATTTTTTGATCTTAAATCATACCTACCAGTATGTAGAATACGAGGTTAAGAGGACTTAATGGGCCGACAAACGGTTTGTCGCCAGAAGTACTTAATGTACGGCCTGTACTCCCAAAAAACGTAAGCTTCCCCATGAAAACTCAAAATAAAACTTCTTTTGCACATTTCATCAATTTCGAATTTTTTGGATAAAGTTTTTTTGATCTTAAATCATACATATCAGTATGTAGAATACGAGGTTAAGAGGACGTAATGGACCGACAAACGGTTTGACGCCTGCGGTACTTAATGTACCGCCTGTACTACCAAAATAAAAGAAAAATTGAATTTTCATGATAAAATTTGCACCTATCTGATGTGCCGTCAAATGTAAAGTTAGTTCTAAGCAAATTTGATAAACTGGGGACTTTATAATGAAAACTCAATTTTTATTTTATTTAGGCCGTACATTAAGTACCGCTGGCGTCAAACGGTTTGTCGGCCCATTACGTCCTCTTAACCTCCTCGTATTCTACATACTGATAGGTAACATTTAAGATCAAAATATTTTTTTGATTAATGTAAAAAAGAAGTTTTTATTTTGAGTTTTCGTGAGGAAGCTCACGTTTTTTGGCAGTACATTGAGTACCGCTGGCGTCAAACGGTTTGTCATCCCATTACGTCCTCTTAACCTCCTCGTATTCTACATACTGATAGGTATCATTTACGAGTATGCCCATTCAGTTTGCTGGTTATCCACGATTTTTGTGATGGGTTCGTCGAGAATCTCGATTCTCATCCTATTCATTTCTATTCGTATTCATATTTACAAGTTCTTTCACCATGTATTATCTACAATTTGTTTCACGTGTTCATTTGTTTACTGCTTTTCAAGAATTCATTAAATCATGAATTTACAAAATTTCCGTTATCTTTCAATTTGATGTGTAAAATCTCCAGTTTGATGTGTAAAATCTCCATTTTGAAATGGAAAACCTCCAATTTGATGTGTAAAATCTCCAATTTGATGTGTAAAACCTCCAGTTTGACGTGTAAATGTTATGTACAAAATATGTATCGATAGTCAAATGGTGATTAAAAATGTTTTAAGGATTGTTTATAGGAAGGTTTAGAAAAGAGCAATTTTTTAGGACGTTCCTCAATAGTGAGGGAAGCCTGTTTTATTTGATGTGGGAGAGATATGATTTTCTGTTGTTGGTTTAAAACTAATTGTGGACCCCTCAGGCTGGAATTTCGAATTAGCCAGAAAACGTATTTTTCCAACAATCCTTCTTAATCCCCCCCAATCTAGCATTCCAAAATGAAAAACGAGTTCGTTAGACTTTGATATTTGACCACAATAAATTCCAAAAATTTCAAAAAATGGACTTAAAAAAAAAGAAAAAAAAAACACTATAAATTACCAGGCAAATCCCTTCATATTTCCTTACAGACGATAACTCTCCTCCTTAGGATTGAGATAAAAATTCCGTTCTTGAGCCAGAGAACCAAGCTTTCCAAACAAAAAACGAGTTCGTGGCCAGCATTTTTTGAGCACATTAAATTGGTCAAATTTCAGAAAAATGTGCTAAAAAAATCACTTAAATTTGCTAAAAATCGTTAATTTATATTTTTTAGCAGATTGTTATTCAAAAGAAGTTTATTAACGATGAACTAGAACGTTAAAAAATGTATGCAGAAGTTTATGCTGAAAACAAAAGTGCACATAATTTCATTAATATTTACCAAAAATAATAAAAACTGCAAAAAAGCTAAAAATCCAAAATCATTTTTGATTTGCATAACATTATTTGCACTAATTTTTCGCCATAACATTGGTAACTAGTTAACAATTTATTTTTACTTAAGGTTCTGAATTTTCAAAACAATTAAACATAATACCTATAGTTTGATAATTTACGAATATTCGCTCATACGATCATGCTGCGCGACTAGAACTTTTTTGACGTGGCGCATTTGGTAAGTAGATCGGGGTTTTTCTGTTATATCCCCGCATATTTCCGTTAATTCTCTACTATTCATTCATTCTGACCTGTATGTCCAACTAATCTGTATTTTTACTAAGGGATTGATTACTTGATGTTATGTATTTTTGAGATGCGAGCTTGCGAGCATCCAGACCACCAAACTATCACAACATCATTCTGACCTACATGCATAACTAATCTGAATTTTTACTAAGGGATTGATTATTTGATGTAATGTATTTTTTGGACCACCAAACTATACACAGCATTCTGAACTATTATACCACAGTGGACGTAAAAATGATTGGGGATAATGAATCCAATCAATCCCCATTCTATAGAAAACGGTAGTGGTTTTTGAAGGTCGAGATATATTCATAGTAGGCTTGTAAAATTTTTAAATTTTTTTAATGCTGAGCGCTTTTGCCATTATCGGCCTCGTCAGAGCTGCAATTGTAAAAATTTGAGAAGCTTACTATGAATATATCTCAACCCTCAAAAAACCACTACCGTTTACGGCAAAGGCAACACCCCCAGAAAAATATTCTATAGAAAACAGTTTGTAAATGCGGGGACAAAGCAGAGAAGACCCGATCTCACTTATCTGCCAGATGCGGGGCCTAAGAAGCGTAGGTCCTGCCTAAGCCCAAAGCCCCTTCCAAGTCCAAGCATTTCGTCATTCGGTAGGTACGAGATTCTCTCCAGGGCTCCAGCTCCTGAGGGTCCCTCCCTCCGGTTTTGCAACGGATATTTCACAAGGGCGAGGAGAAGCGAGAGAGGATGTGACCCGGGTGACTAACTTTGTAACTTCCACAACGGTTCTGGGCGACTTTACAACATTCTGGCGGTTGATTTAATGCATCCAGAAGGTATGTAAGGATTTTGAAGTTGGTACCTACCTAATGAATGTGTTTGGCCTTGACAAGAGAAATCGGAGTGGCAGCACGTAGAAGGGACAATGAACGAAAGTAAGGGGTACCTAAATGCTATAGTGCTCGAGCAAAGTGCTCGTCATGAGCGAAGTTATCTTCATCCTTTTCTAGCAACAATTTTTTCGCGTATTTGAAGTGGAGTTATTGCAATTGTTCCACATTTAAAAAATATATCTTCCGAAAACATCTTCGTCAAAATCCGTTACGGATCATTTGCCGTTGGATTAAATATAGCCTGTGCGCTTGCGCAAACGTTAATTTCTTGTAATGTCGATTTGTTATTATCTGTTGGTAAGATTTCGTTCAAACTCGAGAGGTTGTTGGGTCCAGGGTGATACCTTTTGTATTTTACGGCATTTGCTTAAATAATAGGTAACTATGGCGTATCCGCAAAACCAATATTGGATGACACCAGGGCCGGCCTGAAGGGTGTGCGACGTATGCAGCCGTATACAGCCTTTTAGAGGGGCATAAAATTGGCCAATTTCGGTAATAAAAAAAAAACAATTTGGCAAATTTTTAGAAATTAAATGATAAATATTGGGCAGAAATATTTAAAACAGAAGGAACTTCGCCTCAGAGCTATTATAGTTGAATTTCAAGGTAAAACCAAATATCTGCCTCAATGAATTCTGACATACAGTAGACGGATGCTTAATAGTCAATGAACTTTTGTTGTGTGTGCGCCATTATTTAACTCTGAAATTCTTTTTTTTCTATAATTATATTCTGTTGTTTTATTTTCTTTTACCCATGAGATATGGAAATTTATCTTGCGTCCGGCGGACGATGATTCCCGCATTACCTATTTATTCTGAGAGTACTTGCAATTTAAATGTAAGAATCATTGTAACGTTACCCAGAAGCTTTCATTAGTTTATTTAACATAGTAGAGTTAAAGGCACCTACCTACAAGAAAGAGTATTGAACCTATCAAGTCAATCAATAATAAATCAATTAAACATAAATTTAATAAAAGGCGTAAAAGCTGTCTTTTAGACCTTAAATTAAAAAAAATCTGAGGGGGGGGGGGGGGGGGTCCGGGGGGATTATAGTCCAAATTTGCATTCTACCATGTACACCTACACATGTATTAAATATAGTTATTTTGCATTAGACTTAGACATCAGATTTTGCGTTAGATTTAATTCTTCAATGAAGAACACTCGAGGAGACTCAAGAGCTTTCTTTCAAACATTTCAAGCGCACTATACAACGTGAACTCATTGAGCAAGAACCCGAATTGTACCATTTTTAATTAGTAGGTAGTCAATTTTTTTAAGCAATCAAAAATCAAGCTATCATTTTTTTTTTTTTTTTTTTTTTTTTTGACTAAGTAGGACTTTGTACCACACTTATTCACTGTTGAATAGTTTTTATCTTGTAGCCATTGTTAATTTTATGTCAACAACCGGGGAGTTTTATAAAAGTACTCAAGTTAGCTTTTTAGATATCTATAATGACTGTGATTAACTTGTTAATTCTTGTTAATTGTTGTATTATAAATATATTTAGAAGATTTATATAAGTTGTATGAGTGATGAGTGATCGTTTAGTGTGTTTGTAATTTATTGAGTGTATGGCTTTAAAGCATGTTAATTGTTTAGGCTCGGGGCTCTCGATCGGATCGGGGGCGGTCTCGCCTGCGCGATTTATGAATGGCAGCAAGGGGTGCTTACCTAGAAATAGGTCGTCCCCCGGGAGGCCGCCATGGTGGGTCGGGTCCGGGCTCGTTCAGGAAGCCCCGGCCGATCCGCCTTTAAGTTGGTTAATGACCAGCCTACACTCTTTTATTTCATTTTATTATTATTATTTTATTTAATCTATCTTTTTCTCTCTCCTATATTGGCTACATGAATGTTAATTTACTTTATACTACAATATTACATTGACAATTGTCCTACATAATAGCATGTTTTGACAAAATATACGATTCTGATTCTGAAGGAATTAAATTGAACGTTACGAAATCGAGTTTATTCAATATTGTCCGTGCGATCTACCTACTAGTACTGGTACCTAAAATCTTTTCTTTTTTTTTAAAATTATTTAAAGCATTTATTTTACACAAAACTTTTTTAGGCAAGGGTAAAAATTCATTAACAGAACAATAAAACAAAAACAAGATTACTAAAACTTGATCGCTCAACAGCTCCATCCTCTATTCCCAAGAACCTCAACCTTCTCCGTGTCCCACGTACCTATTCGTTGGGAAACAGCTTTCAATATGACCATTTCAATTCTTATCCTGGTCCACCTCAAGACTTGTGAGTAGGGTAGTCTCCATTTCCCGGCAAGATTGTGAGCCATATTGACAATTGTCCTACATTCTATCATGTTATGACAAAATAAACAATTTTGATTGATTACCTACATTCAATTATTTCGACTCGTATTTTGTTCTTCAACTAATTTTATACGTCCATGTTACAATATGTGAGGAAGCTATACTGCCTAGCCAACTTGGCTGACTTGTTATTATTTTTATGTTTTTCAATTTTTTTTTCAGGCTGATATTTGTAAGTTGGTAGAGTTCCTAAACGATAAGTCAATTGGGATAAGGTGCTTGGGGATTTTATCATCTGGGGCGAGCCACGGCGGATGGTAACCTGATAAAATCAAGATGGTCGAATGAGCATTTCGTCTTAGAGTGACGCTACTCTCTTCAAGAAACTCTGAACCATCAAGGGGATTTTCCCGTCTATCCCCTGTGTTCAGTTTCCTAGTTCTTTTCTTATTCACGAAAATGCTTTGCAATGGCAGATTTTGAAAATTACTGAACAAGACAATGAATATAATTTTCATTAATCATGAACACCAACAAGAAATGAATATCACCGTTATCGATGTGTAAGGTTACTTTGCGATAGGGAGGAAGAGATGAGATAGGTTGGTTCGGGATAAAGCGTCTTATGTTTAGGTGAAATAAATTTTCTTATTGAGGAAGAGGCTCCTCAACTGCCCGCACATGCGCAGTAGTGTTTTTCGTTCTCGATAAGGCGCCTCATCTTTATCTAACTATCGCTTTCGGAACTCTCTAATAACAAATGCTTGGTTTAAGGATACTTCAGAAATTCATTATTTCCTACGATTATAATGTCAAGCCAGTTGGTATGCTGAGATGAAAAGCGTTTTGGACACTCATGTGGAGTTCGGGAAGGTGTACAAATAAAAATAGTGCCTGAAGGAAGTTGATAGATCTATACTAAATAAGGGAACCCTGTCCTTTTGCTTCCTGGGCCCCATCGATGAGAATCCGTCATTCTACAGCCAAATTAACCAGAAGACATTAGAGCGTCTAGTCAGCCTTCGAAAGGTCTTCGGAAGAAAAAAACCGTCATTCCGCCGCCTCTTTAGATCCCTCAAAAGCGACATTCTCTCGTGTTCAAGACGGTTTCGGACCTTGACTATGAACTTGGCCATCGCTATGTAGAACTACGACTTGCAAACTAACCTTGGAGGGAAGGATGTCGGTTATTTTTTTTTCTTTTTTTTTTCCTCGAACCTTTCCGCCAGGAATCCCACGCTCCACATGATCTACGAAAGGCCGATGCCGACTGGAGCAGCTAGTTTTTCCAGTCGGCTCATGCAACCCTCGTAATTCGCCAAGTCCGATGGATTTGAAAGTCCCATATTGTGCATGAATTTACTTATTTAATTCGTGGGAAGAAATCGGGTTTGACATTGATACGTTTTATGTCCGAGGCTCAATTCAATTTTTAAGTTACATACCTTACCTAACCTACCAACGAACAAATGCGCAACGTTTTCTGAATTATTCATTCATTTATTTAAATTAACGGCAAAAGCCAATAAACAGAGAAAACACAACGAGTTAATAAATTACATGGATAACTAAGAATATACAATAGCAAATAAACAAGCAATATATTGAACAAGAGATAAGACAAGGGAGAATACAGAAAATAACAAATCACTGATAAAAAACCTACAGCCAGCCGACGCTTCAGGGTATAGGAAGAGGTATTAACCTTCCGGAGACAACTTGCGGGTCAAAATGACCCGAGGAGAGGGAAAATGCTCATACATTGTAAGGGAGCAGTAGGAGGGGCTTGGGGCCTTGAGTAGCTATCAAACCAGTATCAACGAGGTGGGAACCGTTTTCAGAGGTGAGTGACATTGTCATTATGAAAATAGTAAGAGAAAATGTGGTCTGGGTCAACATGA
Organism: Adelphocoris suturalis; assembly: GCA_030762985.1. Classification (NCBI taxonomy): domain Eukaryota; kingdom Metazoa; phylum Arthropoda; class Insecta; order Hemiptera; family Miridae; genus Adelphocoris; species Adelphocoris suturalis. The sequence goes on from CM061042.1 coordinate 31,865,881, forward strand.
CCCAACGTTGTCTGATTTGTTAGTATAATATTTTCTATTTTTCTTCACCTTTTTTCTGATTTCTTGGAAGAGAAATTGACTCATATTGATTCACATTTTTTCATGCTCTTGGAATCAATATGACTCAGCATTGTCTCATTTTGTTCTTTCAGTTTCTTCTCCAAATCAATTATTTGAACAACACCACATTGGGTAACACGAAAAAGTGAGAAGGGTACGCGTTAGTTGTGAACCAGTGGACGAAGATGATGAACTGTGATACGATTAGAGTTAGATGTGGTGATTTTAGAGTCTGAACTTGTCCATGATTTTGACTACTACTAATTTGTGCATTAAGTAGTCCTGTTTTTTATTTATTAATTCATTTATTTTTTCTTTATTTATTATTATTATTTTTTTTTTAAATATCTGCGTGATATTTATTTTTGGGAGTTAATTCGTTTTTTTTTTTTTGTGATTGGGGATCACATTATTTTGAACTTGTTTGTGATTTTGTCTGAGTTCATTATTTTGAACTTGTTTGTGATTTTGACCTCTAGTAATTTGTGCAACAGGAGGTCTTGTTTTTCGAAATATATCCGCGATACTTGTTTTTGGGAGTCAGGTACATTTTGTTTTTCTTGTGATTGGGGAGTCCATTACTTTGAACTTGTTCATGATTTTGACCAAGTGCCTGCTAGTAATTTGTGCTTTAGGTAGTCCTTTTTCTTTTTTTTGAAATAGATGCGCGATGATTATTTTTGGGAGTTACATTTCGTTTTTCTTGTGATTGGGGAGTCTTACTTTGAACTTGTATGTGATTTTGAATAGTAATTCGTTGATTTTGATTTAAAATATTTATTTTATGACAAATATAGAAGCAGATTGTTTCCCAGAATGTTTTGAATGACTCCTTGTACCTTATCGTGATGTTGGGTCAAAATGACCCCACGTTGTCTCATATGTCCTGAAGTTTCACGTTGTCTCTGGAAGGTTAAAGATATCACGACCACTCGACTCCAGGAACGCATTAACCTTACGAGGCTAATGACACAATGGCCGATTCAGAAGGTAGTTGGGGGCTGGGAAAGGCACTTGAAACAAGGGTGTTTGGCGAGTTCTGTAAGGAGGCACATTTATGTTGATTTTAGAGAGGAGCGAAGGGGATTGGAGAAATCCATTTGCTAGTTTATGAAAAAAAGTTATATCTTCCGGCTCTCGACAGTGGGCAACTCGTACTCGGCCGCCAGGTGCCGAAAATCAATCTGCTCCAAAGGTGTTTTCAGTTTGAATGCGAGGTAACGCAAGAACCCTCTCCAGTGGATATATGTATGCTTCATAAAAGGGGGACCAAAGTATATTTGCATAATCCAAAATCGGGCGAGTGAGGTATGCGGATAATAATTTCTCTAATCGACTAAAGATGCTGAAAAGTCAAACGGAGCCTCTCAGCTACAGGCAGAATAGAATTTCACCAACCTGATTAGCTGTGCGAGGTCTGAGACTAATCCGTTCCTAATCGCCCTACAATACTGAAATTTAAAACGGAGTTTTTCTGGGACATGGAGAATTGAATTACGACGTGTGGAACACAGAACTGAGGTTAATTATTTTTCTAATCGTCCTACGGTGCTGAAATTTGAAACGGAGTTTCTCTAGGCAATGTAAATGGAATTGCAACCTACTGAACCACCCTGATCAGCTGAGTGAGTTATGAGGCTAATTTGTTTCCCACTCGACCTATGATGAATCTTTAGATATGAATCTAGGTCACGTAAAATTAAATTCCAGCCTGCTGAACCGTTCTGTTCAGTTGAATGAGCAATCAGGCTGATACATTTCCTAATCGACTATCAATGCTGAAATTTGAAACGGATAATCTCTAGGTCATGTAAAATGGATTAACAACCTGATGAACCACCCTGATAAGCTGAGTGAGCAATGAGGCCAATTTATTTCCTAATTGCTCTAAGATACTGAAATTTGAAAAGGAGTATCTCTAGGCCAAAAAATGGAATTACGATCTGCTAAACCAACCTGATCAGCGAAGTGTGAAATGAGGCTAATTTCTTTCCCACTCAGCTTATGATGCTGAATTTGAATCGGAGTATGTAGGTATCTCTAGGTCATGTAACATTAAATTACAGCCTGCTGAACCACTCTGATCAGCTGATTGAGCAATCAGTCTGATTTCACACCCACTCAACTTATGATGCTGAAATTAGAAACGGGGTATCTCTAGGTCGGGTAAAATGGAATTACAAATTGCTGAACCACCCTGATCAGCTGAGTGAGTAACGAGGCTAATTTCTTTCCAACTCCATCTAACATGCTGGAATTTGAAACGGAGTATTTATGTGTCCTGTAACATTCAATTACACCCTGCTGAACCAAGCAATGAGTATTACACCCAGATCAGCTGAGTAAGCAATGAGGCTAATTTCTTTCCTTGTCAACTTATGATTATGAAATTAGAAACGGGGTATCTCTTGGTCGGGTAAAATGGAATGACAGCCTGCTGAACCATCCTGGTAAGCTGAGTGAGCATTGAGCCTAATATCTCTCTCACTCGATCTATGATACTGAAATTCGAAACGGAGTACTGATCAGCGGTGTGATAAGAAAGATACCTATTTGTGTGTTCATGATTAATATAATTTCACATTCTGCCTGATGAGTGGTTTTCTTCCGATGATTTTTTAAAGCTACTGGCACTGGTGATGTCACACTGGTACCTTCATTGAACCCATGGGTAATGGGGGACGCGCAAATTGTGATACCTATAGCTTCGTATTTCGGGAGATATTTAAGTGCCACATGTGATACATGATTTTGGTTTTTTTTTCATGCCTACTCACGCAATACACTCACATACATACAAGTACATACATGCACGTATACATTTATTAATATTCGCGATTGAGGAGCTGACATGGAAAAGCAGTCAAGTCCAGAAATCGAGAGAAAATTTTTTTTCGTCGAAGTGCAAGTAAACAGTCACGCCAACGGCGTGGGAAAAGCCTTAGGTCCTCCCGTCCTTGCTTGATCGCACCGTGAATAAATGTGTGACCTTTACATGGAGAAGAGATTATGTCCAACAAATCTGATAAGAGTTCAGAGGGAGTTCCTATGAAATTTGATTTTTGGGCTTAAGTGCTTTTCCATGTCAGCTCCTCTATTACTACTTTAAAAATCTCCCAAAAGACGGCCAGAATTTCACCACTCATTTCCACACCGCGCACAGGGCACTAAAACTCAGATTTTAGGTGTTTTTCTAAGCTGATACTGCGAATATCAATAAATGAACTATGTGATGCAGTGAGAAAAAACCCCCATAATCATTTATCATCTGTGGCTATTGAAGCTCTTCAAAAACTCTATTTTTCACAATTTAGGTACTACCTATATATTACTATTAGATCATCAGCCTAGAAGATAAATTACACATTTCATTGACGTAAATTCATAGTAGCTTGTATACTTGCGTAAGCATGAATTTCTGATAACGTCGATTTGGCCGTAATTTGTTCTTTGAACTAGGTAGGTACCCACATAATGAGCGTTACCTACATATTCATGTTATATTTTTAAATGAAAATAGATTCCATTCTAAGAAATTTGATACCATCCCCACTCCCCTACGTTGAGTAGTTTTCTTTCTATGAATTTTCAAAGGTTGCACTGGTGACATCACACTGGATGGATGGTAGGGGGGTGCAACCCACGGGAGGGCTGCTTTGAAAGATGGCGGAGCTCGTGGTAAGTTTCACGTATTTTTTCTCATTTTTACTTGGCTCAATCTATTCAGCTTTCTATTAAACTAACTGGTCGGATAACCAGCTCTGTACGCTTCTCGATGCGTACAGAGCATCTATTCGCTAAGCTTACAATTTCACCGATTTACAATCAAAGCCTGGACAGTAATACCCTAGCTTGAGAAATCAAGCGAAGCTGAATCGATTTATCTATAAAAAAAAAAAAAAAAAAAAAAAAATTATCTATAGCAACTTTTCAAGTTTAGATGAAATTTTATTGCAGTGATTTCGGTTTTGCCAGTTGATTAAAAAATAACGGTTTTGTGATTTTTTACTCAATTAATTTGATGAACATCAAAACTTTATAGACATTTGTTTTAGGTGAAGGTGCGGTAAGTTTAATAGGATGTACGAGAAATCGAGAATGTACGGAAATTTGGAAGGATGACTGTGAGATGGCAACCCTGCAGCCAGCGCATGCGCTCTGGGCCGTCTCTCTTGTTATAGAGGTTGTGATTGACTGGGAGATCATTTTCATCTGTATCACGTTCTCTGATTGGTCTGCATAAGAGGACGCCTCTGGTTCCGTTCCATGTCGCACCTCAACCTCAACAGAACAACAAACCTCACTCCTCACCTCACAGAAGACGTGGAAGATGGTGGAGCTCGTGGTAAGTTTTATGTAGTTCTTCTCATTTTTACTTGGCTCAATCTAATCTATTCATCTTTCTATTAAACTAACTGGTCGGATAACCACCGTATTGCTACCTTTTGGAAAGATCTGTCTACTGAGCAAATAAAAAATGACGATGCAACTTCCGCATTGTTTTATTATTCATTTTCATTTATCTTGAGATTAAAATATTTATTAAAACGAGTTTGTCACCCTGAAAATTTGAACATTATCAGGCAGATTAGCTTCATGAAATTACTTGAATTTGAACTGATAACTTAAGGTGCATGCCGAAAAAGTCATGAGTTAATGATTGTATGAAGTAGGTCTATCTGCTCCTCAAATTAATATGAATGAGAATTCACTGGGAAGTTGATGCTGCTTGACTGAGTCTTTTAAAATCATGATCCTAATGTCTTACGTCAATAAGAAACGTATGAAAAGTAGCTTTAAAATACGGGCGATCAAGTTCGATTCACAATTTTTTTGTCTGTACATTTGGCAATAACTCCCTCCAGTTACGGGATTTTACGAAGGTTGGCAGCGCTGACCGGTTGCTGTGGGGAGAAACATGACGGAGTGGGGGGTGGGGTGCTGGAACATTCCAGGTCCGTAGCGCGCAGGTCTGTCTCGCCCTCAGTCTGCTGCCGTCCCTCGTCGCGTCTGCGGGTCTGCGCTTATGGCTGCCAGCGTCCTCACGCCGTTTGGGCTTCTTGGTCTTGCGGCGGCCGTAAACTCGTCAATTTACAAGGTAAAGTTTTGTAAACTCATCAACTTCAATCATATTCATGTTTTTATCATCCTAGGTATCTAATGTGCATTTAATTCACTTAGAATTACGAGTTCCTTTACCCCCCAGTTCATGATTGGGCCAGTTCGCCATTGGGTACGCGTGGGTACCCGCGCCGTTTCCACTGTTGAATCAATTTTTAGCTTTATCTGAACTCAACTTCGTGTGGTGTTCGATCATCCATCATTTTTACGTTTGGTTATACTTGATTTTACGCCTTTCTTTTTTCGTAAAAACCTATAAAGCATTTTGCGTCTATTTTTTTAAATTAATTTTTAGCTTTATCTGAACTCAACTTCGTGTGGTGTTCGATTATCCATCCATTTTAATCGTTTTTTCAAAACATTTTCACTTTTTTTGTCTGATTTTCGATATCTATTCAATCCCTTACCGTGCCGTAGTATAAGACCATTTTTTGACTAGTAGACATAGACCACTTTTTGGTCTGTAGCATAATAAATGGTTTTTATTATTATTATTTACCTATTAACTCTTAAGTTTTGAGTTTTTTCAATATTTGTGCAAATGGCAGTAGTTTTCAAGAGGTTAAAAGGACATCCCGGAAAAAAAAAAAAAAAAAAAAAACATGTTCAACAACAGTCTAATGGGCCAAAAACAAAATTGGGTATCTCGAAATAAGGCAACGTTCAATTCAACAAATGGGCAACTCGATTTTCATCGAGTTCAAAGTGCAACAACTAGGTAATTCTAGATGCCGTTGTGGCACCATCCGATTTCAGTAACTGCCCAATGCGTTGGTAGGTAACTCCTTGGTTGTTTACAGTGCATTGTAGATATTTCTATATTAGCCGTCTGTAGCTGTGCGGACTAACTAGTCAGAGCAAAAGAAGAATCGCAGGCCTTAGCATCACCAGCTGAATTCATTCCAGTGGCTCTTAGGCTTTCTAAATTTTATTTGTGTGTACCTATCTAATTTCATTCGTAGCCGAGAGGCCGGCATAGCTGTGTATGCAAAACGAAAAGAATATTGGCATTGTGTGAAGAATGTAAGTAAAGTAGGGTTACGAAACGAACATACGTATCATCTTCACACGATCTAAGAAACCATTATCTTCCGTACCTATGTATCATGACTTATTCCATTATGAAACCACTAGTTTTCCGCTCCAGTTTTCATATATGTTTTGATTCAGTGAGGTCCTTTGGAATTGGTGTGTATGTGGGGAGGGGTCGAAGTGAGAGAAATTTCTTTGTACAAGGCTCAAATTTAAATGAATATCATTTAGTAAAAGTTTTCTTGATATAAAATTTACATTCGACAGTTTCTTTGCACACAAACTCACATTTTAAAACAAAGTAGTATGTAGGAAAAAAAAAAAACTACTAAATGTATTGTAGTTTGGGTTCAATTTTTCAAAAGTTAGACTGTACCTACCTACTGTACCTGCACAAGGCTCAAATTTGAATGAACATCATTTAGTGAAAGTTTTCTTGATATAAAATTTACATTCGAAAGTTTCTTTGCACACAATCTCAAATTTTAAAACAAAGTATTGACATGTAGGGGAGGAAAAAAAAATACTACTACTAAATGTATTGTGGTTAGGGTTCAATTTGAAAAAAGTTAGGCTGTACCTATGTACCTACTTATATATTCATTCCACATGGTGATCCATAAAACAATTTCTTCTACAGATAATCTAAATATTCTTAATGCTTTTATGCTTAATCAAATTCTGGTGGTTTCTTGGTAATGTAGAAGAGGTTGCGTTCAGACTATGGTATGCAGTGTTGATGTAAAGGGGCGATTTCCTACCTGCCGAATATCGCTACGATTTCACGCTGCAGTATTCGGCACCGACTCAACACACAGGACTGGGTACACTCATTTTCCTAACTGCCGATTTCGGCAAGGAGTGTACGTGGCAGCGGAATGCGAGACAGGCGACTGCTCCCAGAGCAGTCTGTCCCGTACCACGCAGCGAGAAAACAGGTGTTTGGTAATTAGCAGCTTGAATACACCTTCCTTCTCCCTAGTAGTGAATATATTACAGTGAAACCTGGATAATTCGAACTTCTTTAATTCGAATATTCTCTTGATCCCTAGCATTTTGTATTAAAACAATGCTGAAAAATCGTGGATAATTCGAATTTTATTTTGGATAATTCGAATTTTATTTTGGATAATTCGAATTTTTGGCGTGCTAATTAAGGTATAAATTTTAAGCTGCGACTCATAATAATTGTAAATTTATCGGGAAATACGTTTTAGTAACGATATTCGGCAAAAGATTTGCGTTAGACCAAATGCATGCAAGTCAGTGCCATCGTACAGTCTGATAACTCCCCTTCCTTCCCCCTCCCACCCACCGACCGTCCCAAAACAGGACCAGGCCAAGAAAGCAAAATTTCAAAGCTAGCACTGGATGGATGTATGACACAAGTGTGCACTGTGAATGTAAAGTGATTCATACTTCAACTCTTTGAATGTGTTGGAATCTTTTATAATGGCCGAAAGACTTAATTCAAGGAAACAGGCCAAAATACCATCCTTTTTTGAAAAACAATAGATTGTTTCTTATGGTTGCAGTTAAATACAGTACCGTTCCAGGTGTCTTTATATTTATTGTTCAATATTCTGTTGGTCAATACAGCATTCAATGTTACTGTTTGTAATTTACTTCGTGCTGTAGTTTGTTAAAATATAATTTATTAAAAACTTCGTTAATTTGAATTTTTGGTTAATTCGAAATTTTTGACTGGTCCCTTGAGGTTCGAATTATCCAAGTTTCACTCTACTTGGTTTGTGTCGCACTATGTCAGTTTTATCGTCCAAGTCTTCAATCGGTGAACATAACAGAACTGCACAAACCTTTCTTCTCTTGCTTTGGACAGGCATTGCAACTGTGTCCACAGAAACAGACTGAAGTAGACTGAACTGGCACATGCGCGTGCCACTCCGCGCTGAACCTCGCCTTCTAGGAAAAGGTTCATGCCGAAAATACAGTGCGATATTCAGAAACCCGCAACTGAATTCGGCAGCGATATTCGGCAGGTAGGAATGGTCGAACGATGATCCCATTGTAAATTGTGAACTCTGCCGTAGCCGGTCCCAAGCCCGGTTGAGAAAAGAGGAGGGGATTCTTTATTTCTTTATAAATTTTGAATCTAACTCTGCCGTAGCCGGTCCCAAGCCCGGTTGAGAAAAGAGGAGGGGATTCGGGGGATTATCCATGGTACAATTCATCCCTAATGATAGTAAAGTGTCGTTGAGTGGGTCATTGGGGTAACCCTTGGTGGGGGATTGGGGGACGGAAGATTATCATCCTTGAAATTATGTTATATGTCATGTATGTTGTCAATCATGTGGTTGTATATGTATTGGGTGGGACATCTTGATTCAGAATACTGAGTTCCAATTGAATGGGATTGCCGGATGAATCGAATTATGAAATTATTTGAAAATGGAAACACTTGATTGATGAATGGCGTTATAGATGTGTTAATTCCCTGACGGAAGGTCCTTGAAATTATTTTTTTATATGTTGGGGCGTTACGATGTGGGTAATTTGTCAGATGATCTATAAGTCCTTGTACGATGTAGGAGCGATGATCTCTTTCGATCGAAGATCTCTTACGATTGATGATCTCTTACGATTGACTATCTCGTACGATTATCTCGTACGATTGATGATCTCTTACGATCGATGATCTCTTACGATCGATGATCTCTTGGTGAGGTGATTGGGGGACGGAAGATGGTCATCCTTGAAATTAATGTTAATTAATGTTAATGTCATGTATGTATGTTGTTGATCATGTGGTTGTATACATATGGGGTGGGACATCTTGACTCTGAATACTGAGTTCTTATTTAATGGGTTTGCCGGATGAATCGAACTATGAAATTATTTGAAGATTGAAACACTTGATAAATGGCCTTATAGCCGTGTTGATTTCAGCCTGACGAGGAAGGCCCTTGAATTTATTTTGTTATATGTTGGGGGGCGTTACGATGTGGGTCATTTGTCAGATGATCTATCTTGTACGGAGTTGGAGCGATGATAGTTTTTAACGGTTTCCCACGACTTTTTTGAACGATGATCTCTGAACGTTAATCTGATATACGTTGTGTCATCTTGTCACGGAAGTACTGTCGGAAGGCCCTTTCTTATATGTTGTAAACGATCATCTTTATATGTTAGGGCGTTACAATGTGGGTCATTGTCAGATGATCTAGCTTTACCTTGTATGATGATGGAGCGATGATTTTTTTGAGCGATGATTCGATGATCTGAATTCTAACTCTGCCGTAGCCGGTCCCAAGCCCGGTTGTGAAAAGAGGAGGGGATTCTTTACCCTTCTGTAAATTTTGAATCTAACTCTGCCGTAGCCGGTCCCAAGCCCGGTTGAGAAAAGAGGAGGGGATTCGGGGGATTATCCATGGTACAATTCATTCCTAATGATTGTAAAGTGTCGTTGAGTGGGTCATTGGGGTAACCCTTGGTGGGGGATTGGGGGACGGAAGATTATCATCCTTGAAATTATGTTATATGTCATGTATGTTGTCAATCATGTGGTTGTATATGTATTGGGTGGGACATCTTGATTCAGAATACTGAGTTCCAATTGAATGGGATTCTCGGATGAATCGAATTATGAAATTATCTGAAAATGGAAATACTTGATTGATAAATGGCGTTATAGATGTGTTAATTCCCTGACCGAAGGTCCTTGAAATTATTTTTTTATATGTTGGGGCGTTACGATGTGGGCAATTTGTCAGATGATCTATAAGTCCTTGTACGATGTTGGAGCGATGATCTCTTCGATCGAAGATCTCTTACGATTGACTCTCTTACGATTGATAATCTCTTGGTGAGGTGATTGGGGGACGGAAGATGATCACCCTTGAAATTAATGTTGTATGTCATGTATGTATGTTGTTGATCATGTGGTTGTATACATATGGGGTGGGACATCTTGACTCTGAATACTGAGTTCTTATTTAATGGGATTGCCGGATGAATCGAACTATGAAATTATTTGAAGATGGAAACAATTGATAAATGGCCTTATAGCCGTGTTGATTTCAGCCTGACGGGGAAGGCCCTTGAATTTATTTTGTTATATGTTGGGGGCTCTACGATGTGGGTCATTTGTCAGATGATCTATCTTGTACAGAGTTGGAGCGATGATCGTTTTTTTTTAACGATTTCCCACGATTTTTGTTGAACGATGATCTCTTGAACGATGATCTCTGAACGGTAATCTGAGAAATGTTGGGTCATCTTGTCACGGAAGTACTGTCGGAAGTCCCTTTCTCATATGTTGTATACGATCATCTTTATATGTTAGGGCGTTACAATGTGGGTCTTTGTCAGATGATCTAGCTTTACCTTGTATGATGTTGGAGCGATGATTTTTTTTTTTGAGCGATGATTCGATGATCTGAATTCTAACTCTGCCGTAGCCGGTCCCAAGCCGGGTTGCGAAAAGAGGAGGGAATTCTTTACCCTTCTGTAAATTTTGAATCTAACTCTGCCGTAGCCGGTCCCAAGCCCGGTTGAGAAAAGAGGAGGGGATTCGGGAGATTATCCATGATACAATTCATCCCTAATGATTGTAATGTGTCGTTGAGTGGGTCATAGGGGTGACCCTTGGTGGGGGATTGGGGGACGGAAGATTATCATCCTGGAAATTATGTTATATGTCATGTATGTCGTTAATCATGTGGTTGTATATGTATTGGGTGGGACTCTTGACTCAGAATACTGAGTACCAATTGAATGGGATTGCCGGATGAATCGAATTATGAAATTATTTGAAAATGGGAACACTTGATAATTTGCTTTATAGACGTGTTGATTGCCTGACAGAAGGCCCCTGAAATTATTTTTTTTAAGTGTGTTGAGGCGTTACGATGTGGGTAATTTGTCAGATGATCTATATTCCTTGTACGTTGGAGCGATGATCTCTTTCGATCTATGCCCTCGATCGATGATCTCTTTCTATCGACGATCGATCGATGATCTATTACGACTGATGATCTGTAGGTGAGGTGATTGTGGGATGGAAGATGATCATCCTTGAAATTATGTTTTATGTCATGTATGTTGTCTATCACGTGGTTGTATATGTATTGGGTGGGACATCTTGATTCAGAATACTGAGTTCCAATTGAATGGGATTGCCGGATGAATCGAATTATGACTTTATTAGAAAATGGAAACACTTGATTGATAAATGGCGTTATAGATGTGTTAATTCCCTGACGGAAGGTCCTTGAAAATATTTTTATTATATGTTGGGGCGTTACGATGTGCGCAAGTTGTCAGATGATCTATGAGTCCTTGTACGATGTTGGAGCGATGATCTCTTTCGATCGAAGATCTCTTACGATTGATGATCTCTTACGATTGACTATCTTACGACTGATGATCTCTTGGTGAGGTGATTGGAGGACGGAAGATGATCATCCTTGAAATAAATGTTGTATGTCATGTTTGTAAGTTGTTGATCATGTGGTTGTATACATATGGGGTGGGACATCTTGACTCTGAATACTGAGTTCTCATTTAATGGGATTGCTGGATGAATCGAACTATGAAATTATTTGAAGATGGAAACAATTGATAAATGGCCTTATAACCGTGTTGATTTCAGCCTGACGGGGAAGGCCCTTGAATTTATTTTGCTATATGTTGGGGGCGTTACGATGTGGGTCATTTGTCATATGATCTATCTTGTATGGAGTTGGAGCGATGATCGTTTTTTTTAAACGATTTCCCACGATTTTTGTTGAACGATGATCTCTTAACGGTAATCTGATATATGTTGGGTCATCTTGTCACGGAAGTACTGTCGGAAGGCCCTTTCTTATGTTGTATACGATCATCTTTATATGTTAGGGCGTTACGATGTGGGTCATTGTCAGATGATCTAGCTTTACCTTGTATGATGTTGGAGCGATGATTTTTTTTTTGAGCGATGATTCGATGATCTGAATTCTAACTCTGCCGTAGCCGGTCCCAAGCCAAGCCCGGTTGTGAAAGAGGAGGGGATTCTTTACCCTTCTGTAAATTTTGAATCTAACTCTGCCGTAGCCGGTCCCAAGCCCGGTTGAGAAAAGAGGAGGGGATTCGGAAGATTATCCATGATATAATTCATCCCTAATGATTGTAATGTGTCGTTGAGTGGGTCATAGGGGTGACCCTTGGTGGGGGGATTGGGGGACGGAAGATTATCATCCTTGAAATTATGTTGTATGTTACATATGTCGTTAATCATGTGGTTGTATATGTATTGGGTGGGACATCTTGACTCAGAATACTGAGTTCCAATTAAATGGGATTGCCGGATGAATCGAATTATGAAATTATTTGAAAATGGGAACACTTGATAATTTGCTTTATAGACGTGTTGATTGCCTGACAGAAGGCCCCTGAAATTATTTTTTTTAAAAATGTGTTGAGGCGTTGCGATGTGGGTAATTTGTCAGTTGATGTATATTCATTGTACGTTGGAGCGATGATCTTTTTCGATCGATGATCTCTTGCGGTCTATGTCCCCGATCGATGGTCTCTTTCGATCGATGATCTCTCGATCGATGATCTCTCGATCGATCGATGATCATCTCTTACGACTGATGATCTGTAGGTGAGGTGATAGTGGGATGGAAGATGATCATCCTTGAAATTATGTTGTATGTCATGTATGTTGTCAATCATGTGGTTGTATATGTATTGGGTGGGACATCTTGACTGAGAATACAGAGTTCCTATTGAATGGGATTGCCGGATGAATCGAATTATGAAATTATTTGGAAATAGAAACACTTGATAAATGGCGATATAGACGTGTTGATTGCCTGACGGAGAAGGCCCTTGAAATTATTTTTTATATGTTGGGAGCGTTACGATGTGGGGCATTTCAGATCTATCTTTTTCTTGTCTAATGTTGAAGCGATGATCTCTTTGAATGATGATCTCTTTGAATGATGATCTCTTTGAATGATGATCTCTTTGAATGATGATCTCTTTGAATGATGATCTCTTTGAACGAAGATCTCTTTGAACGAAGATCTCTTTGAACGAAAATCTCTTTGAACGATAATAGTTTGTAAATGTTGGGGCATCTCTTTTTTCTGGAGTACTGACTGAAGGCCCTTGAAATTATTTTCTTACATGTTGTATATGATCATCTTTATATGTTAAGGCGCTACGATGTGGGTCATTTGTCAGATGATCCTTTTTCCTTGTACGATGTTCGAGACAATATTTTGAGAGATGATACGATGATCTCTATGATTCGATAATCTCTGATTCGATCTTGACCGATGATATCTCGACCGATGATATCTCGACCGACGATCTCTCGACCGATGATCTCTTTCTACCGATGATCTCTTTCTACCGATGATCTCTTTCTACCGATGATTTCTTTCTACCGATGATTTCTTTCTACCGATGATTTCTTTCTACCGAGGATCTCTTTCTACCGATGATCTCTTTGAATGATGAAATTTTGTATATATTGGGGCATCTTGATCCAGAATACTGCGTTCCAATTGAATGATGATTGTCTGTTGTTAGATGGTCCCTTGAAGCGGACCAATGCGTTCAGATTGAGTCTGATGTTGTTGGATGACCTTCCTTGAAGTTATTTTTGTTCGAATTGAGCGAATTCGGAATTGATTTGAAAATGAAAACATATGACAAATGACGTTATAGATGTGTCAATTGCACGACTGAAGTAGATGGTCCGATTCATTCATGATGATCTTAATCTGTTCAGTTGGCACATCTTATTGGGATTCGGACATGTATTGACCTATAAATGAAGTAGCCTTGTTTCGGTATATTGCTTTCCGATTGAATTAGAATCAGGTCATTTGTCCGTTTAATTATTTTGGTTCGAATTACTTGAGTATGAAATAAATTGAGAATGAAGAAAAAAACCCTTGAGAAATGGCGTTGAATATGTGTCGAATGCCTGAAGGAAGTTGGCTTGAAGTTCGTTGGCTATGGTCCAATTCGTTTATGATGATCTTAATTGTTTTGTAAGCACCCATCTTAACGTCTTATATCTGGTGTATTGTATCATTGGAATTCTAGCGTATTGACTTACTTATTATAGTAAAGTCATTGATTCGGAATGCATTCCGAATGTGAATGGGCTTTGTCGGAAATATATTTGTGGTTCGAATCTTGATTCGGAATACTGCTTTGAATGGGTTATTGGTCGAATGAGCTGTTGTTGGATCACCTTGCTTGATGATATTTTTTTGGTTCCAATCTAACATGAGTACTTTCAAAGATATACTTGACAAAGGGCGTCATAGATGAAGGATACCAGGGAAGAACGTGGTTGGTCGTCATTATTTTTTTTGTGTAATTGAGATAGTGGCTGTTAGGGTTTCAAGGAACCGGTAAGGTCATTGGCTATGGTCCAATTCGTTTTGATGATCTTAATTGTTTTGTAAGCACCCTTCATAACGTCTTATATCCGGTGTGTATCATTGGAATTCATACTCGTATTGACTTATTAGTATAGTCTTTGATTCGGAATGCGTTCCGAATGTGAATGGGTTTTGTCGGAAATATATTTTTGGTTCGAATCTTGATTCGGAATACTGTGTTGAATGGGTTATTTGTCGAATGAGCTGTTGTTGGATGACCTTGCTTGATAATATTTTGTTGGTTCCAACCTTACTTTGAGTACTTCCAAAGATACACCTGACGAAGGGCGTTATAGATGAAGGTTACTAGGGAAGAACGTGGTTGTCAATTTTTTTTCCTTTTTTTTTTTTCTGTGTAATTGAGATATTCGCTGTTAACGTTTCAAGGAACTGGGAAGAAACGTCATTAACTATTTTAGGCGCCAACGTTTATAAAGCAGTTGTCCGACATTGATTTTCCCAACAAACTTTTTTTTTTTTTTACATATACGTTTACGTTTCTTCCCCTGTCAGATATTCCCCTGTCAGATGTGTTGAATGCTTAGCGGTAATTAAATTGTGAGTCCCCTGAGGAGGGGGACTTTAGTGGTTGTGGTGATCCACGGTCCATCTCATCCACGATTATCTTACTATGTTTTGCGAGCACGCAATTGGTATTCGAACTCTTATTGGGAAAACATCTTGATTTGGAATACTGCGTTCAGATTGATTTACTGATTCAGATGGATCTTTCTTAATTATATTTTAGGTTACGATATGCTTGAGTACTACTATCAATGAAAACGTTTGAGAAAAGGCGATGGGAATTTGATGTCTAGCTAGTTTATCTTATGAGTAAACGATGATCTCTAGCTAGTTTATCTTATGAGTAAACGATGATCTCTAGTTGGATTAATCTGGAGGGTTCTGTAAATTGTGATATAACTCGGCCATCCAAGATCTTACTATGCATAGCAAGCGAATTCCTTATTCGATTGGTATTAAGTGGATTGGAAGTGAAAATCGGATTACATACGGTCATCCTCGAGATTCTATTATTGGACATTTGGGAGATAACGATCGGATTCGACGTATTGGAAGTGCGAGACATTTTGACAATTTATTCAAAATTATAATTATCCACGATGGTCTTACTATGCCCTAGCTAGCACGCTCAGTTCGAATGCGATTGGTTTTTGAATTGATATTGAATATTTGTAATGATAAGAACATAAACTAGAAATTCTGTGTTGCTATTCAAGATGGGAAAATAATAGATATATAAATAGTAATTAAAGATGATGCAATTTTTATCCACGATGGTCTCACTATGCCTATTTAAGATGTAGGTAATTAGAGATGATCCACGATGGTCTCACTATGCCTATTTAAGATGTAGGTAATTAGAGATGATCCACGATGGTCTCACTAGCACGCACAGTTCAGATGTTGGTTATTGAATTGGTAGTGATTATATGTTAGAAAAACCTGCTAGAAATATCGAATTGCTATTGAATGACTATCAGTCTTCTGGTTGTAGTCGGGTTCTAATTGGTGTTGAGATTACTGTGCTCCGTTTAGATGATCTTTTATATCAACCGACAGGTGATTTCTGGAGGGTGCGTTAATTCGTAGAATATTGGAGGGTGTGTCAATTCGTAGAATATTGTAAGCGTCAATTGAGACCGAATGAGTAAGAACGTAGTAACACCTTAGAAATAGCACGGTTATCTATCGATAATCTCCATTCAGATGGTCATGTGGTTCGAATTGGTAAGGGTGTTATAGTGGTTATCTATTTGCTCCACTGAAAGATCTTAACGAGAGTTCTCTAAAAAGGTGCTATATGTTGGGTTTATTTTTAGTAAGTGTTGATTATGTGAGCCTTAGATAAGTAAGATAAATACTTAGCAATCAAACGATGGTCTCTATTTAAATGGTCTTTTGTTTTGAATTAGTAGCGGTGGTATTGTGTTTTTATGAAATTGCTTCATTGAAAGGTCGTAACGAGAGCCCAAAAAGGTGCTATATATATATGATGGGGGTTTATGTTTAGTGCATTGTTCGCTCCTTATGCTGTTTGTATCTTGTTCGCTCCTTATGCTGTTTGTATTTTGCGAAATCCGTGGACGAGAACATTGTGTCCGATAAATGCTTCTTATTACTAAATTACAACCTTGCAACAACATTTGAAATAAGATTTATATTGAAGCCCAACGTTCAGGATTGCATTATTTTTTCGTGTTGAACAGTGCAATTGCGTTATACAATCGGCGTTGACCAATATTATAACTTATTATTCAATTATATATATGAATAAAATATTTTTATGCTATGGAATATAATCAAGGTGTTGAAGATCATCTTATGTAAATGATGTGTACGGGTCATTGTTCTACGTCCTACTCGCTTCAATTTTCATTTTGGGAAGGCAAATGTGCAATGGCATGCACTGTAGATGTGTTTTAACGAGGAATTCAATTTTGTGATAGTAGGGGTAATATATAGAATGAAGTAGATCCAAATGGTTCTTGGTTGTTGACCGTTCAGAAGGATGTTGAGGTTCGGTCATGGAAAGATTTTTGTCCCGACGTTTCAAAGGTTTATTCCTTCATTTTCAAGGGCTATAATACAAACAAAAACAACACTATCAAATTGTTTGCTTTTGTAACTGAGGAATGGGCTTAAATTAAATACTAATATGATATACATATATGACTTCAACGGGGTATGTATGGATGGAGGAGGTTTATATTAAATTTATTTGTACTTGCTCCAAGGTGGAAAGCTATGCAATATTAGGTACTGCAAAAGTAACGTTTTCAACACATGTTGACTTGGCTGTGTCTGAGTATCAACTACCTAGCAGTACTATTTCGGAAAAGTTGGTTTCTATTTTTGTTCTTCAATGGATAGTTTTTGGTTATTCAAATAATTGGTGAATATATTGACGCATTTTCCTCTGCTTATTGCATTTTGCTTATTGCAACAGTTTGGTTGGTTTTGTCCTTTTTTGTGATTACTATTTCTGAATGCGTTTTCAGAAAGTTATTAGTTTTCTTATACATCTTGTCAAGTTTTTGTTCTTCAATGGATAGTTTGTGGTTATTCAAATGATTGGTGATTATATTGACGCATTTTCCTCTGACATTGGTCCCGTGCGTTGACGACTAATTGTACATTTTTTTTCTGGAATTTCTTTAGTTACTTATTCTTCCATTATGAAGTTATGACGCCCAATAGATAATTTCTGACACATTTGTCAAGATTTTGTTCTTCAATGGATAGTTTTTGGTTATTCAAATGGTTGGTAATTAATTAATATTATGAATTCTGCTATTATGAAGTTATGACGCCTAACGGATTATTTTCTGATACTTCTTGTCAAGTTTTTGTTCTTCAATGGATAGTTTTTGGTTATTCAAATGGTAGGAGGGTATATTGACGCATTTTCCTCTGACATTGTCCCGCGCGTCTTCCTTAAAATTGGACTGAATATACGTCTCTTATGACGTCATTTATGGGAATTCCTTTGGGGATTTTGTAGAACTGTAATAAATTTTGGGCCTAGTGAGAGGAACAGTGGAGGAATTTCAGTTTTGGTGGGGTTAACGAACCAATCTTCATTTCCAGGGATTTTAGAGTTATGACGCCTAATGGGTATGGTTGAATTTCTTAATATGTTTTTCTTTTAAAGTCTGTAGTAGTTTCTTCCTCAGATATATAATTTTCTATAGATTTGATCCTTTCTATACAGGTTTTGATTTCTAAATTTAATAATGATTTCTTATATCTTAATAGAATAGTTATCTAATTCATATTTATATTTTACATTAATGCAACAGGCTGTCGGTATATTATTCAAAGCCGTTTCGATATGTGGACTCCTGTAGGTAGATCTACAGTGTAGGAGAATTTGCGTTGAAGGAGTTGCTAATTTCTCATTGAGTCGTACTAAAAGCTTTCATTGTTCCACAGAGTCGGGTGCCGTATTTAATCGGTATTTGATTGAAGAAAGCCATTCTTGTTTGTAGATAATTTTGTTGCTAACTCAGCGATAAATAGTATGAAGTAGATCCAAATGGTTCTCGGTTGTTGACCGTTTACATATAGTTCAGAAGGATGTAGAGGTTCGGTCTTGAAGAGATTTTTGTCCCGACGTTTCAAAGGTTTATTCCTTCATTTTCAAGGGCTATAATACAAACAAAAACAACACAATCAAGTTTTTGGCTTTTTAATAAAAATAATAATAATAATATTCTTTGTTGTACATAGAACATGGTTGTCCCTCATAGTGTACAAGTATTACAACGATACAAAAAGTTTTTGTTTTACAAAATAAAATTTAAAATGTAGAAAAAGTTTTTGTTTTACAAAATGAAATGAATAATGTTTCAGAAGGAAACGAGAAAAACAAAACTAAAGTGTGTTCATTTTTTTTTTTTCCTTTTTTGTGTGTAAATACCTAATAAGTGCTCGATGAAATAGTGAAAAGGTAGGAATTCAAGGGAGTTAAGAAAAAGAAAGGGATGAGGAAAGAAAAAGAAGAGGGGGAAATATAGAAGAATAATAGAATAACTATACACATTTAACTACGAAGTCTTCTATTTAACTATACACATTTAATTATGAAGTCTGGCTATTGAATTGTGCTTAATGCCCGTCTCTTGAAAGACTCGATGGAATTGAAGCGCCCTAATTCTCATGGGCAAAGAGTTCCACAACTTTCCACCCGCAATTCCGCATTCTGCAAAACTAAGGAATGGACTTGAATTAAATACT
Source organism: Adelphocoris suturalis (assembly GCA_030762985.1). Classification (NCBI taxonomy): domain Eukaryota; kingdom Metazoa; phylum Arthropoda; class Insecta; order Hemiptera; family Miridae; genus Adelphocoris; species Adelphocoris suturalis. The sequence goes on from CM061042.1 coordinate 31,885,260, forward strand.
AATATGATATACAGCTATGATTTCAACGGGGTATGTATGGATGGAGTGGGTTTATATTAAATTTATTTGTATGTACTTACAGAGTTGATCAGCTCCAAGGTGTAAAGCTATGCAATATTAGGTACTACACTTGAAAAGAAGTTACTGCAAAAGTTGATGACTTGGCTGTGTCTGAGTATCAACTAACCAGCTGGACAGGGAATGTGTTGAATGAAAACTTGGTGTAATAATTTGAAGCGTTTCAAGTATAACTCCTAAACAATCAAACTTCAATAGCGTACTTTATCATTCTAGGTACATATGAGTTATACGAATGACAAAAATGATAAACAACAGTAGTGGTTAAATTGTTCAAAGGTAATGGCTACACGCACGTAAAAAAGGAATGGATATGCCATTGGATTCCCTGGTAACTACATCACCTAATAAACCATTTATGAGAAAATGCGAAAAAAAGAGTATAGAAGAACTAGGGAGAAAAAGCTCAGCTGAGTTGTGAATTGATCCAATAAGAGTCCAAAAACTGGTTTGTATGTATAAACTAGGATTTCTCAGGAGGGTTAAGGAGGGGGAAATTGGACCATTGGAATGTCTGTGTCATTAATTCACAGAACAATTTTCCAGCGAACGATTTTTGAGGGATGAGAAATCAGGAAGTTAATACTCTCTCTGGCAACAATAGGTAGTAGGTTAACAAAATCATGACATTTTTGCTTTCATGCGAAAATTTTGGGGAAAAAAAAATTTAAAAAAAAAAAAAAAAAAAAAAAAAAAAAAAATTGAACTCAAATGATTTAACCTTTTGGGCTGTCAAGGTGAATCAAGCGTTGCGGTCGTATGGCATGTGTCGCATGCCAGCCACCATTTGGTAACTATGACGAAGCTTATTCTGCGATGATGAGTTAGCCTGGACGTCTGTATTTACATCGATATTGGAATTTTTGAACACTCTTACTATGGGGTGGCATTGAATGAACAGTTGCAACCCTTGACAATAGTAGGCTTTGCCGACGATACAGCACTGGTTGGAAAAGATCTAGCTAGTGCTAAGGCCCTTTATGACATCGCGGCATCCAAATTCCAAGCTATGGGACTATCCGTTCATCCGGGGAAGACACAGATTATAAACATAGAAAAGGGAATCCTGTCGAAAAGGAGAGTCACACTGGGAGAGGTGGAAGTGGAAAGTTTAGATAAGGATGAAGAAATCAAATACTTGGGGATTACCTTCAATGATGAAATAAAATTGAACAAAGCTGCGGTATTGAGATCCCTCAGGGAGAAAATTGAAAAAATCGTCACTTCACCAGTGCTGAAAGATGACCAAAAATTGAAAATTCTTCAAACCTATATCTGGCCAGTGCTGATCTACCCTCTACAGACTGCTCCACTAACAAAAATTCCCAAAACCTTCCTCTGTGACCTTGACAAGCTCATAAAGTCGGCATATAAGGAGGTCCTAAAAATTCCTAGAGACACACCAGATAGTATGCTATACTCCCCAGTTTCAGCCAGAGGTCTTGAGATCTTCCGAGCTGAATGGGAAGCCCCTATTCAACAGTTCAATATCATTAAGACACTCCAATCTACCCATAACGAGTTATTAGAGGTAGCCCGGGACCTGGGAGATGAGCGCAGACAGTGTCTGGAGAAACTGGAGATATCTGACGAGCCGGCATTGACTTCTTCTAGAATCCGCAAACTGATGAGAGAGAGGGAGGTGGGGAAATGGCAAGCTCTTCAGTCTAAAGGAAAAGGAGTTGAATTGTTCCGTCAATCAACAAAAACCAACAAGCACTTGACAATCAAGGGCGGACTTACTTCCAGCGAATTCACCGAGACAGTGAAACTTGTCACCAACTGTGTTGCTGCCCGAGCAGTGCCAGGAAGGTCCAGAGACGGCTCTTTCCAGTGTCGCAGGTGCGCCACTGAGACGAATCAAATACAGGAGACCGCCTCTCACATCCTAGGCTACTGCGACTACGGTGCACTGTTGCGAAACGAGCGACACCATGCCATCCGCAGACTTTTGGCCTCCGCACTGAGGGAGAAGGGGCAAGAGGTTTATGAGGAGGTCCACTGCTTGGAAGAAGGGGGATCCCACCGGAGAGTCGACATTATATCTTTTGACCGCATCACCAGGAAGGGGGTGATTTTAGACCCTACAGTGGTGTTTGAAGATCATGCGGACCAGCCACAGAGGATAAATGAAGAGAAGAAAACGAAATATGTCCCAACCATCCCATTCTTCAAAGAAAAATACAACCTGACAGAAATTAGGGTTATCGGGCTGATGGTAGGGGCTAGAGGGACCATACCCGATTTCTTCCTTAACACACTAAAGGAATTGAACCTACCTCTAGATTTAGCTCGCCAAATCTCCCAACAAACCCTCCGACTATCTATAAGGATATTGAAGAACCACCTCTACGCACCCAACTAATGAAACAACACCCAAATGTATCAACACCTAATCTGACAAAAACCTTCAGACAAGACAGACAAGAAGAAGAAGACGATAAGAATTTCAAAACGAACCCAAAGAAGAAGTGAGTAGCATCCTCTGTCGTAAGGCAGTCCACTTACGAGTGGAGAGGCGCAGCTGAGCTGATATATATGTTTGTGTTCCAAATTGAGTAAAATTTTTGGAATTTCCCCGACTGATTTGTAATCTTGATGAATGGCTTGGACCCTATGATCAAGTTGAATTTTTCATAACTCTTCTAAAATTATTACTATTTACCCCTAAAAAATGAGGTAACATTTGGCACTCGCTAATAATAGTTTTTCAATTGACCACTTTCATGGGTTCTGATCCGTGGAATACTTTCATATTTTGATCAAATCGTGTTACTTACCCTAAATGCACGCTGCAAAAATTTCAACTATCTCAGCTCACAATGGCTTGGGTAGAACATTATCACCTTTAACCCATCCTCCAACAATTTGCCAATTTGGATACCTCAAGAATATTCCTTGAAATTTTTTCTTTTCACACCGAATTTTACGTTCACCCATGATCAGTAGCATCAACAATAATATTTCTATTTAAGTAATTCATAAGTCCACCTCTCGTCTTCTTTATAATTGTGAGTAAATTCGAGTCGTTAGATCCTGTATTATCCTAGGGAACAGATGAACTTGTTATAACCGAACAATTTCCATCCGACATTATTGCTAAACTTTTTTCAAGTTGACTTTCAATCAATAGAGAAAGTGGGCTAATTTGAATCTACAAGATGGTGCCAAAAATTAACATTTTATTTTTCAATTAGGTATTAAATATTTTTGTTGATTTCAAACTACAGTGCCTACTGCACAATTTCACAAAGAAAGCTCACTTTTATCCTTAACAAGAATGTTTTAACGCTTAAAATAAGAAGGCAACCAAATTAATATTCGTGTTATTGATACATACCAAAACCCCTAACATGGAAACAAAGCAGTGTTTGGTTTGACTCATAATGTCATTACAATAACCTATTCCTAGAGAGGCCGTGTAGGACGAAGTTATTATAAACGTAAAGCAAGGGACATTATCGCCCTTGGCCCACATCCAGCCTTAAGAATGATGGGTACACTAAAGTTAACAGTAATCGTTGTGATCATGTGTCTATTCGAAAGGAAATGCAGTGAGGTTTTCACCGTCTTGTTTACACATAGGCACGTTAATTTAAGGGAAACATTCTCTAACTCATTTTGTTATAGTTGTTATTGTTATATTGTTGTTATTTTGTTATCAAATTTTAATTCTAAATTCGTGATGCAGGTTTTTTAAAGCTCTCAGGTACGAAAATTGGTTCTTTGTTTTCATTGTCAATCTTCCTTATAGGACATGTTTACTGTTAGTTGTCTTAACGTGCCAATAACACCTTTTAGCGATTTTCCGTTGGAAATGAAGCTATTGCAATGGCTCCTTAAATTTCAAAATCAATCTTGAAAAGACAGAGATCTCCAATTGGTATTAGACGCTAGACTCTCTAGACCTAGCGTTTTTGGTGAAAATCCCATTTTATTGGCTATTGATTTCTGCCTGTCTATTATGTTACACCTACATAAATAGAATTTTATACAATTTCTTCAAATACCAACACTAGTTGGAATTGTTAATTTTACTTTATTTATAGCTGCATTTGGTCCCTCTCAACGCGTCTTCATGACGCGAGTTTTAATGAACTGATAGAACCAAAAAGTAATTATTTACAGCTGTTTTAATGACAGGAACCGAATGATGAACCAAAAAGTAATTATTTCCAGGTGTTTAATTTGGGTAGTAGTTTCGTAAACACTCAGAACCGAACATAACGCTGTAGGTTCTTCTTTCTCAATTTAGTTATATGGTTAGAATCGTTAAATTTGTGCGCCTGTAGTGGTTTCCAGATAGTGAATACCCAGCATTATTGTATTTTAGGTTATTCTTCTATGTTATAGCTGTATGTGATACTTGTATTACTACAATTACCATAATAGGGATAAATAAATTAAACATCTCATGAAATTTGAACAAAAATTACTAATTCAAGAAGATATTATTTAGTAAAACGTGATAGAAAATGCATTTCAGATAAGCTAATTATATCAATCATATGCATATCAATTATTATTATCAATTATTATTGCTGAATGCATCGAACTTATGACTATATAATTTTTGAGTTTTTTGAATCTGCTTTCTCCGACTCATAGCGTCCGGTTTTTATTCTCATGCCACTTGGAAATTTTCCGAATCCAGACTCATGGTTTATGTATGAATACATTATTATAAAACCGTTACGAGAAGGCAGTATGCATCATACATTGTGCGTGCATCTAATTTTAGAAAAATTCTCATTCGTTTCAAACAAAAGCTTCAATAAAAACGGAGATGAAATTAAATACATTATAACTAAAAGAGGAACTGCTGACACTTTATTTAATGGAATATTGGATTCAGTCTTTCCCATTGATTAACAACTAAGGCGTTTTATAGTGTGGATAGATCAGCACCTTATTCGTGTTCAACTAAATACGGTGTTTTAATCACAACCAGCATATTCTCAATTGTCTTTGGGCTGAGGTTCTATTTTACTTTGGGCCAAAAACGGGTTTACGGAATCGTGTCTCCTTACAACTACAGGAAATTTCCCCTTAGTTGCAACACTCCAACCATCTGAGCTATGAGGCCGGTGTATCAAACCTCTTCGACTGTTGGTTATATTCCTGGAGCGTAACATTTCCCCTGAGTCAAATACCAGCCATCTCGGTTGGTTTGGGGTCGGACGAATGACAAAGTGAAACTGCGGGCCGCTGGCTCAGCAGATGCTCGCTGGACAAAGTCAGCAGTCTAGCGAGGTCATTGCCACGGTGTGTTTTGACTAAAGTGTGAGGAAGTGAAAGGTGCTACGACAGGGAATGTGATGTCTTTACTAAAAGAGGAACAGCAGACACTTTATTTAGTATCCATCTCTCTATTCTTTTCAATATCAACTCTTCCTTGAATTCCTAATCTAGTTCTAAATTGGGCATTGACATAATGGTGGAGTAGCGCCTAAAATTAGGTACCCCCCCGAAAAACCTTCAATTCATAATACTGTAATGAAAGATGTATAAAATTTTATTTAAAAAAGGAAAAATTATTCAAGATATTAAGACAAATGAAGAAAGGATCGAAAAAAAAAGTTTTAAATAAAAAGGAAAATTGTATTATTGAACAAATATGAAGAAAGTATGTTACATTTATTTAAGGGGGCAATGCAACTTGAAAATGATAGAAATTCGATTTTCACTTTTTATTCTTTTTAAATCAAGGAACCTCTGAACAAAATTGAAAATAAAAACAAAGTTATTATTCATCATGGAACCGAAGTTATGGCCAATAACGTCAGTGGGCTCCCGCCTCATAAGGAAACCCGTCGGCAGCGTCTAGCTCTCAATTTTCGTCGCCCTCGGGACCGCTCTTGACGTGCTTCTTTCGATTCGTTTTTCAGTTTTATGTCAGAGAAACTCATCCTACTACTGTCCAATCTTTTCAGGGTTTGCACACACTGTTTCCCAGTATCTAGTCTACCAAGGTATAGGAGAACTTTCGTCTTCGTGATGTAGCCATCATTGAACAATGCCGCTGATTCATATGCACCAAGTTGAAGATTTTCAAATCCATTTTCGAAAATTCTTTTTGGAATTATTGTCCACAATACATTGTAGGATTCAAATTCTAATTTTGGGTTTGACCGTGGAGACACTTCGAAAGCAGGGAAGGGAGGGGATGTCAGGTCATGGAAAATAGGATGAATTTTTCTTTCATCACTGCATCCGGAAGCAAACCAATATTATGATACGAATTTTCTTCTTTTTCCTCATTTATTGTCCGGGTTGGTAAGAATCAACTTCTTCTTCCTCTTCTTTCGTAAAACAATGGTCGGTGAAGTATACAGTAGTAGAACCAGAAGTTTAGAAGTAGAGTATACCAAGGAATGCCGTGAAGCCTCTTCCACCATTTGCCATATTGGTCCGCCATCTTAAGTGCTATCCTGTAAAATTACGTTTTTCGACCTTCTGGCACACTTTTCCCTGGAACTCCTGAACGGATTTGAGAAAATCTAAAACGTATATATTCCTATGTACATCCTCTATCCACTGAGTTTTTTGTGTGGAGTTTTTCGGAAAACCCAAAGTCAGGAAGGATGGCCAACCAAAAGTCACAAAATGTTAACTAAAAAACCACACTTTTCAAAATTGTGGGTAACATTCGGTAGCAATGTGTGTGGTAGCGTGCCTAGAGAGTTAATAGGTGTGTTCCAACCACCCCTCTGAGTTCATGAATTCAGACGGGTTCCATAAGTTAATGAAACTTTTAGGTTCAACAACCCGTCGGTGGGAACACTGTAGTTCACGTGACAGTCAATGCACTAACTAGCGCTAGCGTCGTCTTTAGTAACGTGAAAACCTCATCTCTTATGAGCCCTCTTTCTCTAATAACTAAAATAAGAAATGTTCTATGAACCGGTCACCGTCGTAGAATCGGAGAACATTTTCAAAGAAGCCGATGTTCTTGGGCACGACTCTATTCGCCTCAAATTCTTGTTGACCTAAGTCCTCCTCCTCATCAGAAGTAAGGACCCACTCCCAATCTGCTATTGAAGTATATACTTCCGAATCCTAGTCCAATTCTTCTAGAAAGAATCCCCCCGCTTATTTTATTGAGATTCATGACTTGCAAGGCAAGTGAGGAACAATAAATGAACCATGGGCCGTAGGGCGGGAGGGGGGTCGAAGTAATAATTAATGTGCGCTTTTTGGACTTCCCCGCTTCCCCAACCCCTCTAAACGGCCGTCGAAAATTCCGGAAAAATACCGGTTTCGTAGGTTTTGAAACGAGAAAGACGACGGCGCGATCGGATCGCGAAAAAAGTATCGGGAAATGCGTCAAAAAAATGCGAAAGTACGGACCGTGTTTTCTCGAAAAGTCCGACAAAAACTACGTTTTTTCCGATTAAAATATACCCCATAAAGGTACGTTTTTCGGAACGGTTTTCGCGGGCGAAATACAGCTTTGGGTCCGCCGAATCTGAATCCGAAATCGGATATCGAAAAAAGTGACGAGAACTCGGTCAAATTGCGAGCAGAAGCGAGGCGAAACGATTAATAGCAGAAATTAATTTTGCCCCGGACGCGAGAAGGCTCTACGAAGACGTCAAGGGGTTTGATGAGGCGGGGCTTGCACCTGACGGGAACGGGTTACGAGCAGGTACACATAGGTTGCGAGCCTGGCTTACGCACTTACGTCTTGAAGGGTATACAGGTATACCTTGCGAGCGAAGCGAGAGCCATGTCAACAGAATAAATTCGGATTTTTTCCTACAAATATACAGCAATACCTTGCGAGCGAAGCAAGCAACATCCCCGAATAAACTTTTTGTGGTTCCACGTAGTTTCATAAGATTTAATTTGTTTGTAAGAATTTCCAACAGAAAAAAACGTCTGCCAAGTTGGGTGGGCAGTATAACTTCCTCAAGCGAGCGAAGCGAGCAGCATTCCTTACAGAAGTTAAACCTACCCTTAGGGATCTATCGTTTGCGAGCAAAGCGAGCAACATTCCCTACATGCCACACTTTGCGAGCGAAGCGAGCAATATTCCCTACATGCCACACTTTGCGAGCGAAGCGAGCAATTGAATGGGGGGTTCGGGGGGCTTGCCCCCCGGCTGGACGTGGAGGCGAGCGTAGCGAGCCGGAGCGGCTAGTGAAGAATGAATTGAGAATGAATGAACAAAGAAGTTAAGAAGTGAGGAACAATTAACAAGAACAATTGATTAAGCGTGAAGGTTCGCAGTGAAATGAGATTTTTGGAAGGTTACGAAAGGTTTCCTTCAGTTCGAGTTCTCAACCCTATCCCTGAGCAGGTCTGATAAGTTCATGAACTCACTGAACTCAGTTCATGAACCCGATGCGGTGGGAACACCGTAGCGAGTGTTGAGTTCCTGAACTGAAAACGGTTGGAACACGATTCACGTGCGCATACGGTTCGGCACCGAACCAGTTCCGAAAAGTTCATGAACTAGCGGTGGTTGGAACACACCTATTAATAATTATCAACCAGGCGATCTGTTGATGGCAACGGAGAAGAAAATTTCGTAGCTAGGAATACAATCAGAGTTGGAAGTTTGCTAATTTATTGTGTTACAATATAATATAATTTTCTGTGCGATTTATTGGTGTATTAAGTGTATTTATAGACAATTATCGATAGTCTATAAATGACAATCGAGAATTAACTGCGGATGCTCGCGACGTTTTACGTGCTTTTAATAATGGTGGGATGTTTTCATATGCGTGCCTAACTGCTATTTGTACTCCATTTGTAAATGCTGGTCCAGAAGAACGTAAACATTCCTGACGTGGTCCAACGACCGCCTTCGATGCAAAGTATTTCGCAACTGGAAATAGTACTTTATCATCATCATACAATCCAAGCTTTAGCATGTACCTAGAGTTGTTCAATCCAGCACATGAAGAACGATTATTAAAGAAAGCAATGTTCGCTGAGGTTAACGGTGTATAAGTTATTATCACTTAAGTAACCTATAAATTCACCCAAAGTGCCTGATAAAGTGCGAAATGTGTTGTTAATTAAACTTTCAGGCATACCTATTGCCATTTATCATCAGAGGTAATCCAAAAACGTTTTGAGCTGATGAATTCGCCCCATTACTAACTCCTAAATAATTACAATCAATTAAGTATCGGTGATAATCATAAAACATAATAGCCACGGAATTATTAAGCCCATCGTGTAGCGTTGCCATCGTAATCTTTTATTATCTTTTGCCTTATTGGATCAATTCTACCTGGCACTCTATCCATCCTGAATTCTATCATTATGTTATTTACTGCAGTAAGTAGCACCTCATCATCAATACTGTTTAGTTGATTCATTCCAAGCCATGCTGTTTCATCATTTTCATGTCTAAATACTCCAGTAAAATCTCAATACTACAGGTGAATTCTATCTGCCTTGACAAGTCCAGCTCTCCGCATTTTGGTACCACAACCAACTCCCTTTGAATGGTTATAGTCAGTAAATTAATATCTGTATCATCACTGTTCACTCCCGGATATGTGGCGCGATTAACGCTAGTAAAGATAAATCTGCTTTAAGGCCAGGTCCACCGGGACTGTGACTGGGCCCTTCTGTATATATAATAACGAATGCCCATCTCTTACGAAAATACGCGTGTTAGCTGCTATTTGTACTCCATTTGTAAATGCTGGTCCAGAAGAACGTTGCCATATTGGTCCGCCATCTTGAGCGATATCCTGTAAAATTACGTTTTTCGACCTTCGGGCACACTTTTCCCTGGAGCTACTGAACGGATTTGAGAAAACCAAAAACGTATATATTCCTATGTACATCCTCTATCCACTGAGTTTTTTGTGTGGAATTTTTCGGAAAACCCAAGTCAGGATGGCCAACCAAAAGTCACAAAATGTTAACTAAAAAACCACACTTTTCAAAATTGTGGGTAAAATTCGGTAGCAATGTTACCAACGTGAAAAAACTCAGTAGGAACTTCAGAACATGACTTTTAATTTTGGGGTAAAAAAAGCAAGTCGATTTCTCTTTCCAGTGGCTTCACAAAATGTACCGAAAATGGGACTTTTCCCCTTGAAAACCGCAAGTTGCATTGCCACCTTAAATCATTTAAGATACGAGAAAGTTTAATTTATTGAAGAAGAATGAAAAAAGAATATTAAAACTAAATAAATGAATGAAATAATTTTGTTCAAGGAATCATCACAATTGAGACTTGAAACACTGCTCTAGTGTCTCCGTCGTTTATGTGCAAATTAATTTTCATTTTGTTTGTGTGTATGCTAGTATAATGTCTCCTTAGTATAAAGTGTATGGCCTTAGGATAGAGAACCCTATTTCACAGGTCTGCTCATAATTATCTAAATAATTTTGTTGAAGGAATCATCACAATTGAGACTTGAAACACTGTCTCCCTCGTTTATGTGCAAATTAATTTTCATTTTTATTTTTTTGTGTGTATGCTAGTATAAGATCTCCTTAGTATGTGTATGGCTTTAGGATAGAGAACCCTATTGCAAAGGTCTCTTTAAGTGCAACTATCAACGTACTAACATTTCCATTAAATTTTGTGAACTGCTACTTAGTTGGGAAACGCTGCGTGCGAACTTCTCCTAGTGGTCAAGTTACGAAGGAACCTGTTGTCAAAGGTGGGCGCAGCCCAAGAGGAAAAGATCACACCCACTGCAGTAACTGAAATCTGTCACCGAATATCTCACGTCACTCATTACATAAATCAGATAAAGGGTCATTATTTGATTGCCCTCCGGCTCCTAGTCTAAATTTGAAGGTGAACTGGTGTCCGGTGTCCCTGTAAACAGCGGATTAAGTGGGTTAATTCGACCATAACTCATAAAATCTTCTGATACTGTTAACAAGTTTGGTCTTTCTCCTAGAGGAATGAGACAGGTATGATTGTTTGAGGATTTATCAATTCATGGCTTTGAAGATGCTTTTTGTGATTTCCCAGTTTTCCAAATTTGTATGGGTATAGTAATTGTATTTGACATTTCATGTCTTTGCTATGGCACACAACCAAATTTTCGTTATGTCACGTTACGTTACGTAACGAAATACGCTCAAGATATTATTATGATTCGTAGAAGTGAGGTAGGTAGGTAGGTACCTATATGATTATAGCTGAAATTTGGCTATATGATTATTATGATTTGGCTGGTAGACTCCTTAGGACGTGAACAATAAGGTGCAGAGGGTTTTGATCAACTGAGTGGCTCCTGAAGCTAACTTCTTTCCTATCAACCCTAGGAAGCTGAAATTTGGCTGGTAGCCTCCTTAGGACATGAACAATAAGGTGTACAGGGTCTTGATCAGCAGAGTGGCTCCTGAAGCTAACTTCTTCCCTATCAACCGTAGGAAGCTGAAATTTGGCTGGTAGCCTCCTTAGGACGTGAACAATAAGTTGTACAGGGTCTTGATCAGCTGAGTGGCTACTGAAGCTAACTTCTTTCCTATCAACCGTAGGAAGCTGAAATTTGTCTCGTTAGGACATGAACAACAACGCTACTGGAGTAGGTGATGTAGTCTGGCTCGAATACACAGAAGAAAATGTCCCAATGTGTTGCAGACTCGTATGCAAGCATTTATGATTCTTAGAAGTGAGGTAGTTAGGTACCTATATGATTATAGCTCCTAAACGTTTCCATTTAGGTTTGTAAACAAATCCATGTCAACCTTACATGGATACCTAGTAGTTGTATTGATACTATATTCAATCGAAGTAAAAAGTTAGGTTTATAACTAAGAGTTGCAGTTATAATTTGATGGAAGGGAAGAATGTAATCAAACAAAAAATAGTCGGCTAAGATTGACGAGTTGCCTTCAACTTGGCCAATAAATCTTCAGCGGAGTGCTGAGCCGCCGTCCATACTGTTTTAGCGCGTCTTTCCTCTGTAAGAATTCGGCACGCATTCATAATGTTCGCTTGGTGCTTCGAAGCCATCGCCGCTGCTCTATCTCTCTCCACCTCTAAATGCATTATAGTGGTATCCAGAAGTGACGTCTTGACAAGCTGTAAAAGAGGATAATTGGTCAACGTCCACCTGTGTTGTTAGGGGTATTGGACGGCTGTAACACGACACATGCTAGCAATTCAACACAGGTTATGGTGAAGAACACAGCAAGTCATTATTGAGTCAACGAACTGTTCTATGTAATACTTATATTCCCATCGGAAAACTCACCTTATTATCTACCCAATTCGATGAGAGAGTAACATCTAAGAAGAGAGAGGAATCATCATCATCCGTCTCGAATTTTTCTTTCTTTGAAGCCGGTTCGACAGTTGTGGCGGAATCAGGAGGAGACTTAGGGTGTGAGATGTCCGTCTCGAATGTTTCTGTGTTTGGAGTCGGTTCAGAAGTTTCGGCGGAACCAGGAGGGTGTGAGACATCGAAATCTCGTTTTAAAGTTTTAAAATCTCGTTTTGGTTATCTTTTTCGTAGCCATTGTGGAACACCGAAATATCGTATATGGAAGTATTCACTCATGCATCCAAATTTGAAAACAGTTGAGTGTTACCTAGGCAATCAATGCTACCCAAGCATCAAAATATGAAAATAGTTGATTGTTGTCTACGCAATCAATGGTTAGTGGGGTTAATGTACTGTCATGTAGAACATATAACATATAACATACCGTTCTTTTACTACCCACGACGATATATGTATGGATGTAAATAATAAATAAAAATATGAGTTTAATTTTTGTTTTCTTTATATTGAAAAAAATGTAATTCACAGAGGAAGACAAGATTGCTAGAAGATGGAAGGGAAGAAGGAGGGAGGGGAAAGACATGAAATGTCCTAATGCGTTGCAGACTTGTATGCAAGCGTTTTTTATTAATATAGTTAGGTACCTATAAGTTCAGTATAAAATGATTAAGCGTGCTGAGCAACTAACGTATTGAATAGAGGTGTACATATCAACGTAACTGTAAATTAGTTCAGATAGTTTATTAGTGGATTACCAAAAAAATATTGGTTTGTTTCAAGGGTATTTTTTTACGAAAGAACGGATTTTTATTTAATATTGAATTTGTAGTTATTACAATTCCAAATATACAAGTCCACCTAGACTGGTTGAAGTTACCACCGCGTCCCGAACGCAAACGGTTGGGTTTCTATTTGGGGTACCATTTTTCTACTGTAGAAAAATCAGCTTGAATTGATCATTTTTAGGGGTTAAAGAATCGTAATAGGTTAAGAAACATTTTAGCACTTTTTTGCCTTTTCTCCATTGGCTCGAAGGATATTGATGAAATTCACAGGAGTTACTTTTCTTATGGATACAAGTGATATTTGATACTCGTCATGGAGTATCCTATACTTGGAAATCGTACAATGGAATAACAACCCCATCCTTCTAAGATGTGATCCATTATGACAGCATTCATGTAAAGTGAACACAAGTAAGGAAAGTAGTGTGAGGCCACGCACGAAATGTTTTAAATTGAGTTTGGTTTCGGCTCCTATCGAATTAGCCAACTGAATAGGCGGTGACCATCACATGAGTGTATATACAGATAACTGAAATAAGTTTTTTATTCTTTTCGCATGCACAGTAACTAACGATCGTGAATGAATGAAGAAATTAATTCCAAAAAATGGAACACATTAAAAATATATAGTATTTAATATATATTACATGGAATTTACCCCCTAATCTATAGGGGCAAGCCGTGTGCGGTTAGGTGGAGTTGATTCAACTAGTTCGTATAATACTAATACTGTGAAAATATTGTCATACTCTCCAATTAGTGACAACAACAATTCAGCAGCATCAATGTACAATAATTTTGTATAGACAATTATCTGCTTTTAGAGAAACATGAACATTTAGATCAATATCGTTATATTATTTTAGCTACAGGTAGATTATGTAGACGGATATGCGTTGTTTTGTCAAACGATGCTGTTTTGAAATAAAGGCAAATCGCCAAGCCCTTATCCAAACGACAAGGGCCAAGCCTTCCGTTGGGAAAGTAAGCTAGTCGTGTAGCTCAAAGTTCTTACTTAATTTGTACCAAACATATTACGTGCGCATTGTCGTCTTTATTTAATAATAACATTTATTGAATTGAATTACATTCTTTCTATTTATCTATTTTACTACATTCATGTATTCTTTTGAAATTCTAGCACTTGAAATGGTTAACGATAAATATTACGCAAAAAACTTGTTCTTGATAATGATAGTGCTATTGAAATTAAGATTATAGATTTTTTTTTTTTTTTTTTTTTGCAGCGTTCACATTACACACTGAGTGCATTTTTCTGCATGATTTATGGCATAATTTTGCATCGCAAAATACAGCAAATCGCTGCAAAATCACAGCTCGCTAACTTATTATAGCTCTCAGAAATATCGAATTCTTTGTTCCTTTCTTCTGCTTCTGTCTCTATTAGGGAATTAACATCACTTACCGACTCGTCGATTTTGAATAATAAGGCCTTTTCTTGAAATAGAGCATATTCGTCGTTCAGTACTGGGGAAGTTGAAGTTTCATTTTCCAAAGGTTCTTGAAGTTTATCGCCTTGGTGATTTGACGTCTCAACTAAGACCGTTAAGCCTTTAGTCGGTTGAATTATCTTGGTTTCTTCCGAAGTCATAATTGCCGATTTTCAATCAAAAACTTAACTTCACCACAAGGGATGAAAACTTGACTTCTCCACAAGGGATGAAAACTTAACTTCTCCACAAGGGATGAAAACTTAACTTCTCCACAAGGGATGCCAATATGTGAAATTCTAATATTCAACGGAATATTAATCACAGTATTATATATAAGGTGTGGGCCTTATTAAAGACTTGAAATCTAAGCAACAAGAAACCACTTTTACGAATATATTTAAATTCGAGAAGAATTAGTTTTATATTTTCGCTGGTAACCAAGACCAGAGTAAACTACAGTGTGTAATAATAATGATCGCTGTATCCAAGTAAAGCCAAGTAAGTAGGTAGAGACTAATGGTGGATATCACTGTTATCCTGAGATCAACTCAGTGCCCTTGAGCTGGTTGCAGCGAAACATGTATAAGATCAAAGAAATGTTGTGTGAACATGGAGAAATAACTATTGAAGTGATAAACGGCTATAAGTATTCATTTCATAATGAATCAAGTGGCGGCGTTTCTCGATACCAGTGATTAAGATGAGATGATTGTGCCTTTCATGGATATCTGAAATTGAATTAAAATAACATCTTTATACTCTACTGAAATGTGGGAGCAAGGAATTCTAGGTCTAACAGAACTAAAAAAAGTTGCAGTCACGCAGCATGGATTTGTTGAGCGAATTTGCGTCAATTATCGTAGGTACTATATTTATAATACATTGTTTTGAAAATGTAGGACTTTGAGTGAAAAGTGAAAGTGAACATTTTCGTAATGCTCTATTTATAACTGTGTTGCTGCCCGAGCAGTGCCAGGAAGGTCCAGAGACGGCTCTTTCCAGTGTCGCAGGTGCGCCACTGAGACGAATCAAATACAGGAGACCGCCTCTCACATCCTAGGCTACTGCGACTACGGTGCACTGTTGCGAAACGAGCGACACCATGCCATCCGCAGACTTTTGGCCTCCGCACTGAGGGAGAAGGGGCAAGAGGTTTATGAGGAGGTCCACTGCTTGGAAGAAGGGGGATCCCACCGGAGAGTCGACATTATATCTTTTGACCGCATCACCAGGAAGGGGGTGATTTTAGACCCTACAGTGGTGTTTGAAGATCATGCGGACCAGCCACAGAGGATAAATGAAGAGAAGAAAACGAAATATGTCCCAACCATCCCATTCTTCAAAGAAAAATACAACCTGACAGAAATTAGGGTTATCGGGCTGATGGTAGGGGCTAGAGGGACCATACCCGATTTCTTCCTTAATACACTAAAGGAATTGAACCTACCTCTAGATTTAGCTCGCCAAATCTCCCAACAAACCCTCCGACTATCTATAAGGATATTGAAGAACCACCTCTACGCACCCAACTAATGAAACAACACCCAAATGTATCAACACCTAATCTGACAAAAACCTTCAGACAAGACAGACAAGAAGAAGAAGACGATAAGAATTTCAAAACGAACCCAAAGAAGAAGTGAGTAGCATCCTCTGTCGTAAGGCAGACCACTTACGAGTGGAGAGGCGCAGCTGAGCTGATATATATTTGAGTTATATTCTGCTAAATAACACGAATTTACAGATTTCAGGCTTCTTGCAATTTTCAGTGATTTTTTTCCCCCCCAGCATATTTATTTAATTTTGTCGTGTTCCAGCTTAGGTACTTAAAAAGTGCTGCCCTACGAACTCGACCTTTCTTTTGGGTAGCCTTTTTAAATATTTATTCATTATTATTTTTTGTTTGTTTTTAGGTGGATTTGTTTGTTATCTCAATCCTAAGTAAGACTCATCTTCGCTTTGTTATGAGTGTCCTCACTTCCTATCGAAAAAATGACCGTTGTGTAAAGTTGGGTTCGCCCTAATTATATCAAAACCTGCGTGTTTTCGTGTCATAGCCTTGGAAGCAAGCGGCGCCTACTTGAATATATTTTTTCGAAACACCTGCCGGTCCACACTCCTCAGTGATCACCAAAAATTCAATAAGCGGACTGCTGGGCACTTTTCCTTTCTGTAACAAGTTCAGGGACAACGAGGGGACCAATTATCTTTGGGACTCTACTGTAATCAGAGCTTGACTGGCTGGCACCCCGAAAACCTTCTGTAGGCGTTCACGGACGAGTTACCTTTTTCCACAACCTTTGGGTCTTTGCCAACTCGGTGAAATTTGGCGTCTGAAGCCGTTGATTAAACTTGCCGGGGAGAGCTCATTGCGTAGCTGGTTGGGGTATCTCTCGAATGCTTTTGCTATGATTGCTGTCGACAGAGAGGAAGGTGAGTATGTCGGCATTAATGGAAAACGCCTCAAAAAGTCCTCATTTCTACAACATCGAAGAAACTTATGTTTCCCCACAGCTTATATGCATAATTACTTGTGCACATTTATATATAATTTTTCTTTTTATAGGCAAAGTAGTGAGGTACACCTATAGATTGAAAGAAACGCCTGAAATATATTCAAACCGAATCAGCTGAACTCCTTCATTTTTATTTTAGCGAATTGTCGAAGAAAGAATGA
Organism: Adelphocoris suturalis; assembly: GCA_030762985.1. Classification (NCBI taxonomy): domain Eukaryota; kingdom Metazoa; phylum Arthropoda; class Insecta; order Hemiptera; family Miridae; genus Adelphocoris; species Adelphocoris suturalis. The sequence goes on from CM061042.1 coordinate 31,902,475, forward strand.
GCTGATCAGATAGCTTCAACATTTTAAATGGGGGGGGGGTACAAAGTACAAAACCGTTTTATACTTCGAAGAATACAATCCTAGATTTCAACATCGTATGTATAAATACTCTGCCAAGGACATGGCACAGAAGCTTCCTCTTGGCCTTCACTGTATGTCACCATTGAATGTTCAGGAATGACCGATTTACCATCATCATGACGATATAGGGCAACCAAAAATTAAAACCCGACTAAGATTTGTTCAACAATGACGGACTTATGACTGTCACAATAAAATTGCGTTCACGCATGATGGAACTGGTAGGGGACCATCTAGGGCTAATTCCACACTATTCCTGAAAATGTCATTGAAATCCGATCAAAATTGTGGACGTTATGGTGTGGCATGGGAATATAAAAGCTTTGAAATCTAGGATTCCCTTGAGAATGTCTCAAAACGGATTTCAATGGAAATTATTTATCGAAAATTTAGTTTTTTAAATTTTTTGGAAGCATTGCAATAGTTCATTTTTCTCCAAAAATTCGCTTTTTTGTGTATGTTTTTTTCACCTTACATTTAGGTAATAGTTTATTTCCGTTACACTATCCAAATATTTTCCAATTGTTGAAATAGTTATGGAAATGCAGAGACACGGCAATTCCTCGAAGGAAAAAAAAAAATAAAATAATAAAAAAAAAAAAAAAAAAAAATGAAATAAATGAATAAAAATATAATATTATTAATAAATTAATAATTATAATACAGGTACCCACCCTTCCTACAAACTATAAAATCGGAAAAATAAACAGAGAACGGTAGGTAAGCTACTGCACATGAATAATCGCACTTTCATCCACTGAGGTCCTCGACATCAGAATTGGAGACCTCAGACCAACCACTCAGTAAACAAACCTATTATAAGTTAATGAAGCAGTTTCTTTATTTATCAGTTCCATCACGTTATTGATGCATTTGTTCATTAATTATTAGTTCATCACTATGGTTATTTGCTGAGTGTTTGGGTGTAGTAATTTTGGTAACGTGGGTTTCCCAAGGGATGAGAGAAAACAGCGGATAATCCACCGGGAAAAGAATTTTGCGATTGAAAATTCAACTAAAGTGTGCTGGAGTCATTTTCGCCCAGACGATTCCATGCAGGAACGTTATACGACAGGTAAGGGCGTAAGTAGCTTCTACACTTTACATGCTAAAGTGGGAGAGGTATACTTGGGCTTTAAGTAGATAAGCACTTTGACGCAAGTGCCAGGTTGCTGCCAGACATAGGTATACAATTTATGGTATCATACTTTCCAGTAGGAAAAATCACTATAAACCATATTAAAAAAAGTCACAAAATGTACAAAAAATATCGATTATCAATTATTACGTTTTCCCTACTTCTAGTCTGTAAATGGAACATACATTGTGTCCGATACTTCTGCGGTCATACGCACCAAATACGAGAAAAAAGGTAGTAATTATTTAAAAAATGAATCATTATTTACGTGCTGCGCTCTACTCTACCTCGAGCTTCTCAAGTTCAGAGCCCCATTGACACCTTATTCATCATTTACCCCATTGATTCGTAAATACCTACAACCTATTCTTACAGAATTCAACTTTGATGATTGTAACATGGATTTTACAAATTTATTTCAATGTATTTATTTATCATTTACCCTATTGATTCTTTGATAAACGTTGATCATTTTAATATGGATTTTACAAATTTATTTCAATGTATTTATTTATCATTTACCCTATGATTTTACGAAAGTTACTTCTCTTTGTAATTGTAACACGGAAACCTTACTCCATACATATTAAAGTTAACCGTTTCTTCCGTAATATTCATCGTAGATTTAGCTTACCATAGGTGCGTGTACTAAAATTGCTACCCTTGTAGTACTACCAATTCTTACATAATTCAAATTGGATGAATTTAACAGGATTTAACATATTTATTCCAATATATTTATTCATCACATTTACCCTATTTATTCTAACGAATGTTACTTTGTCAATTTGTAATTTTAACATGGGTATCTTACTCCATACATCCAATGAAGTTGACCGTTTGTTTACGACTATCACCGCACTTGCCACCCAGCTTGTATTACCTGGCATGTGATCGGATGATCTGTATTATTTAATGATATCCTCCGTAGTTCCGTTATTTTTAAAGACAGATTAAAATTTAACAAGCGACCAAGGAAGTTAGTTATTTCAACCCAGATTGACCACATCGCACCCGACCTAGAAAAACGTCACAACTCAAAAAAGTCCAGTCATGCAGCATGACCCCATGAGCGAATTTTTGAAGAATATTACCGATTTTTACAACCAGCGAACGGCATTATTTCGATTTTTGACTGATTTTTCAACTTTGAAATTTTTGAAAACTTTATACATATTCTTATAGGAAATTTTACGCTGATTCCGAATATACCACATGTTAGTATGCTGAAAAAATTATTTCGCACGACAAATCGCTAAAAACAGGCTATTTTGAAATTTTTGACTACATTTTTGAAAATATCAACCCGAAGATGTAATCCGATCAAGCTGGCCAACGAACTTGAACTTTCGTTTTGTGCCCTTAACATTTTAAAATTTGTTTGAAGTTTCTAGCACAATTCTACGGACAGTTATCGTCTGGAATGACACATACATACATACATACATACATACATACATACATACATATATACATACATACATACATACATACATAAAAAAATGCGTTAAACTTCAGAATATGATTCAGAATAGCCTGAAACGGATTTCTGCATAATTTTTTTTCAAAAATTCACATTCTACAAATTTTGAGGCGAGAGCAATAGCTTAATTTTCTTCAAAAATTCGCTAAAAGCCGAATTCTGGGAAATCCGCGATTTAAGTTTTTTCACTTGGTTTTTCGCATCTGAATCGCATCTGTCCGTAGGACTACCCTAATCACCCATGACCGGAAAAAAAGTTTTTTCCATTATCCAGGCCATAAATGCCTTGATTAACTAAAATATTGCAGATGCTACGTTATTCTGCGGACTATGTTTGTATTTTTTGAAGTATGACAATTCCTAACAGGATAATAGTTTGACAAATCAATCCTTTTTTCTTTGTTGCTACCTCCGGAAATTTGATTTCCTAGTGTTGATTTTGCTTGGTATGTTTGAATTAAGACACATTAGTGTGTATAAGGTATAAAACGTTATATTCGGTCATTTTTTAACTCTTTCTATTAACTTCGATTCTCTTCTTGCTTTCTTTCTTGCTTTTTGCTTTCTTTCTTGCTTTCTTTCTTGAGACAAAATTTCAGATCGATTTTTAACCCACTTCCCGATATCCAATCGAACTGAAATTTTGCACACGAGTTCATGCTGGCGTACATTTTAATCTATCAAATTTTCGCGAAGAAAAAGTTAGTTATACTATAAATTTTCGAAAATTTGAAATTCAATATGGGACACCTTACAAGTGTTGTGTATTGTAGGGAGGAGGAGTGAAAGAGGAGGAGGAGAAGGAGGGAGGAGGAGGAGGAGTGAGGGAGGAGGAGTGAGGGAGGAGGAGGAGGAGGAGGAGGGAGGAGGAGGAGGAGAAGGAGGGAGGAGGAGCGAGTGAGGAGGAGGAGGAGGAGGAGGAGGAGGGAGGAGGCGGAGGAGGAGGAGGGAGGAGAAGGATACTATTGAACGTCTGCATAAAATGACCACGAATCCCGGGTCAATAAAATATTAAATGATTTTCCTTGTCAATTTAATTCAAGTTATTATCAATGTGATGTTGAAACAATGTGATTTTGTTTCAATTTACTGTTGCCAAGAAACTACCAAATATTGAAACAACAATAAAATTAACCGAGAACATGAGAAAAAGAAAGAGTTACATTAAAAACTTGTTTTTATGGGTTCCTTTTTTTTACATTTTATTCAAACAAAGGAACAAAGAAAAGTATATAGATAATCAAAATAAGTAATATTTCATAAGTCCCCAAAGTGGGCACCTTCCACTGTAAGTCTCCAAAGTTGAGCAAGTTATTATCCCCAGGGCATAGTTCCCATTTTCATGAGTCTCCGAAATGGGCATCTCCCACTTTAAGTCTCCAAAGTTGAGCAAGTTATATTATTCCCGATTGTTCCAATCTTTGATTGGGAGTTAATCACCTAATGAATACTTCATAATGAATTCTTAGCTCCAATGCAGCTATTTATTAGTGAGCAACAGTTCTCAACCAGTAAACCATCCCCCCTGGTTTACACATACTTGATCTTCAATCAAGTATGTCTTAAAGGGGAGGAATGTGATAGTTACCGTCAGATCCAAGCGGATGCGGGTCTATCCGTCGCTCTCGGGTCGGATTGAACGCTTTATTCTCGAGTTCTTGGAATGCTGTTTGGCGACAGATGAGGATCCGAGTACCGGAAAATCATCTTCTCCGAACATAGCACATATGCTATTAGTACGAGTTGTTTCTCTTATGTTAGTGTCACACCCCCCTCTCTCTATGTAGTACGGATTTAGGCCCCATCGCACCTCTGGGGGCGACCTAAGAACGTTACAAAGTTGACAAATTATCATCACAAGCAGGTTGAGTGACGTCACTATTGGTTCCAGGCGCACGTAGATCTCGTTCAACATCAACCGCCAGGGTAATCTTTACAGCTGATCCATTATCCTTTACCAATGCAGTCAATGGTAGATTAAACTCTTGCCGCAGTCTCCCAATCGTTTCTGAGTCAGCCAATGACAGGTAACTGCCATGTTCGTGAAGGAATCTTGGCCACACTTTTCCATCGTCGAATTCCAAGATGCCGTTTCCAGTCTTGGAGTGATCTGGAAGGACTTGGTGCAGGTGGTGGTTTTTTAGGCAACACAATATCAATGTTTTCTATTGGTTTTCAGTGGTGAAAGCGCAACCCCCGTGAGTCCATTTCGGTAAGATTCACAAATACTATAAATGCATTCACAAATAATATAAATGCCAATGACGTAATCTGAAAAAAATATGTAGCCATAATGATTATAATGAAATCAAATGGATGAAGTTTAGAAGTATCTATTACCACAAGAAAAACAAAATGGACCGGTTTCGACTATACCAAGAATAGACAATAAGTCTGTTGTTCTGATGATTGGAATGGAAATAGATCATTTTAGACTCCATCCACTTGATTATCCGTTTAAAATAGGTTTCTACAATGTCTCCATGAATCTCTAGTTCTAAAGCCGCGTTTACACTAGCGAAACTTCCTCGCGAAACAGTTGCGCGAGGACGTTGCGCGAGGCAAACTCGCCCATGTAGACGCCCCCCCCCACTCGCGAAACGTTTCGGGGTGAGGACGCTCGCTGTGAGCCGGAGGGCAGTCGGTTTTCGTCCGCGCATCAAAGTGTTTCGCGCGAAACAAACTCGCTGGTGTAAACGCAGCTTTATTGTTTCGCGAGTAAAATGAACCAGGAGGATAGCTTGACATCTTGAGCTTGGTGAGGCGGCTCACCCTACTCGCGCAATGTCTCGCTCTGAGTTGCACTCTGTTTTGGGAGGTGCGAAACTTCTCTCACAGCGAGGAAATTTCGCGAGGATGTTTCGCGCAACTGTTTCGCGAGGAAGTTTCGCTAGTGTAAACGCAGCTTAAGAAATCCGAATGAGAAAGAAAAAAGAAAGTTTGGGATTGGCGCAAGTGATAACTCGGAAAAGGGTAAAACTGTCCGGAGAACAACGTGACAAAACAAAACGTGCACCTCACTGTCTGGTGACCGGAACTCTACTGAGTTGTCACACTCTTCCATGAACAGAAATGGACTTCCCCCCCTAATCGAATAACGTATCATCAGCGCTTAAGCGTAAACAAAACGAACTACGATAATCACCGTCTTCTACATACATTCTAGACGCCTTCCTGCATCATTTGCCGTCGATAACTCAAAAATCGAAAAGTTTTGAGTTGTGACGTTCTTCTAGGACGGGTGCGACATATCGGCCCAATGACTAACTCCGTCTCTAATGCCACTTGCCTGCTTACTCGACTTCAGGAATTTTTTTTTTGAGGGGCGGGATAAGTTTAGAAAGTGACGAGTGAACTCAAAGATACCTTACTCCATTCTTACGCGTCCACTAAAATAACCGTTTGTTTACGGTCATCACTGCATTGTTAACCACCCTGCTTGTGAACAGATGAACTCGTACATGTACCTGTACCTATTTACCTATTCCGTAATATTCATCGTAGATTTACCTTACCGTAGGTGTGTGTACTAAATTGCCACCCTTGTAGTACTACCAACTCTACATAATTCAAATTGGATGACTTTAACTTGGATTCAACATTTTTCTTCAACATTTCTTGGATTCTTATATTCATTTATCATATTTACCCTATTTATATGAACGAATGTTACTCTCTCAATTTGCAATTTTAACATGGGTACCTTACGTACACACATGGGCACCTTATGTGATTGACCACACATCGGTCCAGTGACTACTCCGTCTCTAATGCCACTTGCCTGATTACTTGACTTCAGAAATTTTTTTTGAGGGGTGAGATAAGTTTGGAATGTGACAAGTGACCTCGAAGATACCTTACTCCACATACGCATCCATTAAAATAACAGTTAGTTTACGGTCATCACTGCATTGTTGGCCACCCTGCTTGTGATCAGATGAACATGTACATGTGGGTTTCTACTTACCTATTGTATGTGCATTTAAGTTGTAACCCAGCTTATTAATATAATATAACATAATTGATTATTGATAATATTATGAAAAAATAACCTATTTTTATTACTTTTGAAGGCTGAGATTAAAATTTATCAAGTGACCTCGAAGTAGTTAGTTATTTCACCCGATTGACCACGTTTGGCTCAATAACCTTATATTCTGACTTAGCTTTATACGAATTTTATATTTGCGTAAGCGTAGATGCTGCATGCTTTATAAGAATTTTATATTTGCGTAAGAGTAGATGCTGCATTTGAGCTGTTTGAATGAAATTCAAAACATCTCAAGTAAATGCTTTCACAAGGTCATGCTTATTGAACAAATATCAAATTGAACACTATTATCACACAGTTGCCTAATAAATGGTACTTTTTTGAATCTCTTAATTGACCTGTTTTCATCAAAATTCACCAACACAGTCAATGAATACTTTTAAACTCGCAAGTGGGAATACCTTGATGAAATAACCTTCAGAATTTGTAACCCAAAATACCTTACTGAATCGCTCATTTTCAATTTCATCCACTTAAGAAAGTTACCGGTTGTTTACGATATTCATCACAATTGCCTCGTTACACCTACTTGCGATTGGATCAAATTTTTATTTAATAGTATTATTATTCATACATAGCCTAATTCTAATCATGAACTCTTTGTTTTTGCGATGCTGAGATTGAAATTTGACGGGTGACCTCCAATTTAGTTATTTCACCCCAAATTGAACAAATTTCGGCCCAATGGCAACGCTATTTTCAGACTATGCTTTATTAGAATTTTATGTTAGGGCATGCGTAGGTGCTGTATTTAAACCGGTAAAATGAAATCCATAACATTTCGAGTAAATGCCTTCACAAGGACCTGATTATCGAACAGTGAGTGTGGCACACAGCTTCCTCGTTTCCGTACCATAAATGTATAAGATCATTGAAAAGTTTTTGAAGATCTTCAAAAATTCCAAAGCGGAAAACAGTATGTAGCGGACATGAAGATGTCGCGCGAAAGGTCAAAATCGGTTAATTAAGAAACGAAAAAATTATGCTTGAAGTAACTAATTAATTGGCTATAGATCAATTTTCGAAGTTACCTTGGTGGACGTCATAAATCACATGTGGGCAACAGCTGGCCCGCTGTGAGATTTGATCCGGCCCGCAAGACATTTTGAAGAACCCAATAAAAAAAAAAAAGTTCGTAGAATCAAGTGAGCGATCAAGCTGAGTGGCGGTGATCGTCTAGGAGTGAGGCGTTTGCCGCCTCACTGGCGGCGGAACAAAAGATTTGTTTTACACTAGACGATTCTAGATCATTCCTTCATTTTGCCCATATAAGTGGGTGGATGGCCCGAACTTTAGTTCAGTTCTATTTGAGCTACCGAGATGGTAAGTTCGACAAGCGATATCCTAGCGAACTGCTGGTGCCGAAGTTTATCGAACGATAAGTAAACGAAAATTTTGTTTTTATTTTTTTATTTTATTTTTTTTTAATTTTAATCATACAAATTCATTTTATAAATATGGTACAAATTGAACAACTTAAGCTACTCACTTCGATTTCTTTCCCAACGATAGGCTTGGCCCGTGTTGTTGGGGAAGGTCTTGGTGATTCGCTCATGTCTTACAATCTATCTACTCTATGATACAAACGGTACTTGAAAATATAATGTTATGTATATAATGTTCTTATAATAATTTTCTAAAATAATCACTGTACATAAATACTGCTTAAAACAGTTTCACATCCCGCTTCCCCCTTTTCTACAAGTTTGGTGGAAAGAAACGAAAAGTAGATGCAGAGGGTCGCCAGTTTCAAGAAAAATAGACTGAAGAATTCTTCTTTATCTTGCACAATGGTAAGCCTATTTGTTTCCTGTGTAATGAATCCATTTCAGTGATGAAAGAATTCAATATAAAGAGGCATTACTCAACTAGGGTAGTGGCACCAGTGAATGAACGGTTAAGGAAATTTTCAACTTCAAAATTTTTTTGTAAAGTTGTGGAACATGCTGAGGTTCTAGAAGTTTTTTCCCGATGTGCATAAATTACTTAAGCACTTGATTCTAAAAAGAAAATAACAGATTGCAGTTTCTCCTTTTTTTTTTAAATTTTCAAACCAAAAATGAGCCGAAAATCCAGTGAATGAACACTTTGGACCAAGTGAATGAACATCGAGTCACCAGTGAATGAACACCAAAAAATTAAATTAAGTAAATGTTAATGCGATCTCAAAATGAATTTATTTTATTATTTTTTCCCATTTTTGCTTTTTCTGAAAGTTATTTTATAATAATTTTCTTGATATATGATACTGCATGTTTGATATAGGGTGAAAAAAGGAAAAATAAGGTAATATTCAAAACAAAAATGTAAGAAATGTGTATATTTACAATATAAAATTATTTCAAACTTGAACACTTACGAAAAAAAAAACGAGTAAATAGGTACAGATGGTAAAAATGCTTCAATATAACTTGTTTTTAGAAAAAATAAACTTCTTAAACATGACTGGTTCATCAGACTGGGTAAACTTAGTTGGGTAAGTTTAAGATGTCCTCGATAGTTAGGTACTTAAAAAATATTTAAAACGTCGCATTCTAACATACATCCAAATGTGGTTTGGTAGGTAGATAAAAAATGCCACTAAAAATAAAAAATAGATTAAGAACTTTCAAATAGGTGAACATGTCAGGGACTAACTATGCATCAGGTGCCTAATGATTTCAGTAAGAAAAATTCAACAATTATCACAAATGAATGGTCCTTTGCCAGAGTAAGGGGTGCAATCCTCATGCCACCAGCATTCACAGGTAGAACACATAATCCAATCTTGTATAGGGGGATCAGTGTAAGGTTCTTGACAAAGGGGACATTTTATGTCAGTCTCAGTGTCCTTGTCAGTCTCATTATTGCTCTTCTTTGAAACTTTTTTTTTTCAAGTTTTCTCCTTCTGTATTTTCATTTTTTCTTGTTTTTTCTCTTCTCGTACTTTGGCTCTCTCCATTTTTGCCAATTCTTTTTCTTCTTTCGCTCTTTGTTTCTTTTCCTGCATATCTTGCCATTCACGCTTTGTGATGCAGTAAGGGATTTTTTCTTTCACTGCTTTTGAAGTAATACGTTTTTGCATACTTGGAAGGATGAGTTCGGTTTTCCAACAATCTTCAATGTTTGCCCTGCTGGTTGAGGGCTTTGTTGGAGATATCCAGTTGCTGGATAACATTGAAGGATCATTTTTATGTCTACTTTTGGGGGATTTGGAATCAATATCTGTTCTGTTTTTAGCAGATTCGTCAGCCATATCATGCGTTAGTCCAACAGGTATTGCAGGATTTTTATCTCCATGAATATCATCACCAAGTTTGAGATCGTTGGTTGATTGGTTGGTTGATGCTTCATTACCTAGTTTCGAATGAACAACCTGTTGGTTTGAATCAGGAGTGAGATCAGAGCCAACATATATGTTTTGAACATCTGAAATGTCTATCATGATAGGTTGTTCGCTTACATTCGTTGTAAAAGCGCCCTCTTCATTTCTCTCATTGCAGTTGGCAACAATGTCAACCACCATGGTGCTGTCTGAGAGAAGCTCACTTGGGTCAATGCCCAATTCTTCGAGGTCAATTGAGATGGATGGAAAAGAAGTATTAGGCTCAGTATCTAGTATATATATATAGATATATATATATATATATCATGACCCATTTTTGGGCTCTAATCCAAGAATAGTACGAAATAAGTAATTCAAAAAAACAGGTTTTCATACTGTTCATTCACTGGTGCACTATAATGGGTATTCGGACCCAGTGAATGAACCCCTAGCTTTTTATTCTTTACCCCCGTTCAGTTACTGGAACAAGCATATTTAGAAGGTTGATTCTAGCACTAACGAATTTCCAGAATGTTCTAAATTCAAAACACATCAAGTTTTTGAAAAAACAAAGAAATCATGATTCCTCCAGTGAATGAACGGGGGTTCATTCACTGGATTTTTCACGTTTCTTAGAACCAGTGCTTGAACAGCCGATTATGAAAATACTTGCATGTTTACAATCGGTTTCCAAGCGTTATTAGCACAAGAAACCCCTAGTAATGAGATATATACCAAAGAATACATTAAAATATTAATAAAAGTACCTACAAATTTTGTTTGAAGAGTGTAAAATCTTACGACTTACCTCAGGTTTTGACTCCCTTGCAGCCATGTGTCAACTAACAGCACTATAACTTTCTTCAAACTGAACACACGGCCATGCTCTTTTGGCGTGGCCTCTGGTGGTTATTGTTTTAATTACTTATCCCCGCAAAAATCACTAGAGTGCACTGAGAGCTTTATTTCAAGCAGTCCTTTGCAAAACGTTCATTCACTGGGGTCCGTTCATTAACTGGTGCCACTACCCTAATCATCTCTCACTGACAGGACAAATAAGAAAAGACAAAATCCAGAATCTTACCGCGAATTTGGAAAAACAGCAGCAAATATTTCATAAACAAAGAACACAACTTGATAATGTCGTGAATGTTGGTTTTAATAGTTGGTTCAAAATTGGCCAAGTCATTGAAACCATTTGCCGAAGGAGAATTTATCAAGGAGTGTATGTTAGAAGAAGAAAAATTAATTTGAAAAAATTAGTTTGTCAAGACGAACCGTTGTACGACGTATAGAAATGATGCTATGTTTATTCGAGGTGTTAATAAGGAGTTCACTATTACTGAGGAATTGCTTCCTTTACAGCCGCTAAAAGGAACCACTACAGGAGAGGACATTTTTAATGAAGTTCAAAAGGTATTTTGGCTTGCTATGGTCGAAATTAGTTGAAGATTGTGCACGTTCTATGGTCGGCTTACGTAAAGGTTTCACCGGAAATTTGAATGAAAAAGCAACTGAAGTAAATGTGCAAAAAGATGATTTGATAGTCCTTCATTGCATTATTCACCAACAGAACTTGTGTTCTAAGTCCATTCGACTCCAGAATGTTATGAATGTGGTAGTGTAAAAAAACCATAAATTTTATTCGATCTCGAGGGCTTAACCATCGTCAGTTAGGGGAGTTTTTGGATGAAATATCAGCCGAATATGCCGTCGTAACATATTATTGTGAATTCAGATGGCTAAGCAAAGAGAAAATGCTGTGAGACGGTTTTACGAGCTTAGAAACGAGATAGCAGACTTTATGCCAATAAAAGATAAACCACTATCTGAGTTGAGTGACCCAAAATGGATATGTGACTTGACATTTCTGGTCGACCTTACAGGCCATTTGAATGATTTAAATTTGAAACTCCAAAAACAAGGACAGTTAGTAAATGCTTTGTACAGCCATTTGAAAGCTTTTCAGAACAACATCCGCTTGTGGGAGGCACATATGCTGTCTGGTAACAGTTACCATTTCACCACGCTCTCTGCGTATGAAAATATTGCTTATGCTCAATAAGCTGAAGAACTCGAATTACTGTCGGAGCAATTTTCAATCAGATTTAGCGATTTCAAAAACATGGAAGACTGTTTCAATTTATTTGCTACTCCAACAAAAAGTAATGTACCTACATAATGCTCCAATACTCTTGCAAATGGAGTTGATCGAGATTCAAGAAAACTCACACCTAAAATCTTAATATGAAGACGTGGAGTTGTGCGATTTCTACAAAAAATACCTCGGAGAAAATGATTTTCCGCTGCTAAGAAAATTTGCTAAAAGATTGATTTGTGCGTTTGGCAGTACTTATAAATGCGGACAGTTCTTTTCATTGATGAAAGCTAATAAATCAAAACATCGTACAAGGCTGACTGACGATAATTTGGAAAATTCTTTACGTCTTTGTATCAGTGGAATTAATCCAAACATCGATGAATAGTTTCCCAAATTCAAGCTCAAGTGTCTCATTTGATTTCAGTGTCGCTATTTAACTTTCGTAGTTTTTAACAAATCCAAATTTAACGATTTAATTATAATGCTGTACCTATTTTTTTTCATTTTATTTTGTTATTTTAATAAATTGTATTATAATAACATTGTCGTACTATCATGTCTGATATCTATCGCTAAAAATTATGAACATTACTTTAAAGTGCACTATTTTTAAACGCGGCCCGCGAACGTATTTGCACACTAAAGTTTGGCACACAACATGTCCAAAGTTGCCCATACCTGTTATAAATGATTTCTACAGTATTTATTGGTACTTTCTGCGCTAACCTCCAGATCGGGAAGAGATCGATATTTGATTTCGTATTAACGTACCTACATGAATGTAGGTACTCGTTGCAACGTATAATGGGTACAGCGACAACTATCGTGGTTTTAGAACTGTTGTTCATGGTAATTACAGCACTGTTCACCACACCACTTGTATGTAGTGCCATCTGTGGAACGGTTTCTTTTCTTGTTGTTACACTGTTCAAGATTTAGCGGCGTGTAGACATCAGGCTCCTCGAATCAAGACATGCCCCCACCGCACTTGTTTTCACTTTGAAGTCTGGAATTAAAGGTAATCACCTATAAAATTGCTCGTCGTGATCCGCTGATCGGTGTTGATGCCGATGTTGCGAGGAGCTTTAGGTAAGTGCTTCAATGCGTTTGACATTCTCCGACGCTCGATGAAATTTCGTGTCTCAACTCATGAATATCATACTCGTAATATCATCGGTTACGTATGTCAGGGCATAACCTTTGATACGGTATGGAAAATGTGTTGTGTCTCTAACACGAATACAGAATAGGATTTTGGTTCATTTTCAAATGAATGTTTGTAATTGACCCTGACATGAAAACTTAATTCCCCTTGAAGGTCGACTCACGCAATGATGTTCGGCGGGGAGGGAAAAAAAAAAAAAAAAAATATATATATATATATATATATATAAACAGGAGGTTGGAAAATATAAAACACAAATGAGGGAGGGTCAAATATGCTAAACTAGTTTATTGCAAAACGGTATTAGCGCCAATATGTCCAAATCTCGATATAAGTTAATGAACCCGTTCAGCGAGTCTTGAATATATCTAAGTTACCATACTTATAAACCTCATTCTACTCTTCTCATCTTTCCAAATTCAACATAATATTCGACTGTTTCTTTGTCCATTCAACATCATTCTGCTACAAAACTTGGCAAAACAGTCTTGAAAGAAAAATCCCTGAGGGATGCAAGAACTCTTATAGTGAAATTTTGCGGAGTATGAAAGTACCTATTTCTAATCCAATAAACACAATAATTCAAAGTTTGTTTTACTTAGTAGAATATATTTTTTTTAATTTGAAAAAAAAAAAAAAAAAAAAAAAAAAAAAAAAAAAAAGGAAGAGCCGAACATATTATTATTGATCATTTTCCAATACGAAGTCCAACTCTCCGTCGAATCCTTCTATGTCATCTTCGGCAGTATCTTTTGAAATTAGATTGAGGTAAAATGGTAGGAAATTTTTCGGGATCGGGTGCAGCATGCTTTTGATATCATCCAGTTTTTTATGAGAAATGGGCTTGTCTTGATACCACAATGTTGGAGATCAATGTGCGGGCTATAGGGGTGGACGGTCTCCTATCAGTTTCATCGTTCTTGACTCAATACCTCACTCTGCGCATGCGCAAACGTAAATTCTACCAAGCATCATTTTCTCACGTCCTAGTTGTTCGATCTCGCTCAAATTTGGATGATAGTTGGAGGATGACGGTTTCGATGACGATCGTTAATAGCTGCTGCGCATGCGCCTAAGTGAAGTCTTTATAAAGACCTTGATTTTCACTGTTTTCATCCAATTTCGATGACATTTTCAGAGATTGCGCGGGTTGGGTTGTGGATAATCCCCTATCGGTTTCATTTTTGCCAAATCAATACTTCATTCTGCGCATGCGCAAACGGAAATTCCATCATGTTCCATCTTTTTACTCTCTAGTCGTTCGAGTTCGCTTAAATTTGGATGATATTTGGAAGAAGATGATAGGTAGACGAGGAAAAATATGTGCCACACCCAACTTGGCAGACGTTTTTTCAGATGGTTAGCATCTACTTACATAAATATCATAATACTGAGAACAGGATGACTAGTAAAATGTAGATGTTTTAATTAATTGCATTAATTTTCCCTCTGCAGGTGCCCATATCCACGCAGGCATATTGATGTCAACCAACCTACGGATCTGCAATTCGAAACTGACCTCCTTTTTTTCATTTCAAGAATGTAATATCAGTGCACACTGATCAGCTGTGGGGCCTCTGAGCCTAAATTGTTTTAATCGGCTTATGATACTGAGCTTCCTTTTTGGAGATCAGGAGTACAAATACTAAGTATGGTGAGACTCAGATTGGCTTCGGAACCCCTGAGGCTTATTACTTTCCTAATCGACTCACGGTGCTGTTATTTATAGCATTTCCAAGCCAAATGAAACCTTTTCCAAGTCAAATGAAACCTTTTCCAAGTCAAATGAAACCTTTTCCAAACCAAATGAAACCTTTTCCATATCAAATGAAACCTTTTCCAAACCAAATGAAACCTTTTCCAAACCAAATGAAACCTTTTCCAAATCAAATGAAACTTTTTCCAAACCAAATGAAACCTATTGAGAAAATGAGTGAACTGAGGTACCTAGATAGGTAGGTACCCACTCACATTCAACAGTCAGAAATTTCTCAAACTTACTTGTTTCCTATTCTACTAAGGTGAGATCCACTTCGGTAATCCTATGCCTGAAATTCATCGAATTTTCATTTTGTCAACGTCTTTCTATGATAGGTACAATTGCATCTACCTGCAACTTGCAGGATACCTACCTATCTAGGTACCTCAGTTCACTCATTAGCGAATTTTTGAAGAAGCAAATTTGTAGAATGTGAATTTTTGAAAAATTTTTATGCAGAAATCCGTTTCAGGCTATTCTGAATCATATTCTGAAGTTTAACGCATTTTTTTATGTATGTAAATTTACAAAAAAATGTTCCAGACGATAACTGTCCGTAGAATTGTGCTAGAAACTTCAAACAAATTTTAAAATGTTAAGGACACAAAACGAAAGTTCAAGTTCGTTGGCCAGCATGATCGGATTACATCTTCGGGTTGAAATTTTCAAAAATGTACCTAGTCAACAATTTCAAAATAGCCTGTTTTTTGCGATTTGTTGTGCGAAATAATTTTTTCAGCATACTAACATGTGGTATATTCGGAATCAGCGTAAAATTTCCTATAAGAATATGTATCAAGTTTTCAAAAATTTCAAAGTTGAAAAATCAGTCAAAAATCGAAATAATGCCATTCGCTAGTTGTAAAAATCGGTAATATTTGCATGAAACATTGTCCAAATTCAGATTGAACTACTCTTATGTAGCGACTGAAATGTCGAAGATTTCTTCAAAAATTCGCTCTTGGGGTCATGGTGCATGACTGGACTTTTTTCTCAATAGGTTTCATTTGGTTTGGAAAAAGTTTCATTTGATTTGGAAATAGTTTCATTTGGTTTGGAAAAGGTTTCATTTGGTTTGGAAAAGGTTTCATTTGATATGGAAAAGGTTTCATTTGGTTTGGAAAAGGTTTCATTTGACTTGCAAAAGGTTTCATTTGGCTTTGAAAAGGTTTCATTTAGCTTGGAAATGCTATAGATGAAGCTACTTTGGGACTCCTCGGAAACAATTACTAGGTATGGAGGCGCACTGATCAGTAGAACAGCCACTGAACCTATACATACTATTTCCTTGCGTATCGATTTTTTTTTTTTTTACTGTGAAGAGTGAAATTTTGGGGTCTTGGAACTGTAAAGGTGGGCAACCCTTTTGGGAGGTACGACGCGCCATGTTCTGATCATATATTACATACGGGGTTTAATAATTCTAGCCCGATGTTCTGCATAGAAGGGCTATCTAACATTTTTTTCTTCTTAAATCCGATTTTGGAATTGGAATCAACGTACGATGAAACATATTTTGAGCGGGTTTAAACATTTGTTTATCTTGGTCCCCATTAGAAAGGGATGAAAATGATGACAAAAGGGACGATTCTTCACAGCATGTCCGCTGCGCAACGTTTACCTTTAAGTAATTCCAGTCGATGTTCTACAATCTGTTATTACAATAATGATGAAAAATATTTTTTTACTTATTGAAAAGGTCTTTTATCTTGTATTTCAGAAATCCCTTTTAGCGAATTTTTGTAGAAAATGAAGCTATTGCAATGGCTCCAAAGATTTTAAAATCAAAATTTTCGAAAATTGTTTTCATTGAAATCCGTTTTGAGATATTCTGGAAAGAATCCCAGAGTTAAACGCTTTTCCATATATATATGTCCTTTTCAATGTATATATATATGTCCTTTTTCATATGTATGCATGTATATATATGTACTTCCAGGCGATAACTCTCCTTAGGGTTGAGATAAAACTACCGTTCTTGCGCCAAAAAATCAAGCTTTAAATTGGTCAAATTTCAATAAAGTGCTGAAAAAATCACTAAAAATAGCAAAAAACGGCTAAAAATCGTTAAATTTATATTTTTCAGTTGAATATTGCGCAAGTTTATTAACTATAAAATAGAACGTTGAAAAATGTATGCACACTATTATGCTGAAAATTGTACTCGAATCTCATTGAAATGTTCTAAAAAATCGATATAAATGGAGAAAAAGTCGAAAATCCGAAATCTCTTTGGATTTATGATTATTATTGAGAACGAGATTTTTCGACATATATTTGGTAGTTTGACAATTTCTTGTCACTCAAAGTCCTCAATTTTCAAAACAATGTATCATAGAATAGTACGACAATTTACGAAAATCGCTCACTCGATCATGCTGCATGACGTATTACTTTACGTATTACTTAAATATGACCATATAGTCGTGTTGCATGACCTGGAAATTTTTGATGGTGGTTTATTTCTGGTCGTGTATTTTGATGCAATTTCTCACATTACGCTGACCAGACACGGAGCAGACATTGCGCTGGGAACGCGACCTACTCGGGTACCTTCTTAATGTTTGAGGGAGCCCAGCTGACTTCTTCCTGAACATCCGCCGCCACCACCACCACCACTTACTACCTTCCTTACCTTACCTACCTACCTACCGACCCCCATTCGCTCGCAGCATCCACCTTCGCGTCTTAAGTGATCGCTGCCATTTGGGCCCAACCATTTCGTGTTTTCGCGCGCTTCGTGTCTCTCACTTGTTGGTCCTTAAATTTCCATTCAGCTCAATTTCCTGCTTCTACAGTTCTCGAGTGTCTCATTTCGGTCTCTAACAGGATCGTGTAAGAATTTGAAGAATCACTTCCCACTTCGTCGTGAAGTACCGTAATTAACCCGTCATTTTGGGCGTTTCTTTTTTCGGCCAGAGATCGTCAATTTTTTGTGGATTCCACTCAGAGGTAATTTTCATAATTATTATTATCATGTAAGGGAAAAGTATTAATATCTAAACCATTGGTACTCCGATTGTTTGAAATTTGTATTCTTCTTTTTGAGCTTGAGGGTTGGTCTTATACGAGAAACAACTATCAAAATCAAAAAACAAGAATTCCTATATTGTGTGGTCAAGAACACACAGTTACACATAAATATATATGTTAGAGTGATTTAATTCAGATGGAAAAGAATTTTTTTAAAATTTAAGTTCACATCACTCCTTGATAAAAAGTTTATTATTTTCCATAGTAATCGACGTAGAATCAAAAAGTTTGCCCCCCCCCCCCCCCCCTTGAAAAATGTTCAGTTTACGTTTCAAGATGCGTAGATTCCAAAAATCGAATGAAATAAAATCCTTTCGTCCTCCGTCCGAAGCTTCATCTCCGTAACTACTGGACCATACTATGAAATCTGGCTCTTGAATCATACTGCCAGGATGTGGCAGTAACATTGACATCAATTTTTGACATTTTATGTCTATGCTATGGCACATGAACTACAAAAACGTTACGGAAATTGAATGACGAAAATTGCTCACGAAAATATTCTGATGATTTCCGCTTACAACCGAGTCGTTACTTCATCCGTCGTTTTTCATCCCACAAAATTCGTTGACTATTCGTTCGAAAGCTCTCGATTTATCCATCCATATTATGTTAACTACTGCGAAGTGCGTGTTCAACAAGGTTATGAGCATGTTTATTTGAATAATTGTGTACACTCAGGTGATCATTCTCAATAATTGATATTGCGAACACGATTGCAACAGCTTGTTAATTTCTGAGGATTTCATTGATCTGGTGTTTCGATGATTTGATTCATAGCAGGTGATCCGAAAATTGCGAGAACGGTTTGATTTGTGAAGCGGTGGTTAAATAATTTTAATAGGTAATTTCACTATAGGAAGCTGTAATTTCGTGTGTAGCCTCTTTAGGACATTTACTTGACGATGCCCAGTGTCCGGATCAGATGAGTGGCTCTTGAAGCTAATTTCTGTGCTTTACACTCTAGGAAGCTGTTTTTTTTTGGTGTGTAGCCTCTTTAGGACATGTACTTGACGATGCCCAGGGTCCGGATCAGAGTGGCTCTTAAAGCTAATTTCTATGCTTTACACTCTAGGAAAGTGTAATTTCGTATGTAGCCTCTTAAGGACATTTACTTGACGATGCCCAGGGTCCGGATCAGATGAGTGGCTCTTGAAGCTTGAAATAAATAAATAAAATGAAAATTGCTTGAGCCTCAATTGGAAAAGCGCAATCAGAATCCGTGATTTCTACGGATCCTTTCCACTATGCTGGCCAAGGAAGCTGGTGGCAGGTGAATTCGGACATGTAGGAACAATTTATTAGCGTAAATCATCTTCCCGGAACCTAAATTGCTTCCCCTTCCTATTCCATTTCCTCCGCATAAAAATCCAATCTCTAAAGTAAGAAGGCCCTATGAGAGACATGCTACTCTCCAGGTCTTAACGGATATACAAACGGAACTCATTATCTGCTTTTTGCACCCATCCTTTGCCTCAAAAACAAAGCTTTGCGTGATTTTATGGAGAAAAAATGCTGATTGTTCCATAGTGCCTCCACCACAAGTACGTCGAGTTTAATCAAAATAGTTATAGACAGTTCAGTCGAAACATTTATAGTGTAAAATTTGTAAAATTACCATTTCCATCGCATAAAATAAAATTTTCAATAAAATAAGGAGGCCCCCTTGAGACATGCTACTCTCCAGGTCCTTACGGATATGCAAACGGAACTATTATTATCTCCTTTTTGCACCCATCCTCATAGCCATTCAAAAGGAAAGGGAAAAAAAAAAAAAAAAAAAAAAAAAAAAAAAAAAAAAAAAAAAAAAAAAAAAAAAAAAGATGGTTGTCCCATAGTGCCAAGACAACGAATACCACTAGTTCAATCAAGATAGTTATAGACAAATTTAGTGCTTCGCTGCTGAATTTGAAAATATATTCCTCATACAGAATAGAACCCTGGAGCATTCATAGATACACATACATTCAGAAAGTAGGAATGTTGAGTTACCCGTTACTGACTGAGTGGTTTCTGAAAAACGGAAACTCATGCTAATGATATCTGCGATTGATAGTTGTAAATTATGATGCAAAGCAGGATTAATGATAATTATCTGAAGTGCATTATCAGTATTATGTCTTCCAATCATTACTTGTGATGTTGAATACATTTTTAACTGAGCGTTGCTTGGGCTGCCTCTTCAGTAAATTTTCAAGTTGAAATGAAGCTAAAATCTGACTCGTCACTGGTATATTGGATTAGTAGATAAGTGTGTACCCGTGGGTTGGTTACCCATGAGTTTGAAAAATGAATGTTTGTGAAGCTATACCATTATTCTGACTCTCTTACTGCTGATTTCAAGCTAATGCATCTTTGTTGGGGCATCATCATTATCATTGAGTTATTTGAAAAAGAAAAAACAAGAATATTTAACCGTACGGGTTAGGCGTTGCAATGAACCGTTTCTCATGCGATTAGCGAAGTTAAGCAATGCCGAGCTTGGTGAGTGTTTGGATGGGTGACCGCCCAGGTAAGGGTCAGACGTCCAAGTAATTTTCTCGCTTCTGTACGGCGAACCCCTCTCCACTCAAGGGGGCGAGGCAATGAGTAGCTTTAAGCGAAATCATCAGAACGAATTCTGATCCTCCTTGGAGGACAGCTGATGACGTCCGCGACGCCCGAGGCAGTCGGACGAAAAGCCCCAACCTGGAATGGTTGTTTACTTTACTTTTTACTTTACTTACAAGAATATTTATATATTGTGTGAGGTTATATCAAGTTATGTCACGTGAGAACATGTCAACATTATTACAATGATTACCATCCATGATTCTATTAATTTAGTAATCATTAATTTAGTAACATTAATCGACGCCGAACGCTTCTTTCCGGATTTAAGGTTAGGTAAACATTTGATTGTATAAAATGAATACAATTGTATTGGCCAGTATTCTTCAACCGGTACTTCTGACGGTAGATTATAATTTGAGTCATTATTCAATAGGTCTTTGACAAACCAGCCAGGTCGGCTAGTCGGCGGTCGTCTAGGGCCCCGGGGCCCCTAAAGAAAACAAATAATTAGGGAAGTGGCACCGATATTCAACAATGCGCCAATTTCTCACAGTTTCAATTTCTATTGGAAAAAAAAAAGATAAAAATAAAATAAGGGTTTGGTAGGTACTAATTTCAAATTCAAATGTGGTATCATTCAAAGAATCCAACCATTTTGACATTTCATGTCTTTGCTATGGCACACAACCAAATTTTCGTTATGTTACGTAACGAAATATGCTCAATGATTATTATGATTCGTAGAAGTGAGGTAGGTAGGTACCTATATGATTATAGCTGAAATTTGGCTATATTATGTCTTTACTATGGCACATAAATGAAAAAGCGTCACGCGGGGGAGCGTCACGCGGGGAGCGTCACGCGGAGAGCGTTACGCGGAGATTCCCTAATGATCCCACGATTCTGAGATTTGGTATGTGGGCCCTTGAGGGACTTTTGAACACAACTGACCGATCCCAGATCAGCTGAGTGGCTCTAGAATCCAGTTTTTTCCCTAATGATCCCACGATTCTGAGATTTGGTATGTGGGCCCTTGAGGGACTTTTGAACACAACTGACCGATCCCAGATCAGCTGAGTGGCTCTAGAATCCAGTTTTTTCCCTAATGATCCCACGATTCTGAGATTTGGTATGTGGGCCCTTGAGGGACTTCTGAACACAACTGACCGATCCCAGATCAGCTGAGTGGCTCTAGAATCCAGTTTTTTCTTTAATGATCCCACGATTCTGAGATTTGGTATGTGGGCCCTTGAGGGACTTTTGAACACAACTGACCGATCCCAGATCAGCTGAGTGGCTCTAGAATCCAGTTTTTTCCCTAATGATCCCACGATTCTGAGATTTGGTATGTGGGCCCTTGAGGGACTTTTGAACACAACTGACCGATCCCAGATCAGCTGAGTGGCTTTAGAATCCAGTTTTTTCCCTAATGATCCCACGATTCTGAGATTTGGTATGTGGGCCCTTGAGGGACTTCTGAACACAACTGACCGATCCCAGATCTGCTGAGTGGCTCTAGAATTCGATACGGGGTTTTATAGGAAGGGGAAAGGGGGTGCAAAGACATAAAATGTCTCTCGTGGTTGCGTACTTGTACGAAAGCTGTATCCTCCGTATGAGTTTCAAGAGGTTCTACTACCAAGTTCAGAGTACATACGTTTCAAAGTTTTAAATCACCTACTACCTACGTTTTTCACTAACTTCCCTTTCTTGCTGAATTTCGACTATAGAAACCATCAATAAACGAATAGCTCGGTCGAATAGGGGTCTACGTCAATTTTTTGTTTATGGTAACAAACGAATAGTGGAAATCACTTCAATCCATCTCCAGTGACGAAAGTAACCTACAGTAAATTTGCAATCAAGTTGCTATGGCCGATTTTGACTATTTTTACGAAATTTCTCCAAAAACAAGGTCGCTCTGCAATGAAACCGAATATCATGAAGTGATACAGGTCCTTCTTCAACCCCCATGCTGGCAGCTGAGTCTTGTAAGGAACCATGCAAAGTATTCGGTATTTTTCGATGATAGGTATCATGTGGTATCTTGCTTTGTTTTGAGTTCTATTCATTTGTCGACTCTTTGCACGTTTTTTGGCCTTTTTAAGCGCTTAATCTGTGAACTGGATGGTATTTGGGGGTGTTATTGATACTGGGGTCTCAATAAGACCAGTTACCCAGCTATCAACGCATATGTCGGTTGATGGGATTGAAAGTAGTTCCATGTCCTTTTTCAGCCCGACCCGTTTTTCAATTCTAAGAACGGCGACTTTCAAATTTTGCAAAATAAATTACTGGCTTCAGAGTTCAACAGGGGGTGGTGTTTACTGGCTCAGCTAGCTATCGATTACTGGATTTCGGTTTTGCAAGCAACCAACAGCCTATTGACTCGGTTGCCAAGACTTCTTTTAAATTTTCAATATAAAAAAAAGATACAGTCATTCAGCATGTCCGAATGAGCGAATTTCCGTCAAATATCGTACTTATTAGGAGTAACATTGTTTCAAAATTCAAGCGTTTAGAATACAAAAAAATTGTTAACTTCCTACCAATTCATGACCAAAAAATAGTTCTAGATAATATTCTACGATTCAATTTAGATTTTGCAGTTTCAGCTTTTTGCAGAATAAAAGTGTTTTCCAAGTTCTTCAATACCTTAGCTATAACCCACATCTTGGAAACGAGGTGTCAACTGAATTTTCTGTGAGACTGATTACTTAGTATTAAACGTTCCAGTCATGCAGCATGATCGAATGAGCGAATTTTTGTAAATCATTGTATTATTATTTATGCTAAATTGTTTGGAAATTTGAGCACACTGAGTAGGAAGAAACTGTTAACTATCAATTCCATGACAAAAAAGCTCGTTCTAAATAATAATCTCCTACTCAAACAAATATTTTGGATGTTGAGCATATTTTGCGGTTTCATCGTTTTTTTTTCCATCACGTATTACTGAAACGTAAGTACATTTTTCAGCGTAAGTTTGTGCATAAGAATATTTTTCAATGTTCTAGTTCATAGTTGATAGACTTCTTTTGAGTAATTTTTTTGTAGTGATTTCGCAGCGCTTTTTTTTGCCTAATTTAATGTCCTCAAGCTCTTGTTGGAAAAACTGTTGGGTAAACTTGAAAATTTTTCAAGATGATGCAAAATTGCTCACTATAAAAAGTGAACAGTCTCCTGCATTCTGCCACTCAATGATTTTCGCTTATCGCACAACTGTATTGATAAGTGTGGTGGTGGATGCACACATCTCACCGAGGCTGAAAATATATTCCTACTGTTGAATAATTATATAATATATATTCATAAATTATATGGGGATGTGAAACCTTTAATGTTACTGTGGATTAGTACAGCACTCTTTACGGACCACTTTAGCTCTGCATTTGTAAGAAGAATACGTAGCGCGAATTTCATTACGTAGGTACCTACTTCGTACTGGTCTCGTGTTAAAAGTTGTAGAGCTTTGCAACAGCAGGCAATGCGGAGGTCGTGGGTTCTGGTTCTTATATAGGTACTCGTAGAAATAAAATAAAAATCAGGGAAGTCCATTTGAGGGAGAAATTCCCTCATCACATTTTGAGAACAAAATTGGTGTTTATTGTGTTATTGGCGGACATACATTTAATGTTCCAAAAGACGCAAATTTCTTTACCTTAAATTTCAGAAATTTTCTGGAGGAGGGCCCCCGGACCCCCCCCCCCCCCTTTACATGAAGGTGTATTCAATACCCCTCCGGTAGGGGCATTAAATGTGAGTCTTGAACACTTGCAATTTTCTTTTCACCTTAGGCTGGCCCTTTTTGGAGAGAACAAGTAGACCAGCGATTTGCCTGAGAATGGGCAAAAAATTGTGAAACAGGTAATTATGTAGCGCATATTTCTAGGTAATTATTTAGGTACCTATCATTAGTAGGTAATGAATAGTCAACTTAGTCGTAGTTGTTTACATCCCTTGTATCTCCCGGCTCGTGTGGTCCAAATTTTCCTGTGCTCAGTTGCTCACAAAACTGAGCTTATAATATTTCCAAACTTACTTGGGACTCGTTCCTTCAAGGCCTTCTGGCCTTGACAGATTGTACATGACAAAGATATAGCCCTAGTTTCTCTCTTTGAAGAAAGAGGAGGGGAAAAAAAAAAAAAAAAAAAAAAAAAAAAAAAAAAAAAAAAAAAAAAAAAAAAAAAAAAAAAAAACCGATCACCACCCAGTCACCAACGAATCACCACCCTTAGCGAACGAAAAAGATTAACTTGTCATGTTGGATTTAGTAGTCTGAATTCCTATGCTAGGCTATTTTTCGTCTTCTTCTCTTGTTGTTGCTGTTCTTCATATTCAGAAGTAGCGTTGATAAATGCAGGCGTAAATTTGAACTTAATCCGACCAATTACAGCCCTAGTTCCACAGCTACGATTTGGATGTTAGCGAGAATTATCACGGAATTTTATCACAGCCGATTTCAAAGTAGCGCTTTTTGAAGTTGTGTGCTAAAGCAAAATCATTGAAACCTCAAAAAAGGCTTATCCCAATGAAGAAATTCTATTGAGTAAATTGCAATGCTTTACCTGTGTGTACCTAGGAGCATCTTTTTACTTCAATAACGCCCTTCAGTTATTTACTTCACTAGGGGCACTCTTAATTATTGAGCGAATAAATAAAACCTGACTTATAGAAGTGCAGATCTTGTCGATCAGCCTCACTGCGTTCATCAATGAAATGAGTAAAAAGAAGAATAGAATGGAAATAGAACAGACTAGGTAATATTTTATTTCAACAAAATACTTACTTGAAACTTGGTATTAAACGCAATATTATTGTTATTATCACATCGCAATGCGAATTTTACTTCAGACTTGTCTTTTTCTGACATTTCTGACTGGCTGAGAACACTAGGAAAATGGGGCTGACTGGGAAAACTGAAGAGACGGCTAAACGTCGACCGTCCGCCTCGAGCTTCAGTTATGACATGAGAAATGGGGAAAAAGAAACGATTTGAGGTGAGTAAGCCAATATCACTTTTTCGCCTTGATCGGTTTCTAGTTGAGAATCTCGGAGAATAGAAAATATGGTAAATAACCATGTACTTCAAACTCATAGCCTCATTTTTTGGGATGGGCTATGATAGAACTTGAACGACGATATTGAAGTTTCGTCGATTTTGAAACACCACCATGTTTACCCAGGATATATATATATATATATATATATATATATATATATATATATATATATATGTAATAATATCGAAGTACCTTCTCATTATTTGATTGCCGCATCAAACACCTCACCTCACCTTACCGTACCTTTGAACTATCTCACGAACTCGCACCTCTTATCCGGACGCCGCTTATCTTAATCATCACATCGCAACATCGATCCAGCCCCGAATTCACGCTCTCGTCAGTCGTACAGCAACTGCTGTCTGTGTAACGTCTCACTAACAAGTTTCACTCTTCACGAATTTACTTGAAATTCTAATTTCGCTTTTGTAGTTTTGAACACAATGGTTTCGCAATAAATTATATTGCTGATTTACTGGTTTTAATTACTCCTGCGCAAATTAGGTAGAGTGAACTTATAAATTAGAATTTCAGATGTAGACACAAACGTTCAAATGACCACAAAAAACAATGTACGCGTGACACGTCAACATTGGGATATACCTCAATCAACTCCTGCGCCCAAGGGAAGTTACGTAATAGAACATCCATATACGTCTCCACACCTGCGGTCTTGACTAAAATATTTTGCTCATCTACATTTATTCTCTTCCCAATATTGACATTAAGTCCCTTATCCATATGTGAGGAGGGAGGGATCGTGATCCTCCTCAGCGCATTTTTCAAAGATGCTAGTGTCATACTGCTTGGCACTATGAGCTTCTTTCTGCATCGTAGCTTGGCTAGTCAATAATATGAGTCGGTAATCCTAAAACTGATGGAAGCGGAGACATATCCAGTTGAGCGTTGTTGCTTCCATTAGCGCTCACACCACACTGTTCAGAATTTTTATCACTATTATCTTTAACGCTTCGTTCAACGAAGAAACCCATAAATTGGTCCATCAGTTTAGTCTTAAAATTTGAATCTATAACACGATAAGTACGTTGAATTCTATGGCATACCCAATACGCCACCATCAATGGAAGTAAGTTATCGACTTCACTGTTATTACGGCCATATTCTTTGAGAATAGCGTTCTTGGTACTAAAAATATCTAAATCATTAACAGCATCACGCTCTATGCTATTGTTATCCGCTACATACGTAATTGAGCAGCCATCAGCTGAAAAAACTTGATGCTGACTAGTATTATTGCTCCTATTACAATTTAAAGCTCCGCTCATTAGAACATTCGTACTTGGCATCTCCGCCTCTGACTCTATTACAACGTTATCCCTTCTAATCCTTCGCATAATGACCTTCACGCTCGGCCCTTACACACGTCAGCAATGCTGGGTGAGTCCAAACCAATTCGAACAACGTTCATACTCTTTTAATACTTTTTTTTTTTTTTTTTTTTTTTTTTTTTTTTTCCAGCAATATAATTCTCCGTTTGCAGCGCCAGTAACGTTGGCATTTAAAAAACAGCCTGATGGCACTAAAAAAAAAAATCGTTTATGCATCGATTACACCGCCCTAAATAAGTTAATTATTCCAGAGAGCCAACCCTTTCCCAGAATAGAGGACCTCATAGTTAAGGCCAGGGATTGTCAGTGGTTCTCTGTGTTAGACATAAATAGTGCGTTTTGGTCAATACCAATAAGAGAAAAGGACAGGTATAAGACTGCTTTCGTGACTCAGACAGGGCATTACAATTGGCGCTGTTTGCCTTTTGGGCTCAAGACATCCCCTGCTATTTTTCAGAGGATATTAAGAAACACCTTAAAAAAGTATGGCCTGGACGAGTTTGCTGTCAACTACATAGACGACATTTTAATATTTTCAAAAACATTTAAAGAACATATGGTTCACTTAGAAAAATTAATTTCTGGAATTCCAAAAGAAGGTTTCAGACTTAGCTTGGCCAAATGCGAGCTAGCAAAGAGCAGAGTAAAGTATTTAGGTCATATTGTAGAAAATAACTGTACTACTCCCATATTTGATAACGTAGCTCCCTTAAGGAGATTCCCAGTACCCCAAAATCAGAAAAATGTACGGCA
Source organism: Adelphocoris suturalis (assembly GCA_030762985.1). Classification (NCBI taxonomy): domain Eukaryota; kingdom Metazoa; phylum Arthropoda; class Insecta; order Hemiptera; family Miridae; genus Adelphocoris; species Adelphocoris suturalis. The sequence continues at coordinate 31,930,308 of CM061042.1, forward strand.
ATTTTTAGGAAAAGTAAATTTTTATAGCAGCTATATACCTAATGCAGCAATCATTTTGGCACCTCTGCATAACCTATTAAAAAAGAATGTAAAATTCGAGTGGTCGCCAAAATGTCAGGAGAGTTTTGATTTCGTAATAGAGCACCTTTGTAATAGCCCATGCCTTGCCATTTTCAACCCAGATAAACAGACATTTGTTTATACCGATGCGAGTATTAACGGTATAGGCGCTGTTCTGAAACAATTGCAGTCAGATAATACCGAAAAACCGGTTGCCTTTTTCTCCAAAAAGTTAATCGATTCTCATAAAAAGAAAAAAGCTCTGTTTTTAGAATGCCTCGCAATTAAAGAAGCTTTATTATATTGGCGTCACCAACTCTTGGGCATGAAATTCAAAGTTCTGACTGACCATAAACCACTTGTGGGAAAGAGCATAAATAGTGAGTTTGATGATGAACTTAGAGAAATGCTTTTGCATATATCACAGTTTGAATTTGAAATAGAATATAGACCAGGAAAAGATAATGTGGAGGCAGACTGTCTATCAAGAAATCCGGTGCTGGAGCATACTGATAATTTCACAGATCTCAAAATTGTTAATTTACTAGATTTCTCAGAATTAAAGATTGATCAAAAAAATAATCTGGATAATATAAAAATTAATTCGAATTGAATTGAAGAAAACGGGATATTTTACACTAAAGTAAATGAGAAAAAGAGATTATTGATCAGCGAGAGTTTTGCTAATGCACTTATAGAAAAATCCCATTTAAAGTTTGGCCACATAGGAGCAAAGCAGATCGAATTAACTTTATTTCCTCACTTTTATATTAAACATTTTGGAAGACGCATAAAATCATACTGCCGGTCATGCTCCATTTGCGTTCAGAACAAAACTAGGATTCATCCGCACTATGGTCTATTGTCCCACTTAGGCCCTGCATCCCAACCTTTTGAAATAATGTCAATAGACACAATAGGTGGCTTCTCTGGAAATAATTCCCCTCATAAATATATTCATTTACTTGTCGATCATTTCACTCGCTATGCATTTGTATTAACTTCTAAGAATCAGACCGCTACTGACTTTCAAAAATTATTAAATTTAGTTTTAAAAGATGGCAATAAAATTCACACTCTGCTATGTGATCAGTATGCGTCTTTGAACTCGAATGACTTCAAAAATTTTGTGAAACACCAAGGAATAAAGCTCCTATACACTTCAATAGACTACCCTTTCTCTAATGGACTAAATGAGCGACTAAACCAAACTCTAGTTAATCGTCTAAGATGCAAAAAAAATGAGTCTGTTTGTAACAAGAAACGGCCGTGGTCTGGCATTTTAAAAGAATGTGTAGAAGAATATGATAATACCATCCACTCGGTCACTCGGTTTTCGCCTAATTACCTCTTAAACGGCGTACCACCCCAAATGTTCAAAAATTCCATTTTTTCCAATAATTCAACTTTAGAACTAGACAGGAAAATGGCACTGGAAAACTCCATTCACGGCCATAAATGCAATGAAAAGATATACAACAAGAACAGAAAATGTATAGAATTTAAGCCAGGTGATCTTGTATATATCAACCATGGAAATTCTCTTAATAAGAACAAGTTGGCGCCAATTCGTACTGGGCCTTTCACAATTATGGAAAAACTGTCAAATATCATGTATATAGTAAACTCAGGAATTCGTCGAGTAGAATCAAATGTTTTCCATGTTTCAAAATTGTACCCTTATCAGCCTGCAATACATTGAAGATGCATATCGCTTGAAAAAAAAAAAATTGAGCATGCATTTATTTGTCAACTCGGATACATAACGAGCACAATGTTCATTGTAATTCTATGTTTCGTACAATCATGTATTTTTTATATATTTATATATATATACTTATACTTTTTTGGTCCTTCGAGCCGGATAAGTCCCCCCCCCCCCCCCGGGCTTTTTCGCACAGAGTGGGGATGTAATAATATCGAAGTACCTTCTCATTATTTGATTGCCGCATCAAACACCTCACCTCACCTTACCGTACCTTTGAACTATCTCACGAACTCGCACCTCTTATCCGGACGCCGCTTATCTTAATCATCACATCGCAACATCGATCCAGCCCCGAATTCACGCTCTCGTCAGTCGTACAGCAACTGCTGTCTTGTAACGTCTCACTAACAAGTTTCACTCTTCACGAATTTACTTGAAATTCTAATTTCGCTTTTGTAGTTTTGAACACAATGGTTTCGCAATAAATTATATTGCTGATTTACTGGTTTTAATTACTCCTGCGCAAATTAGGTAGAGTGAACTTATATATATATATATATATATATATATATGTATAAATATATATATATATATATATATATATATATATATATATATAAACCGTCTTTCTCTCTCTCGTCCTTCACGATTCAGTAGCACTAGCACCACCATCCTTTCATGACATTGAATTAAGAGAAATGCCAGGTCATCTTTGGAAAGAGATTCTAATGTCCGCTTCGCCGGTGACTCGGCCTCATTAAAAACTGGTTTATTTCAAACCACCTTGTTCACCCGATGCAAAGAAACTTGGGTTAAAAAATGGAATAAAGAAAGAAGAAGAAGAAAAAAAAAAGAAAAAAAAGAAGAAAAAAAAAAAGAAAAAAAACCCCCACAGACTGTGGCAAATATATGTCACGGACCAGTATCATATCCCAGGAGTTAAGGTTTGGCCCCTTGCCGACGTATTATCCTGAAAGACTGCGTAGCCGTTGTGCAAGATCGCCGCAGAGTCCTCCGCGCCTCTGAGGATTCGCATTCCCCACAAGAAAGTCATACCCTCGACACGCCATATGAAGACCTGAGTATTTCAACACTGTCAGGCTATCTCGCGTCCTTAAGCCCCCAGTGCCGTAGCTTTGGTGATATTTTGCTCTAACTTCTATGCGACTCTCATGATATTCTTGTTTCCCAAGATCTTGGGCCATTTTTAATTTTGGTGAATCTTTGTAAAACCAAAATCAGTTTTGAATGGTAAAACAGCATCACATGTCAATGATTGATGAATTTCAATCGGTTTAATTAAACGTTCCACAATCAGTCTAGATAGCTCATCAGGATAGGATGGCTTCGTATTATGATACTGCTGCTCAACGCTCTTGAATTCATTAGTAATTGTACTTATTCTAATCAGCAGTGATTACTCTGCTGATCAGAGCAGCCTTGCACGCTGTTACTTCGACCCTGCAGCCCTAAATTAGTTGTGTTTGTAGTAATGACCTGCGTCGGTTTGATAGAACTAAGATTAGCTTGACTTGGAAATTGCGCAGAATCGAAATCTGTTGACTGTTGTCGAAATTTATTGTAATGATTTATGAAAATTGATGTTTGGTGTAACGTTTCACTTCACGATCAATCTTGAGCTTATCAGTTACACCATGGTATTGTTGTTACTTTCTTTGTCTCCCGATGCATTCATTAGCCTAACAGATTACATACTCTGCTGGTCAAAGCAGCCTTGCACACTGTTACTTCTACCCTGCATCCCCAAGTTAATAATGTTCAGTTTTCGATACCTTCAGAAACATAAATTGTCCCCCCAAATGATTTCATTTTGACATTTTCTTGTCTTTGCCCTGGCACATTGCACAAAAAACTGTCACGTAACGTAACGTAAATATTTTGACGATTTCCGCTTACAACCGAGTCGATGCTAGGGAAATGGTACTTCGTCGTTTTTCATCCCAAAAAATTCGTTGACCATTCGTTCGAAAGCTCTCGATTTATCCAACCATATTATGTTAACTACTGCGAAGTGCGTGGACAACAAGCTGAGTTATGAGCAATGTTATTTGAATAATTGTGTACACTCAGGTGATCATTCTCAATAATTGATATTGTGAACATGATTGCCACCGCTTGTTAATTTCTGATGATATCATTGAGCTGGTGTTTCGATGATTTGATTCATAGCAGGTGATCCAAATATTGCGAGAACGGTTTGATTTGTGAAGCGGTGGTTAAATCATTTTAATAGGTAATTTCTATGCTTTACACTCTAGGAAGCTGTAATTTCTTATGTAGCCTCTTTAGGACATTGACTTGACGATGCCCAGGGTCCGGATCAGATGAGTGGCTTTTGAAGCTAATTTCTATGTTTTACACTCTAAGAAGCTGTAATTTCGTATGTAGTCTCTTTAGCACATTTACGTGACGATGCCCAGGGTCCGGATCAGCTGAGTGGCTCTTAGAGCTTGCATACGGGTCTGCAGGGGGGTAGGTGATGTAGCCTGGCTCGAATTCAATGAAGTACATACGGGTGTCGGAACAATGAGTCAACACGATCGCGAATTCAATTAAGTACCCACGGGTGGGCGGTTTCTCTTATGGCCCATTTAATTGATTTGTACGCCCCGCCGTGCGATGCACGGGTGAGATCTGCCTAGTAATAAATACAATAAGAAAACACACATGAAAATGTCCCAATGTGTTGCAGACTCGTATGCAAGCATTTCAAGCTGCTTTGTCTTTCTTATGATTTTTGTCCGTTTATGAATGTATGTATGTGTATCCTCGTAAATGCTCTTCAACTCGAGAACGGCTGGACCGAATTCGACAGGATGGGTTGCAAAATGGTCAGGTAGCCATTCAAAATATAGTGGTGGCAAAAATCGCCATTGATAATCAGGGAATGAGCTGATTTCGTGATTCAAAAAACCCGATTTCTATGCTGAAATTTGGAATTGAGCCACTGTGAGCCAAGTAGATGTAGATGTAGATGGAAAAACTCTCAGGGCGGGGGTTTTGAGCCCCCAGCACGGAAGCCTGTTGGCTTGTTGTACTTTCCTGAGAGTTTTTCTGTTTAATCGAAGAGACTCAGCCCCCTGATGAGGGGTGAGAGGCCCTTGATTTTTCTCCAATAAATTGACCCCATAAAGAGACGTTTTCCGGGATGGTGTTTGTGGGCAAAATATAGTTTTGATTCCACCGAATCTGAATCCGAAATCGGATATCGAAAAAAGTGACGGGAAGTTGGACAAAATGTGAGGGGAAGGGAGGCGAAGCGATTAAAATGAGAAGTTAATTGAGCCCACTGTATCAGGAATCTGCGAACAGTTTTTCAGATTAGTGTAATCTGAAGGACTAGAGAAATTTTTAAATGCTCTATCTTCATAACTACTGATCTTACAATAACCATTCCAGTCCCGAATTGTTGAAAATACTATTCACTTTATAAGTGATATTGGCAGTCATTGTTGAAAATCCAGTCCTTTTACGTTAAATTAACAAAAACAGAATTGGTGAACATTTTCGATGTTTTTTTCTTGATTGTTGATAATGACCCGGTCGGTCGTCCTCCGAGGTCTAAAACTTCGATTTAACATTCCCTTTGAATCATAAGTAATGTGCCAAAAAAGAACCCATACCTGATTTGATGTAGCGTCCAATGTCTAATTTGACTCGATTAACTTCAATTCTCTCGTGTATGAAGAAACCTAACGTTGCTTCAGGAAAAGTCATAAATTTGTTGAGGTAGTTGAGATATTTTAATTACCTGTTAGTTAACTTACCATCGATTCCATCGTAAAATCACAAACTTCTGGTTTGCAGATGAAGATTTCCCCTAGTTAGAAGTGAGAAATAAAATTTTTATGGCTCTTGGTGTTTATTTTAATTGATCATCCTCAGAAAACCTCTCTACAAACGAATATTTTTACTCGTAGTAACACGGAAATTGCTACCTCAAAACTATAATTGACTTGAAATCGTTAAAACTATGTTGTTTAGTAGAGTAAGGTCTCCAACTTACATACACATAGTGACCCTGAAAAATGCACTTGTCATTTTAAAAACAGCATAATCTGAATTTCAAATTGGTTGGTTGGTATGCAAAATATTATTTTGAAACAGGTATTTGCCCTAATATGTGTTAGTGAATTTTTTTCAGCATTGTGCTCAACGATGAAATAAAATCCGCGTTGATTTAGAAAATTTCTTGATATGGTCATGCTGCACGACAGAAACTTTTGGGGCTGAAGTTTTGTAACCAAAGAAAAAAGTTGAACGAGACTCGTTTCCGTTTCATACATAAAAAAACACAATCCTAATTTTAACGTCGTCTATATATTTATTGATTTAAAGGGTGTATTTTCAGACAACAATTTTCTTAGCTTAAAATGCCACCAAAGCAATTCTTGTCACCGTGAGTGAATCACAATGAAAAATTTCGCGTATTTATAAGGTATATGTTATTGTCTAATTTAAAATGAATTATTGGCAATATTTTTCACTTGAACGAATCACCCTTCGTTATTATGTAAATCATCTAATTATGTATATGTATTAACTAAGTACTAATATCATGTACTATCATCAACTTGTTATGAAAGTGCTAAAAATAGCTGAAATTCGCACATGAACATGGACGACAATTTAACTAAAATTATTGTACACTGTAATGATAGATATATACACGTATATTCTACTTACTCCTGAATTTCTTTTAACCGTTGGCCGAGATCTGTACTCCTGATCTTCTTTTGACCGTTCGCTGAAAGCTCTGTTCACCTGCAAACAAGATAAATACGTGTGTAAATCATCATCATTCCTTATCCTAATCAAAGGTATCTGATCGATGCAGCTCCTCTAATCCAAAAGGTGGTTGTGATTGTGATTCTTTAGACGTCCATTCGTATTTTAGACCTAAGTTCGATTAAAATGTGTTTCTTATAGAGAATATTACTTATTTACTAAAGTGGATTGAGTTTACGCAGTAGATAAAACTATAGCAAAAGAATATATTTTTCAGACAAGTTACATCAACACAACAACGTTCCTGACACTTGACAAAGTAGCAAAACATTCATAACAGTATTATAAATATTGTAGGCAACAGGTTGACAACAAATAATTCCAAAATTTACAATGTAAATATGATGACCTCATCATTATTCATAACCACTAATAAAAGACGAATGTGTATTGGGGAAAACGGAAATTAAATCTGCAACTTATGAGCTGTCACACTCGAATTCACCTGTTTACATTATAGCCGAATATGCTCAATTCCTTTGCAAGATGAATATGTTCAATAAACTCATCATTATCCCTCCCTAATCGGAAGGAAGATCGATCCAGCTTCTCTAATCGAAAAGGTGGTTGTATTTCTTTAGCGTCCCAAATTTCCATTTCCATTTTAGACCCAAGTTCAGTAGTGTTTCATATAGAGAATAGTACTTTTTTACCAAAGACCCTCCTCCCATAAAGTCGATCCTTGAAATATTTAGTAACATAGGTAGTTGGTAATATAACTGATAATTTTTTTAAATGTGTATAAGTTTGATATTTTACTTCTAATCGAACCCAAGGGGCTTATAGACATAACTTTGTGAAAATCTATTCTGGTATTGGATGGAATAACTATCAACAAAATTTGTCAACGCAGATAAGTGGAGGTTTGACTGTGAGGAACTTCTGTGACTTCTGTGCAAGATTTATTATAGGAAACGTAGTTACATTACCCAGGAAACGCAGTTACATTAGTTACAACTCCCCTGATCAGCTCATGTGAGGGAGTCCTGCACCGAGAGTTCAACATTTTTGTTGAGAAGTTGGTCTCAGTTCTATAATAAATAAGAAAGAAAACCCCCCTGGTCCCAAGTTGCAGGCTGGGAACGAGTTGAACTCCGGATGACCATCTCCACGAGACTGAGGGGGTCTAGAAGAAAATTTCAAAACCATGGACACTTTCTACAAGAGGAGGGGGGTGAAATGAACCTAGAGGATGGCGCTCCACTCCCGATACCAGAGGATTGAGCTAAAATAAAATAGCTTAGAAACTTTACCGTGGAGACCCCAAACCTAATCTTTAATATCTAATATACCTCATCCTTAATATCTAAACCATACTTTGCCTAAATTACATAAATACTAGTGAATAAGTCAAATCAAATATTCGCTGTTTCAATATAAAGTTTCAAAAGGGATTGTAATAATTTTAAATTGATTGTGATAATGTAGCGCGATCTATCACTGGAAATCTATAGCCAACTTGACACAAGTACGTACCTCTCTCTCGTAGAGTGCAATACGAGTAGAGAGTATAATACGTCTTCATAACTGTAAACACACCTGAATACCCAAATAGTTTGTTTCCTTCAAGTGTCTACCGTGAACATTAATTAATTTATTGCTGTACGCATCTCCGTAAGTAAATCACAGACAAGAGTTGTACAGGAAAATCAAAATTTACGTCTACCTAACAACTTAGCTGTCTCGCCAATTTTAATGAGGCAATCGCTTTAACACATTAATTCGCAACGTCATTATTATAGTATGGGAAATTTCTTTCCACAAATACTACCTACTATTTCCAAATTTTTTGCTAATTAGGTTGTTCTATATTCTATAAATTACTAGTCCCTTTGAAGTTTCTAGCAAGACTGGTTTATTCATGGCTATAACAATCAATTGATGGTAACAACCACCTGTTATAATTAACTCGGGCTAAGCAGTTCGTTTGATAAATAATCTGAACTCTAATACGAGTTAGGTAAACAAACAACTAGAAACTCGCAATTCTGCCCCACTCCCAGGGAAGGGAGTGTGGGAGAACCATCATCACATGATGTGTCAAGTAATGCACTGGCCCTTGAGTAATATTTTTTGTCACTTGTTCCACGAAGTTCAATTTCAATCAATCGCTCTTGAAATATCTTGTGATAAGTTTTCATAATTTCTGTATTCTTGATTCTGCCGAAAATTGATTTCAATCTTCCTAAAGCAAGTTCATAATTCGTCACTAAATTTGGAGGGTAGGTTTTCCAAGGTTTAACAACTATACCTAAATAATCGTAAACTTGTCCATTACTGAGAAAATCGTTAGATTTCGAATATGTATTCTAACAAGAAAGTCCCTATAGAGGTTGCAATCATGTTGACAAAATTAATTGAGAAGAATCGCCTTATGTTAGCAATTGGGGTGCCTTGTTGAATGAAAGTTGAAAGTTGTATTTTTTCACCAAATAGGTTTTTGATTAGAAAATATTCTATTGAGAACCCGGATCATTCATTACGGACGAGGTAACTCTCCAGTTCCTCATTATCAAACACTTGAAAAGCAAGATTCACCCACCCAATAAAATGGAAGCAACGCTTGATTGAAGATACTGCTGGGACTAAAAAAAACCAATCTCTATATTCTCTAAAGTTTTTCCGTACTTCGTAGAAGATAAGTGCATATGGTAATATTATTAATATTCTGTATTCTGTCTTATATTCTGTATTTTGAGTTTTTCATTTGAGATTTCGTTTCAATTTCATTCCAGAAGAAATCTGAGAAACTCCATCGAATGTGGTGGAATGAAACCACTCTTATAATAAATATTTAGTATCAGATTAGGTATTGTTCTGATATCTCGATAATATTCTATGTTCGTTGCCTGATGAGATGTATTCAACGGGCCATCTCCATGAAACATTGCGGGGGTCTAGACGAAAAATTCAAAACCATGGACACTTTCAACAAGAGGAGGGGGGTGAAATATGAACCTAGAGGATGGCGCTCCACTCCCAATACCAGAGTATTGAGTTGAAAGGAAATACCTTCGAAACTTTACGGTGGAGACCCCAAACCTAATCTTTAATATCCTATTTAAAAAATATTTTTTTGCTAAATTTTGAGGTAAAAGTTACTCGAGTAAAGGCATGTTTTACTACTACGCACTCAAAAAATGAACTACAGGCAGCTAAAAACCTCAGGTAAACTTCAATGTAGTGTGCCAGGAACATCAATATTAATGACTAGCGTTCCCCCCGCGAGCGTTGCTGCGCCCAAATTAAATTTGTTTATTGATCGTAATTTTAAACTGTTATTAAGAGGTGATTTGATGGACGGAAGCTTAGCCTTTGGTTTCTGCCTTTGGTGTCTACAATGACCCTGGATTCGTTGTCATTTTATGCAGACGTTCAATAGTATCCTCCTCCTCCCTTCTCCACCTCCTCCTCCCTCCTCCTCCTCCTCCCTCCTCCTCCCTCCTCCTCCTCCTCCCTCCTCCTCCCTCCTCCTCCCTCCCCCTCATCCTCCTCCCTCATCCTCCTCCCTCCTCCTCCCCTCCCTCATCCTCCTCCTCCTCCCTCCTCCTCCTCCCTCCTCCTCCTCCCTCCTCCTCCTCCCTCATCCTCCTCCCTCCTCCTCCTCCTCATCATCCTCCCTCATCCTCCTCCTCATCCTTTGGCCTCACCCTCGGCCTCACTCTGCCTTCGGTCTTGGCTTGGGTAGTTAAATAAATTTCTAAAACCTGACACTGCACCCTTTTATGCCCTCTGGGTCAGAGCCCTTTGAACGGATTTGCACCAAACTTTACAGGAACAATCCTTGAATCATGCCTAATAATACCTGAAAGTTTCATTACAATCTGTCGAGCGGTTTCGGAGTCTATAGGCAACATACATACATCCTCTTTTATAGATATAGATGGGATACTGAAGGGGCACTAAGTTGTTACACCTCTGCAATTATATTTCATGCTGTCTTGGATTAACCGAATAGATATTGAGACAACTTTCCTCGCAAGTCTGGATTATCAAACTTTGCTAGCACTTGTCAGCGTGTATGTGCGCGCGTGAGCCGCAATTTTGGTTGAAATTTTGGTTGAGGAACGTGTTATTGGCGACCACAGTCGTTGTCAAATCAACCGACAATCGAGTTTGGCATCGTTTTAAATCATTTTCGACGTACAGAATCGACTGAAACTACTAAGAAAGCTGAGATTAAAGTATTATGTCGGTCGTGCCGTTTTTTTTTTTTTTTTAATTTTTTTTTTATTTTTTTTATTTTATTTTATTTTATTTTTTTTTTAATAGGTATTGCTGAGATTTGGCCAAAGCTTTGTAATCATTCATGGTTTTGTTACTATGAAAGCTTCAAGAGAAGTCCTTGACGACAATGCGACATCTTCGTCGTCACTGACGTCTGTCATTCAAATAATGAAAAATCCAGTTTAGTATTGTTTTTATAGTTTTCATCACACAGAATCGATTGATGCTGAAATTGTCCAAGGACACAATAAGCCAAAAGTTTGGTTAGGAAAAAAAGTTTCCTATATTTCCATCTGAAGATAAGCATCGCGGAGGTCAATGATTGAAAAGTGAGTGCCTTCATTTAGTTTGGATGCCAAATATTTGAAGGTCGGAATAGGGTGGTTATGGATACTTCTATTAGTTGTGACCTTGAAATATCCACATAACCGGATTTTGCCATTAGACGAACAGTATGAGCTCGTTACGCTTATATCTGTCGCTATACAAAGTGCGATGACTGTTTGAAGGAGTGGAAAAAGAAGAAGAAAGAGTGTCTATCGTGCAGAACCAAGATGAAGTCTGTAGTCCGTCCTCTAATGGTCTACAGTTTCATCGACCCAATCACACCTCTACTGGGTTACGAGTTCACGGGTTCAAGGCCAAGAGGGGGAAAAAAAACGATTGGGCTGCACCGAAAATGCCGCCGCCTCCACCTTATGTTCCTGATGCTGAACCATCTCAAGTTAATGTGATACTGGATGGAGCTTTCTTTGGACAAGGGAGTTCAAAAATGAAGAACGACGCAGGCGCCGGCGATTATTGTTATTGTTTAGCGCCTTGTCTTGAAGAGGCGATATTGACCCTAAACAAGAGTTCAAAGGTTGAGATGAGGACTGAACACTACTTTCATAAGTTCTCCTCACAGATAAGAGTTGGCTTCGTGATGCTCTCTCTGGCTGGATGTCGCCAAAGATCGCCGAAACAATTATTAACATTTTAATATCAATACATCTCCAAAATACATAACGTCAAGTACTCAGCCTTGGTAAAAATTCGGATTAGTTGGACATGTAGATTAGTATCATGTGTTGAATAGAACATAGATTACCAGTTATTAAAGCGAAATTCTACCTCCATACCGCAAGTTTCGCTGCGATCGCGATTCGAATCCGGTCTGTCCATATTGTCTAGAAAGATGTGTTTTATAACAATATACATCGTTTGATAATGACCTTTGGAATATATTCAAGAACTAAAATTTTTGTAGTGAAGTTAGGAGGAGTCCAGCGTAAAAAAGGATGTCCTGTCAGTTCATCTCACCGAATAAAATTGACTGGCTTTTTGTTATAATTTATTTTCCGTACTGTTTCTTGTACTCTTTCCTTGCAAATTGTCAAAAATGTTTGGTAATTTTTTCTTTGAAAGTAAAATTTTCAATTTTTATAGATTTATTTCTTCAACAATATGGACCTACGAAGAAAAAAAATATCTTGGGTTTATTCGTTCTTATTGGTTAGTTACGGCATCTTGTTTTGTAAGTGTGGGGTGATGATCTACACACCGCGGTGTACTTGAGTGTGTATATATATTTATAAAGTATCATTCCACGGTTAACGAGCTGTTGATTTATCACTCCGTAGAATTTTGTACACCACTTTAGAATTTAATGATGTTCCCAATTCAATATTATTGGTGACACTGACTCGCATATATGTTTTGCTTCCAAATGGCCTTGTGTAGGTCTCGCATGATAATCACCCTTTCACTTCGGTGCCATATCGCATGGCAAGAGCATTGGGGTCTATAATTAGATGAATATTTATCCAAGTATTTCTGACAATTTTGTTATCGGACTATATTTTCCTGTTTAGCCCATAAGCACAAAAATTAGAACCTCTTCAACATATTTCATTAAACATTCAGGCTAGTATAGATCGCCAATTCTATTGAACTCGTATCCATTCTAATCAAGCATTTCATCGTAATACTATAATTATTTCTTCAAACAGGCCTTTTCATAGTTTGTAACGGTTAATCGGGATCCAGCTAGCTAACCAATTCAATTTGCTCGACATGCGTTTCTCTAACAGGTCTAGTTCAACTGTTTTTAAAAATCTTCGCGTAGCTTCTTGAAATGACTGGGCGTTTCGACAGGAAATACCCCCAAATAAATAAATAACAAAATCTAAATATGGTGTTAAAGAGCGCCGAATCTCACGCGAGCCTTAAAAGTGAAATGTTCAATTCCCACGCATGAAATTTGCCCACTATAAGTGTGTATGCACAAGCTTATGCAAATTTCATAGAAACACCTATACATACCAAATAGGAACTGTCACCGTTTTATTCTATTGTTCAATTAATTTATTCCAGCAGCTGATAATCTCGAACAGATCTTTCTTAAAAGGTATAATATGAAGTGTATCATATGGTTGGCACCTAAACACCGTCCACATCAATTTTATATGCATTAATTTTCTTTCAATTGAACTTTTGTCCAAATCATTTGGAGTTTTGACTTGAAAAATAAATAAATAACTAAAAATAACATAGTTTTCAAGGGCGCCAAATCTCACACTCGCCTTAAAATTGAAATGTCCAATCCCGACGCATTTGCCCACTATAAGTGTGTATGCACAAGCTTATGCAAATTTCATAGAATCACCTATTCATACCAAATAGGAACTGTCACCGTTTTATTCTATTGTTCAATTAATTTATTCCAGCAGCTGATAATCTCGAACAGATCTTTCTTAAAAGGTATAATATGAAGTGTATCATATGGTTGGCACCTAAACACCGTCCACATTAATTTTATATGCATTCATTTTCTTTCAATTGAACTTTTGTCCAAATCATTTGGAGTTTTGACTTGAAAAATAAATAAATAACTATAAATAACATAGTTTTCAAGGGCGCCAAATCTCACACTCGCCTTAAAATTGAAATGTCCAATCCCGACGCATTTGCCCACTATAAGTGTGTATGCACAAGCTTATGCAAATTTCATAGAATCACCTATTCATACCAAATAGGAACTGTCACCGTTTTATTCTATTGTTCAATTAATTTATTCCAGCAGCTGATAATCTCGAACAGATCTTTCTTAAAAGGTATAATATGAAGTGTATCATATGGTTGGCACCTAAACACCGTCCACATTAATTTTATATGCATTCATTTTCTTTCAATTGAACTTTTGTCCAAATCATTTGGAGTTTTGACTTGAAAAATAAATAAATAACTAAAAATAACATAGTTTTCAAGGGCGCCAAATCTCACACTCGCCTTAAAATTGAAATGTCCAATCCCGACGCATGAAATTCGCCCATTCGCTCGAAATCTGAGAGTAATTTTAGAATGGTTCCTAGGCTGATTGCTTTTATTTGAAGCGAACGAATATATTTATAAACCAAAATTACCACGTAAATTCCAGCTGCCTTGCGTAAGACCCAACCAGTTCTGGAACCTCAAATCCTTGTAACAAACATGACTTCAAGTGTTTTCATTTCTATTTAGATGAAATTATCAGTGAATGGTTTACCTTTCAATATTTATTTTCGTCCTTTGCTAAGTCTTGCCTCGTGTGTTGTCAAATGAATTCAGCATTGAAACGCACTGTCTCTGTTTATGCCTGGAATCCCACATCTTATGTATCTGTGGATTATCTTCTGTCTCCTCAATGTCATTGCTAATAGCTTTGCCTCTTCTCCACCGACGGATGAAAGATTTGTTATCTTTTAAAACTGCAATTTTCACGTGGTGATTCCCGTTTCATCATTTTTGAGCGATTTTATTTAAGAAATTTGTATACCTATAATTGAAGGCAATCTATTCTAGAATGGACTGAGATTGTTATGAAATTTTCAGAAGTTTGGATCATATGCTTCTGTTTATTTCATTAAACTCATGTTTCTTTCGATCAACACGTAACGGCCCAAATTGAATGTCGATAAAGCACAGTACCCAAATTGTGAATCTCTGATGCCTTGTCACAAAGGGAGGTAAGAGTCTGTCGTTGATAAAACTATATGGCACATTTATTGAGCCTATATTTTTGGATAAAGCAACTACACTAATCCATGTAAATCTCCATGGTAACATGCAACATGTTCAACGGATGCCTCTCTATAAAGTTCTGAACGGGCAGATAGGGCAATCCTGCTGGCGGCCCCTGGACAAGCCTTCACACTCGTGGTGAAGGAAAGAGTGAGCCCCACGGAATAAGTTGCGGCATGCCGGGCATTCTCTCAGCATCTCCACCATGTCGTGAAAATTTTTGATCACTAATAATAATTATCATCATGTTTAGGTATTATAGGTACGTTGAATAATATGGATCAAATGGAAGAGTGACCAAACCATGGGATATTTACAATTCAATTTATAACTAATTAATATGCCGGGAAAAGTACCTACTGGTAAACTTTTGTGATGTATTATTTAGTATGACTTGTTCGTATACTTGTTTACCATAATACGGTTCACATGATCTCAGTTCTTCAAAATAGGGGGCTATTACCCCAAGACGACCTCCAACCTTCCCTTTAGCCGTTCCCATGCCACGCAAAGTTGTACTCAACTTATTATTGAGTTCTTGGATTATATTTCATGTATAATTATTATTGTCCTTCAAGTAGTATGCATCATAGGTAGGTACCGTTGCCCACACTGATCGTAATGTTACAGTAATATAATTTTGGGATGATCCATGTATTTAGATCCTGGAATAAATATAACGTGAACCACCAGTACCTTTTCTTGGTAATGTGCACTCCTGAAAGATAACCCACGTATTTGGGTTTCCGAATAAATACAACGTGAACCTAGTACCTTCCTTGGTACTGTACATGTTTGAGTATAGTATTTGGGCGGGTCCCATGTACTCGTATTTGGGTCCTCCCATGATTATAATGTGAACCTAGTACCTTTGTTGACACTGTGCACGTCAGGAGCGTCAAAACGACTCTCCATGTACTTCAGTCGCCTAAGAAATTATAACATGAACTAGTTATCTTTCGTGATACAGAACATGACGGGAGAGCCAACTCGTTATTTGAGTCTTCGTAAATGATTCAATTAAATATAAAACTAGTCACACATCAAATGTGTGACAAAAATCTATGGCATTAATGCTCTTTATTAAGCTAATCAATGTTTCATTGTGGGCGACGGTATACGACACACTGCATTGGTTGGTGTCTTCATCAGTATATCAGCATACTGCTGTGGTGCTTCCATTGACACACCTATAGGTATATAGGTGTGTATATACACAAATATGAATATCTGTGGTAGATCATAATCATTTCGTAATTATTAACAATGATCATTGTTGGGAAAACCACTCACTGTCTGCCGTCTTCACCAACTGGACACTAACTAAAAGGGCCAGGTAGTGCCTTATTAGTTTATTGTATCTTTTAGTACTTTTAATGTACCTTTAATGTGCCTATTAGTAGTAGTGTACCTTTAGATCAATGTAGGATTGATCAGTGCTACCAACTCAAGTATGGTAACACGATGTTATTTTAGTTTCCAGTAAAGAATTCCATGAAAAACACCTATTTATACCGAATTGGAACTTTCACCTGTTTAATTCTGTTGGTCCTTTCTTTTATTCCAGCAGCTGAAAATCTCGAAGAGATTAGAACCTAAACACCATCCTTGTAAATTTAATTTCATTCCATTACCATTTCATCACCATTCATTTTCTTTCTATTGATCTTTTTGTTCTAATCGTTTGAAGTTTTGACTTGAAAAATAAATGAATAAATAACTAAAAAGAACTTGGTTTTCAAGGGCGCCGAATACTTTCGCTTTGAAGTTGAAATGTCCAATCCCGTCGCACGAATTTGCCCATTTGCTCGAAATCTGAGGGTAATTTTTGAATGGTTTCAAGGTGATTGCTTATATACGAAGCAAACAAATGAAGGGTCCAGGGGAAGAACGCTCATAGTCACATAACCCAAAATTGTGGGAAAACGAAATTTAAAGTTCAAGTTGGTGTGGGAAGGGAAATTTTCACTGAATAAATATTTTAAAAAATGTCTATCTGTTGAAAAACGTTTATTAAACCAATGTATCTGAAAAAATATTAAAAAATTAAATCAGAAATTATTTAAAAAAAATTATTTCCTAAATCACATATGGACTCTGATCCTTACTCCCCGGAAGTGAAATAGTCGCATGGGGGTTCATCCATGAATTCGCCTTCGCTTTCTTCAGGATCTTCTGTTGATTCATTGGGACCGTTAGCTGATGCCAAATTTTCGTAGAACACCCTTGATTCAGGCTTGTCCAAAAATTGTGTCAAGTGTAGTATGTCTCGAAGCTTTGCAGGTTTTAGAGGAAGTCCACATTTGGAGGACGTTAATGGTGCAACTTGTTCACCAAACACACCTGTTCACCACAGTTTATAACCTCAAAAGGTGATGGTTTTACCCGGCTGCTCCTCAAAACATCGCGCCAGTCATCAGGAACTTCAGTACGAGCCTGCTGATTCACATTACTCATGTCCATGTCACATTCGAGGTATGAATGCCCTCTTATAGGGAAAACAACCTTTACTTTCTCAAATCGTCGAGTTTTGGTGACCAAATAGTGCAGATACCTAAAAACTGTAAAATTTTTATTTTGGCCGGCACATGAATCGCAATATTTTACCAACTCTTGCACATCTGCAGACAAAAAGGTATTGAAAAAGTGGTTGAGCATAGAGCAAACCTCGTCTGCTCCTTTTTTGGCGACAGACTCATCGTATGTATAAAAAAACGACCTTCCATCACTGAGAACGTGAATGTCAAAACTAATAAAACTTAATTGACGTCTATAATAGACGTCATTAGTGCTAATATTAGGTGTCGGTAGGTTTTTCTGGAAGTCCATGCATATTGCTTCAAAAGAGGTAGATTTCCTCGCCGCTTTTCGAGATCGTGTCTTCAATGAATAAAACCTGTTTCCCCTCGCAACATGCAAACGATGTTCTGTTTCCTTTTTTTTAAATCAATGCTAACCTTTTTTACGTCAGTGAGATCATTGGAGTTACCGATTTTCATTTTGAGAATGTTCATTTCTGCTGACAATGAATCGCATGTACTACAGGTGTCCTTCCGAGGGTAACCAAACCCTATGTTAAAATCATTTTCAAAAATTGTTCGAAATGATTCGTACGATATCTTGTGGTCTGGATTTTTTTCCGAGTACATTTTGTGCAATTTCGAAATATTCAAATCTTCAGGCAAATAGATTTTCTTACTGTCTTTCAACGTGTAATGAGACCTACGCCCTTTTAAACTTCTTATGAAATCAGTTACTCTCTGTTTTGTGTCATCTGATAGTTTGTGACGTCGAGTACTATGTTTTCCCCTAGAATCAACAGGTGGGGAACCTGTGGATGCCAAACACTCGCGGATAGTTTGAACCCGCCGAGATGAAATACCATGTAAAGACATAAAAGCTTTTATACATACTTGGACATCAGTAGCAATACTGTCAATAAAAACTCGGACACGATAGGCATACGAAGAATTATTGCATCCCTCGTCTTTCTTGCTCCTTCTACGCATTACTGGTAGTACTGTTATCAAACCTGCTAAGTACTTACTCTGGTCATTGTGGTTACCGATCTCATTAAACTCCTTTATAATCCTTTCACGTTCGCTCGCAGGGATAATTTCAAAGCAGTGAAGGCGCTTACAGCTGCAGTCAGGTCCGAGTTCATGAGTTGTTGCACGTAAAACTTTCATCACATCACAGGCCCGTCCTGTATTTTTCCGTTTTTTTGAATTTTTAACACTAAGTCTTTCTTCATCACCCGAACTAGCACTATTACTCAACTCGTCACTGTCCATATTATTATTTTTTCAAGGAAAAATGCACGATAAACTGTAGAAAGAAGCAAACACGAGAGTGGCGCAACAAATAATAGAGGATGATAAGGAGAAAGGGCAAAGAACACACGCGTGTATTCTCTGATAACAGGCCTTTAAAATGGACTCTGATCGTTCTTCCCCAGGCGCGCGTGGACTGTGATCTTTTTTCCCCGGCACCACCCTTCTTTGACCCGTTTTTTCCATGGACCATGAGCTTTCTTGCTTTTAACCGACATGCCATTCGATAGTACTCTTGAAATGCTACTAGATGGCATCATCACCTCCAAAAGTGGAAAAAATGGACTATGAGCGTTCTTCCCCTGGACCCTTCAAATATATTTATAAACCAAAATTACCACGAAAATTCCATCTGCCTTGCGTAAGACCCAACCAGTTCTGGAACCTCACATATTTCATTAAACATTCAGGCTAGTATAGATCGCCAATTCTATTGAACTCGTATCCATTCTAATCAAGCATTTCATCGTAATACTATAATTATTTCTTCAAACAGGCCTTTTCATAGTTTGTAACGGTTAATCGGGATCCAGCTAGCTAACCAATTCAATTTGCTCGACGTACGTTTCTCTAACAGGTCCAGTTCAACTGTTTTTAGAAATCTTCGCGTAGCTTCTTGAAATGACTGGGCATTTCGACAGGAAATACCCCCAAATAAATAAATAATAAAATCTAAATATGGTGTTCAAGAGCGCCGAATCTCACACAAGCCTTAAAATTGAAATGTTCAATCCCCACGCATGAAATTTGCCCACTATAAGTGTGTATGCACAAGCTTATGCAAATTTCATAGAAACACCTATTCATACCAAATGGGAACTGTCACCGTTTTATTCTATTGTTCAATTAATTTATTCCAGCAGCTGATAATCTCGAACAGATCTTTCTTAAAAGGTATAATATGAAGTGCATCATATGGTTGGCACCTAAACACCGTCCACATTAATTTTATATGCATTCATTTTCTTTCAATTGAACTTTTGTCCAAATCATTTGGAGTTTTGACTTGAAAAATAAATAAATAACTATAAATAACATAGTTTTCAAGGGCGCCAAATCTCACACTCGCCTTAAAATTGAAATGTCCAATCCCGACGCATTTGCCCACTATAAGTGTGTATGCACAAGCTTATGCAAATTTCATAGAATCACCTATTCATACCAAATAGGAACTGTCACCGTTTTATTCTATTGTTCAATTAATTTATTCCAGCAGCTGATAATCTCGAACAGATCTTTCTTAAAAGGTATAATATGAAGTGTATCATATGGTTGGCACCTAAACACCGTCCACATTAATTTTATATGCATTCATTTTCTTTCAATTGAACTTTTGTCCAAATCATTTGGAGTTTTGACTTGAAAAATAAATAAATAACTATAAATAACATAGTTTTCAAGGGCGCCAAATCTCACACTCGCCTTAAAATTGAAATGTCCAATCCCGACGCATTTGCCCACTATAAGTGTGTATGCACAAGCTTATGCAAATTTCATAGAATCACCTATTCATACCAAATAGGAACTGTCACCGTTTTATTCTATTGTTCAATTAATTTATTCCAGCAGCTGATAATCTCGAACAGATCTTTCTTAAAAGGTATAATATGAAGTGTATCATATGGTTGGCACCTAAACACCGTCCACATTAATTTTATATGCATTCATTTTCTTTCAATTGAACTTTTGTCCAAATCATTTGGAGTTTTGACTTGAAAAATAAATAAATAACTAAAAATAACATAGTTTTCAAGGGCGCCAAATCTCACACTCGCCTTAAAATTGAAATGTCCAATCCCGACGCATGAAATTCGCCCATTCGCTCGAAATCTGAGAGTAATTTTAGAATGGTTCCTAGGCTGATTGCTTTTATTTGAAGCGAACGAATATATTTATAAACCAAAATTACCACGTAAATTCCAGCTGCCTTGCGTAAGACCCAACCAGTTCTGGAACCTCAAATCCTTGTAACAAACATGACTTCAAGTGTTTTCATTTCTATTTAGATGAAATTATCAGTGAATGGTTTACCTTTCAATATTTATTTTCGTCCTTTGCTAAGTCTTGCCTCGTGTGTTGTCAAATGAATTCAGCATTGAAACGCACTGTCTCTGTTTATGCCTGGAATCCCACATCTTATGTATCTGTGGATTATCTTCTGTCTCCTCAATGTCATTGCTAATAGCTTTGCCTCTTCTCCACCGACGGATGAAAGATTTGTTATCTTTTAAAACTGCAATTTTCACGTGGTGATTCCTCAGGTTTTTCTCATCAGTCCTAGCCATATTGGTGTTGAATGAACTCCTTGCACTATTATTATGTTCTTTGGTTTTCGAGAGATTCGTTTTGAGTATCTAAACTGAAAATTTCTTATGAACCTGGGATGAAACTGAAAAAACCGGATATGATTCCTTCTGAAAAAGAGATGAAGAAACTGCCATATCAGCAACTCATAGGCTCCTTACTTTACCTTTCCGTTTGCACACGACCTGATATAGCATTCGCAGTGAACATGTTGAGTCAATTCAACAATGCATACACTAATGACCATTGGGCAGCGGCAAAAAGAATCCTGCGTTACCTCAAAGGCACGTCTGATTACGCGATTAAATTTCGTAAGACTGGCAAAGGACTCATTGGTTACGCTGATGCTGACTGGGGTGCGTGTCCAGATGATCGGCGATCTTACACTGGATTCGCATTTCTTTTGGGAGGAGCAGCAGTCACTTGGGAAAGCAAAAAACAAAAAACCGTAGCATTGTCGACTGTAGAAGCAGAGTACATGGCTCTAGCTGAATCTGCGAAAGAAGCAATTTTCTTAAAAACATTCCTCTCTGAGCTAAACTATGAAAAACTTCAGTCATGTGTAACTATTTACAATGACAATCAAGGAGCTCACTGTCTTGCCAAGAACCCAACTCAGCACTCTAGAACAAAACATATAGACATCCGACATCATTTCCTGAGGCAATGTGTTGACGAAAATACTATTGACATTCGATACCTACCAACGGAATCTATGATTGCTGATGTGTTGACAAAAGGGTTGCCTGGAGCAAAACATCATGTTTTCACAAGTGAACTTGGAGTTGCCAGTTTGAGGGGACGTGTTGCTTATACAAACTGACACTCTAATATTAATTTATTTAGTTAGGTAAATGTGTTATATTCACATGTTGATTATCATGTTGTGTTGTCAACAAATAAAATTACTTCGCCTCTAAAATCTATCAAAGATAGTTGTGCTAATTTCACTTATAAAAATAACTAACTCTGCTAAAGTAAAATTCACTAAAAATCACATATTTACAAGAGGTACTGAAATTCCAACCTTTGGCATGAAGCTAATGGATCTTGATGTAGGGTTAAAAAGAAAATTTGAATGGCCGTTTATTGTAGCGAAAACTACAAAAGGCATCATAGGGGCCGATTTCCTCCACAATTTCGATCTATTGATAGACCTTAAGAAAAAGCAGCTCATCGATAACAAAACTAAATTATGTATTTCAGCCAACATAACAGAAGTCACAGCAGCCGATAGTTTGAGCACTATACATATTACCTCGCAGTTTACTGAACTATTAAAGAGTTTCCCGGACTTGACAAAACCTTCTTTGGTACCAACTGATATTCGCCATGAAGTAAGACATTATATACCAACCACTCCTGGACCACCTGTTTTCGGTAAGCCTCGTAGACTTGATCCAGATAGACTTAAACAAGCTAAGCAAGAATTTCAATTTATGCTTGATAACAATATTATTCAACAATCTGATTCATCATGTGCTAGTCCACTGCATATGGTTAGGAAGAAAAATGGAACATGGAGGTGCTGTGGAGACTACCGCCGCTTGAATGACCGAACCATACCTGATAGATATCCACTACCTCATATTGGGGATGTAAATCAAATTTTAGAAAACAAATCAATTTTTTCAAAAATAGATCTTTTATCAGCATACCACCAAATCCCTTGGCTGAAGAAGACAAAAAAAAAGAAGAAAAAAAGAAAAAAAAAAAAAAAAAGAAAAAGAAAAAAAAAAGAAAAAAAAAATTGGCACTACATTTTGTTCTGCATCTCCTAGCTAATTTTTTGCTTTCCTTGACTGGAATTTAGAAAAGGTTTGAACTTTATTTCCGAAATTTATTTCAAGAGGACATGGACACAAGAATTGAAGAAGATCAGGCAATATTTGTTCAAGAACTAAGAAAATGGATGAACAGACTAAAGACAGTTGGAGAGTTGCTTAGCAGAACACCTTTCGTGCATGAAGACTTGGCTCATTCAACTCATGTTTTCGTCAGAGTTGACAAGCTCAAGCCCTCACTTGTGTGTCCATACGAAGTACCTTTTGAAGTCAAAGAGCGAGTGGGGAAGTTTTATTCGCTGGATATAAATGGAAATACTGTCAATATCTCGATAGATCGCCTAAAGCCAGCATATCTACTCGCAGACCCAGAAACAACGATAGAAGAACCTACGAAACTAGAACCTACGAAAATAGAGCCAGACAAGACTGAGAAACAAACAAATCGACCGAAGAGGACCGTCAGATTCCCAGCGCGATTTCTGGAGTCAGCCTAGTAAATCGCTGAGGAGGGCCCTACTTGTGTAGGGCTACGCAAGTTATTTTCATTATTTAACTTCAGTTTATTTTTAAATACCAATTTGAACATTTATCGATCATACGATTTGAAGTTATTAACAACGTAAAAAAATAGAAGTTTTAGTTCATCTTGAAACAAGGAGTCATTACCATTTTTCTAATTTACTAAAAATAATCATCGACATTTTATATTTTTATATTGACATTTTTATCACAACCTTCTGAGTAGGTACCCGAAAGCTTGCTTTAAAATTGAAATGCCCAATCCGGACGCATGAATTTGCCCATTCGCTCGAAATCTGAGAGTCATTGTTGAATAGTTTCAAGGTGATTGCTTTTATTTGAAGCGAACGAATGTATTTATAAACCAAAATTACCACGTAAATTCCAGCTGGCTTGCGTAAGAGTCAACTGAGTAGCCCAACTAGTTCTGGAACTTCAAATCCTCGTAACGAACATGACTTCAGCTGTTTTCATTTCTACATCGATGGAATTATCAGTATTTCAATATTTATTGTCTTCCTTTGCCAAGTATTGCCTCATGGGTTGTAACATGGATTCAGCGTTGAAATACATTGTGTTTATGGTGGAATCCCATATCTTTTGTGTTACGGTGGATTTCATACTTCACAATGTCATTGCTAGGTTTTGCTTCATTGCAAAACATCGTTACTGGTCAGTCAGTTTTGATTACATTTTCATGATTTGAGCGAGTGTGGTTCCTGAGTAGCACAATGAGTTCTGGAACCTCAAATCCTTGTTACAAACTGGATTTATAAAGTTTTCGTTCGAATTCGATCTAATTACTAGCATTTGAATGGTTTTTGTACCAAGAATAAGCATTTAAAACAATTCAATGTTACACACAATTATGTTACGAATAAAAGGAAGCTATATTATGCCTCGCCCAAATTGCCAGACGTTTCTCTGAATTTGGTTGGTTGGAAAGCTTGAATGTAGTTGGTTGGAAAGCTTGAATGGAAAGCTTGAATCTAGTTTGCCCTGAAACACTGTCCATTGACTTGACAAGGGAAACATTGACATTTTGGTGTTTACTCACTATCAGATAAAAACACTAAAAATCATAACAAAAAGTTCTATTTGCCTATATTGGACTGACGAGATCAGTGGTCTTTATATATTGAATGCCATATATATATTGAATAAACATTGAATGCCATATTAATAAAATCAAATTCAACATTGCACATGTAGGTGAACAACGTTATTTGATCTGTTATATTGAGTTTTTCACAATGATTTCAAAAACATTAGACTAAGTCGAAGCGTCCGTATGTGGGATCGAGGTTTGAATATACATGGGTAGAGTAGAGGCGCACACAGAGGAAAGAATTGTGTACCCAGTCAGTTCTGAGGGAAGGCTCGAAGTAGCGCATCATTCTGAGAGCACGGAAAACTGTTGCGTAGTATACACCCACAATGGAGGGTTAATGATTTAATTAATGAGAGTTAATTTCAGAAACATAAACCAACAAATTGTTGGTGGGGGTTATTTATAATTATTTTGTTGAATGGTTTGCTTCCTCACTGCCTCACTTCCTCCTGATAGGGTAAGCTTTGTGTTCGTGCGAGAAAACAACGAAATTTTTCTCTTCGAAAATCGAAATTTTCACTTGCTTTTTGCGTTTAAGTTGATGATTTGTATTACGTACCTGTGTAAGCCTACAAATTCGGAGAGGTTACATTTGTCTCCTTGAATGATTGCAAAGGTTCATTATTGAAAATCGTACATCAGCAATGATGACAAACCTGCAAACAACCTTTCGAAACCGTTACACCACCTGCTAACAAATAGTCTAGTTCTTCATTTAGATATACAAAGCTTCTTCTACCCACAGAGATGCTTGTTTTTCGGTTCATATACATTATTGTCCAAGTCTGATACCTGACACGCACAATTCCATTGGAAATCCAAAGATGAACGGTTTCAGTGCTTAAATCGTTGAGGAGTAAGCGCGAACGTGAGTTACAAAATCTCGTACTTTTTCTATTACTTACATACGTTTTCCTCGGGAACCACTTAACCGATTTTCGATTGAAGATTCCCAGCTTTTTTTCCAAGTAATTTTCTAGATTTTTCAAAAATTTGAAGAACTGATGCTTGAATCAACTAAGTATACAATCAAAAACCTATCGTGCAAATGTTCCTATACCCTGACTAGTTTGAAGTTGAATTTTAGAGTGGAACACGCTTTTACGGGGACCTATTGTGCAAGAGAGACATAGCGAGACCAAAATGTGTTCAAAGTTTCAAAACATCCATTCCGGAGGTAAAATTGACAAGAATTGAATTATTATTATTTATTCAATTATTTATTTTTACTCAGCATCGTTAAAAATGTGTTGACTTGTTCTAGATATAAACGTAGGTAGTTACTGTAGGGGGTACAAGAATCATTTGTTTATGGCGTTTCTTCTCTCGCTGATCAATTTTGTTTCCATATCTGTCTATTTGTGGCATTTCTCAAGTTTTACTTTGGGGAGGTAAGAAGTTTCAATTTTTATTGGCCTATATTGAATTGTCCAGTCGAATTTTATGTTTTCAGATGTGTAAATTTTTGGCTTATGCCTTTCTTGAGTTTGCTAACTTTATAGGGCAGAACCATTAAGGCGTTATCTTCCTCTTTCTATGGAATGTTCTGAGACATATCCCTGACCATGGTTCAATATTCCAAATATTATCTTCCTCAACATATAGAATTTTGGCGGCTTTCCAGTTGTGATATAGTATCCTCGCATAATTTACAGAATTTACATTTTAGTTTTTCTTAAATTGGGGAGTTCATATACGAATCTCCTATTTAATGTAACACTTCTTAAAAATACACATTCTATGTTAATAACCTTCAAGATGATGCGACATCGACTTAGATAAGTATACAATAAGCATGAATTATTCCATTAATTAGTTGCTAATCTTTCAATATGATTCGTTATTCTCAATAAGTAATATTTCCGAGATTACATTCCGATATTCTTTCCTCTTTGGAATCAGTAAAAAGTTAACGTTTATGAATTTTTCCGATTCCGAATTTTCACTCGATTTCTCATGAGTTAGCCTTTATTTTAACCCTAAGTAGCACAGCAGTTTATCTATCGAGATCCTCCTGCGTAGAGGGGGGTGTATACTAAACTCATCGAATATTCTTCAAAATTCATAAAAGGGGGGAAAAAAAAAAAAGTAGTAAGCTTGTTATGCTTGTGTTAAGTGTTTAAAAAAAGTGTTAAGCTTCTATCAACATAGATATTCCAGCACTCTTTGTTATTAAAAAAGAGGAGAAAATACAAAAACGCTCCAAAAAAATGGGAAAATATCAATTTTAATACAGAATGCACGTAAGTTTTTAATTGAATGTTAGTGCTTATAAGTTTTCTTTGAAAATATCTGACTTGTGGTTAGTTTATTATTTTCAATAAAGTAACTTTTGTTTAGTTGGATGTGCTTTTGTGTGATTTAGAGTTATAGGGTTAAGGTTGAACCGAGTATTTTCTATTCCTAAAGATAGAACATCAAAAATTGATATTAAAGAGTTTCTAGTGCTTTACGGTCACTGTAGATACGGTTCCGTATTCGACCGGATACATACGGTGGCTGAACGATCCGTTCCAGACATATTTCAGTCAACCGTATTGTAATGTAACCTGCCATTTGGGTAACAGTGTTTCTTCTGTAATTAGGCAATTCGTGTGTTTTCGTTGACTGATATTAGAGAGTTTTTGTACTTCTCGTTTTCATTTTCTCGTATACGAAAATGGCCTTTCCGAAACGAGAAGGGGTTTTCGTAACGTGGAAACGCTTTTCGGAACGGGAAGAGTCAGCTTTACTCGTGCTCAGCTTTTTCGGAATCGTAATTACGAGACGAAAACTTGACCTTCCTCTAGGATAACACTCCAGTATCACTTGGCAACTATCATGCAGTTATCATGGATACACATACACACCCGACAAAATCGGCTGAATTTTCCCAGTGCCGTGTTTTCTGTTTTGTTGTTGGTTTAACCTATGTCTTGATTTGTCTTTCTTTCGTGTTTTTTCCCCGCATCTCAACCAGAAAGGTCATTAGTGGCAATTTGTTCTTGCTTTCGACGTTTTGTCGAAGATTTCAGCTTTTTCATTTTCAAGATTTTGTTTCAAGGTTCATCTTACACATTTTAAAGATTCGTGTTCTTCACGGCTGAATCGTTTTCATATGATGTAGAGGTAAGTGCTAAGTGGTCGTTGTTTCTTAATTCATGTTATACTTTGGAAATTCTCTACTGTGACAATTGAGGAGCTGACATGGGAAACAAGTTAAGTCCAAAAATCACCTTTTTTTTTCTTCACGAATCTGAAAGTATGAAGCACCGCCATTGGCATGAAAAAACACCAAAGTTCGCTGCTCGTTTAGTTTTATTGCCTGTGAAAGTTGCTAAATCGCATTACTAGTAGGTCCTGACTTTTTGGCATAGAGATGAGATTATGTCCAGCAAACCGTATCTGTGCTAGGCGGGAGCATTTTGTATCACTCTGTGATATGAAAAGTCCTTTCATGTTGATTGTTGTTTAGTGAGGATTTGGAGTGTTTCCAAAACTATTATTAAAGTTTTTCTTTTCAAAAAAAGACATTTTGTATCACTCTGTGATATGAAAAGTCCTTTCATGTTGATTGTTGTTTAGTGAGGATTTGGAGTGTTTCCAAAACTATTATTAAAGTTTTTCTTTTCAAAAAAAGACGGAAAATGACGCCAAATCGTCCCCTAGACATCTGTCGTGATCATCCTCGTCCGTACCAAAAGGTAAGTAGGTAACAAACTAACGTTGTACATACTCCAAGAACTTTGAGTGTTTGTTTACAAGTTTTTCCGATCCGATTCGTGCAATATAGATGTGTTTCCCGTCTCTCCAGCCGAATTGCAAGAAATGTGGGAACAAGTGTAATACGAATGAAGATCTGCTTCAAAGAGGAAAGAAGTTGCATGACGATTTCTGGAAAGAGGATTACACAGCGCGCAATAACTTTCTCATGGGACTGCTGAGCATAAACCCAACTCAAAGAAAAAGGAAGAGGGCGTCAAATGAACCAGATGGTGACTTACCAACTATGAGGACTACTTACGATCGACAGGTGACGGTTGCTTATAGATTACCAACCTCAACAGGCCATATAAAAGTTTGCAGGAAAGTATTCATTGGTGTCTTGGGGATATCACAAAGTCGCCTTGGATGTCTGATAAATAAGAAAAAAACAGGGCGGTTTATCTGGAAGGATTCAAGAGGACAAAATGCACAATCTCACAAACACAAGTACAAGTACACTAATGAAGACAAGGATCTCATCAGAGCCCATGTACAGTCATTCTCATCGGAAGAGAGTCATTACTGTAGACGTAAATCGTCGCGTTTGTACTTGAGCCCAGACCTTAATGTCCACAGGATTTATATTGGTTATAAAAAAAAAATATCCTGAACGTCGAATGAGTTTATAAGGAATTTAGGTGCTCCCCCAGAGGTGCAATGGGGGCCTAAATCCTCATAAAAAGGTAGAGGAGAGTAACAGCATCCCGTCAGAGAGATACCACCCCTACTAATAGCTTTTAATGAGCCATGTTCGGGGAAGGTTGATTTTCCTGTCACCAGGAAGCCATCCAACGCCAAACCAGCTGCCAAAAATGATCGAGAACAGCGCGTGGTTCCCATTGACTCCTCAACGGGACGCCGACAGCGCTATCTCTGGTGCTCTGACGGGAGCTTGATGGGCCTCTCAGGAGGTAACTCTGTTACAAGTTACAGATTTTTTAGCAGGGTTTTCAAGAAGGAATTCCCGAAGTTGGGATTTCACCGTCCCCGCACAGATACATATGCAACTTGCGATCTGTTGGAACATAAAATAAAATCTAATGAAGGGCCTGACGAATTCGGTTTCATATCAAAGCGGGAATTACATCAGCGCAAAGCTGATAAGGCCAAACAATTACTAGACAGTGATTTCTTGGAGTCCCGATCACCTACAAGCGCTGTTTGCACGGCAAGTGTAGATATGCAGCAAGTAATGTTTACGCCCTCACTTACTCACTCCAATATGTTTTATAGTAGACAGCTGTCAAACTATAATTTATGTATTCATGTTGGAGATACAAGTAACAGCTTTATGTGCATGTGGTATGAAGGATTGCTGGGCGGGGGGGAAATGACGTGGGGTCATGCATCTTGAAGGTACTGAAATCAGAAATAACACATAAGAGACACGTTATTCTGTGGTGCAATAACTGTGCTTGGCAGAACAAGAATCGCATGGTTTTTTGATGGCTTTGATTTATTTGGTTGCGAAAAATTATTTTGAAACCGTTGAATTCAAATTTCTGGTTTCGGGCCATTCTTACATGCCTTGCGACCAGGACTTCGGGATCATTGAAAAAAGAAAACGAGTCTGCAAAGCGATGATACCGAGCGAGTTGAGAGACATGGTTCGGAACTGCAAATTCGAAAACCCGTTCAACGTTGTTGAGATGACTCGCAAAGATTTTCTTGATTTGTCTTCAGTCAGTGACCGACTTCTGAACACTAGTCAGATGAAAATAAGCACGCTGTCATGGGTGAAAATTACGAAGACTAATTTTTACCTAACATTCTCACTCGCCAAACCCTTGCCGAACCTCGCCAAACCTTTAACCCATTGGAAGAATGGAAGCCATACAGAATCTTCAAGAAGAACTGCTCCCATATGGATATTGTTAAACTAGGAGATATTCCACAAATCGAAAGCGTTCCAACAATCAATGAGGCAAAAAAAAGGACTTACTTGCGATGCTGGACTACATGGACGTTCAGTATAAAGATTTCTATCGCAACATTTGTGTGTAGTTCAATTTATATTTTCTGAAATCTGATTATGTACTCGTACAATAATTTCACATTTTTTTTTTTTTTTTTTTTTTTTCCGTATTATTACCTTTACTGTGGTGCTGAGATTACTTTATTTGACTTTCATCAATACACTTTTCAAACAAGGGATTTGAAACAGTTTTTTGCTTCTCCTGTAAAATTGCAATTTTGGACTTAACTCGTTTCCCATGTCAGCTCCTCAATCGAGTTTTGAGCAGTGAACAAGAGTCACGTTAACGTCTCTGTAAGAGTTCTCTTCCTCTCGGGCTTACGAAAACGCTACGAGAAAACGACGCAAAAAGGTTAGCATTCATCGTGCTCGCTCTAACAGCTTGTTTTCGTGTTTACGAGAAATACCAATACGAGAAATACAAAAACTCTCTATTAGAGAGTTTTTGTTCTTCCCGTAATTTTCTACCCGTGTACGCAAAAAGACTGAAATACTAACTGCGCATGCGCGAATCTTCACGTCAACGTGTAGAACTACGCGTGTACGGGAAAAAGGCCTATCTACACGTGCACGGGAAAATGCATTCGTTGGAATCTCGGCCTACGGGTAGTCATCATAGCCTGACGCAAAGGTAACCACAGCTTCCGGTAACCGCAGTTACGCAGTCACCAGCAAAGGTAACCACAGTGTGGTTGCCAACAACACTTTGGTTGGTCAACAAGTCGAGAGATTATAGTGAAATGCTCCGCTACAAAATTCAGCCATTTAAGGTACCTAAGCAATAAATGTATTTATAATTTATGTATTTATAAATGTTTATTAAGCAATTAATTATTTAAATAAGAATAGGTTGTACGAAAAGAATACGAAACAGCTTCTGAAACACTTATAGAGACGTTAACGTGACGTTAGCGTTTGGTTTTTCACGTATACGTGTAGAAATACGCGTAAAAATCACGTGAAGAGCTAGCATCTCCAGCTGCTTGCTCTAGACGCTGCTCTACGCGTCAACGGGAGAAAATCTTACGGGAAGAAAAGAAACTCTCTATTTTATTCTAGGTTATACTCCGTGTTCCAATTAAACTGTGATTTATTTTGAATGGTGCCAAAAATATGCTGTATTGTAGTTGGTGTTCCAGTTGTTAGCTAACTTGATATTGAATCATATGACTGACTAGACCTACCTAGTAAGTAGGTTGAAAATTGTATACCTACTCGTTTTAGGAACGTGATGTTGTTAAAAATAGCAATGTTAACCAAAGACTGTGATATATTTTGTGAATAAAAGTTTAAAGAAAAGATGAATTTGTTGAAACGTATACCCCGCGCACTTTTTAGTTTCCTTACTTAATTCGAAGGGTGAAGGGAAAGTTCTGCAATCAACTTGAAAATAAGTTTCTGAAACTCATGCTAGGGTGATGTTTTGTTCAACCTGAACCCATTATTCATTTCATACATATAGTGTTGTATTTAGGTACTTACGTATTTATATAACTCGTGTACACGATTGTGGTCTTACCGTATGACATTCCAGTTTCGGGGTTGGGTTCCTATACGCAAGAGCTACTGTTGATAAATAAGCTTATAATAATCCTTCGGTTTGCGAAAAAAACATCGTTTTCAGCACTTTTTTGTTTTGCATTTTCTTTAAATGACTTGAGGGATTTTGATGATATTCACAGGAATCACTCTTCTCTGGTTAGAAACCATATCCAATACCGCCTCGTACCTTATTAATTAGCAAAGACCCTTCAACAACAAAAGGAAGGTGAAAAACTTAATTTTTTTGTATTGTCATTAACCAATACCCCTCATGTCCAAACAATTAAGCTAAGAACTGCTAGGGTATGACAAATCGACTGAAAACGTTGAAAAATATTTGAAACTTCTACCTAAATTTGAATAGATTCTAACAGACTAGTGATATGTTTTATTAATTTGGATGCATCTCCCAAGATAAATAGCCTAAATCAATCTTTTTATTAACATGTAAGTGACCTGGATGAACACATCACAGTAAGTGCATCAATGAAGTAGAAAAAAATTGCGTATGGCCCAAGATTAGAACCTAGTACCTACTTTCACTTCAAAGGTTTGTATCATTGCCATGCGCAACACCACTTGTGGCTGGAAATACACTACATTTCACACTTATAGGTTTCAGCCTGATGGCGTAGGTACCAAATGACCACTAGGTCAGTTTGACTTTTGATAATAGTGTTCGAATCGAACTGAAAAAAATCACGAATGCTCTCTATATCCGATCCGGGATTGAATGCCAATCTAAAAAGTAGCACCCTTATTAATTAAGAAAATAAATAATTAAATTCCCATAGATTCCCACAATTTTCACTCAAGAAATTCTTTAAGAAAAATCAAGATAAGATTCCGTATTGCTCACGGAGTTGGCGAGGCGGATTCCTCGAAGTCTCCTGTTCAAGAAAGCCCTCAAAAGCCACGAAAGGTCAACAGCAGATAACACACCATTCACGTGTAACTCCGCGAAATCTTCGAGGTCGTTCATTGTTGGTTCTTATAAGAGCCTTTGAAATAGAAAATAAAGAGAACTGGGTAAAAATTGAACGATAAAAAGCACGAGAAATAAAGGGAATGCGTGAGCTCGAGAAATTGAAATGGCGATGGATTTAGCGTTACAACTAGATCCGGTGAGGACTTGATGTGACTTAAAGGTGCGGTGAATTTTTCTTAACTGTGGTTAGCATCCAGTCGCTCGCCCTAACCGTTCTCGTTACGGCTCGCCGTATTGAGACCGCCGGATCTACTAGGAACTCTCTATTAAAAACACCTTATTAACTGTAGCAATCTTGGTAGGGAAGAGTTTTAACGTAGCTAAGGTTATATTGAGGTTGAAGAAACCGGGGCACTTTTACCCGTACCAATTGATTAAAAAAAAATACCAATCCAAAAATTGGGCCTTGGACTAAAATGCTAAAATATGGGATATGCTTTTTTCCCGCCAATTCGGGAATATTTTATTTTGTTTTCTTATAGTTATGATGTTGCCAAACTAATTAGCATGGCACCAAGCGACACAACTTTGATAAAGATTACCACCTCAACCAAGTGACAACAACAAAACGAGGCACAATAATATTTCTTACTAACCATTTATAACATCGCATTATTGGATTAATATGTTGTGAATGAATGTAAAACTACGACATTAATATTTTACTAATAGAAATTAGAAGGAAGTAGGTACCTAGTTAGGTAATTTTCTGTTATGGTGCGCGTCTACTATTACTATAACCGAAATTAACTTCTCAACCAAGTGTCAACAAAACAAGCGGCATTGTTTACTATATCAATTTATAACATAAATAAATATAAAACAACGACATAAATAGAAGACCAAGTTCGAAAGAAATGCGAGATAAATCGAGAGCTTTCAAACGAATGGAGACCGATTTTCTTCCGATGAAAACTAAAGAACTTTCATTTCCCCAGCAACGGCTCGGTTGTACGTGAAATTCATAAGAAAACCCGGCCCTTGACCCCGCTTGGGTAGACCACCAGACCTTACGGATGTGTTATTACTTTGTGGTAAAAGTGAAGAAGCATGAAACATACCTGGCAGATGTGACCAAGTAACAAAAACCAAATTTTTCAGGAGCTTCATACGACAAATAGAATCGAAATTAAAAGGAAGTACCTGGGTAGTAAAATCATTGGAAAACTCGGCGCTCCGCGCCTCGCCAGGGGGCAAGCCCCCTGGACCCCCGGTTACCTCTATTTACATACTTCGGACGAAATTATTGAAACACAGAATGTGTTTGCGTTGTCGCGCAACCAAGTGACAACCAAACAAGCGTCATTGTTTACTATTCATTTATAACATCAATTTATATAGTTATAGTATGAAACTACGAAAGAAAAAAACGAAATAAATTCGTGATAAATCAAGAGCGATTTATCAAGTAAATGTCCTAAAGAGGCTACATACGAAATTACAGCTTCCTAGAGTGTAAAGTATAGAAATTAGCTTTAAAAGCCACTCATCTGATCCGGACCCTGGACATCGTCAAGTAAATGTCCTAAAGAGGCTACATACGAAATTACAGCTTCCTAGAATGTAAAGCATAGAAATTAGCTTTAAGAGCCACACATCTGATCCGGACCCTGAGCATCGTCAAGTAAATGTCCTAAAGAGGCTACATACGAAATTACAGCTTCCTAGAGTGTAAAGCATAGAAATTAGCTTTAAGAGCCACACATCTGATCCGGACCCTGAGCATCGTCAAGTAAATGTCCTAAAGAGGCTACAAACGAAATTACAGCTTCATAGAGTGTAAAGTATAGAAATTACCTATTCAAATTATTCAACCTCCGCTTCACAAATCAAACCGTTTTCGTAATACTCAGATCACCTGCTATGAATCAAATCATCGAAACACAAGCTCAATGAAATCATCAGAAATTAACAAGCGGTTGCAATCATGTTCACAATATCAATTATTGAGAATGATCACCTGTGTGTAAACAATTATTTATATAACCATGCTCATAACTCAGTTTGTTGGACACGCACTTCGCAGTAGTTAACATGATATTGTTGGATAAATCGAGAGCTTTCGAACGAATGGTTCACGAATTTTGTGGGATGAAAAACGACGAAGTACCATATCCCTAGCAACGACTCGGTTGTACGTGAAAATCATCCGTCACACATTTCGTTACCATCCCGCGTTCCATTTTCGGCTAGTTAGTCCATGGCTAAAACACATTCTGTGTTAAAATTTCGTGATTACATCGTCGTCTCCTAACCTCGTCTCCCAAACAACTGACACTTTTCGCCAGTTACCTCAAGGCTAGTGCTGGGGGGCTGGGAGGCTACGGGCTGGAGTAGGGAGACGATGACTTCCTCAAACCAATTCCAACTTTGGATCCACCACCAACACCTGAAATTCTGCAGAATATATTTTGAAGCTGCACCAAAAGCTGCGGTAGTGCTCGATGTGGATGCCGCAGAGCTGGCGTCCACTGCTCAACACTCAGCTCCAACTGATGAGGTTCCTGCAAAAATAACCCACCACTTGCTGACGACGGTTCATCTACAGAAGATGATGAAACAGACATGGAACCATAAGACTACCCTCTCAACACATATGTCATCGCCCTGTAAGTTTCATCCTAATCATCTGCATGAACTTCATCTATCTATCAATATAAGATTATATGCACCTCACTGTAATCCGATTTTGAATTTCCCGTTTGAATATGGATGGTGATTCTCAATGGATGAAGAGCAGATACCTGTGAAGATTGATGACCCCTTCCCCCTCCCACTCCTTTTGTGAATATTACTTTAACATGGGTTATACTGTACCTGCACATTAAAATTTTTTTGGTGAAACACAGCTCATTTTCTTTAGTTCCTTTTTTTTCTTTTCTTTGTTAAAGCCACTGTGTTTTATATACATATATATTCACTGATAATTCACAGCGAGTTGGTAAGGGTGCTGAAAATATGTTATGGTTATCACAGTTTCCAGGATGTAAGCGAAGAACAGAAAATAAAAGACATACATGAAACCTGCTCAAACCACTGTCCGAGCATCACTGATGTTCGGAAAACAAGTCATGATGTATTCTGAGTCACCCAGAAGCTACATACGAATGATTTCTGCGTAAAAAGATCATAAAGGCCTTTTTGCTGATTTTTTGAAATGATACCTACTTTTCAACGCGCTCTAGTGGCGGAACGCCTAATCGTAGAGAATGAAGTCAGGAGTGAAAATTGTAGGAAATTTTATGCACTTTAATTCTGGTAATAGTAAACAAGTCGCTAGAACGCTTACTTTTCGAGTTATAGGCAAAAAACCGAAATAAAA
Source organism: Adelphocoris suturalis (assembly GCA_030762985.1). Classification (NCBI taxonomy): domain Eukaryota; kingdom Metazoa; phylum Arthropoda; class Insecta; order Hemiptera; family Miridae; genus Adelphocoris; species Adelphocoris suturalis. The sequence goes on from CM061042.1 coordinate 31,966,278, forward strand.
GTCGAAAAAAAAGAGAAAAACACCCCCCCCCCCCTCCTCGAGCTCACCCCCCATACTAGGGGACTTTTGAGATATGATTTACTAGGTGTGAAGGAAGAGCCTGGTGAAGAAGTTTCTTTACTATGAATTTTTTCTCCTATTTGCCTCTTTTTGGTCTAATTTGACTGGGCTAAGTAGAATCCTACCATAACTTCGCATCAGCTGTCACTCTCGTGAACATAGGTGCGCAACGTAAAAATAAAGAAGCACCCAATAAAGTGCACCTTTTGCAGTAAACGTATAATCATATTCCTCAAGATTGTTCTTCCGCTATAGATTTGAATCATGAGTAACGTATCAAAATGATTTTGTAGTAGGGCACATGTTCGTATAGAGGACATATTCTGAATCATTTGCAAAATGTACGAACTGTAATTACTCCATTACATTACTCCATTATTTGTAACAAATCTGAGCATGACCCCGAAGCGCTTCATCAGCCTGCAGCCATGTTGGCGGGATCCTCTTACTCAAATGGTACGTTTTTACTAACACTTGTTGCCAAAGTTGAAGTAAATGGTCGTTCTATGTTGGTTCGGGTGTTATGTGATTCGGGTTCCCAGCTAAGTTACATTACGAAGGAAGATAATGCGCGGGTCGGTTGAGAGACATAGTTTGAAACGTGTGTATTCAATGAATGTGTTCAAACATAACTTTACACGCGTGACGTTATCTTGAACACTCGATTTAAGACTTAGTGAAGAGTAGACATTGATTGATTAGACAGTTTGTATTTCCTCAAAAGAGAAGGTGACCAATTAGCCTTTATTTGACAGCCAACCACATTGGGAGTCATCAAATAATCTCGAAGTATGAAATTTGAAGGAGGTCGACTATATAATATGCCTTCAACAGTAACTGTGTTGGCCCCAAATCAGGCAGAGTTGAATTTACTGGGACTTGCTCAGCAAATCAAAAACGCTGTGATCCATAAAATTTGTATCACTTCTGAGAACTCCTTATGAGATATCACTTACCAGTCATCATATGTTGTCTTAATTTTTGTGACAGAAAAATTTCTAGATGGGTAGCAGCAAATGCATCAAGAACACCAACTTTTTCTAAATAATAGCTTCATGAACCAATGTTGTGATGAAGTATATTTGAGATTGGATTTATCTCATATGGTTTTATGCGTGTTTTTTAATGTTCTTGTTCATATTTTTTAATGTACCTAAATTTATGGACAATATATACAGGAATATATAATCAATTTTTTGTTTTATTGCGTGATATCTGCGCACTGTGTTGAAGTTCGACCCTAAACCCCCTCGTGCGACATCATCTTTCTGAATGATATTTGGAAAATAGTGAGAAGCCTCGTACTCATTTTTCCAATTTTTCAATACAGTGAAACTTGGATAATTCGAACCTCAAGGGACCAGTCAAAAACTTCGAATTAACCAAAAATTCGAATTGAAGAAGTTTTTAATAAATTATATTTCAACAAACTACAGCACGAAGTAAAGTACATACAGTAACATTGAATAATGTATTTATTAACCTCCAGAATGTTGAACAATAAATATAAAGACACCTGAAATGGTACTGTATTTAACTGCAACCATAAAACAAAATCTATTGTTTTTCGAAAAAGGATGGTATTTTGGCCTATTTCCTTGAATTAAGTCTCGGCCATTATAAAAGATTCCAACGAATTCAAAGAGTTGAAGAATGAATCACTTACATTCACAGTGCACATTTAAGTCATACACCCAGTGCTAGCTTTGAAATTTTGCTTTCCCAATTCTTTGGCGAATTGCTTAGCCTTGGCCTGGCCCATTTTTGGGACGGTCGGCTGGCGGGAGGGGAAGGGGAGTTATCAGACTGTACGATGGCACTGACTTGCATGCATTTGGTCTAACGCAAACCTTTTGCCGAATATCGTTACCACAAACGTATTTCCCGATAAATTTACAATTATTAAGTTCCACAGTACCTTGAAAAAACACATCAAATGACAAACTATAGGGGTGGGGGGTACTCAGTCACGGGGTCTCACTACTTCCGTCTCGCTCTCCTTCACCGCAAAATTGTAAAGGACCACCCAAAGAATATCCCACCGTTATCCCAATTGAAGGTGCTTTATTATTTTCTCTTTTATATAGACGTACCGGTATTTTTCTTTCCCACCTGTTGACCATGTTCCTTGAAGAGATCGATATGGTGCATTTATTTTCGGCCCTTCACTATAACTAATGGTTGGGTGGCAGCCTTGCTACAGTTCGCCAGCTAGCATTCGTCGTGCTCTCCCCTACTGCTCAGGATCATCTCTTCATCAAAACGACAAACACTGTTTCGACTCGTGGAAAAAAGTCAGAGTAAACGTTTTTCCAATTCCTTATTATGTTAAGCTTCATCTCATGACTGCAAATTTCTCGAAATTAAACTTGTCTTGAATAGAACGTGCGACAAATTGTACTTGTCACTTGAGTTGATATAGAGTTTTTGGTGACCACTAACGTGCCCTTGACGTCACCCCAACGTACCCGAAAGTACGTGACCTTGAGGGGATGTTAGCAACGTCGTCGTACGTTAGAATGTCTCATTTAACGTCAACCGTTGGGGGACCTAAAGGCACACGACACCAGCCTAACCTTCCCGTAAATGTAACACTGCACACTACGTCAAGAGAAAGCGCACCAAATGAAATTTTTTCTTGGGGATGGATGACAACAATAGATCATGGATATGTCCATTGTTGGAGGTGTAATTAGAAAAATAAAATGATGAAATAAATAAAATACACACGAGATATTTTATGAAAAATTTATTAGCATTGAACATTAATGAACAAAGTTTGGAAATATTAGCGATAGCGTTAGTAAGTTCTTAGCAAAAGCAATTTTCAGCTCGAAAGACCGTTTAGTTTGGCCTGTAAAAGTGTTGGAAGATCAGGTGTGAGGTAGTAGGCATAGGAGGTGTTCCCTGTGACGTCATAGGAGAAATGCATTTCATGAGCCATTTTACTAATCGGATACCCATCATGGGGCACCTTTTTGGAAACCTATTGCTCAGATCATTCAATTGAGCAAATGTAAAACATCCATGCTCCTCCAACAACTCAAGAAACTCAACTCCCCTACCATTTGCCACCCTATCTTTAGAGCTGCGTTGTACTGAGTATTTATCATGGTCCACCTCCATCTCATCACAGATCAATTGTTTTTCCCCTACCCTTGCATTCATATCCCCCAGAATCACAAAATCATCACTTGAAGATACGGTGGTGAGCAAACTGTCCAAACACTCATAATTCAATTCCCAGTGATTACAATTCAAATAAGAGGGTACAACATTAGGGTGGTTCAAAAAAAAAAAAAAAAAAAAAAAAAAAAAAAAAAAAAAAAAAAAAAAAAAAATTCTGGGATTTTTGGTCCCCATTGCGTTTTTGCTTCCTCGGTATGTCAGGATGACCCTCTTAAAGTTTTAGCAAAAAATATTAATCCTAACCACTTTACCTGGGTCGATTTTTGCCAGTTATCGACTGGTATCGTAAACCAACCTCTAAATTGGGGCCGACGTGATGATTTGAAGGACGGATTTCAATTTTGTAGGTCTATTTATGGGTTTTCGCATGCGCTGAACACGATGAACCTATTTATTTTACGCTCCGTCCACTAGTTATCCGGTAAACTGGCGGAGGGCACTGCTTGAAGATAGTAAAAATCGAAAATTTCACCGAAAATGCTGTCGCCTGGTTAAGAATTGTACTAGAAACATGCTATTATGGTCGGATAATATGCTTTGGCATGTTCTGAACATGATTCCGTTGTTTACTATACTTTTTTACTTCGTTTATTGGCCATAAACCTCAAATTACTTGTAGGGTAATAGACAAATTCACCCTAATTTCACCAGAAATTATGTCGCGTTGATAATTTGAGGTCCCAAAATACCTTGTGCCGATAAAATTTGGTATTTTCCAGGATACTCGATACAAAGCCGTAGGTAATTTGGCAAGGACCTGAACCGGCATTGTACTTATTCGCCAAATATAGCGGCGAAATGGAGAAAATAGCTAAAATTTTCCCATTTTTCTGTAAAATTCCTTAGTTTCCATCGGTTTTCCGGGGTCAAATTCATAGTTCTGAATTGTCTGAACTGTGATTGGATTGTTAAATAAAAAATGATGCAGTATAATTGAAAATAATATGTAATATAATTTTAGTTTCACAAAACATAACATTTTAACGACAATAACATAACAAAAAAAAAAAAAAAAAAATTGAACACGATGAAATATCGAAACATAAAAAAAATACCAAATTTCATCGGCACAAGGTATTTTGGGACCTTAAATTATCAACGCGACATAATTTCTGGTGTAATTAGGGTGAATTTGTCTATTACCCTACAAGTAATTTGAGGTTTATGGCCGATAAACGAAGTAAAAAAGTATAGTAAAAAACGGAATCATGTTCAGAACATGCCAAAGCATATTATCCGACCATAATAGCATGTTTCTAGTACGATTCTTAACCAGGCGACAGCATTTTCGGTGAAATTTTCGATTTTTACTTATCTTCAAGCAGTGCCCTCCGCCAGTTTACCGGATAACTAGTGGACGGAGCGTAAAATAAATAGGTTCATCGTGTTCAGCGCATGCGAAAACCCATAAATAGACCTAAAAAAATTGAAATCCGTCCTTCAAATCATCACGTCGGCCCCAACTTAGAGGTTGGTTTACGATAGCAGTCGATAACTGGCAAAAATCGACCCAGGTAAAGTGGTTAGGATTAATATTTTTTGCTAAAAATTTAGGAGAGTCATTCTGACATACCGAGGAAGCAAAAACGCAATGGGGACCAAAAATCCCAGAACTTTTTTTTTTTTTGGAACCACCCTAGTACAACATACACATTACTCTTTCCTACTTCTGTCACTAGTACAATCTGTTCCTCAACTACGACGGATTCAATTTTCGATTTAACCCAATTTATCCTGAAATTTGTTCCTCTCAAGCGACCTGTTGCCTTCAAAATTTCAGCTACGTCATTTGATTCAACGAATTTGACCAGCAAGTAGGAGTTTGGCTGGGAACAACCCCCTAAGTTAATAACATCTCTAATAAGGATCTCCTTCGAAATTCCAAGTACCTGAGCAATGAAAGACCTTATAACATTCGTCAAATCATTCCTTCCATCATGTGTTATACCGCTGAAAATAAGATTATCCCTCCGAATCGCATTATCGAGAGATTCTATTCGCTTATCACGAGCAAATAGCTCCGATCTGAGGGCACTCGCCTTCTCTCTAAGAGTTTTACTCTCAAGTGGATATAGTGCTCCCAAGACCCATATATGTGCCTGCTCAATGATATGAAGCTTGACGGGTGATGTGGTATTCACGATATATGGAAATGCACATGTGTGTGTGTGTGTTTGTGTGTGTGTGTCATTCCAAACGATAAATCTCCTTAGGATTGAGATATGAATTTGTTTTTGCTCTAAAAAATCAAGTTTTCCAAACGAAAGGATCAGTTCGTTGGTCAACAATTTTTGGCCACTTGAATTGGTCAAATTTCAAAAAATTTACTGAAAAAATCACTAAAAATGGTTTAAAACGGCCTAGTTATAATAGTTGAATTTAATTTTTTTAGCAAACGTTTAGTCAATAGTAGTTAATCAACTACAAATGTTGAACCCTGTTAAATTTATGGGGGAGGGGAGTATTGTAATTATTTATTGCATTGATATTTGCTGAATCTATTAAATAATCTGAAAAACACAAGGCTAAAAATCATATGTCGTGTTTTGAATTGTGGAACATTATTTATTACGAGTTAATTTGCCACATGGTTATATCAATGGTTATAACGATTTTTACCCTGAAAGTGCTCAAATTTCTAAACAATAGAACATCATACTGTAATCTTCAAAAATTCGCTCATAAGATCATGCTGCATGTGACTTGTTTTGTCGCCGAATACTATTTACAACGAGTTGTTTGCCATGTTGACAATTTATTTTCTCTCTCTCGAAGTCCTCAATTTTTAAAGCAATGTAACTTTATATAATACGATAATTTACGAAAATTCGCTCATATGATCATGCTGTATGACGGAAAATTTTTGTGATCCTTGATTGCTTTGATGATAAGCATATTTTTCCGTTCAGTTTCGTGGAATCAACGTCTGGAACGGGTATGTAGCTGAAACGTGTGACTCAAGGACTGTTGGGGCCTTGTAAGGTATTCGTAGTGTTGAACGAGTTACATCATAGGTCGAAGCCCGAGTGTAAGAAAGTAAACCGGTTAGTTCTCTTGAGTTCCAATCTTCCATTTCTTTTACTTGGGTGGAAAGTACTCGCAGTTCCGCGGACAGAAAAAAAAAGGTGAAAAAAACATGAATGTGTTTGGAAAAGGGGAAAAAAAATCAAGGCCGTCAGCTGGAAGACTCAGTAAGACTACTACGGGTTTGGAAGGTCACTCAAGTTTGCTGGCGTTCGTTGACCTATATCCCAACGGCTTTGTAGGGAAATCGAGTAATCGAAAGGAATTATCTACGAATGGAAGAGCGGGTGCCAATTTCTTTGGTATTTATCTTACTGAAGCTTCAGTAAGACTATCACGGGTTTGGAAGGTCACTCAAGCTTGCTGGCGTTCGTTGACCTATATCTCAACGTCTTTGTAGGGAAATCGAGTAATTGAAAGGGATTATCTACGAATGGGAGAGCGGGTGCAAGAATGGATTGAGAGGGGAAAAAAAAAAAAAAACAAGAAAAAACCTAAAATAAAATTATACAATTCTTGATCTATTATCAGGAAGTGGATGTTACATCAGTTTTTATCATCAGGAAACCAAAACTAGTCACTTACTGGTTTGATGTTGCAACAATAATTCCGATGAATTCGCGAGCTGCCTCGCTTTGTTCAAGTAGTTTTTGTACTTCAATATCCTTCCTTAAAATAAATTCTTCTTGGGTTTCGTCTGTAAAAAAATATGTGTTATGTAGTGACTGTATGCAAGACAGGCACATGGAAATATTATCATGACCGAATGGATTCCACCTAACGAATTATTCGGTACCTACATGGATAGACAGTACCCACAAAATGCATCACGAAGGTAATGAAAATGAGCAATATAAATTCAGTACATACTCATTAACAGTTCCACTCATGTAGCATGATCGTATGAGCTAATTTTCGTAAAATATTCTAATAATAAGACTATTACGGGTTTGGAAGGTCATTCAAGTTTGCTGGGGTTCGTTGACCTACATCTCAACGGCTCTGTAGGGAAATCGAGTGATTGAAAGGGATTATCTACGAATGGGAAAGGTGGTGCCAATTTCTTTGGTATGTATTTTACTGAAGACTGAGTGATACTATTACTGGTTTCACTCAAGTTTGCTGGTGTTTGTTGACCTATATCTCAACGGCTCTGTAGGGAAATCGAGTGATTGAAAGGAATTATCTACGAATGGGAAAGCGGGTGCCAATTTCTTTGGTATGTATTTTACTGAAGACTGAGAAGACTATTACTGGTTTCACTCAAGTTTGCTGGTGTTTGTTGACCTATATCTCAACGGCTCTGCAGGGAAATCGAGTAATTGAAAGGAATTATCTACGATTGGGAGAGCCAATTTCTTTGGTATTTATCTTACTGAAGACTCAGTAAGACTATTACGGGTTTGGAAGGTCGCTCAAGTTTGCTGGCGTTCGTTAACGACTCTGTAGGGATATCGAGTGATTGAAAGGAAAATTATCTACAAATGGAAGAGCGGGTGAAAATTCCTTTGGTATTTATCTAATTAAATCACTGTGTGTTATTCCCATTAAACCTGTATCATGAATGAAACAGGCACATTATCACACAGAGGTTTGTGGTTTCTCCTTCTTGAAATGGATACAGTAAATTTATGCTTATTAGTCTATAAATTAGAGCTCATGAAGTGCAAAGAAATTGTTAACTATGTATTAATGGTTCATTGACCGATATCTTGACAGCTTTGTTGTAAGGACATGTTAGCCAGAGTGCATTCGATCTGGAATGAAACATGACAAATTGCACAGAGGTTAGTGGTTTCCGTTTCAAGTTATCTGTAACGAATATATCAAAGGACCCTTTTTTGTTACTAATGGATTGCAAACAATCGAGACGACCGTATTTATAGCTGAATAACTTCCTAGGTCATGCAGAATGAACCAATTTTCATAAATTTATTATATTACATTTTGTTTTTGAATAGTTTTTGAAAGAAAGCACTTGGAGTTGAAAGAAACTCAACATGATATCAACATAGTTGACCAATGTATTGTCAGCATCGTAAGTGTATTGAGTGCATGAAATGAATTAATTGTCCTCAAAAGATGACAGATTTCCTTAGTATTTTGCCTGTTAACCGTTCCCAATATAAACTTGTGTTTTATTCATATTAGATTGTTTTGGAATTTGAGCTCTTGGAGTGCAAAGAAATTGTCAACTATTTCTCAATAGTTCGTAGTCTTATTTCATATAACTGCTCTGTTAGGATGGATCGAGTGCTGAAATGGAATTCCTCACTTTCGGATTTTTCCTAAACTATGTGTTATTCACTATCATTCACTACTTTATTATGCTGAGTATAATAAACTTCCATATTAGGTTATGTTTTATCATGAAGAGAACACGGTAAATTATTACACAGAGGTTTGTATTTTCCGTTAGAGATTGTCAATATGAGTAAATACCCTTTGTTACGAAACGATGGCAAACAAACAAGAAAGATAGTAAACGTACGCGTATTTCGCTGAATTTTTGTAGATCATGTTATTATATTCATGTTAGATTGTTTGGAAATTTGGGCAAATGATGCAATCAAGAAATTGTCAACTATCCTAATTACTCTTATTTTCGATGTGTACCTCTACCTATGTCTCAACAGCTTTTAAGTATATCGAGCGCTTGAAAGGAATTACCTTGGAAACGGAGCGCGCAAGCCGATTTCTTTGGCATAATTTCCCTGTTATTCCTTTTTTTTTTAATTAATCTGTTGAACATTTGCATTCGATCAGGAATGAAATATGGTAAATTTATTACACGGAGCTTAATGGTAGTTACTAACGTTTCATGTTGTCCCTTCCAAGTAGACCAGAGGGATGGGATACACATTGTTATGAATTGATAACAAATAATCAAGACTGTAAACAAAGATTGTGAACGTTCATACCCTTTTTTAGCTGAACTCAACTTTCCAGATCATGCAGCACGATCGTATGAGCGAATTTACGTAGATTAGCAAAAATATATTTATGTTGGATCCTTTTGAAATCTGAGCGGATAGTGAAAAGACATTGTTAACTTCCTTCATAATCCGTTCACCCATTTATATTTCATCTTATTTATATTTATATTTCGCCAAGATATATTTTTCACTTATAAAATATTTCAACAACTTAGTAAGGATAACGAGTACTTGGAAGAAATTATACACGAAACGAAGGGCGGGAGCCGGTTTCTTTGGTATCTATTTCCTAAGGAGGCCCCCCCACGGGCCAGGCAATATCCCCACGTTCTCGGTTTCACGACGGAAACTCTCTCGAGGGGCTCGTCTTTTCATCTTCGAGAGGATGTAAGGGATTTTTCACGTCTCGATCTCGAGCGGATGAAATCGATAGGAATTATGACGTAGGTACAGTCGAAACGAACATTTGAACCTTGGACCTTGAGTCGTGTATAAGGTCAGAAATCGACCATAAAATCAGAAACAGTAGAATAAAGATAACTACACTTGCAAAATTTAGTGTTACATTTTGGCCTAAATAGGGTTTTTGAGCTTTTTTGGTCTATATTGTGACATCATGCTCGTTCTGGGACCAAAAAAAGAGGCCATCGTTATTTTATCACTACCCTATGATCTTTAGTAAAAACCTGCAAGTAGGGAACCTCACGAATACGATGTAAATCCGGTAAGTTACGATCAAGTTCACTGTAAATTCCTGCGATTTGTGAAATCTGGTGGCTGAAACCTCCTAAGTCACTATCAAATTCAGTGTAAATTTCTGTAAGTATAATGAAATTGATCTCAAAATTCCCAAGTCAAGGAAAATGCGATCCTTAAGTAAATCAAAATGTTCATGTTTGTGTTTGGCATGAAGAAAATGTAACAGACTCTCTGGAGTTCATAGAATTGAAAGCATGCAATTTTTTAGCCTTCCTAACCAATTTCATTCCTTCGTTCCATTCCTAACTTTTTTTTTTCTTTACTTACATGTTTCACACTATGGCTATTGATATGCAATCTTGGTCTGATATGAAAATGTGGATTTGTAAGGTATAATAGAAATTATTAAATTATTGGTATCTATCTATATATATTCCCTTAACCATCCCTAACCATCCCTTTTTTTATGATCACAAATCAGGAATGAAACGTGGCCAATTTTACTTTCGGGAATGAAATATAACTAATTATTACACAAATGTAGTGTTCCCCGATAGCCCATCTGTTTAGATAAAAGATATATACTCTTTGTTACGAATGGATAGCAAACAATCAACGCGAGAAATGTGGTATACACGTGTATTTTGCTGAACGCAAACTTCCAGTCATGCAGCATGATCTGTTGAACGGATTTTCGTAAATTGTAGTAAATATTTATGCTCTTTAGTTTTTGAATTGGAGCACATGAAGTGCAAAGAAATTATTAACTATATTCATCTTAATAGGTAGTTCATCTTATGATCTTATATACTGCTGTGAAAAATTGACGGGTCTGTCGAACAAACTCAGTTACGGATTCGTGGTGGCCGAATCCAATCGTGGTGGCCGAACACAAATCGTGGTTCGGTGAGACAAATTCTCACTTTTCGGTAAATAGACGTCCAAAAAAAGTTAACGACATCCCAGCTCAAGTAGCAGCTCAAGTATGGTCCAGTCTGTGGTAAACCAAGAAAATATTTTGTAAAAGAATCGATTTTCGCGTCTTCAAACAAATGGTCGCCCGATTGGTCACTTCCAAGAGTTTACAAAAACTGTATGGGCCATTAAAATGCCGAGTTCATGCTGATCGATTGAAAAGAAAAGTGGACGGATTGAAGTTAAAATACCATTTCTGGGTTTAGAAATTATCAGTGCCACCCTGTCATTTAGATAGGGAGGGAGGGGGGCCCTCGGTAAACGACAGGATGATGCGGGTAACTAATCATGGCATAACTGAGGGAAATCATGGCAACTGTAACCTGTATAATAGATTTATAGGTAATCATAGCATGGCTAAAGGACATCATAGCACAACTAAAGATGTATAGTTTTATGATAGGTAATCATGGCATAACTTGAGAAAATCCTAGCACCCTTGAGATTTATTGTTTTTTGATAGGTAATCATGGCATAACTAGAGGAAATCCTGGCACAACTGAGGAGTATGGACTTATGATAGGTAATCATGGCACAACTAATCTATATGGAGGTAATAATGACATAACTGAAGGAAATCATGGCACAATTAAGCTATATGGAATTATAGGTAATCATGGCACAACTAAGCTATATGGAATCGTAGGTAATCATGGCACAGCTTATTATGTGGAACTATACGTAGTCATGGCAGAACTAAGCTAGATGGACTTATAAGTTATCGTGGTCTAACCAAAGGAAATCGTTGCACAATATGCCATTTGGAATTGAAGGTAATCATTGCAGAACTGAGCTATTTCCCCCAGAAATCCTTTAACAGGTGACGGAACAGCAGATAGTGTGGAGAAAATGGAAACATTCCCAAAACACATTCTGGTCTTGGCCTTGGAGAATTTAGTTGTGCCTTAATAGATCTTAAACGATGATATTCCAATACTGTTGCTTGAACCTTGGAACTTAAAACCTTGAATGTCGGTGGATTGTGTACGGTTGTGTGGGGATAAGATAAACAAATTTGCTTCCAAAACGATTACGATGGTTCATTATGATGGAATAATAAGCCGAAACCCCCTAAAGACTTAGGTCAACCACATGAAATTACAGGTGTGTTCCAGCCTCGGGTGACCTGACCGACCAGTTTGTGTTGAGCAACTTGTCCCATACCAGTCTCCACCGACTTGACCATCGATTTTGAAAGGTTAGACTTGTGAGAAGCAAATCGGGCCTGCGCTAGCCCGGAATTACCTCAAGAGGCGATTTTTTTCTTTCAACTTTGTTAAATCATATTTAATTAATTAACCAATTTACCGTCCGAATCTTGGATTATTTCTAGCAAATTTTCTTTGAGAATTGAGCTATTCCAATAGCTTCAGTTAATTGAGAAAGATTTTGAAATTTCGAAAATGTTCACATGAATATCCGATTGGAAAATTCTTAACGATATCCTAATCTCTTCCTTTTACCTTAACCAGCCAAGATAGTGAAAGTTGTTGCAGAGAAAGTAGTTGAAAAAAGTTGTTGAACTGGTGTTTAAAATCGTATTAATTTAATTATTATACGTATATAAATTACCCAACTACTGAAGTTTTTTACTAACTGAATGTAGTTTTTAAAAGAAGATATCTACGGATACCTATTCAACTCTCTCTCTGATACCTCTTCTTAAGAAAATATAAATTAGAGAACAAAATATACTGAATTTGTCCTATGAATAAAACAGATCAGGAGGATTTATGTAAACATATTGATGTGAATGAATTGATGGATGATCGATAACTAACGCAATAATAAGAAAACACGAATAAGATTTTCATCACAGTTGAATTTTATTCAATTTATTCCATTTGTTACAGGAAATAACTCTCCGTTTATCCGACACCGACGAAAAATAAGGTAATAATAATCACGAGAATATTTAAGGACATTGAGGAATTCAGGCTTGTTTATAATACATTTATCCTGCTTGGACGTTTTTGCGAATTCGAAAAAAAAGAGCTATTGCAATGACTCAAAAAATTTTGAAATTGAAATTTTCGAAAATTTCCTCAATTGAAATTCGTTTTGAGACATCCTGAGACGATTCCTTGAATTTGAAACTTTTTCATACATAAATGTGTGTGTGTGTGTGTTCTGTCCTTCCGGCTTACTCTCCTTAAGATTGAGATAAAAATGCCACTCTTGCTCCAAAAAATCAAGCTTTCCAAACGACAGAATGAATTCGTTGACCAGACATTTTTTGAGCCCATTAAATTGGTCAAATTTCAGAAAATTGCTAAAAACGGCTAAACATGTTTGTTTACAATAAGATGCATGTCTAGTTAACAATAAACTAGAACAATATGGAACAATGAATAGATAAAAACTGGAAGAAAGGCTGATAATACAAATTTTTTTAAATCGCCGAATATTATCTTGAACTAGTTTTTCCCCCCACAGAATCGGAGTTAACCTTTTTACCTTAAGTTCTGAAATTTCAAAACAATGTAACATAATACGATATTTTGACAAGAATTTGTTGCTTATACAAACTGACACTCTAATATTAATTTATTTAGTTAGGTAAATGTGTTATATTCACATGTTGATTATCATGTTGTGTTGTCAACAAATAAAATTACTTCGCCTCTAAAATCTATCAAAGATAGTTGTGCTGATTTCACTTATAAAAATAACTAACTCTGCTTGAATAACAATTCACTAAAAATCACATATTTACAAGAGGTTATGCTCCTAGCGAGCTTCCACTGAAAAGTAGTAAAAAATAAATAGGTACAAATATAAATCAAGTACCAACCATGAGCGTAAAAATTGAAGCGCTAAATAAAGACAACTTTGACACTTGGAAAGTCCAAATGGAAGCCCTGCTTGTCAAGAATGATGTACTCGGATATGTCAATGGAAGGAAAAAACGTCCAGTCGTCATTGAAGGAAATCTTGATACCATCAAAGCAGCAGAAGAATGGGATGACACCGACTTGAAGGCACGAGCGGACATTATTTTAGCAATATCACCTTCGGAGATTAAACAAGTAAAAGATTGTATAACATCTAGAGAATTATGGTTGAAATTAGAAAGTATTTACCAATCCAAAGGTCCTGCTAGAAAAGCCACCTTATTAAAGCAATTAATTTTATATCGAATGAAAGAGGATGGCAAGAGGATGGTAGGGATCATCTTGCAAAGTTTTTTGACGCAGTAGATAAATTAAAAATGATGGAAGTTACAATACACCCTGATATGTTATCTGTAATACTTCTTTATAGCCTCCCAGATAGTTATAACAACTTCAGATGTGCCATTGAATCGCGAGATAAACTGCCAGATCCTGAAATATTGAAAATAAAAATAATGGAACAAGGGGATGCTAGAATAGATAATAGTTGGAATTTAGAGGCAATGACAGCGAGGGGTAATAATTATAGACTACATTCTTCTAAAGGTAAAGAAAACTATCAAAATAGATTACATACAGAAAAACTACAAAACCACGAAAAACAAAACTATCAGAATAGGGAATGGACTGCTTATAGGCCGCAAATCGATAACCGAAATTGCCCGTACTGTAGTAGGCGAGGTCATAAACCATCTTCCTGCTATTACAGACCAAAGGCAAGAAAAGTAGAAGAAAGGGACAACAGCTTATTCACTGAAGAATTCGCTTTGAAAACCAACTCCAGAGTATGGTGCTTGGACAGTGGATGCAGCTCCCACATGTGCAACGAGGATGAAGCGTTCACGTCTCGAGAACCCATTTCTGATGGAAAAGTAAACCTCGCAAATAATGAATCGACAAAAATTCAAGGTAAAGGTACAGTTAAAATAGCTATAACTAGAGATGAAAACGTAAAAATTATGACACTAAATAATACACTACATGTACCTGACTTACGTACAAACCTCATGTCAGTGAGTAAAATAACTGATAAAGGGCATGCCGTAGTATTTACGAAAAACGAAGCTGTAGTTCAAAATGATGAAGGCAGAATAATACTGACCGCAAAACGTAAAAATAATTTATATTATGTTGAAGAACGAGGTATCGAGAATTGCCGTGTAATTTCACAAAAAAGAAACATTAATAATATCGAAGAATGGCATCAACGTTTAGGTCACCTGAATGAAGGAAGTATGAGAGAAATCGTAAATCACCGTAGGGCACTAGGAGTTGAATTTAGTGGACAACTATCTACCTGCAAAGTATGTGCCATGGGGAAAATGGCACAGAAGCCATTTCCAACAAAATCTTTTAGAACTTCTAAAATTCTGGAAATCATTCATACAGACATTTGTGGACCTATGCGAACATCATCCAAGAAAGGTTCAAATTATTTTTTAACATTTATTGATGACCACACACGTTGGTGTGAAGTAAGATTTGTGAAAAACAAAAGTGACGTTATAAATGAATTTATAAAATATAAAAATTTAGTTGAAAATCAAAAAGGGGGTCGTATAAAATTTTTACAATCAGATAATGGAAGCGAATATAAAAATAAAGCATTTGATGAATTTTTAGATAAAGCAGGAATAGGCAGAAGATTGACTGTGACACACACTCCAGAACAAAACGGTATAGCAGAACAAAAAAACCGGTCGCTTGTTGAAACTGCGAGATGTATGCTGATCCAGTCAAGACTGCCACCATCATTCTGGGCAGAAGCCATTTTTACTGCAAATCACGTTCGGAACAGGTGTCCTTCAAGAAGTTTGGATGGAAAAACACCATTTGAAATGTGGACAGGCAAACCTCCTATTCTAACCCATTTTAGAACATTTGGTTGCAAGGGCGTTGCTCTTGATAAATCACCAACCAAAGGAAAATTTCAGCCACGAGGGAAATCTTGTATTTTTCTTGGTTATTCGGAAAGATGTAAAGCGTACAGAATATTTTTGGAAGAAGAAAGAAGAATAACTGAAACAAGAGATGTAAGGTTCCTGGATGAATTTCAGAAAGAAAATCATTATGAAGAATTCGAAACGAAATTGAAGAAAGAAGCAACTGAAAGTAAATCAATTACAATACCACTGAAGAAGACAAATTCAAGAAACGGACAAGAAGGAGATAATCTACAACAAAATTTAGAAGACGCTGATGAATATGACACAGCTGATGAAGAACCTGACCCGATAACTTCCACTACCAACGATGAGCAGCCAGTAGTTTCCAGCCGAGGGAGGGGAAGGCCTCGGATCATTCGGTCTGGAAATCCTGGCAGGCCACGGAAACTATATAGGCCAGTTCAACCGCAGAACTGTATTTTGGTGGGTGAGGGAGTAGTTGAAAACTCTTTCACGTTTGAAGAAATAGCGAACATTGCTGACATATCCATGAAAGACGCAATGAACAGCCCAGAAGCACGTGAATGGAAAGAAGCAATAATATCAGAATATAGCTCGATAATAGAAAACGATACATTTGAATTAGTAGAACAAACAAACAACATTAACAAGATTGGGAGCAGATTCATTCTAAAAGAAAAATTGAAAGCGGATGGTTCTCTAGAAAGGCGAAAAGTCCGTTTGGTGGCTAAGGGTTTCAATCAACGGTATGGAGTTGATTTCAGAGAAACTTATGCCCCTGTGGTCAGAATGGGCTCAGTAAGATTGCTCATGGCATTGTCTGTAGAACTTAGATTGGAAGTTCATCAAATGGATGTCGTTACAGCCTTTCTGAATGGAGACCTGGAAGAGACCATTCACATGGAATTACCTGATATGTTTGAAGAAGCATTGACCAAGATAATAAAAACAGGAGAAAAAAATCTGAAACAAAAAAGTGAGAAGTTACTGAAAAACTATGAAGAAGGGAAAAGAGTATGTCGTTTAAAAAAGGCTTTGTACGGACTCAAGCAGGCTCCGAGGCAATGGTACAAAAAGTTGGACCAATGTCTACGAAAATTCTTGGTACCATCAAATTCGGATCCATGTTTTTTCCATGCAAAGCGGGGAGACGACGTTATCTTTGTTGCATTTTATGTTGACGATCTATGGATATCATCAAGTAGCATCGAATGGATAAATGAAATAAAAAGAGAACTGAAAAAATCATTTAAAATGAAAGACCTAGGTAACATTCACTACGGCCTGGTGTTGAACTCCTTGCACTATTATTATGTTCTTTGGTTTTCGAGAGATTCGTTTTGAGTATCTAAACTGAAAATTTCTTATGAACCTGGGATGAAACTGAAAAAACCGGATATGATTCCTTCTGAAAAAGAGATGAAGAAACTGCCATATCAGCAACTCATAGGCTCCTTACTTTACCTTTCCGTTTGCACACGACCTGATATAGCATTCGCAGTGAATATGTTGAGTCAATTCAACAATGCATACACTAATGACCATTGGGCAGCGGCAAAAAGAATCCTGCGTTATCTCAAAGGCACGTCTGATTACGCGATTAAATTTCGTAAGACTGGCAAAGGACTCATTGGTTACGCTGATGCTGACTGGGGTGCGTGTCCAGATGATCGGCGATCTTACACTGGATTCGCATTTCTTTTGGGAGGAGCAGCAGTCACCCAAAAAACGTAGCATTGTCGACTGTCAGAGTACATGGCTCTAGCTGAATCTGCGAAAGAAGCTTTCTTAAAAACATTTCTCTCTGAGCTAAAATGAAAAACTTCAGTCATGTGTAACTATTTACAATGACAATCAAGGAGCTCACTGTCTTGCCAAGAACCCAACTCAGCACTCTATATAGACATCCGACATCATATGTTTGACAAGAATTCGCTCAACTTTTTGTTTTATTGTGCGTTCATTGATGTCAATTTGTTGTAGGCACTTCTTTAGTTGGATTCTCAGTAAATCCAATAATCTCAATGCATACAAAACATTTTATTGTCTCAATAGATATATTGTTCTGATCCATTCTTTATATAGATAAAATAGGGTTGTTGAGGAAAATGTGTCTTTGAAGCGTTCTAGATAGAAACCTAACCTGTCTCCCTCCTTTTTGGCTGGCGTTGAATACACGTGTTCAGGAAATATAGGAAACCAGTTTGTGCTCAAGGTTCATAGCTCAACCCAAATTCAGAAAAATTCACATTCTTCGTTCTTCTATTGGACCTATCAAAATATTAGTTTGGATGTAGAAATTGTTGAGCTTCATTTCTTAGTTGTAAGGTATTTTTCGGTCCTATTGACCCGATACTGTAAATCAGAAACGTTCATTTATATATACTGAGCAACAATTTATATAAACTGACAGTTCTGAATTGGGTCGATTTATGATACCGACTCGTTGTAAAGAAGACAAATTATACAGACAAGGACATTCCTCAACTTGTTTATATATATATATATATATATATATATATATATATATATATATATATATATATATTTCGGGAATATTGTTAATTTAAGAATAATTCGGTATACCTACCAATTCCATTCTTCATTTGGCGGACAATTAATTATTGAATCATCCAAACTTCTACCCAGGCAGTCATAACCCCATAATTATTTACTTTTCCAATATCTGCGTTGCTTGGATATTCGATCGTCTTTCGTTTAATTTAAAAACTTATGTTCAATCAGAAAATAAAATCACTTTGCTTTTGTGCTAAACCCGAAAGGTGGTGTTTTCATTAATTTAAATAATAGTGTCAACCCTAATTATAAACATTTACTATTCATTCTAGATCAGAAGTGGGATAATGCTCTGCAACAGTATTTTCATTAAGAGCCCTAAAGTCGGTAGCCATTCACAATTTGCCATTTTTCTTAGGAACTAGGAATATCGGTGAAGAATAAGCACTTGTCGATTCTTCAATGATACCAGCGGCTAAGACCTCCTTACAATAATCTCTAACTATTTGCCTATCTCTTTCATGTAGCTTATATGGACGTCTATAAACTATTTTTGAAGGATCTTTCAAAGTTACCTCGAATTCAGCACAAGTTACATGTCTTTTTGGGAGACTCCTAGTAAACGTTTTTGAATAAACTGTCAAAATATTTCTAAGTCTACTCATTAATAGAGAATCTGTGATATCTGTACCTAGTTCTTCTATTTCTGGTCTAAATATTTCGCTTGACGGATCGCCAGAGGTTGAACCTTGAATAGATCGAGGTGTTTCCTCAGTGGTTGTGATCGATTCAACTCTCCTATCAATCATTGGTACCTTACATGGTATAGGCCATGGTGGATCTACCTGATTTTCATTATTATTATCAACTTTGTTATCCATAATAGATGTATTTTTTAGCTTACGTTTATTTGCAAAAAATTTAAATCTGTTTTGACTTTTCTTTTCTTGGGATTTTTCGATTTTAGAAAATTCATATCTATCTGTATGAACTTTACACGCAATTCCTGACTCTAGAATATCTCTACCTAAAAGTATTTTATTTTTAATAATGCCATCCGGAACGATAAAAAATGTCACCGGGATCTGCAAATTATCAATTGGAATTTGAGCAGCTATTGAGTCGTCAATAGGTATACGTTGGTTACCTACTCCTGTGATACAAAAATTTTGAAATTTTTGACCAGAAAATTGAGACAGTAAACTTTGCGATAGTAAGGAAATATCACTTCCTGAATCGAAAATAAAATTGAAAAATTTTCCTTGGTGGAAAAACTGACCTTGAGGTGAGGATTGTACGGCCTGGACTCGACGGTTAGGCCGGGATGAGCCTGGTTATGTCTGCTGCCCAGGTGCCTGGTCATAATGAGCTGCTTGGCTGTATCTCATCCCCTCTGGTCGTCGAACGCCGCTCTCAGGTTTGTTCTAGCATTTTGACCAATCATGGCCGGAACGTCGACATTTGGTACAGAAGCGACGTCCAGAATGGTCTTGGGTATGTCTGTTAGCTTCCGGTGGCCTTTTGAGTTTTCGTTCAGAACTGGTGCTGTCTGGACGACGGAACCAGCTGCTCATTTTCTTCACTCCTGAAGTACCTCTGTGTTCTTCTGCGGGTCGCTTTTGACCCTTCTGAAGTAAGCAGTGGCTGTGCTGACCCGATTGGAGAGAGTGGTGTTTGTATAATTTTGGCCCTTCGAGGACTTGATGGCCTTGACTTGTTTTAAAAGTTTTAGTTCATCAAACTCCTCTTTGGCAAACAACCATTTTCAGAGTTCTGGCTCGTTACGTGAAGCCAACGCAGCGGTGACTAGTAACGCGCACTAGTCTGTGGTTTTGTCTCGAAAGGCTGAACGCATTTTGGAGAAATTCTGCGATATAAATCTCTCAAGATCCGGCTCCTTAGATGTTGCTGCCCGATAAACGATCGAAGGAGTTTCAACTCGCGAAAATTTACCCAAAAACCTTGTCTTGAAGTTTTCCCATTTGAGGTTGGGCTCCAACACATCTGCCAACCAAGCTTGTGCGGTGCCTTTCATTGCCTTGGAAATAGCACAAATGAACTCAGCTTGGCTCGGATGAGCCTCTGCCATTACGACGTCAGCAGCGAGAACCCATGTTCTGGCATTGGTTAATGTCGGTTCAAAGCTGGTGAACTCAAGAGGTGTTTTTAGGGTAATGACCTGTGGTTCTTTTGTGATTGTACCAAGTTGGACAGCAATCCAACAAGATCGGGCACAGTTAAAGGAGGAGGTGTCGGAGGGAGTGATACCTCTTCTGGTTCGGCCTCCATATCATCCTCAATGATGTCAAAAATTTTTGCCGCGTCTTCTTCCATCGCTTTTGATGTAAAGGAACCCGTGGTGAAATTTGAAGCAAAAAACACAAAAGAAAACGTTCGTACACTAGTTGCAAACGACGGTGTGTTTGGCACTTCCTAATTCACAAAACTTCAGTTCGATTTAGTGAGCGTTTGGATTCAGAATATCCCGATTCTGATCTAGAATTAATAGTAAATGTTTATAATTAGGGTTGACACTATTATTTAAATCAATGAAAACACCACCTTTCGGGTTTAGCACAAAAGCAAAGTGATTTTATTTTTAATGCCATCCGAAAAAAAAAAAAAAAAAAAAAAAAAATTGATAATAACAAAACTTATATAAAATATATCCCAAGGAAAATTTGGGGTTTTCACGTGGGACCGTGAAAAGTCAGTATGGCCGTTTCGGGAATATTGTTAATTTAAGAATAATTCGGTATACCTACCAATTCCATTCTTCATTTGGCGGACAATTAATTATTGAATCATCCAAACTTCTACCCAGGCTGACATAACCCCATAATTATTTACTTTTCCAATATCTGCGTTGCTTGGATATTCGATCGTCTTTCGTTTGATTTAAAAACTTATGTTCAATCAGAAAATAAAATCACTTTGCTTTTGTGCTAAACCCGAAAGGTGGTGTTTTCATTAATTTAAATAATAGTGTCAACCCTAATTATAAACATTTACTATTAATTCTATATATATATTTGTTTTTTGTTTTTTGGGTTCCAAAACTCTCTTTCCCCAATAAGCATAAAAACTTGACTTTTCTACAATTTTCATTGTATTTATAATCGAGAGAAACTGCAGTTTCGCAATTCTGGTGAAAATCTGCTGAAACTGAGTTTTAAGACTACTTCTTCGCTGTATTATAGTTCTTAGTTTGCCTGATCTTTTCGTGAACATTGTGTGAAATGCTGCCTCCACTGATGATTATCAGGTTAAATCCTGGTTCATTGACAGAGATCAATACTTTTTCACACTTTTTGATAATTTACCCAACGGAAAACCCAAAAACACCAAGAAAACTAATGACCTATTAGTGCAACTAAACCGCGGTGTTCCCCACTTGAGGCGTTGAATCCATGTCCCCATTTACGAATTGAAAAAAATCTTTGGGATGATATCTATGAATTATTATTAAACCCCGTACATAGTAAACCTGTATTAGATAGCCCTTCGCCGCAGAACTCTGCCCCCCCCCCTCCCCCTTAAAAATTACCTACCAAACCGAGTTTATGAGTTCACTATCGAAATATAACTGAACGATGTCACCTACCAAAAGAAAAATCTATACTACATGAAGATACATTGGTACATAGATATACCTTATTTTTCTACCTGTGAAATATGTGTTTTGTGTCTCGTTAAAAATGTCTCAATTAAATTAGCTCAGTCAGCTGATCAGAAAATACCCAATCAATTCAATCGTCTCTTAGTGGCCCAGAGAGTCAGTCTCCATATCTACTTCCTAGGATGAACAGGGGAGAATGCAGCTTACTCAGGTGATAAGGAATGAGCCAATCATTTCATTCGTCTCCTAATGTCCTAGGGAGTCTCCCTATCAAATCTCAACTTCCTAAGATTAAAGTGAGAAATTAGCCAGTATTTGTACTGAAACTAACATGAAATTCGAATTCAGGATTAAAAATCGGCGTTTCATATCGAAATAAAGATGTTGATTAGACAACAAGACAGCTGGGGGAAAATATCGCGTTGCCCAATCACCGTTAACGTGTCATCAAAATGAGGGCAACCGTGCCCCCCCCGGTTCATTTGTGTTAGCATCTCCATTTGCTTCCTCAAGACTATGGTGACGATTGACGTTAAGTTGAACTCGCCAAAAATTCTTCATCGTGACATGGACACGTCTTTGGCTCTCCTGGTTACTACATCCCCTAGTAGTAAACCATAATATATGAGATAGATCAACAAAGTATTGAACTAGGGAGCAAACCCAGCAATGTAGTGGATTAGTCCTGTGAGAGTCCCAAAGACAAGTTTCTGTACATAAGCTAGGACTTCTGAGGAGGATTAAGGTGGGGGAAATCTGAACGATCGAGCCGACATAGGAAATAAAATTACTTCCTGAAGGTAAGCCACAATTTTTCAAACCACATCCAATGTTTTGACTGGACGCGTGGTGAAATATTTCCACGAATAGCAGAATGATGCTTTACGTTCACTAACGCATGAGTACAGAACTTCTGTATCGCAAAATATTTGTTTTGGATACTACTTTTACTGCAATGTACAGAAAAAATCGACATACAAGAAAGTAATCGGTTCTTAAAAATACTAGATAAAATTCAATAGTGTGGGCCCCAAAAACTTATTTTTCGTGTTGAAACTAGATTTATTTCTGAATAAATCGGTATATTGGAATTATTATTTACTCAATTGAAAATCATATAAAGTTCACTGAGAATTCACTATCCGCCCCATAGACCTGAACTGCGAAATCTCCGCAACCGTCTTCATTATAGGCATTAGCTACATCCAATGCACTTTGAATAATTAGATTTTAAAGCAAATTCTAAGGTTCTTACCTAGTCTGTGTATTTCTCAAACCTCTTCAAATTCATGACCCCACATAAGGTTTTTCCTGCCTCACGACTTTTCTAAAATACAACGTAGTGCACAGCAGAGACGAATATTGATGTTTCACGACAAAGCAGAAGGGAAAAAAAAAAACCTACGCAAGGAAGTAATATTTCTAAAAATATTGATTAAATTCTCAAAAATTTAAGGCTACTTATAGAGCCTACCCTTGCTCTCAAACGCTTGAGTGCAGAATGAGCAGTGCACCTGTGCATCTATGATTCAGATAACGTTTATACTTAGTTACATTTCGTTTATACCGTCTTCCTTTTTGCTTTCCTATCCAGTACCATAAGACCTGGGTTCGCTTGGCCTTGCAAAGATTCATAAATTGTATTTTTCTCTTCAGTCGGGCGATTTGCAATCATGACTTCAGCACGGAAGAACTCGGATGAATGACGATAGCGTATTAACCTATAATTAACATTTGGTATAATTGTTTCTGATTGAGGTTGATGCTGCTGCATGAGAAGAAATGCCATTCCTAATTTATCCTTATTGTTTCTCCTAATTGTTTCTAATGTTACGTAAGGATTGGGCATACTCCTAATAACGAGGTGCCAATTATCCTAAACGTGATTAACAGTCTGATTGATCTAACACAGCCAAACAATAATATGCGTTAAAATGATAAATACTCGAAGGACCACTCCAATTAATATAATAAGTGATTGGAGACACTTGTGTTGGTAAGTATGTACCTACTTAGTTATTCTATAAGTACCTATTATTGGTACCTTTGGTAATAAACTTGTATGATGAGGCATATGATGAAACTATGATCAAATGAAAATGTGTAGTTCAACAATATTTTAATGTCAACCGGACAACCTGTATCCTACCTAAACGGCCGTGGAAATATAAAGTAGTGCAGAAGAAAATTAAATGATATCTGAGTGCACCTACGGTAGGTGTACTATGCCTACCTATGTTGAAAAGTACCTACCTACGTTTCTAGGGCTTCACTTTGTTGTGTTTATTCATAGTTGTTGAACTACAACTAACAACGCTGTCACTCTTGTCGTCATGGTAGCCCGACACTCCTAATATCTTTTATCTTTTATATTCTTCTTTATATATTGATATATTGACCGAACGGTCTTTGAAATTGTGAAGAACTTCGCGGTCCGATTTTAGTGTTAGACTGCTCATTCGAATCATCACAGCCCCAAGTTTGTTGCAAAAGTGTCGCCGTTCGTCTCTATACCCGCCTTGATCGTGTTCTAGGCGGTCCTTATCAACGAGAGTTGTTTATTAGGCTGTGGCGGTAACAACAGTTGCCATCAATTCACGGTCAGTAAGAAACGTAGTGTAGTTACTAACATCTAGGAGAGTTATTTCTGAGACTTTATAAATATAATATAATTCCGAAAGGTCTTTATATATAATTCCGAATCAGCACTACCCCAAGTTTGTTGCAAAAGTGTCGGTAAGTAAGAGACGTAGTGATGGGGTCTTTTCTGATCAGCTGAGTGGGCTAAATTCTTTTCTGTTCACTGTAGGAAGTTGAAATTTGATAGGGAAGGACCACCTCAACCGGTGGTATTTATTTTATTACATTACTTACATTTTGATCGTTATTTCCTCTTTTTTAATAATTTATTAACATCGCCTTAGCTTTGCACCAGATCACATAACGCCGCAAATAGGTAGGACTTATATCGTTACGATAATGTGCTGGGTTCCTGTTAGGTACTACTGTTATACGGACTAGATTAGGGCTTTCCAAGCCCTAAGAGGCCTCTAGTGTTTATATCATCCTTGTACAAAATATACGTTCTGTTCTATCGTTTTTCTACAAAAATTTGTGTTCTATTGTTCTATATTATTTATTAGTTATTATGCAGCTTATTCTTACAAAGCAAATACTTTACAATTGGCGACGAGGATGGGATGCGATTAGAATGTACTTGCTTGATTAAATTCAATTGGTGTGTGTTTGAATGATAAGTGTTCTTAGATTTTCTCGAATCATGTCGTACTATTTTTGCTCGTCCTGACTTTATGCAGCATGTTTCCCAGTGGCTTTGATTTGAACAAAGTTTGCAAGTGGAATTGGCTGCGGGACATGATGAAAATGGGTGTTTTGGCTTTCCACATCTAATGCACATGTTAGTCTTGTTAAGGTTAATCGTTTAGCGAGTTGTGATTTTCTTGTTGGATTCAATAGACTGATTCGTTATACGTTTTATGTCGAGTATGTCGGTATCTGATTCGTTATCAGCATCGAGCTTGTTTATATCATCATGGTTAAGTATTGTTTTGTTGAGTTTTGTTCGCGCTGTTTCTAAAATCCTAGCTGATCTTTGTATGTCGCCAAATAATGCTCTGAATTCCTAAAAAATTCCTCCTGCATATGCGTATCTTCTAAACCGAGTAAAAATTGGTCTCGAAGTCGTTCATCTAACGAATTTTTGAATAAACATGGAACGGCGAGAGTTCGGAGGTGAGCAGCGAAATCACAGATGTTCTGATCTGCAGCTCGTGCCTGACCAAAAATAATACGTGAAGCTAGATTAGATAACTCACTATGGATCTGAAGTGTTTAAAAATGAAGTGATGTTTGATCTAAAACAGATTCGGGGTCTAAATGGTCGACTTTGTCTGGGCCGACCCATTTTAACAGTAGATTACGTTTGTGATGGTCACATTCAGGAATGGCCAGACCTGCGATTGTTAGTTCAAGATCAAATAGTTTTATGTAGTAGCGCCATTCCTCTATTTTATCGTAAAAATGGAATTTGAATTTACTCACGACCTCAAGAATGTGCCTTGGTAATTGGAAGTATTCATCTTCATGTGCAGTAGAGTCGCCTGACCCAAGAGGAGGCGGTTGTTTCCCT
Source organism: Adelphocoris suturalis (assembly GCA_030762985.1). Lineage (NCBI taxonomy): Eukaryota > Metazoa > Arthropoda > Insecta > Hemiptera > Miridae > Adelphocoris > Adelphocoris suturalis. The sequence continues at coordinate 31,992,248 of CM061042.1, forward strand.
TCACGGCCAGGTTTTCGTTTTTCACTAGATCTTACCATTCTCGTTACCAATGGTTTGTGGTCGATTTGCAATGTAAAGTGCCGACCATATAAATATTGATGAAATTTAGAAAGCCCAAAAATGATGCCAAGTCCATCTCTATCAATTGTTGAAAACTTTTGTTCGACTTTATTAAGGACTCTTGATGCAGCTGCTATTTGGTCGAAGTGATTTGTCTGGGAAGCGTTGTTGAAGTATAGCCCCTATTTCTTTATCGCAAGCATCTTAACAAGTGGCAAGTTGGGATTATATTGAACTATGGTCTTTTCTGAACTAATTTTTCGTTTCAAATTTTGAAAAATATTTTCATGGTAATCAGTCCATTCCCAAACTTCATTTTTCTGCAGTAAATTGTTGAGAGGTGCGCCGAGAGTTTGAAGGTTTGGTATAAATCTTGAGTAGTAATTTATACTGCGTAGATACGATCTTAATTGGGAAACGTTAGTTGGTGCAGGTAATTTTTTTAGTGCTTCAACTCCATCACTTGTTGGATGAATGCCGTCCGTGTATCGAACTGATAACACAAAAATTTGATTGAAGGTTTAGTTTAAATAGATGAATTTTTGTTATTTGTGTCTTGAAACCTACATTGTCTAGTATTTTCAAAACCAAGCGAAGTCGGGCTATGTGTTCTTTTCTCGTCTATATCGTAGCTATATCGTCTTGCAACCAAGCCCTCTCTGAATCTTGTAAAATCATATCCATAATGTTTTGAAATTTAGCTGATGCTATCCGAATCCCAAACGGCATAGTTCTGTAAGTGAAGTAACCTCTATGTGTAGCTGTAACCAGCAATTGCTTGCTTTCTTCGTCGACTGGTAATTGGTGGAAAGAATCCTTTAAATCTATGATACTAAATTCAGTGTAACCTGTCAGTTTACTCGAAACCTCTTCGAATGTAGGTAAGGGATGTGGATCGTTGTTCAACAACATATGTGGATTAATAGTGACTTTAAAGTCACCACAAAGTCTAACCTTACCGTTCTTGCGTGGTTGGTATACAACGGGTGAGGCCCATTTAATATCAGAATGTAGAGGATCAGTAGGCATTAAAATAATGCCTTCCTCAAGCAAACGATCAATTTCTTTGTCAGCTGCGTCTTGCAGGGCGAAAGAATCGGGGTGATGCTGTTGGATCAACACGAACTGAAACTACCATCTTTGGTGTCTTTCAACCTCATTGACAATATTCAAGAATTGGCAAGACTGCCTCTACCGATAGAAGCTGGAAACATGGAACAAAACATCAACAACATTAATTGGCAACCCGACCTACCGGTGAAGCCAACAAATGAAGAAAAATAACTACAGCAAGAGAAAATTGAAGAAGGTGATGGTGACATGAAATGTGATTATGATAACAAATAATGAACAAGAAAAATATTTTGTGGTTTTTCCCCTACAAGCCGGCGAAGACCTCCTGAGAAAATGTGATCTGTTCTCTTGGTGAGTACTGGTTCCCAAAACATGAATGCGGCGTGACCATAGGTACTCTCGAAAAGTTGAGTATACGATTTAAAAAATCGTATGATACATGATTATACGATTTAAAAAATCGTATGATACATGATTATACGATTTAAAAAATCGTATGATACATGATTATACGATTTAAAAAATCGTGTGATACATTATTATACACCTGGTGAAATAATAATTAATGCTTTGCGCACCGTACACCAAGTTTGGGAACTGTTGATGTGGTACCTTTGCTTTGGTTGATGTGGTACCTTTGCTGTGATGTGACGAGATTAGACATGGGCCGTACCAGGCTTAATTCATTGGTCCTCCCTTCTGGATCGGGCTCCCACAATTGAATTGAATTGTGCATACCCAAATACCCCCCCAAATAAATACCCTTGAATTGAATGGTACCCAAAACAATGTTTGCCCTTTTATTTTATGTTGCCGTTATTATTTTCAATAATGAACCTTCGTAAAAAAAAAAAAAAAAAAAAAAAAAAAAAAAAAAAAAAAAAAAAAAAAAAAAAAAAAAAAAAAAAAAAAAAAAAAAAAAAAAAAAAAATTGAGAATTGAAAATCATATTTTCAGAATTGAGCCAGCAGAAGATAACTCACAGAAACACAAAATGGAGAGCTTCGGCACCACGTACAGAACAAAACGTCTTTCAGTGACATTGATGTACGAAAAGTTTATTCACATTATTCTATTTTGGTACGTAAGTTTAATGTTACTCGTGCAGAGGAACATTAAATCATCATTGAAAAATCGTGATTTTCTACCTGTGTACGCAAAAAGACTGAAATACCAACTGCGCATGCGCGAATTGACGCGCCAACGCGTAGAAAATTACGCGTGTACGGAAAAAAGGCCTAAAAGTAGGCGGGAAAATGCTTCCGTTGGAATCCCGTCCTACGTGTAGTCATCATAACCTGACGGAAAGGTATTGTTCGTTCTCCCCCTGACAGTCTTCTAATAACGTTTCCCTTACACAATTACCTACCCGATCGAAAAAATTGAAAACCTATAGTATAATTGTATAATTAATTCAAATTCCGTTGATTATGTGAACAAAGTATCTACGAGTACTTCGTCCGACAGCCAGGTATCCTGTTCGCCTACTTGGGAGTAAATGCAGTCGTTGATACTTTTCCGATTTTAAGTAGATACTTATTCTCCGTCAGCATTCGCAAGTACATTTCGTACTACGAAGTTGTATCATCAACATGCAGATTCAGACAACGAGCAGGTTTGTGTTTAAATAAAAGTTTGTATACAAAAGCTGTTGTCAGTTCAATAACGAATTGAGTAGGTTGGTAGTAGAATTCGTGCCAGGTACCATCTCAGATCCTGGAAATGGTACGATTAAGTAACGAGGCCTGATTAAGTAAACTTGATGTAGCTAGATGGAAAATTGAATAATTAGACACAAAAAAAAAAAAAAAAAAAAAAAAAACCCGTAATCGCGGCTCTCCCGGACGGTATCCAAGTACTACTAACCAAGCCCCGATGTTGCTTAACTTCGGTGATCAGACGAGATCCGATGTTTTCAACGAAATATGAGTTGGCGAATACTATTTTTTCTTAATTCGAACCTATTTATTCGATGCCTGTGAAGACAGCTGATGAAGCAGAGTGTAAAATGATTTCAAACTTCTTCCACTCTGTCTCGAATTCAAGAGAATCGTTGACTTAGAAATACTAAGGAGACGACATTAGCGTGACGATAGCATTTGGTTAGTCGTGTACATACGTGTAGAAATACGCGAAGAGCCCAGTATCTGCAGTTGCTTGCTCTAGACGCTGCTCCATGCGTTTCAAATTATTCAAGAGATAATCAGATGTTTATATGACTTATTAGAGATTTTTTATAACGTTAGATTTGTGATGAATGTTGCGATCTAAAGTGAAATTGAATAAATTCTGACAGATTTGATTTTTACTCACAGTTTTTCGTTGATCTGTGTCTCCGCCAGTTCGATTGTTCTGAAACAATAAAAATCATTCACATAATTTCAATTAGTCCTCGTGCTACATACAAATTATTATCACCTGATCAATGTTCTGTAACCATGTGATGATGTTTAGTGATTTTGAAAATACAGTTGTTGTGAAGACGGGAACGTTGCAACTTATTATTTAACTATTATTCTAAATTAATAGGTAGATTCCTCAACAATAAATGAATAAATTCAAATATAATAAGAAAGACTACTTCTTCTTCTACCAACCACTATTGCTTGGTTTCGATTATGCCAGCCGAAAGTGTTGAGCCGTCAATTTTTCTATATCGCGTTTTTCTACAGGGACCCTTTAACAAGATGAAGGAATATTGTTATGTATTGATGAACAAAATCGCCTAATTGTTACAGAAGAAAGGACCAAAGTTACCAACATTTCAACTTGAAAATTGGATAAATTACGTCATCTGTGCTTGGTTCATGTAGTTAGGCCTTCTCGAGATTGAGTTTATTAACTATTGTCCTTACGGATGGACTAGTTGAGCATTGATAAATATTTTACTCAATCTCATAAATTTTCAGTTGGTAGTTATCTATCAATTTGAAAATCGTTGTACTTGAGACATGGGGACTAGTAGAGTCTTAAAAGTACTAATTAACTGCATTAATTATCCCTCTGTAGGTGTCTATATCTAGGTAGACATATTTATGACAATCTGAATTTTGAATGGAGCTCCTTGATATATATCTATGATGCTATTTCAATGCACTCAGGGTCAATGATCAGCTGATGGACCTCTTGAGCCTAATTTATTTCTTAATTAACTTGTGGTGGCGAAACCTGAAATGTACCTAATGGACGCTAGATTACAATTACAAAATATGGTGGGATGAAGGAACTTCATCAGCTTAAGGCTAATATCTTTAGTTTTCGACCTACCGTGTTTTTTTATTTTTGTTTGAAAAGATTAAGTCTAAAACTTTTACCATTGAAAGCGTGAAATTGTGAGCCCTGATAATGTTTTCATAATATATTTACGGGGCTTAATTTATTCTGGACAAGTGATTTGCTTAGGAAGGCTTATATTTTACAGCAACGCGGAACCTTTATATAATAATTTTCAGCGTCCCACCCCCAATTATATCTTGACTTTCATTCAGAATTATTTGTATTTCATTATTCATGGTCACATATGCTCCAAAATAAATATAAGTGAATTCTGTGATCCCTTAATTCACCGTTTGAGTCCTGTTGTCTACCTCTAACGGTATCTCATAAACAACCTAATAGCCCTAACTGGTCCATTCTCATAACCATGTTAAGATTTGGCTGGATAGAAGATAAGGTGCCACAGAGCATTCCAAATTACTTTATTTTCACACTTCTGACTTTGAAGATTGTACCTATCATCTCATTTTATATTACAAGTATCCATAAAAGTTGTAAATGTAATGTATTGAGTTGTTGTTTCCTTTGAATTATCTACTAATATTGCGGACAGCCACAATTGTGAAATTTTGAGTTAAGAAAATATTCTATTGCCACTTGCGATACATATTGTTTTGGAGTACTTTTCACTCTGATTCACGCAGTGCATTTCATCAATTGATTTCGCAATACCAACTTGGAAAAATACTGAACCAGCGCTCACAACGCACGGCGTACTAAAAAGTTCGTTTACTCGTGTTTTCCCAGGTTATTATTTATTTGAAAATATCAACGAATAAAGATCATCACGTGAATTCAGCGTGAAAATAAACCCCCCCCAATCGTGTAAATTATCCCCAATCGTGTAATTCATTTTTTTATATTCATTCAGATAAAGAACCTAGAATGCCATGTACCGGAATGTATAGATAACCTTCAGTGCTGCTGTGAAGTAATACAACAAGTTGCTTCTGTTCGATACCTAGGCGTGGAAGTTGATCAGAACCTAAGATGGGACAAACACCTGAAAAAAGTGACATCCTCGATGATAAAGATGATCCATGTGTGTAGGGAGCTGAGGAACTTTTTAGATATTGATAGACGTAGAATGGTATACTATGCGCTCATTCAGTCGCTCATGATCTATGGTGCATCTGGTTGGGGAGGATGTAGCGCGTCCCTTCTTGATTCGTTATTCCTGACTCAGAAGCTCTTGATCAAAGTCTTACTTAAAAAATGGACAAGATATTCGACAGAAGCTCTCTTTAAAGAGTTTGTACTCAAATTGGGAGAGCTAATTGACAAGATAACTATAATTAGAATATATAAAGATTTACATAGCAACCACCTGAAATTTTTAGATGAGGGAAAAACAAGAACTTGTGGGCAATTTCTTTCGAAACTGCCTTTCCGTAGGACTCACCATGGCCAACGGGCGTATGATTACCTCTATTTCTAAAATTGAAAAGTTCAAAAAAGAACTGAAAAAACATATAATAATGAGGCAATCTGAGACCCATTAGATAATATTAAAACTTTAAGATGGTAACTGAATAATTCCCATGTATTCTGGTTTACCCGATGTATATGTACCTATTGAGTCTAATTTACCTATATTTACTTACAAGATGATTATTGAATAAGGTATTGAATGAGTGTGCTGATTATGTATTACTCCTCCCCACAGCACAAGTCTACGACTTATAGTGGGGAGTAGCATTTATTGATTTGTGTAACTTTTTTTGTATTGCAATACCTATCAGTGGAGTCTGTGTGCGAAAGAACGGATTTTTTAAGTCAATTCTAAGGCCTTTTGTGGCCCGGACGGCGGACGGACATTGCAAATTTAGATTCTACGCACTTTGAAACGTAAAATGACAAAGTTTGAGGGGGTTATAATTTTTTTTTTTTTGCTATACGATCACATATGCTTATTATTGAAAATAATAAACCAAAATCTAGAAGGGATCATCATGTTTTTGATCAAAATTAGGTTCACTCCATGTTATAACCTAAAATGTTACCCCTAAGTGTCTGTTGTCAATCAAAGGCGTTGTTTGTGCGGGTTGTGAGTATTTTATTGCTAATCTACATTAAATAATATTGAAATTTCACTACTCAAAACGTCCGAAAACATGTTATAGGAAAAACAAGAAAAATTCGTCAAGACTGTTCAAATTTCATGCTATTTCGGGGGTTCTATGGCCCCGTTCAGAAGAAGGAACATACTCGGGTGAATATTACGGAGAATGAAACAACAATGTTTTACGGGATCCAACACTCAATATAACTTTTATTGAACAAATAAACAGACGGTACAGCGGGAGAGCGAATAAACTTGGCGGAATACAGTATCATAATGACCCTTCCTTTTTCGTCTGCAAGACGATGGAAGGCGAGGGCGCTAGTGGTAGTGCAGAGTTTACATGATGGAACAGCAGATTTGACATTTAAATATATCACCTTTCACAGTACTTGTGGGAGTTCTGATCGTAATATCAGGGAATATTCGGGAATAATGTTTTGGGATGGTAAATCTTCATTGTTCCGTTCAGAAGTATACTAAGGCAGTGTCCTACGTGGCTCCGCCGCGTGCGTCAAGCCGTGCGTTAAAAACGAGCGTTGACGCGCTGCCGCGTCACGCCGCGCGGGAAAAAAAATGGTGCCCTACGTGGAAACGCAAAGACGCTTCGTAGTTTACCTAGTTAATCTGTTCTGTTCTCATCCATCACCTGTGTTTTCAACTTCATTTTCTTAATTTGACTTTGCATTCATGCCGTCATGCTTGCTGGCCAGCTCACAGTCTCTTTCGTATTATTGAGCTGTAAATAATATTTAAAAAAAAAGGAGACCGGCCGAGGAAATACTTGAAAGCCGGAGCGAGTTCGGTGAATTTCATCACTTACACTCCAATAATCTTAGAAGAGTTTCTGAAGGTTTTTTTTGATAACCTTCCATAATGAGGTTTTATCATACTTATAAAAAAGACCTTTCAATTACCACTAATTTCAGTGATTAATTTAGATCAGTGATAATTTAAACGTCTTTTTCGTATGCTAAAACCTACGTATCCTCCAAATTGAGGGGAACTGAATAACACTTTAAATCATATTTATGCAAGAATGACAGTAAAAACCTTCGAATACATCGTGAACAAAATTAAGCAAGATTTCTACCATTTATATTCAACAAGAATTTTAATTCGTTACAATGTTACAAAAAAAGATAACAACTACAAATATTTGGTAGAGTCCAAAAGTTTATTTGTAATAATAGTAACTGCATGAAAGGTTTCCAGAAAAATTACTCAAAATTTCAAAACAATCTAACAAATATACTCTGAACAATAAATAAAATTTACTCACATGAGCATGACCTAAAACCTTCGTATTTTATTTTTACCGTTGTCTAGAAACACAATATATTGTAATTTTCTTCGAAACTGGGCATCTCCCGATGAAGGTGTATAATAAATGTAATAAATGTAGAACTGGCTGTTTCTATATCAGCTAACTCCGTTATCACAGGAGAAAACGTGCGGGAAAAGTACGAAAACAAGTTCAAAATATCGGAAGAGGTTAGAAAAACATCATATAAACGCGTTTGACGCGCGGCGAATGCGATAAAAATCAAACTTGTTTGAAAATCAAACTTGTTTGAAGATCAAACCGAAGCGTTCAACGCCGACGCGTCGCCGCGCGGGCAGGGTCACGTGACATCTTTCGCAAATTTTATTGGTCCGCCATTTGAACGCGTGAACGCATTGACGCGTGCGGCAAATTCACGTAGGACACTGCGTTAGGTGACAATTTGCTCAAAGCAACATTAGCGCTGTCTCGGTAACTATAGAAACTAAGTTCCTAACTCCATTCTTAAAGCGGCGAATACGAATTTGGGTAGGGCCAAACAACGGGGTTATTATTCTAGATGGTAGAACACACAGAAAACGTTTTGTTGAAATACACGACCCCATGACCATGTCAAATCTCCTTGTTAGTAAATGCAGTTGATTCATTTATGGCTAATCAGCTTCCCACCATGTAAAAGGGATGCACGCACAGTGTATTTTTTGAAACTATGAGTATCTCTTAGAAATGAAGTGTTCTATTACTAAAAATTGCTGTAGTTCAGTCGGTCAATTCCAAAACAAATCAGCCTCTAGCTGATTAGTGGTTCTCCATATCTCGTAACATTGTTTTCAAAGTCTTACACTGATTACTGTGCATGTCTCGCAACCATATTATCAACCTTGACATCATCCCACAATTTCTATCCGTCCGTTTCCCCAGAGTTTGAACTGAAAACACATTCCCAAACCCTCCTCTCCCGCCCTTTAATGAGATGAAGATTGGCCCCGTTGCCACACACTGGATTTTTGAGGGACGACCCCAACAACGTAACGTCGTTTGAAGGTTAACTCTTACAGTCGAAACACTCGAAGGAAGTCGGTGCCCCTGGTGAAAGCGTCTCGGTCGTTAAGATTTTCGATAATGAATATTGTTTGCGTTGCTCACTGGGTTTTCGTTGTTTTGAGAAATTCCCTCCTTCGTCCTTTGACATTCAAATGTTTCATTTCTGCCACAGTTGCTATCTCCGTCACATCTGTCGTCGTTGCGGGTTTTTCGGAATGTCAGGCCTCGAGATTATCATCACGTTGATTGTCTTTATTTCGAAATTCGTCGCTTCTGCAGACCATGCTGTATGTGGAAATATGTTTTCGAGATTGGAATTCAACAATTATTCGTACCTTGAACCTCACCCGAGCATCGTTCATTTTTCTCCTGCTACCATCCCGTCGAGCGGTGTTGTCAATGATAGACCAGCTGATTTAATTTCAATACCATTCCTTTTTCATTTTATTGGTCTTAGGTGCTCGAGAGCTCGTATCTTAAATTTTAGGGTGGGAAACTCGCTTTAAAAAATGTACCTTTTCTGAAGACCGAATTGAGAGATCAAAATGTGTCTTCATTTCGACATTCGTCGCTTCTGCCGACCATGCTGTATGTGGAAATATTTTTTAGAGATTGGAATTCAACAATTATTCGTACCTAAAACCTCACCCAAGCATCGTTCACTTTTCTCCCGCTACCATCCCGTCGAGCGGTGTTGTCTATGATAGATCAGCTGATTTAATTTCAATACAATTCCTTTTTCATTTTATTCGTCTTAGATGCTCGAGAGCTCGTATCTTAAATTTTAGGGTGGGAACTCGTTTTAAAAAATGTACTCTTTCTGGAGACCGAATTGACAGATCAAAATGTGTCGCGAAAGGTTCTTTCGTTTGATGAGAAAAAAAGGTGAACCGATAATGAAACTAGTTTCCTCTGTTTAAACAAGGACCATGCTGTATGTGGATATTTTTTCGAGATTGGAATTCTACAATTATTCGTGTCTTGAACTTCAACCGAGCATCGTTCATTTTTCTCCTGCTACCATCCCGTCGAGTTGTCTATGATAGACCAGCTGATTTAATTTCAATACAATTCCCTTTTCGATTTTATTGGTCTTGGATGCTCGAGAGCTCGTATATTAAATTTTAGGTCGGGAACTCGCTTTAAAAACCTTCGAGGCCTCGAGATTATCATCACGTTGATTATCTTCATTTCGACATTCGTCGCTTCTGCCGACCATGCTGTATGTGGAAATATTTTTTCGAGATTGGAATTCAACAATTATTCGTACCTAAAACCTCACCCAAGCATCGTTCACTTTTCTCCCGCTACCATCCCGTCGAGCGGTGTTGTCTATGATAGATCAGCTGATTTAATTTCAATACAATTCCTTTTTCATTTTATTCGTCTTAGATGCTCGAGAGCTCGTATCTTAAATTTTAGGGTGGGAACTCGTTTTAAAAAATGTACTCTTTCTGGAGACCGAATTGACAGATCAAAATGTGTCGCGAAAGGTTCTTTCGTCTGATGAGAAAATAAGGTGAACCGATACCGGAACTAGATTCCTCTGTTCCAAGGACGATGCTGTATGTGGAAATATTTTTTCGAGATTGGAATTCAACAATTATTCGTACCTTGAACCTCACCCAAGCATCGTTCATTTTTCTCCCGCTTCCATCCCGTCGAGCGGTGTTATCTATGATCGACCAGCTGTTACAATTTAAATACAATTCCTTTTTCATTTTATTGGTCTTGGATGCTCGAAAGCTTCGTATCTTGAATTTTAGGGTGGAAACTCTCTTTCAAAAAATGAGCCATTTCTTGAGACCGAATTGAGAGTTCAAAATATGTCGCGAAAGTCCTTTCGTTTGATGAGAAAATGAAGTGAACCGATACTGGAACTAGTTTCCTCTGTTTAAACAAGTCATAACATTTCTGTACCTCTGACACTCTAGCGCACGCAGGGTTAAAAAAAATCACGATTTTAACTAAAAGATGAAATTAGTCGGATTTCTTTGATTTAAATGAGCTTTTTTAAAATAGAAATACCACATTTTCAATTGTTAATGTCCACATTAGGGTCCCTTTAAGTAAGTAAATGATGAAAGGTACATAACAATGAAAAAGTTCCAGTCGTGCAGCATGATCGTATGTATGAGCGAATTTTCGTATATTATCGCACTATATTACGTTATACTTCTTTTGAATTTTCAGCAATGAATACAAATGAATTGTCAACTATCAATATTACGGCAGGAACTCGTTCTAAATAATATTCTTGCAAATCATGAAATTTTAAAGATTCTAAGTTTTTATTTGGCAGCAAATATTCAGTACACTTTGCACAATATCAAAAATAATTTTTTAAATGTTCTAGTTCGTTCTAAAAATAAATTCAACAATTTTAGCTTTTTTTAAGCCATTTTTAGTGATTTTTTGTTGGGAATTCTCGACTACTGCGCCTTTTTCCATTTTACGGTTCAATCCGTACCGTATTGATTTCTTACTCAATCTGAAAGACTGATTGATTTTTTACTCTAACTGGAAAAAATAATATTTTTATCATCTTCTCCACTCTCATTATTGTACAGTTTTCTTGTGTAAATGAGGAAGATATAAGGAATGGAATAATGAATAAGATTGGTGGAAGAGCTTTTGGTGTTTCACCGAGCAATGAGATGCGGTTAGATTTCCTGTATTTCTCGGCTTTTCGGGGGGGGGGGGGGGGGGGGGGGGGAGTTTTCAAAGCTTTGGTGGCCTTATTGCTCGCTGAACCAATTCCGACTGAAACTATCCATTCGTAGTCGTTGAATGAATGAACAAAACATGTGAAAAAAAAAGTCGAAATCGATGCATGCTATGCCCCTGAAAAACCCTAAATTTCTGGAAGTGTTGAATTCCCTTAAATAAATTTGATTTAAATTAAACTACCCTTAGAGCTCATATATCGTGTGGTTTCACCTTGCGATTCTCTAAGTAGTTGGAAAAAAAGGAATCTCAAACCTAAATGAATAAAAATGGATATGCATATTTAATGTAAACTTATGTATTAACATTCCAAAGATACAGAGGATATCGTGTAATCACTTGATTGCAATCGAAATATAAACAAACATTTGTCATTGTATATCATCAAGTGGATAGTGTAAAATATCTAGGTGCAGAATTCGACCGAATACGAAAATGTGAAGTGAAGCTTCGGAAGCTATTCGATCACATTTCTGTTGCTATTTTAATTTTCGTTGTTGAAGGGTTGTTCACTGTTGTGTTAGAAGTGTTGAATCTTTTTAAAGGATGAATTTTTTGAACAAAAATGAACTTAATTTTTTAATTTTCGAAATAAAGTAGTTTTGAGTTAGGATTCTTTCAGCGATTTTCCTCACGATCGCTTGCACTGAACAATCACAAATCTTTATTTTCAATGCTGCATGTTGAACAAAACCCTGACGGTTTTGGAAGCGATGATTCCTATCCAAAGCCGTGCCTAGTATCTAGAATTTCAAATGAAGTAATATTTACATTATAGCTTATCTTGTTCGAATTCATGTCTGGTAATGATATTTTGCATCATATCCTCGTGCTTTTCGGATTTCACGATTCTGGTTTGTTGGAAGAAAAAAAGAAACGCGGGACAGGAAAAACATGCTGAAATGATCCCGTTGGCGCTTCTAGTTGAATAACTTTCTTCTCAAAGTCTCAATATGTAAGAAAGTTGTTACCAAAATGTGGAACCAGTAATAATTACCTGTCAAGCGTTTCATGGAAGATGATTTTTTTGGCTCCAGGAACTTGGATCACGTCAATGTCCGCACGCAATAATGTTGTTCCGCTATATTCCGTTCAACTGTTACGGAATTCATTTAGGCACATTCCTTCCTACAGTTTTTTTTTTAAATTATCCGTAAATCTTATTACGTGTTTCATATAATAACTATCTATGCCCTCTCGCTAGTGCGAGGCCTAAAATGTAGTTGACATTACTCCATCATTATATATTTCGAATCCATCGTGTTAGTACTGACAGAATATGTCTATCGGAATATCTCTGAATGAACACCAAAGTAAAACGAATGAAGAACAATTGTATTACGTAGTATTTTACAGGAAACAATTTAGCTGGAAAAAAAAAAAAAAAAAAAATTCCTTTTCAACTTGGATTAGTAGAATTTCAGTTTTTGAAACGTTTTGGCTGAAAACCTACACCCTGCTATAAAACTCTTATGAACGTAGTTATATAACTCCCACCTTCGAAAACAGCACAACAAGTATTTCGTAGGCGTCTTTGTGAAGATTCATAAAAAAGGCTCAATTTCTTCCTAAAATAATAGAAGATTAGAATTTAATGGGTGGCGGTGAGGGGTGGGGGGGGGGGATGGATTCTTAGTGGGGATGTGGCTTCGACACGTTCGAGTAAAGTAGTAACCGGGTAATCCTATAAAATTTTACTTTATCCACAACTTCCTCACTTGGAATTTTTTTTAGTAATTACTACCTATTCTCAGGATTGATGACGAAGCCGAATGAAATCGTGAATGATCAATAAATCGGAAAAATGAACGACAAAATACTTGAAGGCAATGTTATTGAAGAATAAGTTGCAGAAAAGCATTCGCTCTAAAACAACATACTAGTTGTTTATACCATTTATCGGAGGCGCTCGCCTAGATTATTATTGGGCACCACTCGCCGTGATGTTTGGGACTAGTGAATGCTGTCCCAACCTTTTAGGCCCCTTTCACACCAAACGAATCCGAATCAATCTGGATCACTCCGAATCAAGTTGAATCTGATTCGTCAACTCCACGCTTTCACACTAGCTGAATCAACCTGAATCTATAACAATCCTTTCATCTTCTTTTTGTTTTCCTTCATTTAGTTGCTTTTGAGCTATCATCATTGACGCAGTTGTTTTAAATGCAATAGTGATTCGTAGGAGGCAACGGCGGAAACAGAAAACAAGAAAAGTGTGGATACATCACATAAATAGGAAAAGGCCGGATTTTGGTATGTTTCATCATTTACATCCTGACCTACAAAATGATGAGAAGAAATTCTATGACTTCTTCCGAAAGAGTGAGGAATTGTTCGTAATACCTACTGCTGGATTCGGTGGGACCTGTGGACTCACTATTTTCTTTTACTTTTAAAATTAATAATTCCACATCCATCTCGTAAGGTTGTTGATTCAAGACTGACCGGACGAGGAATCTGACCGGTTGAATCAAGTGCAACCTCGAATCAGTACTGATTGAACCAGATTCGTCCGGTCTGAAGGCAGGAAAAGAGTTCCTTCACATTTAAACGGAGCGCTCGAAGCCGAATCTTGGTCAATCAGATTCAACTTGATTCAGAGTGATTATGATTGATTAGGATTCGTTTGGTGTGAAAGGGGCCTTAGGGAACAGGATATTATTTAAAGAAGGATATTGTTTCGACTCAAAGGTTCCCATGAAATAAGAAGCTGATTGTTCTATTTCAACGTCCTGCTTGCTTCAGAAGAGGCGTCAGCCACCATAAATAGATAACTAGGTGAAGAAATCATCAGTAACGCTTGCATACGAGTCTGCAACACATTGGGACATTTTGTCTTTAGTTGCTGACTCTTCTATTAAAATGATAACCACTTCTTCACAAATCAAACCGTTCTTGCAATGTTTTATCACCTGCTATGAATCAAATCATCGAAACTAACAAGCGGTTGCAGTCATGTTCACAATATCAATTATTGAGAAGGATCACCTGTGTTGAACAATTATTCATATAAATAACCATGCTCATAACTCAGCTTGTTGGACACGTACTTCGCAGTAGTTGACATAATATGGTTGGATAAATCCAGAGCTTTCGAACGAATGGTCAACGAATTTTGTGGGATGAAAAACGACGAAGTACCATTTCCCTCCCTAGCAACGACTCGGTTGTAAGTGGAAATCATCAGAAAACCAACCGTAATGCTTTTTTTAACGCTTTTTTCGTTTATGTGTCAAAAATACTTGTTCTCATTGCTGCCGCCGGTTTTGACGAAGTTAACACTGCCCTGCTCATTTTTATCAACTCCAAATCTGCGGACTTTTTTTCTACGGGGAGTTTCATGACGGATAAATTTCCATTACAGTTCAAAATTTCTCCAATAGATGTTGTCCTGTTCTACCGACTTTTCTCACCCCTTATGCACCAAATTCAGGTTGGCAACAGAGGCTCTGTCGTAATCCCTAGTTGTCGGTTATGGTCGAATCGCTCTTCACTTGTTAGCTTCAGTAGTCTTGAAAAACAGGAAACTAATATCCTCGGTCTTTCATTCCTTTTTCTCGGCTAGTTACAGGGTTGCCCTCAACTGGAAAAGTCTGGGAATTCTTAATTGTCAGGAAAAATAAGGGAAATGTCAGGGAATTTTGTAAAAACCACCAAATGTCGGGAATTTTTTTAAATGGAAACTTAGTGTAATAATTTGCAGCGTTCTTAGGTATATTCTAACTCCTACAACAAACAGTCTACAGACCAGCAGCAGGGGTCTGTGCTGGATCCATGCCTTTTTGTGCTGTTCATCTATGATTTGGCCTATCAGTTTGACGACGGTGATGTATACCTGTTTGCTGATGATGGCATTCCCACTGTAATATCTGGATCTTCCTTCGATACTGTTCATAGTGATATCACTGTCGCCGACGAAGTTGTTAAGCAGAGGTGCTTAGCTAACTCAATGATACTAAATGAAGACACAACCCAATCATTAGATCTCCGACTTAACGGAAGAACCGAGCAGAACGTTACCTTTTTGGGAGTTATAATTGACAATAGATTTTCGTGGCGTAATCACGTTGAACATCGTGCTGTTCATGCGTCGTTTGCTATCTTCAGTATACCCCGCAACTCTCCTTTCCGTTTATTTTGCCTGTTTCGTCAGTAGAGCTACGTATTGTATTTTGCTCTGGGGAAAATGCTGTCATGCTGCCGAGGTTTTTTTTTTTAAGCTTCAAAAAAGAGCAGTTCGAATTTTGAGGGGGCTGAATTGGAGTCAGAGCTGCCGTAGTCACTTTAGAGACCTCGGGATTCTGACAATTCCAAGCTATTATGTTCTGAATTCCCTTTTGTTTGTTCGGGAGCGTACCGACTCAATCATAAGAGGTAACGATGTTCATCAATATCCCATCAGAAGCAATAATAATTTACGCCCACCAGCTGCTCGCCTTACGACAACGTTGACAAGTGATCCGGTACAGATTGCCTACCGGTAAAAATTCAAATTCTTCCAGCTAAAAAGTTCAAAAGTACTTTGAAGCGAGCCCTGATTGAGATTGAACTTTATGAGGTCTCAAGTTTTTTAAAATTGAATTGGACGAAATATGTACCTGACTGAATTTACTATATAAGTTTAACCTAAAGATTCTCTAACTATTTATATTATATTTTTATTCGTGTCATGGCTTAATTATCAGTGTAGGTATTGTTATATTTATTTTGTATATCTGACGTTTGTATTGCCTTATTCAGGCCTTTACAAAGAAAATGTATCTATCACTATCTCTCTATCTGTAGTACAGATGTAGTCACTCGCTCAACTGCAGTTCACTTTTCGGTTTATACAAATTTAACACTTCGCTAATGTATCCCCTGAGAAAAATTGTTCAACTTTTGACCAATGGTTATGAAATGGAATGAGTTGTAGGAAGACAACAATCCTTATTCTCATTTCAATATCCCGTTTGACAGCGTCTGACTTTTAATCGCATCTGCAAATCTTGTATGACCAAGTAGTCGAGAAATGTGAACGATTACCTTCTCATAATGTTTATCCCAACATTTTAAATGAATTGTTGATTTTGGGTGTCTGGTTTTTGGTTGTACCCTTTGAAGTTTTGTCTGACTAAGTGAATATCGTCTTGTGATACTCAGAAGAGTGAAATGTCGTAGGAATTTTCATCCCTCCTATGCGACAAATTTCAGTCAAATTTTGAGTTTTAAATTGCTGTCCGAATTTTGAACGAGCCTTCAAATCTTGTCTGAGGTAGTTTCAAATTCATCAGGGGAAATCTAGACAAAATTCATGCATCCCGCTTATGAGGTGATTTTCCCCCCAAAAATTTCAAATTTGAGTGTCTGGTTTTGTTGTACCCTTTTGATATGTTGTCTGACGAAGCGATTATCAACGTATATTACTCGGATCAGTTGAATGTTTGCAATTGCGATTTTGCAATTTTGGCTGCTAACGTGGAATTGAATGAAAGATTTCAGAAAAATTTGGCTAAATTTTGTAATTTGAAACCTATGATATAGGTTTGAGGGATCGGAATGAATTTTATATGTGGAAGATGTTTTGTACAAAAATGGCCGTTTTATAATTGGATTAGAAATGTAACTCATTCGGGATTCTTGGGATATAAATTCTGTTGAGCATTTAGATGAGGCGCAATTTTTGGAGCGGTACAGGTTTTGTCATCAGAGTGCTTTATTTAGTTACAGAAAAGACGGTTTAATTGGTTTTGATGAACAATAGTTTTTTTAATAGTTATATTGAATTATAGTTACGAGTATTACCCAGCTCACGAGTAGGCTTTTTGGATTTTGGAGCAATTTTAGAAGCGGTATAGGTTTTGTCAAGAGACAGCTTTATTTAGTTATTCTCATAGTTCTGAACAACTTTAACAGATTATACTTCGATCGGTAATTTTGGAAAATCCACTCATCCGATTCCAGATGAATTCGATTGATCTGACTGACTTACGCTGAGTTGTTTTGTAAGTTGAGTCTTCATGAGCGAAGATACTCCATGCGTATGGAAATGCATACATAACTATTCTAAAAACTGGAATGCGTACACAGAATTTTATGGCAAAATAGATCTTTCTGAATAATATTGTGCAAATCAAAGTAATTTTCGTATTTTTAACAATTTTTTAGCGTTTCATTAGGTTTTGGATGCAAATCTTGATGTAATTTACGTAAATTCTTCTGCCCGTACTTTTGTCTGATGGTATCTTCGAGAGATTGTTTTGGGTATTTTGTTTTTAAATTTGACTAATTTATCGTGCTCTAGAAGCCCGCACAACGTACCCCATTCGATTGCTCGTCTGAAATATTCAATTCTTGAATTCTATTCAATTCTTCAGTTGTGTTCAGATCCAGAAATCACTTCACAATGCCTCGGAACGGGATTTCAACGAAGGCCTTCAACCATACTGTTGTTGCAGTCATTGCAATAGCTTAGTTTTTGGAAATTTGCTGAAAAGGATTTAATTAGTTCAAATTATATTATTTATTATTTCATATTGGCTTGCGTGGTTTTCATGTAAAATTTACGAGTGTCACGATATAGTTGATGCATATTTATTTACCTTGAGATCTCTGTGGTCGGCCTTGACCTTGGACAAGGTTCAGAACCGCACTGCGCGAATTTGACCGAGTTTAATCGAAAAAAGAAAATTCGAATCGCGGTCGACGGTTTTCGGTCTGCACTTGGTTTCCCCGACTATATTGCGCACGCTTTTTTTTTCAAGGGCGGTATCTGTAACGGGAAAAATCACCTGCGCGTGTCCGAGACGGAAGACGGACTGCCCAGAAGATTTTTCACGTTCCTCGCCGGACTCATAAGTGGGAGGTTCGTCCGGGAGCATCCCCTACTATCCCAGGATATGCGTTTAGGTACATCCCTACTTCCCATTCCTGGATAAAAGTGAGGCAACCTGCGTAAGTGGGCAGTGCCGATGTGAACGGATAAACAACTCCCTCCGTCGCTCCCACTTGTTGATACCACTACTTGTTCCGGCAGACGAAACCAGTGAAAGTACCTTCTTCGGAATAGAACCCGATATAAAACGTCGATTAAGCCGCTGGCGGCCTTGTAAGAAAAGAGCGTCCTTCAGCTTGTCCTTTGAAAGTTATCTCTCTGTGGGCGTTCCACACCAATGAATGAAAAGTAACCTATTTCCCCCCCTCCAGCAAAAGCTCCTTTCAGTGCTCGAGTGAATAACGCATTCGTTAGCAGGATGGTCTCCAACCGGAACAGTCAGGGAAATCCTGGAATCGTCAGGGAATTCTTAGCGTCGGGAAATGTTAGGGAATTTTGCAAAATCAGGGAGATTTTTAATGGAAACTTTGTGTAATAATTCGTTCATACGTATAGTCCAACTCCAAAACAATCGAACTTCAACAGTCTACTTCGTCATACTACATATTTCATAGGTGGATTATCCGAATGTGAAAGAAAAAAAAAAAATTATCAAGAGTGGTCGTTACACTGTTAAAAGAGAGTAACAAGCAGACACAGTAGGTACTAGTACTAGTAGTAAACCATTAGTGGGAAAAATTGTAGTATTGTAAATTGAACAATTGAGTATTGAACTGGGGAGCATACCAAGCAGAGTAGTGTACTGATCTATTGAGAGTCCCAACAACTAGTTTGTATAGATAACCTAGTATTTTGTGAATCTTGGAGATCTGGGAGTGGTCGTAATCGAATCAGCTCTGAAAAATACTTCGACTGTGACAACCCCTCATGCCCTGTTGTAAAAAAACTGATTTTTTAAAGAATTTATTCTGACACTGTAAATTTCAAATTTGAATTTGGCGATCGGGCTGGCCAACCAAGTCGATCTGTCTTTTGCCAAGAAGGAGCGAATTTTTTAAGTCTTATTTTGTTTTGAAAACACTTCTGGGAATTCTCCCCCCCCCCCCCCCTCTCTCTCTCTCTCTCTCTCTCTCTCTCTCTCTCTCTCTCTCTCTCTCTCTATATATATATATATATATATATATATATATATATATATATATATATATATATATATATATATATATATTCGCTTAAATCGGACGCAAACTATTCACAAAGGAATTCATAAATAAATTTCGAACTTGTTTTCTTTATCGACGTTTCGCATTTTGCGTTATCAAGACTGGGATCTGGATGAAACTATACGATTTCAGCAAATGAGGGAAAAATTTACAATAAGACGAAATATAATGGTGGGATGGTTTAGATTTTTGATAGAAGTTTTTGAGTTAAAGATTGAAATAAGAGGCCTGAAATTGACTAATTTGGAAAAAAGACTTGGCTTTTGGGGGGGAATGTGTGTATATATATTAGTGATGGGACATCCGAATGCGGTATTCGATTATTGAAATCGTTCGGAGATTCGGATGCTTTTTCATTCGTATGGTAGCGAGACTAGCGGCATAACCACGAAGCACCGTATTGAAATCGCTCGAATATTCGGATGCGAGTATTCGAATACTTTTTCATTCTTACAGTAGCGGAACTGGCGGCTCCTTCCCGAAGCTCAAACATCGAAATGAAACAACTGAAAGACGGAGCTGTGACATGCGAATAGTGAAGTAACCGCTACTTGGAGCTGAGATCTTCAAAAATCTCATGCAGTTTCTTTTGCATTCCTATAGGTACTTTTTGCTGTCGTTGTGGTGAAACTGGCGGCCCTTCGTGAAGCTCAAAAATCTGAGATTTCCATCCGTGCAACGAATATCAAATCGAATTTTTTAATTACCTAGTCAATCTATTCTTGAATATTTTTTTTGTTTCTACTAACCGTGTTTGCTGGGGTTTTGGTTTATTATTCCTTCAAATAATGAGCCTTTGTGATCGGGTCGAAAAACGACTCTGCAAACCATCCTTCGTAATATCTTTTTTCAAGGTCGGTGCCTACCTACCTAGATAGAATCCAAATTATTTGGACTTTCTGCCTCCCAGGTCTTATTTTCTCTCAACTCGATAGAAAAAATCTATGGTTTCGCACAATTTGGGGGACAAAGCTGTTCCTAACATCTGGTCAACCCAATCGCCACACACCCTGGGTGATTAAGCATTACCTAAGGGCGGAAAATCGGAGTGAAAATGGGGATTTTCAAATAAATTGGTCGTGAATCGTTTTCCATACTTATAGGTACCTATGTACCTAAGCTTACCGAGTAAATTATGGAAGCAGAATCAATCGAGGCCGGTCTAGGGGCTGTGAGGGTGGGCCCAAGTGAGATAATAGATAAGTAGGTACCATTTAAGAGTATTTAAAAAAAAAAAAAAAAAAAAAAAAAAAAAAAAAAAAAAAAAAAAAAAAAAAAAAAAAAAAAAAAACGTATTTTTCACCCAGCTGGCGTTAGTAGGTTAGGTACAGTAAAATCACATTTAAGTACGATTTTTTCTCAAACACAAAAAAAGAAAAAGGAACTTCATAATGAACCAAATATAAACAAAATTGGAGGTGTCTCCCGTTGCTACCTTTTGCTACCTTGTTTGCTCCCGTGATACGAGATAAGAAGTAGCTGTTACAAATCGAGGAGTTTCAGCTCCGCTCCGGTTCCTACTTGCTATTTCGTTCGAATACTACGTTCATTCGGATTCCAATACTGATATCCTTTTAATTATTTCGCATTCGGTTCAAAATGGCAGTTTTTCCTCCCCATTCGAATGATCATTCGATTATCGAAATCATTCGAATACTCGGTATTCGATTATTGAAATCATTCGTTTCGCCCATCACTGGTATATATTGTTTATTTGCAAAGTCCACAAATGCAAATTCCCGCACGATTTTAGCGAAACCCCACTCAACAGCTTGGCGTACAGCTGACATTTTCCGATCAAATGCTGCTGCGTTTGTTTCAGTAGAGTTGGTTGGAAAGGGAGAAATCAGAAGATCAGTCGTTGCATAAGCTGGATCCCCATACAAAACAAACTTTTGGTTTGTTCTTGAGTCCATGCACACCGTTCTCAACTGTTCTTCAAGTGGACTCAAAGTCAAAATACCAGTATTTCATGTATTCTTCCTTGATAGGCCTCCTGTTCCCTGCTTGGCCTGTCAAATTTTCCTTGCAGTCCCATCAATGAGGACCCAACAGTTGTTAAGTGCTGCTCCTTTATTTTTCGTTAAACTTCAAGCTTGGGTCCACCCTTACCTACTGTGAGAAGTGGGGTTATGATGGAGATTACGCAGAAAAGAAGTAACTTTTTCCGAATTCATCATAGGGACGTTATTGATCGCGACTTCAAGTTGTTAATATATCCACAAACGGAATCCAGTGATTATTGTGCTATGTTCTTGTTCCATAAGGTTTCAGGTTCATTTCTAAAAGATCAGAAGGTCGTTCAATTTCGTCTCAGAACTAAGGAATAACTTACGCAAACAAACTGAATGAAGTTTCTTCAAAATGTCATATATCTATGTATATATAATATAAGCTTTGTTCCAACAGCGCTTTGAGAGCGACCCCCGTGGCTCCTCCAGAGTTGCAGAGAGTTGCCAAGGGGTTAGCTCCATGGTCGCCCACTTTCGTGTTTGTTGGAACACTTCGGAGCTCACCCGAGAGTTCACATCTATATATAATCGATCGGTAATCGATAACTTTGGGCCGTTTCCGATTTTGCATAAGCACCTCTTCATCATCATCGGAAGAATCCAAAAAAAAAAAAAGGTACAACTCATCGTCAGATGAGTCTTCCAAATCATCATTTGAGAAAAAAATGCATCCATACTCCAAAATTTGAAAATAATGGAATAGAAATAATAGAAAATAATTGTTGATGAAAGTGAGATGTGATAACAAACGCAGTGAAAAAAATTGTTGACGTTTAGAGAAGGTTACGCGGATTGTAGTTGACCCAAGGGTAGCAGGTTATTTCAAAATGCACATGCGTAGGGCTCGGAGCTCTCGATGAGACCCCATTAAATGTGTGGGGCTGCTTGGGGCACCCCCGGAGCAGCTCTGGGGGCGCTCTAAGATCTGTTGGAACACCGGGCTCCCAACTCCATAACCTTGTTGGAACGCAATTTCGGGCTCTGAGCTCCTCTAGGGCGCCTTTTTGTCGTTGTTGGAACAAAGCTATATATGACATTAAAATCTAGGATTGTATTCTTTGATGTACGAAATGGATTTGTAGGGGGGTCCCGCCCCCTTCCTCCCAATTTTCTAATTCTGAAGCCATCCAAATAGCTCAATTTTTCTTTGAAAATTCGTAAAAATGACAAAAAACAGTATTTGATTTTGATGTTTTTTGTCAGGGGAATCTGAAGTTCGGTCGGGGAAATGTCAGGGAAATTTCAAATTTTCATTTTGGGGCTAGCCAGTCTTAGTTAGTATCAGCGTAGGAAAAAAGTTGATAAAACCGGTCAAAAAACAAACTAACGTTTCTGGTAACAGGAAATAATAATCTTTGATGAAAGTTGCAAAAATCCAACTAGCAAGTGCTTACTCAACTTTTCGAAGAAAAGAGGGTAATTATAGCTGCGGCACGGCCGCAAGTGCCGCCACTTGAGGTCGGGATGAATTTTCTCTGCAGTTGAATGAATAGTCAGTACGCATGCGCAAACATTATTTTTTTTATAACGTTGATTATCTATAATTTTGACAAGTAATTCGTTTTTCAACAATGTCCATGTCCATGTTGCAATACGTGAGGAAGCTATACTGCCCACCCAAATTTCTAGAAGTTTTACTTTCTTTCCATGATTCTCTAGGTATCTGTCTGTGATTTGGTAATCAGTACTTTCAAAGAACTAAAATTTTGCGATTTAATCCCAAATGGGTATTTATGCTCGAAATTTTTTCTCCATTTATTACAAGTGCTAATATCGAATCTGAATAATATTCTTTTTCTTCAGAATATGTTTCTTTGGTGTTGAATGGTTTTGGCCAAGAATATTCTTCTCCTTGATCAGGTCGTTCCCGCCATAATTTATTAATTTCAAAGTAACTTTTTCCTTTTGTTGGTAAATCGGCTGGGTTTTGTTCTGATGGGTCGTACCTACATACAACATCATGCAATTTGTTTATCTCTGTCACTCTGTTTTCGACAGACTGCATACTGCAGCCATCGTCAGTACACATTTTGAATCTGTACTCAGGATTTTCTTCACAGGTTCTTCTGAACAAACTTAATACTTGACGTTCCAGTCAACATATCCTTTAGCTCTAACTGATATTTGTAGGCGCTAATCTCGCTCGAAGAAATAATTTTAGTGACATTTTTCTTGTTCATAATATCTCATATAAATAGCGGAAGTATAGGCTTGCTGAGAGGCGTCAGTATAACAATTGATATCAACTTGTTAGTTGGCCTTCTCCTCCGAATCTTTCAACATTGACATTAATTTTCTTCGAGAATCGGTTGTGAATGGTTTGCCATTTTTCATATAGTTTGGAGTTCAAATAGTTTTTAAGGGTCTTAATAGGACAATCCGGTTAAAATCCAGTTAATGTCATCAAAATTGGTCAAAAAGTATCAGCGTTAAATCTTGAATCAAATTTTATATTTTCGCAAACGTACATACTACGATGTGAACTTGTAGAAAACCTGATGCAAGCAAATTTAAATAACCCCTGAAAATTTCATCAGATTCGGCTTAATGATTCCGGTGTGAGAACGAATTTTACGGTTGCAAAATAACCTACGATAAAATCGTATTGAAATTTACGAGAAATCCCCTGCGTTCATCCAACAATTATGTCACCCGTAATTTGGAGAGGAATCGTGAAATTGTAAGAAATAGATGGGACGAGAAACCGATGCCAGCGCATCATATCATAACAAAAATCTCCGAAAATGTTATCAATATTAACCAAATAGTTATGTCGTTTTATCGCTTTCAAGAAATTTGAAACGGCATACGCAGTAGCGGTCATAAATCTATCACCCATCTACACTCCACCTTTGAGAGAATTCGGGCGATGGGGTAGTTGCGGAAAAGGGTGTGATGATGTGTAATGTAATGTGTGGTGATGAAATCTCTAATGAAAGAATTTCATTAAAATCGAGCTATAAAATTTGAAACAGTTTTACCCACAAACTCTGATGTAACCAAAATCGTTCAGAAAGCTTAGAAAAACAAAACATCTGTGGAAATTCTCATTTTGGTGAACAAACATGTCTTCAACCTCTTGCACGAAGGCAAAGTTTCCCTATATGCAATGTTACGTACATCAGACGACATTTCGAAATCGATCCTCCCCCGAAAACTTTTCCCGTACACCTTTTAATAAACCTTATTTTCCCATATCTCCTGAATGCATATTCTTGCCTGTATTATTACACAAGATTAAATAAACCAAGAAACATACTTCTTCCTTTTTCGGCGATAAATTTTTTCGGATAGTTTGATTCTACTTTTAACCGAAATTAATCCTCCGCTTAATCCTAAAATTTTGATCTCTTTTGTACTCCTTCTACTAAGTCTATGAGAGAAAGGACGTTAGATATCTTGCTTCTCAAGTTCATATTCGCCTCCTGAAATATCTTCCTACCTTCATTATAGAACCACACACAGTAACAGCTGATCTATCTACCTTCATCAAACTTACCCTAGAGTGCACTAGAGAACAGTCCTGAGCTCATCCCCACAACCCATTACAACGTAATCCAAGCGAATATTCCGCGATATATCCTCGGCAATTTCTCTAGTTATTTCTAATGTTTCTTCGTCTAATGTTATTTCTAATGTTTCTTCGTCTAATGTTATTTCTAATGTTTCTTCTAATTATTTCTAATGTTTCTTCTTCTAATTGTTCTTCTGCAGAATATTACTAAAAAACGAATCATCAACTCAAACTCAGTTCAAACTTATGCTGAAAAAGTACTTGGTTCATTAGATTTTGATAAAAATCGATTATTATGCTAAAAACCCAAAACCTTTGTTGGAATAGATCAAGTTTTTTTTTTGCCATCAAATTGTTAGTTCACAATTTCTTCGCACACAATGTGCTCCAATTTCATCTCGATTTAACATAAATGTAATGCAATAATATAGGAAAATTTGCCCACACGATCATGTTGCATGACTGAAACTTTTTTAATGAAAGTTCTCTGATAAATAGTCTGATACCTACTTAGGCAATTGAACGAAATATCAGTATTACGAAATTTCTTAATCTAAGCACGAGTATGTTTTCAGCGGTTGAAGGGGGTTTACCCAAATCTTTCATAGAAAGGAATCTAAGTGACATTTCTTTCTTGTTTTCGAAGACAAATTTTAAGGAAGCTTTACAAGCAGTATTCCCGTAAGTTGTTCCTAAACGACTCTCCCTCTATATATACATGCACTCATTGAGGCTCATCTGAACCTTTTTTACTTTCGCAGATCCGTTGAAAACTAACTACTATAACTGTAGTACTTTTTTCTTGGTTAATAACGGCGTGATGTGGTAAATAGTGCTCATGTAATTGTTTTGGAATGAATTATTTATCTTTTTAATTATACCCCGATTGAATTTTAGTCTGTATGTATATTCTACTAAAACTGATTTATCATTCAAGGTAATAAAGATTTGAGTTGACCGAGAGCTAAACCCTAATTTAATTAAGGGAAGTACTTTCACTTTGTCCATCAGGGAACTCTTACGTCCTAGTTTCAGGGATTAATAAAATCAGATATAACACCTACACATACAAGTCCTTCTGTATTTAACAAGAGCTGACCCACGAATTGAAAGTTAATTGTATATAAGTGATTATAAACTAGATTTCGTCAAGTACGAATTCCATTGGTTTTGTTACAGCAGATTTGATCAGAGTTAATCTCTTATTCAGGCTTTCAGCAATATATGTTCGTGGGCTACCACTGCGCATGCGCAAACGTAAATTCTACCAAGCATCATTTTCTCACGCCCTAGGCGTCCGATCTCGCTCAAATTTGGAACATAGTTTGGGGACAACGATTTGATCATCCCATATCAATTTCAACATTATGGTATTATTAATAGCTACAATACAAGCACCAATGCAAAATCCTTGTAACGACCCTAATTTCCACAGTTTTCATCCTCTAATTTTGATGAAATCGTGGTGCGGGTTAGGTTGTAAATGGTCTCCTGTCAGTTTCATTGTTGCCAAATCAATTTTTCCTCAGTTTCTTCCTTTTGGCCCTCCTCATTTAAGTCACCTAAAAGCTTTATTCTACCATTCTTTTTCCGTTGCAGGTACCTTAAATGTTCTTTCAGCTAATCTTACTCCCTCAGCTCGGGGTCATTTCCTCGCCTCTCTCTTCTCTCGCGTTCTGCATCACTTTTTTTCTTCACCATCTGATGGTGAATTAGTATTAAAATGCTTCCCCAAGTTGATGGTCATGCACAATTTTTGGTTTTACATTTTCTCCTCTGGCGTATGCACTTACTTGATGGTGTGGATAAAAACACTGAAAGGTATAAATATTGCTGAAAACTTTGAAAATGCAGTGGAATTATATTATCATGTAAGGTGACATGGGGTAAGTGCACTTTCGGGGCAAGTGCACAAATGGCCTTGATTTTTTGATGGTTTTTGTTGATGGCGCTGCCACCTAGTGACCCATGAGTAAACCATATTATCTAAGTTCTGTGACCGATAGGTAGCACTAGTGTAAACTGTGATGTGACCTTCCAAAGTCAGGCCTTCCATTTTACTAGTTCATCCATAGCTACAGTGCAGTTCTTTGATTTCTAACAAGGTAAGTTAATACAACTAATGTTATAGTTTAACAATAGCATTGGTGTTTTGCTGAAGTCTCTTTTGTTTGCAAAAAAAGCCACGTTGTGCTCTTCCCCCACAAAAATGTCGGTGTAGGGGCACAGCAATTCGAAGGGAAAGTGCACAGTACTGTGCACTTGCCAATATGGAGGATGAAGGGCAAGTACACAGTTGTGCACATGCCCCGTTTAAATCTCAAGAACCTACTTGTTTAAATAGGTACTTATTTACTTTTTGAATTATCAAGCAAGTAGATAGGTACTGCCTCAAGAATGTCAGTGGAAAACTTGAGAACAAAAATTCCAAAAGGAGGAAGTTGTCAGAATCAAGCTCTTCAGACTCAGGAGATGACTTTAGTCTCAGAGATTCCGATGAAGAGGATTTTGAAGCATATGTAACAAGAATGGCTGAAGAAGAAGCTGAAAGAGAAGCTAATGAATGGCTAACACAGAGCAATGAAGAAAACGCAAGCAAGAAAAAGGCTGTGAATGTTGACAGGTCTCAAAAGAAAAAACCTGAAGAGGAACCCCCATGGAATCAGGGAATGACGGTTTTAGTTCTGCAGACTCTCATCATGAACATATTTATCCAACTTTTGCAGAGAGGATTTATACAGGAGGAGAATGTTCATCAAATGAGACAACAGGGGACCACATGGGACCACTGGGTTGGCTGTTGGTGATTGGGCTGTTGTGAAGTTTGATGGAAAGACAACAACCAAACATTTTATTGGAGAGGTGATTTCATTTGAGCAAGGTGAACCCATTTTTAGATATGTAAGAAAACATTCTGTAATAAATGATAAGACTGTTTCGTTCACGTTACCTCTAAATGATGACGCAAGTTCGGCATCAATGGAAGATGTAACAAAAATTCCATTTCCGAAAATCGGTGAAAGGGGGGAATTCGTTTTTACTTTCGAGTTTTCCAAATTTAATTTACATTAAGAATTAACAGTGATTTTGAGTCGATTTTTTCTTTCTTTTCAAGTATTTCTTATTTTTCCAAGTTAATTCTATTCAAAGTGTTCGTGATTTCTATTCTAGTTTTTATTCTACCGTGTTCGTCATTTAAACAACTCTAAGTCACTCTCTAAGTTTCAAAGTGTATGTCCTACTGAGTCAAAAAAAAGTTTTGTGACCAATAAATACATATTTTTTCTACTTTTTGTAAATCATTTTTTGCTTGCTTGTTTTTCCACACTCAGAAACTGACATTTTACAATCAGTTCTTGTTTTATTGAATTTGCCTATATTCACATGTTACACGATTTACCGGGTGTCAAATATGATATCTCGCTTAATTTCAATCCGATTTTTAAAAATCTTGGAGCAAAATGATCGTCAGAATATGAACTATTTGGCATTTGCCCCTGCGTTATTTTCACGTTAACAGAATGCTAATAGAACGCCACTTGTGCACTTCCCGCGCAACGACGGGGCAAGTGCACAACAAGGACTTTGAAAAATTTTTATTTAATAGAAATTAAGTAGTCTATAAACCACGTTTTTTTAATGCGCACATTGATAGAGGATAGCCACATGATCACAAAACTAAAAACAGAATTTAGTTAGCCCTTATAGACACGGTTTCTATGGTTTCATCAAGTTTGACTTAGTAAATTATATTGTGCACTTACCTCATGTCACCTTACCTAATGCAATTTCCGTGGATTTCAATAAACCCTTAGTAATAGCTCGATTTCAGACATGGTTATTAAAAATTATTGTTTGTGATCGATTTTCAACTCGTTAAATAACTTCTTTAACAAAAACTTAGACGTATTTTAAAAGAGGAAATCAAAAGGAAGAGGATGGAGGAAAATTTTTGTTGCTAAAAATGTTCTCAAGTCGTCAATTTGACACACATGGTAATAGCAAATGAAAAGACGCACTTGGCTGGTCCACCAGCAACAGCGTTGAGTGAGGAGGAAGGGTCTTATCCCAATTCTAACAGATCCCAGGCTTGCCAACAGAATGAGATTCAAACCGAAATTTCGGTTGGTTTGGGTCAGAATTGAAGTTTTCAGCTCCAACCATGGTAATATCCCAAAAAATTAAGACACTTTTCGGCGATATATTGAGGCGATCAAAACATTGATGAACACATTCTTTCAATCGATTTCATGAAGCTCAACAACCTAACTTTGGAAAACGAAGACCTTTTTGCCACACATAAATCAATATTGTGGTAAAATTAACATTGTAGAGCAAAAAATTAATTTGGGACACCCACGGTAATTGCATTTTTGGCCTTTTATGCGCAGAAATATTTGTATAGATATGCAGGTATGGCACTTGAATTACTTCTTTCCAACACACTGGCCTACAAGGAATCCCTGGGAAAAGAAATTTTCTGGGAAAAAGTAACAGTAGGTGAGCAAGGCCTGTGGGACTCTCAATAGTTGCCCCAGTTTGAGAACGACCCATATATCTAAGGCATCCCTTACAGGTACAATATTAGCTTTTACTTTTAGTTAGTGGGGCATGGATACGGTGATGCCGGTTCCAAGCGCATTCTAACGGTTTAACGCCAAACCTCGACCACGCGTAGTGGAGTACTCTGATTATTGTTCATTAGTTTACAACGTCAAATGTGGTCTAGAGGTTAGGGGAGGAAAGGGACTCGGGTTCAATCACAATTCTGCAGCAACTTTTTGTATCGTATTAAAACCTCCGTAACATATCTTTAAAGGTCATTTTGATCTATTTGTCCAATTAATCTGTATTTTTACTAAGGGAATGACTATTTGATATTATGTATTTTTGAGATGCGAGCTTCCGAGCATCCAGACTACCGTCAGACTAAACACAGCATTTTGATCTATTTGTCCAATTAATCTGTATTTTACTTTAAGAATTCTTGGTGATTGAAGGTGCTCTTACGTCCTAGTTTCAGGGGTTAATAGAATCAGATATAACACCTGCACTTTACAAGTCCTTCTGTATTTAATAAGAGCTGACCCACGAATTGAAAGTTAATTATAAGTGATTATCAACTAGATTTCGTCAAGTAAGAATTCCATTGGTTTTGTTACAGTAGATTTGATCAGAGTTGATCTCTTATTCAGGCTTTCAGCAATATGTATTCGTGGGCTACCAAAATAGAAAATTCCTGTAGGCTCTTCTTTCCACTGGGATTCCTGGGTTACTAACGGCAACGTTGAAAGTCAGC
The DNA here is from genome assembly GCA_030762985.1 of Adelphocoris suturalis. NCBI lineage: Eukaryota > Metazoa > Arthropoda > Insecta > Hemiptera > Miridae > Adelphocoris > Adelphocoris suturalis. The sequence continues at coordinate 32,022,641 of CM061042.1, forward strand.
AAATAGATCTTTTTTCGAAAGCCACAGTGCAGCAGCAGTCTCTGCTGCTCTTCCTTCGTTATCTTCTTTTCCTGAAAATGGTGCCTTGACTTCGTCACAATAGCCTTGACTACTGGAAAATTTTCGATTAAATGACATTTTTGAGGCACCTTAGTTCTTAACTGCATGAATTTTCCTTTTTCGACGAAAAAAGTCCTCTTGATTAGTTTTCTGGAAAACCCGGAAAAACTGTGTAATGCCTGTAGGCATCAAAACGCTGAAAGGCAACATGTGCTCCTTGGCATCTCCCAAATATACATCTGATTTATTAAATTGGTTTTTTGTTGATAAATGAAAGTGGTCTGCTAACGAAAACGTATAATTCGTTTTGAGGGGGTCGGGGGTCAGCCAACGAGTCCTACGAACCGATGTTGATGAAATTTTTAGGGATTGTGCGGGTTACCTTCTGGAAGGCTTCGTATTACTTTTGCTGTCAGATCAATAATAGTCTATGCGCATGCGCAAAGCAGTGTTTCAGAATGGTCTAAAATGCGAGTGGAAATTTTGATTTCGGAGAATCATTTTTTAAACAATCCCCAGATCGTAAAAACAACGCTTCCGCTACCAATAGTTTGACTCGGAAGTAAAATGCAATACCAAGAAAGACAGTGAAACTCGATATTAATAACATAAACGGGAAGCGCCGAGGAAAGTAAAATTTTAGCAACAGATTCCAGTTTTATACTGGAAATGAAAAAACTCAGAAATTTTTTATACCTGGTACAGTTGGGAAAATCAGGATTTGATTAGGATTAGCCTCAAAAATAACACCAAATTCCGTCCAACTTCTCCCGGTTCAGTGGAAACTGGGTGGGAAGGTTCCCCCAACAGAGTTAGTTATCTTGAAGTTCCTAGTGGAATGAACTGGATGGTAAATTACCTTTTTGTACTAATTTGCCGTGTTTTTGATGCCGAATGTAAGTAACATTTGAAGAGCTCGGCCGAATAAGGGTCTATGTTACATTTACTAAATTTTACAGGAGAGCGAAAAAACTCCTTTGTAACCACACGACTAGAAACTGCAGGATCAAGTGTAACATTGACTCTTGTTCCATCAACTCATTATCTTGCGACCTTTATCATCAACATTGTTCTCCTTTATTCAATTCAATGACGGAGACCTGTTAGCTCAATGAATAATCCATGTCGATAACAACGTCAATAATCTATAATATAATAGAAATAGATTGGAAAACTGGATGTTTAGATGACAATTTTATTGAAACACTAAAATTAATAAGTTTTTAAATAACGTTTAAAAATTGTACCATTCGTAGTTACTTCTTCTGGGAAGGGTGAAAACATTAATCAGAGACGACTGGTTGTGTTATATAAAATTCTTTATATTGCTCGTGTAAATATGGAATTATTTTCATAAGGTCCGTTTTCTTGGCCTTAGGGAGGGGTAACAACGCTGTGTTTCGTGCTGGGAGTTCATAAGGTTTTGGCAACGGTCTTCCTTCGATTAGCTTTGTGTCTGTGAATTTCTCTTTTAGCTTCCGAACGTTATCCTGTCACTGTTTGATATTAATAACTCGCGATTTTGATTTATTCATCCTATCCAAGTCATTGTCCGTAAGGGAAATCGTCCTGTTCATTTCGATGGTAATATATGTTGAATAACTATGTATGACAGAAAAATCAAAGAGGAAACCGAAAAACTATTAATAAACCGAAATAACGACTAAAATGGGTTGAAAAGCACTCGAATTTGAACGCAAACGTGAAAGATAAAGTTAAAGTAAGTGCAGAAAACTGAAATATCACCGACACTTAAGAAAACCCGGGAGAAATGAATGGAATGACTGCGGCACGTAGTAAGTAGCACGGTCGCTAGGCGAAAACAAACATAATAGACCCTTGTTCAAAGCGAAAAATAGCCACGATTTTGCGTCGCTGAAGATCCCTAGCGACAAGCACATATGGAATTGGGGTTTTCGTTTGTACAAACTAATGGAGGAGATTTCAACAAATCGTTTGATACCAATTACTCCATTTCGGAAAAAATGTAACTTAGACCCCTATTCGGTTGAGCTCTTCATTTATTGAATATTAAACGGAACATTTGAACGTTGTCAAGGTGGTTATACAGACTGCGACACCCTGTATATGTTGTAATAATCAATTGTATACAGTTATCTGCATTGAAGGGCTTCCAAATGGAATGAACTGGATGGTAAATTACCTTTTTGTAATAATTTGCCGTGTTTTTTATGCCGAATTGAACATTTATTGAAAAGTAAACAGAAAATTCGAACGTTGTCGAGGTGGTTATACAACTGCGACACAATGTATATGTTGTAATAATCAATTGTATACAGTTGTTATCTGCAGTGTTGGGCTTCCTAATAGAATTACCTGGATGGTAAATGACCTTTTAGTAATGATTTGCTGTGTTGTTGATGCCGAATGTAACATTTATTGAATAATTAACAGAAAATTCGAACGTTGTCAAGGTGGTTATACAACTGCGACACCCTGTATATGTTGTAATAAATCAATTTTATACAGTTATCTGCAGTGAAGGGCTTACTAATGAAATGAACTGGATGGTAAATGACCTTTTAGTAATGATTTGCTGTGTTGTTGATGCCAAATGTAACATTTATTGAATAATTAACAGAAAATTCGAACGTTGTCAAGGTGGTTATACAACGCCGTCTCAACGCTCTGGTACGTCGGGGAAGTAAAAAAGAAATAATCTAAATGACAGCTTCTAAAACGGCACGCGAAGACACCCAATTAAGCGTGGGGGGGGGGGGGGGGGGATTCCCACCCACAGGAGGATCCCACCTATTACGGAGGTCTCCCTCCCCGGAAACGCCGCACAACACTTGGCAATTACACGCTCCCGCGGGCGGGTCGTCGGAAATACGACCGCCAGCCTCCTCCGGCGGCGGCTTTCTAAGGAGCCTCAGGGGGACGGTCGTTACCTCCAAGTGCACCCATAACGGAGGTCCGCCGACTGCATCCATAACGGAGGTCCGCCCCCTTTAGCAATGGTCACGATGCAGTGACCATTTTTTCCTTAGACTCAGTCCTACGTCACGTGAGCGGCTAACTGAAACGTGCGAACGAGAAACGCTGTAAGTCACATTAGCGAATTTCCTAAGGAAAAATGAGCTTATTTAGATTAGATGGCTTCAAGACTTGAGATGTCGGCTGTCGGCAGATGGCGGATGTCGGCAACTCGATCATATAGCTAAATCGTACACTTCCTATTTTACGATTGACTGGTCTTCCTACGACTAAACTCTCCCCTGAACAGTTATTGATACTTATTTTGAAAAGTATCACCCATCACTACTAATAGTTGACAAAGGTAAAGTACCCACATATACGCAGCATCCATCCTCACCAGACGATCCAGGAGGCGCAAGAACCGCCCGCATGTCCCATCTACTCCACTTCTTTCATGAATGGTTCAAGAACATGACTTTCGTTACAGCTGACGGATTCGGATACAGAAGAACATGCGCAGGACTACCATCAGGTAAGTTTAATACACAGTATCTTGATTCTTACTGCAACCTTTTCATCATAATAGACTCAATGCTCGCCTTCGGCTTCACAGAAGATGACATAAAATCTATTCGATTCTTCATCATAGGCGACGACAATTCTGCCTTCACCCATTTTCTTTTACCAAGACTTCATCAGTATATTGATTTTCTTTCTCAATACGCTAAAGAGAAGTTCAGTATGAAGCTAAGTCCGTCAAAATGCAACGTGACTTCAAACAGACAATAAATTGAATTATTACCATATCAATGCAATCTAGGTATTCCCCTCCGTCCATTGGACAAGCTCGTAGCTCAAATCTGCTACCCCGAACGAGGTTGGAAACCTAAATATATGTCCTATCGAGCAATTGGCATGGCTTACGCAAGCTGTGGTAATGACGAAACGTTTTACCGCTTTTGCAAAGACGTTTACCACACCTTCCTGCCCTATAAAGCTCCAATTACACCCGATCTTTGATTGAAATACAAATAACTCCAAACACGACTCTGTTATGTCGCAGTGTCACAGTTTTGAGAACTCCAGGCTCTTCCTTTTTGAAGGTTGTCCACAGGAATTTCAAATATTCCCGGTCGGTAGGGTGAATTTTGATCATCAGAAAGGCCTTCTCAATGTCCGCAGAGACGCCAACCTTGTTTTTTCTGAAACCAACCAGAATATCAGGGATCAGCTCAATCATGTTGGGCCCAGATTCCAAACAGTTATTCAAGGAAGGCCTTCCGTGAAGTCTCGCGCTAGCGTCAAACACTGGTCGAACCTTAGTCGTCAGACTAGAGTCTTTAACCACAGGGCGGTGGGGAAGAAAGTGACCAGTCCCAGTCCCATCCTTGAAGACCTTGTCATACTGATGGAACAACTCGTCATCATAGGATGACCTTCCATCCTTCACAAAATGCCCAACTCGAAAAAAAATCGTCACGAAAATTAATTGTCCCAAGTGGCCACAACGATGATATAAATAGTTGACTATAAAGTATAAAAATTACAATAAGTATAAAGTATAAATTGAAGAACAAGTACGAAAGAAATGCGTGATGAATCGATAGCTTTCCAACGAGTGGTGAACGATTTTTGCCCAGTGAAAACTGAAGAAGTTTAATTTCCCCAGCAACGGCTACGTTGTACGTGAAAATCAAAATAAATTATTACTCTAAGTTAAACCTAACGCTTGCATACGAGTCTGCAACGCATTGAGACATTTTCATGTGTTTACCTATGAATGGTCAACGTCATTTCTGATGGTCATAATCATCGTTGTGGCCACTTGGGACAATTTTTTTCGTGACGATTTTTTTGTTATGTGCCATATGAAAGACATGAAAATGTCAAAAACGAAAAAAGTTCCACGTTTCCCCTAAAAGTGTTGGGTCCGATTGGCGAATGGCGATCCGAGCTGACGTTTGAAAATTGGCCTTTTTACAAAGACATGGAACAGATTCTGTCGAAGCAGGACCCCGGGAGCCATCTCCTCATATCAACCGAAGAGCCACGCCCACAACAAGCTGGTCCTTCTAACAATACCGAAGAGTACGCTGTTGATGCTAAAAGATTTCGTGCCAGTTCTGAAGACTGCGCCACTGTCGAAGTAGTGGAACCACCGTCTCCCCCCAACGAAACTGTAGTGTACTGTACAGTACTGTAAACGAAGCGCCAGCCCTGTACATGTCCTGTCACGGTCGCCAGTAATGTTATTTATGATTCGTTGTAAGCAAGGATAGGTAAATGAGAAGTCACACGGTATACGATTTGGAAGGGAACGAATTTATTCAAAACACCGACGTAATCCGACGGTGTTCCAGCTTACTAACAAAGAGCCCTGAAGGAAATGCTTGCATACGAGTCTGCAACACATTGGGACATTTTCATGTGTGTAGAGCCACTCAGCTGATCTGGGATCGGTCAGTTGTGTTCAGAAGTCCCTCAAGGGCCCACATACCAAATCTCAAAATCGTGTGATCATTAGGGAAAAAACTGGACGAATGGTTAACGTCATTTCTGATGGTCATAATCATCGTTGTGGCCACTTGGGACAATTAATTTTCGTGACGACTTTTGACATTTTCATGTCTTTCATATGGCACATAACAAAAAAATCGTCACGAATATTAATTGTCACGAAAGCTTACTAACAAAGAGCCCTGAAGGAAATGCTTGCATACGAGTCTGCAACACATTGGGACTTTTTCATGTGTGTAGAGCCACTCAGCTGATCTGGGATCGGTCAGTTGTGTTCAGAAGTCCCTCAAGGGCCCACATACCAAATCTCAAAATCGTGGGATCATTAGGGAAAAAACTGGACGAATGGTTAACGTCATTTCTGATGGTCATAATCATCGTTGTGGCCACTTGGGACAATTAATTTTCGTGACGATTTTTTTGTCATGTGCCATATGAAAAACATGAAAATGTCAAAAAAAAAAAAAAAAAAAAAAAAAAAAAAAAAAAAACTGACACAATATTCACGCGATTTACACAATGCTACAAAATCGGAACTCATCGTTGTTAACGTTACCTACTATCAATATAGGAGTAGGAAAAACCGTTGCCATACAATTTGAAGGCGAGGGGACGAAAAAATAAACAAGCGTATCGTCCAGGACATGGGTACTGTTTCTAACACTAATGGAACAACACTGAGGGACAGGATGAAATTTTTCGAAAAATTCTTATTGCCGTATTCCATCAAACTAAAAGGACTGTTCATGTTTATCGATGATCTGAAATTATATGATATACCAATAGTTCTTTGCGGCGATTTCAACATCAACTTTCGTTCGGAGGAAGGTCAAAATTTTCTTCGTTTTATGGCAGAAAAATTTGGTTGTACACTCAACAACTCTGTGGATGTGTCAACAACACGTAATATGACGTGCGTCGATGTAATTTTCACTAGAAACGTACCAAATGTTCAAACTATTGCTTATGATTCATACTTCAGTCACCACCGCCCAATGCTTACATTTACTTCTGATAACTTGTATGGACTTTGATGTAAATAATAAAACATTAATTTTATGTGTTTCTATCAATACAAACTATCATGTGTTTCTATCAATAAAAAACATGAAACTATGATTCATTCGTTGAACTCATGTATTTCAGGTAGGTAATCAGAACTATACCTATAGTAAAGTAATGAATAACTTAAAATTATTCTCGAGACGATATAACAGACGCAGCAAATCGTTCCATTCATATTCAGTTGCGCTCAACGTAAGAAAAATGGACGGCTTACCGAGTTGACGCATCATTGCAAACACGTCCTTCTTGCGTGCTGACCAGTAATGTACCGAGTTTGGAATCGATTTCAAGAAAGAAAAGTTTTGTTCGATCATCGATTCCATCAACTCAGTGTCCTCTAAATTGGCCTTGGTCAACTTGCTGGTGTCGCTTGTCGCTTTAAACACATGTCGCATTCCATCAGTCAAACGCAAACGCATTACTTTCATCGCCATGTATAAGATGTGTTCAGGTTTGACGCCTCGTCTGTCAGTACGACGAATTTCGCTCGTAGCCATGGCGTACACTGTATTTGAAACATCCTCGCGATCGTTATTGTCGGACGACGCATCGTATACACATCGACTGAATTGTCGTCGCTGACCGAGGTATATACTAGGGAATGACAACTCTTCTGCGTGTTCGTCGTATCCGAGCGCTACAACTGGGCGATTCATACCGGGTCCAAGCGAAAAATATTTTTCCTCGTTCCACATCATCGTATGTTGTTTCGCTAGAAGAAGCGATTTTGTTTGTTGTGAATCTTTCCCATCTATTGGTTCTATTATTGGTTCGTCGGTATTTTGATCAATGTCAATATTGCCATCAGAAGACTCGTCGTTCAAAAACCATCTGTCTATCGTTATTCCGTGTTCTTTGTATAGAGGAGTGTTGACGAGGTAGCGTAGCCACACCTTTACTGTACTTTTTTTGACAAAACCAGTGTACGCAGACGATTTGTGAATTTGATGTTTTTTGATGTGTACGTTAAAGGAATAATCGTCGTCAAGCTGGCGAGGCAATTCACATACCATATTGTTTACTTCGACCGGTACGTTGATAACTTGCCCAATAATTGCCTTCGATCCTTGTAAAAATCGCAATCGACGAATTTGCATGAACGGTAATCTCGGGGATACAAGACGTTCGCAAATTGGATCGAGTGGAGGTAGATGGTTCGGTATGGGCGGATAATGGAAGCCGTTTGATCGCGATAAACGCGGAATTTTTTTTCGGCACAACTCGCGGTAACAATTGTCGCACGCCTTGAACTTTGAAACTACTTCATTCGGAAATTCGTTTTTTAATAAGTTTAACGCACTTTTCGGTACTAATCGCAAATCTCTCTGAAACCATAAACGATCGCAAATCAAACACGAAAATCCGAAAGGGTTGTCAGTAAAACGTTTTTGAAATTCACAATCAGCCAAAACCTTGAGTGACGGTATATAAATATTATTTACTTCAATACGATCTTCGCCTGCTGCAGTTGTTTTAGGTCTGAGTTTTTTACGAGCACGACATTCGCGTTGCCTTTCGACATCGGTTTTGGCAGTTGATGTCGACGCTGGTGTACAATTTTTTCCTTTTTTACGAGCACGGAATTCGCGTTGCCTGTCGACATTGGGTTTTGCAGTTGATGTCGATGCCGTCGTAGAAGTATTCTCTTTTTTACGAGTACGATAATCGCGTTGTCTTTCGGCGTTAGATTTTCCTGCATTGAGATTCACCTTCGGTTTCCTATTCGTTGCTACCTCTCTTTGATTGCTGGAGATTTTCCGTTTGAGTTCACGCGGCACTTTCGAGTCCATGATTACACTTGAACGTATCTAAGTCGAATACTATTATAGGTGGCACTGTCTTTTTACTACGAAAGAGTGTAGATGTGTTACAAATTGACACAATTTCGTGATGTTTTTTGTTGCTATGTGCCAGGGTAAACTGCAGAGGCTACATACCAAATCTCAACTACCAACAGTTGATAGGAGAGGTAGGTACCATGTAAAGAGTTTGTAAACAAAATATGAGAACAGTTATGCCCATAGCTCCGCTATTCGTATAGTCAATATGTTATGGAGTACATGAAAATGTTCGTTAAATCGAGAGCTTTCCAACGAGTGGTGAACGATTTTTGTGGGTTAAAAAGTGTAGAAAATGAACAAACCTAACAACGGGGTCGTTGTCAGCGGAAATCATTATAAAGGCACTGTAACACCATTTCGTTACGTGACAGTTTTTTGTGCAATGCGCCAGGGCAAAGACATGAAAATGTCAAAACTTATTTTTCTGGGACACCCTATACGTCACAAAACTAATTTTTATATTTCGGCTTGATGCCTTTTTCAAAACTACAAAGAAGAATGAATTTTGGGAATTTTGACGTTGATACGGAGATAATATACTTGCCAAGGAGAAACAGTTACCAGGTTAACGCCTAATATCCAGGCCTGGTTAAATAATCACATGCTCCCAACACATTGCTATGCGCTCGTTCTGAATGAAGTAGCATTATTTTATTTGCATTTGGTTTCATCTTTTTTGGAACTTTGATGCCAAAACGATCATTGAATATTTCATTGTGTGTCGTGGCATGTTGGCTCACTGGTAACTCTTCTAACAACAGTTGCCCTGTGGTTGTTACCTCTCAAATTGAGGGATATTTCGGCTTTGCCAACGTAAAATGCAGGGCAATTTTTGCATAACAACTGATAAACACACACACATTGGTGTTAGGCATTCTGCCCACTTTTTGCACTTGTAAGAGTTGATGTTGTTTGCCGAAGTGAACTCTTGTTCTTCCAGTACAATTGGACAAACTTTGCAACGCCTCTTACCAGAAGGAGGCAATCCTCTTGGAGATAGTTCCGTCCTATTGGATCGTCTATGTGTCTGAATATCTCCGATCGACTAATCTTAATATTTCGACCAACATTATTTTGCCAATTCAACTACCACTCACTTTCAATTTCACTTGAATGGCAGGACCTGTGGTTACTAATTCTGCGTACACAACTGATGGCACGCAATGTATTGGGATTCCAATTGGACAATCTTTATCATGAATGAGACGAAAATGCTCCATAATCATGCCATATAATTATACTTACTTTACATATATAAGTTTGAGTATCATGTATTTTCAATTGAATAGTAACATCAATTAATTTTTCCACCTATATAGTACGTACATAATATACATTGTATTCCAAGTTCATTGAGCTGTAAATCCTAATGTAAATGAGCTGTTATAATACCTATATTAGATTCCATCGAGAAAAAGCAGAAGAGTAAGAATGGCGATTTACAGTAATAAACACATTGACACACTACCTACTATCACTTAACTAATCCGGCTATGGAAGTTACCTTTAGTGGTCCGGCGCTTTGTTGCGAATATTGGAATTTCCTATCAGTTTAATATCATAAAAATACCACCTATGAAACATTTTTACCGATCAATTTGTTTCCCATAATAATTTTTTTTTGCGATAATAAAGTATATTTGGCGCAACTACCTACTCACTTATTTACTTAATTTCACTACCTATGGATGGCCAAGGTTTAGTTAGCTTCAGTTTCACACGCACAACAGATGGCACGCACTGTGTTGAGATTCCAAAAACAAATTTCATCAGGAAAAAAATTGCGAAATGATTACTAAGTTATTATGATAAATTATGCACTACATATATAATTAACCCTTTGTTTGCAAAAGTAGAATTTGAAATGTTGTCGCGCCAAATCGCGTCTACTGAGCATACTTTTTCAATTAAAGAATTTTGCAGTTTTTTACGGTTTTGATGGTCAATTTCATTCTCACGTGTCTTATATTACATATAAAGTACAATTAGAGACGATGTTATTTCATTCAAAGACGGTATCTACAATAGAAGATCTTTTGGATGAAGATGTGATAGGGTATCATTTGAAATTTCATTTTATAGAATACTTGGGAGTGTTTTATGCAGTGTGACAGAACTGACTAACATGTGACAGAAATGACTGGATCTGAACTAAAGAGGGTGTCCAGCATAATTTAATGTATGCATTAACATACAATAAGACCTTAAAGGAGATCAAAGTACACGGGAGGTTCGTAGAAAATATTTTATTTATTACGAAATTCTTTAGAATAGTTGAAATATTTCAACTATTGACGACGAAGGGAAGTTCAATCATATAGGAAGGACAGTAGATGCGACCAACTGTAGAGCTCAGTCTGAATCTATTCTCTTGCTGAAATATAAATCACTTACCTAGGAACAAGATTTATAAAGAGATTTACTGAGAAATATGTAGGAAACTGAACTATAAAAAGGAACAAAACGCAAAAATATCAAAAATAGACAAGAAAAATTACAGTATAGCAAACTTGTTTAACATTTAAAAAATGCTCACCAAATAAATAGATCAAAAATAGAACACTTTACTGAGTAAGAACCAACAAAAAATTTGTCATTGTCCAGTAAAACAAAGGGGAAACATCTTTTTTCGCTTCTCCTTATTTTTTCTGCTGTTTCTTTCTTCTTCTGAGGGGCCATTCTGAAGACTTGAAAATTGTAAAAACGAGAATTAAGATGCGCAGAAAAAGGAAAACCTAGAAAATATGTAATGCCCAATTATATATCCATACCTAATATCAAAGAACTGAAGTAGAACATGGTTCACTAACAGAAAAAAAAAGTTCCAGTCTTCGAGCATGATCATTAACGAATTTCCCATAATTATCGTATTACACTTTTGAGAAGTTTGTGCGCAAAGAAATTGTTACCAATTAATTTTATCGTGGAAAAACTTGTAAAAAATAATCTTCCATTCAAAGATTTTGAGTTTTTAGATTTTTTTTTTTTTAAATTTTTTATCGACTTTTTAGCTAGCACACTTCATGGTTAAATTTTAGTTCAATTTTCAGCAAAAGTTTGAGCTTCAATTTTTAAATGACCTCGGTCATGGTTGATAAACTTTTTTTAAGTAATATTCTGCTAAAAAAATATAAATTTAACAATTTTTAGCCGGTTTTGTAATTTTTTAGTACATTTTTTGAAATTTGACCAATTAACTGTTTTCAAAAAGTGTTGTCCAACAAATTCATTCTTCCTTTTGGAATGCTTAATTTTTGGCGCAAGGACGAGGTTTTTATCTCAATCCTATCGAGATTTATCGTCTGGAATGACACATTTGTACATTTATATACAAATAAAAAAGTGTTAAAATTCAGGAATCATTTCAAATGCCTCAAAACAGATTTTGATGAACATGTTTATTTTCAAAATTTCGGATTCATTCCAATAGCATCATTTTATGAGAAAATTCGCTAAAAGCAAAAAAGGCTAAAAAACGGAAACCCCACTTTCAAATTAATTTTGTATTGGGAATATGAATTCTACAGAGGATTTAAAAGTTGCGAAGCTCATAATGTTTGTTGAAAGGAGCAAAAAGAACGAACGAGAGAACTGAATAAAAAATCGTCATTCCTGTCACACACTGTCAGGTCCTGTCACGTGACAGAACTGACCGTGACAGGAATGACGATTTCGCATATTACTGTTCAGGTGGAAGCCATATTGGTTTTTACAACTGTTCTGAGTCACTGGGTTGAATTCGTGCTCCATGGAAATACTACCTCCCCTGCTTAAAACGTTTCTTTGTAATGCCTAAACATGGGAAAAAATAAGTGACAGGAATGATGAACAATACAGGTACATTTGTACATTTATATACAAATAAAAAATTGTTAAAATTCAGGAATCATTTCAAATGCCTCAAAACAGATTTTGATGAACATGTTTATATTCAAAATTTCGGATTCATTCCAATAGCATCATTTTATGAGAAAATTCGCTAAAAGCACGTTTCCGAACAGTCCTCACAGATTTCAATGACCCTTATTTAAAATAAAAAAAAAAGAAAAAAAAAAAAAAAACCCGGAAACCCCACTTTCAAATTAATTTTGTATTGGGAATATGAATTCTACAGAGGATTTAAAAGTTGCGAAGCTCATAATGTTGTTGAAAGGAGCAAAAAGAACGAACGAGAGAACTGAATAAAAAATCGTCATTCCTGTCACACACTGTCAGGTCCTGTCACGTGACAGAACTGACCGTGACAGGAATGACGATTTCGCATATTACTGTTCAGGTGGAAGCCATATTGGTTTTTACAACTGTTCTGAGTCACTGGGTTGAATTCGTGCTCCATGGAAATACTACCTCCCCTGCTTAAAACGTTTTTTTGTAATGCCTAAACATGGGAAAAAATAAGTGACAGGAATGATGAACAATACAGGTACGCAACGGTTTTGCGTTTATTATACCCTGATTACGAGAAAAATCTGCTGTTGAACTTACCTGCGGCATTCAAGTTCAAACTCAACTGAAGATGTTGGCCCCCAAAAAGGGGCTGCCCCTGAATTCAACGTTTAACACTTGCGAGCCTAATATAAATTGAGGAAAAAATATTCCTCTCCCACTTTCTGTTGGATTTAAGAGAGGGCCTATGTAATATATAATCGGTATATCAGAAACATTCAGAAGTTCAGTGCTCGAAGTAAATATTTTTAAATACAGTTCACCTTTGTGTCCGGGGACACGTGACAGAAGTGATGATCATCGGCCCTTCATCACTGAATAACTCGAAAATTTTGTGAGCTTTGAAGAAGATCATATCGGAGCAAAATAAAGAATTGTCGGGGTGTTGAATAAAAATGAAAAATTTTTGAATTCGAGCATTAGTACTAGCGTTATCGCGCAGTGACTCGATTGGTCCGCCGTCTTGCAAAATGACCTTAAATGATAGCTTATGGTGTGATTACAAATGCACAGCACCATTCATGTACACAGCAGTTCCAATATGTACTCATTACATTAATATCACATTTCAATCAGTTTTCATGCTTAATGAACGACGTGAGTCCTGCATGATACTTTGTCCATTATTTCCGCCAATATCATTCCGTCCAATATAAATTACCTACGACTACATTAAATATAAGCGTGAATGAATTATGATATATAATTCCGTTGAACCTCCTCAATCGCTGATTCAGACCACGGGGAGGGTCTGGCTAATTCCTAATCCCAAATATATCCCCGTTCTTCCCAACATCCAACTAACTACCAATTGAGACGTTCAGAATCAGAAGTGGATAACCCCAATAACTAAAATTTTACTTGAGAGGCCAAAACGCGTTTTGAGTACTCAGTTTACATAGCATCGTTTTTAAAATTTCGTTAGCCAACAATTCAATTGCTAGGGTAGGCCCTTTTATATACCCTGAACATTTCTTCAATATAACTTACCATCACAGAGATATCATCAACAATCTAATTTTTTTAAACCGGTTATGATATTGAAAATGGCCTTCATCTGTTTTCTTTACTCACCCGAATTGAAACGAAGTGTATTTTCTTCTCTATAATTTCTCTTAAAAACCTGTATTAATTCCTAATAGTATTGCACACAAGGATTTAAGCTAATGAAACAACGGCGGTTAACCAAACCTAAGATCTTTATTAAAATTTCCATAAGTACCTACATGCTTGGCAAATAGACATAATAATTCATAGAAATAAAATAGTTCAATGTTTAGTTTCATATTATGAGCACCACATATCCCACACATAGCCCCGTTCCTCCTAACATCCTAATAACTACCAATTTAACTACCATCTTGACCTATCCCGGTCAAGTCACCTGACCCGGACGCCCCGGCCAAGCCTCCACGTTTTGGGTGGTTACAGACTACCTATTTGGTCTGCGACATTTTAGTTTTGTTTTTATGACTGTTTAAATATTGTCCTTCCATAAAATTGTATGGCTGCATATATATAAACGTGTGCTAATTTGATCATATGGGAGTTGTGAATTTGTATCTGTTATTTGGCTTATCTGTTTTCTTTTTACTATTGTTACGCACTTATGTGTGATTGCAAATAAAACTAGCTATCTATCTATCCCTTCAGCTTTTATTGGTGATCATTGATGTTAAATGAAATACGAACACGTGAAAGCAGGCATTACGAAGAAAAACACCATTTTAACCACCACATATCCCACACATAGCCCCGTTCCTCCTAACATCCTACTAACTACCAATTTAACTACCAGTTTATTTGAATGGCTGTACCTGTAGTTACTAATTCTGCGTACACAACTGATTGGGACTCCAAATCCATAATCTTGTAAACCCAGGTTATAATATTACATTCCGTCGGGAAAAAGCAGAAAAGTAAATGAGCAATACCGTTAATACTCGTTAATCGCCGAGAATGGCGATTAACAGTCATAAACACATTAGGTGTGTTCCAACCACCCCTCTGAGTTCATGAACTCGTGAGTTCATGAACTCGGAGGGGTTCCATGAGTTCATGAAACTTTTAGGTTCAAGAACCCGTCGGTGCGAACACTGTAGTTCACATGACAGTCAATGCACTAACTAGCGCTAGCGTCGTCTTTAGAAACGTGAAAACCTCATCTCGGTTATTCATGAGCCCTCTTGCTCTAATAACTAGAATGAAAAATGTTCTATGAACCGGTCACCGTCGTAGAATCGGAGAACATTTTCAAAGAAGCCGATGTTCTTGGGCACGACTCTATTCGCCTCAAATTCTTGTTGACCTAAGTCCTCCTCCTCATCAGAAGTAAGGACCCACTCCCAATCTGCTATTGAAGTATATACTTCCGAATCCTAGTCCAATTCTTCTAGAAAGAATCCCCCCGCTTATTTTATTGAGATTCATGACTTGCAAGGCAAGTGAGGAACAATAAATGAAGAATGAATTGAGAACGAATGAAGAAAGAATGAATGAACAAAGAAGTTAAGAAGTGAGGAACTAGTAACAAGAATAATTATTTTAGCGTGAATGTTCGCAGTGAAATGAGATTTTTGGAAGGTTACGAAAGGTTTCCTTCAGTTCGAGTTCTCAACCCTATCCCCGAGCAGGTCTGAAAAGTTCATGAACTCACTGAACTCGTTCATGAATTCACTGAACTCGTTCATGAACTCACTGAACTCGTTCATGAACCCGATGCGGTGGGAACACCGTAGCGAGTGTTGAGTCCCTGAACTGAAAACGGTTGGAACACGAATCACGTGCGCATACGGTTCAGCGCCGAACCAGTTCCGAACCAGTTACTAATCCGGCTATGAAAGTTACGTTTAGTAATCAATGCGCTTTGTTGCGAATATTGGGATTTCCTATCAGTTTAATATCATGAAAATACCGTTTTACCGATCAATTCGTTTCCCATAATCATTTTTTGCTTTGATAAAACATATTTGGCGCAACTACGCAACTACCTACTTACCCACTTATTTATTTTTGAACCTTCCAATGGATATATTTAGGGATTTGTCTTCAAACAGCAGCAACGCCGATTTGTCTTCGGGCCAGCCTCAATGAAACGAGGGCATTTGCTCAGGATGAAGCGGTTCTGAATCGAATGAATCTGAATGACACTACTTAATGTGTTCTGATCTCAGTTTTTCGTATCCTTTTTTGATAAAAAATAGAAACAAATAGATGTGGTGCGAGGTTCCAAACTACTTTCCCGACATCTATTCAACGTTCACAGACAGATGTTATTGTTATTTATTACAAGACTTTACAAAATACAGCTTTCGTACAAGTACGCAACCACGAGGGACATTTTATGTCTTTGCGCCCCCTCCCGAACCTCGATCTTTATTTTTTTTTTGTGTTTAAAAATGTTTGTTTTAAAATAATAAATGAGAAACACAAAATTACAATACAACTGTTTATTTATTTATATATATACATACATCATTCCATACATGTATCATTATTATCAGAGTTTGTAATGCTAAGTAGAGGCCGATGGTGTGAAAAGTATGACGTGTAATAAGGTTTGTATATTTGACACGTTACGGGTAAAGACTCCATCGGCGCATGTCATATTTCGCGTTGTTGAGACGACCGCAGAATTATTTAATTCGCATCCAAACATTAGAGAGTTTTTGTATTTCTCGTATTGGTATTTCTCGTATACACTAAAACAAGCTGTTAGAGCGAGAATGATGAATGCTAACCTTTTTGCATCGATTTCTTGTAGCGTTTTTGTAAGCCTGAGAAGAAGAGAACTCTTACAGAGACGTTAACGTGACTATTGTAGTGAATCACTGCTCAAAACTCAATTGTCACAGTAGACAATTTCCAAAATATAACATGAATTAAGAAACAACGACCACTTACCTCTACAGATTCTGAAAACGATTCTGCCGTGAAGAACACGAATCTTTAAAAGGTGTAAAATGAACCTTGAAACGAAATCTTGAAACTGAAATGAACCCTGAAAATGTTGAAGCTGAAATCTTCGATAAAACTTCGATAGCAAGAACAAAATGCCGCTAATGACCTTTCTGGGTTGAGGTGCGGGGAAAAAACACGAAAGAAAGACAAATACAAAGGTTAAACCAACAACAAAAGACGGCACGGGGAAAATTCAGGCGATTTTGTCGGGTGTGTATGTGTATCCATGCCAACTGCATGATAGTTGCTAAGTTATTACGATTCCAAAAAAGCTGAGCACGAGTAAAGCTGACTCTTCCCGTTCCGAAAAGCGTTTCTACGTTACGAAAACCTCTCCCCTTTTCGGAAAGGCCATTTTCGTATACGACAAAATGAATACGAGAAGTACAAAAACTCTCTATTTCAGTCATGAATGTAAACAATTACACATTTACACTTACACGAAACAATTACACGAAATGAAACATAAACACAGTCCGAGCTTCATCTCCAAGACTCTTACATCTCCAAGAGATAATTCGTTTATCGGTTGTTTGGTGTTAAAATTATGTCATTACTTATATAAAGCTTGCAATCGTGTTCACAATATAAATTATTAAGAATGATCACCTGTGTGTAAACAATTATTTAAACAATCACGCTCATACCGCAGCTTGTCGGCTACGCACTCCGCAGTGGTCAACGTGATTTGGTTAGGTGAATCGAGAGCTATCCAACGAGTGGTGAACGATTTTTGTACTATGATAACTGGCAAAGTTAAAGTTCCGTAGCAACGAATCGGTTATACGTGAAAATCATTAGAAATTCTTCGCCACACCGTAACGTCACATTTTTTGAGTTATGTGCCTTAGTAAAGACATGAAAGGTCAAAATGATAACGCAGAAACGAGCGTTTGATCTGCGAGCTCGAACCCCGCCTTTCAATTAAAGTGATGGTGTCTGTGTTAATCTCCAAATGAAAACGAGGCCTTTGCCCTAAATTGCAGCCAACATGGATGCTCAAAAGAAGACGATGAAGAGGGGGATAATGTAGGGTTGACTACGACTAATATATACGTTGGTAATTATGAGTTTGTTTACTACTAGGAAAGTTTTTGTCAAGTTTTTGAATGAGTTGAATTTAAGAGATCAAAAATGGATACGGTTCCTTCAATTTCGGTTGTCAGCGAATTTTTGAAGAAAATTAAGCTATTGCTCTCGCCTCAAAATTTGTAGAATGTGAATTTTTGAAAAAACTCTGTGAGTTGCATTGAATGTGTGTTAGTGTTTCTGTGAGTTGAATTTGTTTCAGGCTATTCTGATTAATATTCTGAAGTTCAACAGAATTTAACATAAATGTAATACAACCATTTATGAAAATTCGCTCATACGATCATGCTTCATGACTGTTTACACATCAACCAGATGAGTTGGTGCCATGGATTTGTTTCACATTTTATTTTATGGTGGACGCATAAGGATAGATCTAACTATTCAGGCTTTTTTTCATAATATTTTCTCATTGTAAATTTTCATGTAATTTTAGTCCCGGGTTAAATTTAACGGCTAAAAGTTAAATTTAACATATACGGTGACCTCCACCGTCAAATCGTGTGATTATTTTTCTGGGTCCTGTTGCTTTGCTTTTTAGTGTATTAGCGAATTTTTGAAGAAAATTAAGCTATTGCTCTCGCCTCAAAATTTGTAGAATGTGAATTTTTGAAAAAATTTTATGCAGAAATCCGTTTCAGGCTATTCTGAATCATATTCTGAAGTTTAACGCATTTTTAGCGAATTTTTGAAGAAAATTAAGCTATTGCTCTCGCCTCAAAATTTGTAGAATGTGAATTTTTGAAAACATTTTATGCAGAAATCCGTTTCAGGCTATTCTGAATCATATTCTGAAGTTTAACGCATTTTTTTAGCGAATTTTTGAAGAAAATTAAGCTATTGCTCTCGCCTCAAAATTTGTAGAATGTGAATTTTTGAAAAAAAATTATGCAGAAATCCGTTTCAGGCTATTCTGAATCATATTCTGAAGTTTAACGCATTTTTTTATGTATGTATATATGTATGTATGTATATATGTATGTATATATGTATGTATGTGTCATTCCAGACGATAACTGTCCGTAGAATTGTGCTAGAAACTTCAAACAAATTTTAAAATGTTAAGGGCACAAAACGAAAGTTCAAGTTCGTTGGCCAGCTTGATCGGATTACATCTTCGGGTTGAAATTTTCAAAAATGTAGTCAAAAATTTCAAAATAGCCTGTTTTTTGCGATTTGTCGTGCGAAATAATTTTTTCAGCATACTAACATGTGGTATATTCGGAATCAGCGTAAAATTTCCTATAAGAATATGTATCAAGTTTTCAAAAATTTCAAAGTTGAAAAATCAGTCAAAAATCGAAATAATGCCGTTCGCTAGTTGTAAAAATCGGTAACATTTCTTCAAAAATTCGCTCATGGGGTCATGCTGCATGACTGGACTTTTTTTTTTATGTATGTATGTATGTATATATGTATGTAGGTGTCATTCCAGACGATAACTGTCCGTAGAATTGTGCTAGAAACTTCAAACAAATTTTAAAATGTTAAGGACACAAAACGAAAGTTCAAGTTCGTTGGCCAGCATGATCGGATTACATCTTCGGGTTGAAATTTTCAAAAATGTAGTCAAAAATTTCAAAATAGCATGTTTTTTGCGATTTGTTGTGCGAAATAATTTTTTCAGCATACTAGCATGCGGTATATTCGGAATCAGCGTAAAATTTCCTATAAGAATATGTATCAAGTTTTCAAAAATTTCAAAGTTGAAAAATCAGTCAAAAATCGAAATAATGCCGTTCGTTAGTTGTAAAAATCGGTAATATTTGCATGAAACATTGTTCAAATTCAGATTGTCTTTAAATCTACAAGATTAGTTTAATAATAATAAAGTATGAGTACCTCCCAATTATTTTTAATAATTTGATTCCATGTTTGTCTATTAAAATCATAAACTAAAATTTCTCTACACGATCAATAGCGACTGAAATGTCGAAGATTTCTTCAAAAATTCGCTCATGGGGTCATGCTGCATGACTGGAATTTTTTCTTACAGGTGTCTTGTTCTTTTTAGCGAATTTTTGAAGAAAATTAAGCTATTGCTCTCGCCTCAAAATTTGTAGAATGTGAATTTTTGAAAAAATTGTATGCAGAAATCCGTTTCAGGCTATTCTGAATCATATTCTGAAGTTTACCGCATTTTTTAATGTATGTATGTATATATGTATGTATGTATGTATGTATGTGTCATTCCAGACGATAACTGTCCGTAGAATTGTGCTAGAAACTTCAAACAAATTTTAAAATGTTAAGGACACAAAACGAAAGTTTAAGTTCGTTGGCCAGCATGATCGGATTACATCTTCGGGTTGAAATTGTCAAAAATGTCGTCAACAATTTCAAAATAGCCAGTTTTTTGCGATTTGTTGTGCGAAATAATTTTTTCAACATACTAACATGTGGTATATTCGGAATCACCGTAAAATTTCCTATACGAATATGTATCAAGTTTTCAAAAATTTCAAAGTTGAAAAATCAGTCAAAAATCGAAATAATGCCGTTTGCTAGTTGTAAAAATCGGTCAATAGCGACTGAAATGTCGAAGATTTCTTCAAAAATTCGCTCATGGGGTCATGCTGCATGACTGGACTTTTACTATACATTACCATAAGCTACACCAATATTCAAACATAAAAAACGCTTACTTCACACATGCATCAGCGCGTTGATTGGGTTATGTTGCTAACTGCATGTACTACTGATCCCCCTAGCCAATTTTGCCTATTTTCCAGTTTTTGAGTATATATAACTTGATGATAATAATAATTATTATAATTATAATTTAGTATATTATTTAAGTGCCCAGTTACCATAGAAAAACTGTCTTGGCAGCACTAGGACTCGGTGCGGCCTCGCACCCTCTTGAAGGTTAGAGTAATTCCATTGTTTTCTTGATACTTACTCCAATAAAACGTTATTGGAAAAACAATGATGCATATTGAGAAACTCATTAAATCTTACCTATGAGAAACCAACTGTTCACCGTTATGAATAATTCCTTTATCTATGATGCAGAATATGCATTCATTCGATTTTCATTATTGCATAACAAACTCCCTGATGAGGAATCGTAGTTTTTATACTGCATTTATTGCATTCATAATCCCTTTAATGCATTTCGAGACTTATATACACCACAAGAGAGTTGAGGGTTCACTTTTCCTTGTAGACGCTTAAGATCCCAGATCAATCGAACTAAGTCCACATTATACCTCATGATAAGGTAGTGGATATGGGATGTTGCACCTTTCTCATTAATCTACCTGAAACATTGAGAACAACTCGAGATATCAAGGCTCCGACTTGAGCTAGAACTGAATGAATTGCACTTCCTAATGGTCATTAGCTGTAATCCAAGAACGGAATGAGATATCGCAATTCTGGTTTCACCTCCACTTTGTATTCGGACGCTTTGTGCATATTTTAGAACCCTTCACATTATGTGACTATCATGATGCACTAATATGCAAGAATTGGAGTGGGTAAGGCCCCAGGAATGGATGGTATAGTACAGACATTTAGCCTGTTTATAAAACATAACATTCTCATCAAACAGCACGGAAGCAGGGGAAGTGCCATAACTGGCTTTAACTGGAGTGGCGAAAGTGGCGTTGCGATCGTTATTCGAAACGCACTGCTCGTGTTCCTCCAGCGTAATGTGCACGTCAAGGAAGGTTGCATGAAATGAGAAAAAAACTAGGTAAAAATGTACTGAATATTGGGAGTTGATTTCTCCTAAAAACAATTGCAATTCCTCTTCACCGTGCGTCCATTTCAGAAAAATATCTTCTATGAAACGCTTCCATATGAGTGCCATCTCCCTGTTTAACAGAAAATTATTCTCCAAGTTGGCCATGAACAGTTTTGCGTAAGACGGTGCCATTCGAGTCCCCATGGCAGTTCCTCTCCAGGGTGGCCCCCCAACTGGAAAAATTCAGGGAAAACCTGGAATTGTCAACCTGGAATATATATATATATTCCATGGAATATATATATATATATATATATATATATATATATATATATATATATATATATATATATATATAGAAAAATAGATTTGTATAAAATTTTGAGCACAAAGAAAAAAGGTTACCAATTTTATGACCCCCCCCCTCCCCCTCCCCCTGCAAAAATCCTCATACTAAACGAAATTCGGCGATTCAAAAAATGATTTAGGATTTCCAGATTTTTTTTGTTGCAGTACATTCTCATTCTTAAGAAAATATTAGCGAAATTTGTGCAAAATTACAAATTTATCGATTTTCGGCCGTTACTAGATATTTTTAGTTATTTTGTGAGCACATTTTTTAAATTTGACCTATTTAATGTGCTAAAAAAATTCTGGCCAACCAACTTTATCATTTGGATTTTTTCTACCTCAAACATAAAATTCTAGTGTTGCAATGGAGGAATTTTTTCATCTGCAATGTTAGGTATCACAAGTTCGTGAAGAACTGAGCTACTAGAAAATGTATTTAGAATAAATATCAGACACATCCAACTCATAACTTGAGAAAACCTTTGGACATGAATTTGAAATTACCTACCTACTTCTCAAACTTGAAATCCCAGTGTTGCATACAACAAAAAATCGAAGTGACGCACTTGAACGACAAACGCACGTACCCGATTTCATGATACTAATCGAGAACATCAATTATTTACTGGAATATTACTGGAAGTTAACTACTGGAATTTTGTTCAAGTAGTAGTTTTGGAGACAACATTCTATCTACATGAGGTTGTCTACAGTATGGATTTTCATAAGTTTTGCTATGATTATCACTGTGTTACGTGTTAGGGGTTGAGAAAAATCGTTACTCTTTACCAAAATATTGTTCTTTTTTCAGCATTGATATTCGACTGCCCTTAACCTCTGTGCTTTTAATCGCTTATACCCTACTCTTAGAGAACATTTACGATCATGAAAATCGGCGAAGGTTTCTCCTAAAGTGCTAATTTTGGCCATAATGGCAACAATCGTTTCATTTTCGGAGTATTTCGTGGGCCTTGTTTGTCGACGAATTAACTTGGAATTGTTGGCTTTAATAGTTTTTGAGTTCAAAAGAGATAATCATGTTGCGATCTTTTGGAATGGCAGGATATCTAGACTTGCTTGCAATCCGAGCAAGTAGATGGTGTTTCTCCCAGCTGAAATCTCTTGAAAATCTAGTTCAGCTGAGTAGACCCAAGTACGATTTGACCCCAGGTAGTACACGCATCAAATACATCGGTGCATGGTGCGGATCATTGATGCCATATATATAGTCATATCTAACAATGTTTTTTTCCCGCAGGTAAGTTTGGGTATGGACTCATGGAAGAATTCTGACATCAGGCAGAAAGTCTGAAAGCTTTACTCTCCTCTATCCTGAATGATGATGTATTTATTTTATATCACCACGTAATACACCCATCCTATGATATCCACCACTGCCTAGAGATGAAAACTGTTAGTGTAGATTTTAATATACCGCATACGCTAAAATGTTCTTGACGTATTGAGCTCAAATTGTGAGCAAATTGTAAAGGAATAGTTTTTAGAAGTATTCAATTGCCACATTGATTTAATTTCGTATTATTTTCACGCTAAATTAGTTACGTTGCGATATTAATTATTGATATATCTTCAACGTTGGTTGTTGGTACACTTTACATTGTTGTGCAATTTTTTTAACACAGAATGTGTTTTAGCCATGGACTAACTAGCCGAAAATGGAACGCGGGATGGGAACGAAATGTGTGACGGATGATTTTCACGTACAACCGAGCCGTTGGTAGGGAAATGGAATTTCCGCCATTTTAATCGCACAGAAATCGTTCACCATTCGTTGGAAAGCTATTGATTTATCACGAATTTATTTCGTTTTTTTTTTCGTAGTTTCATACTATAACTATATAAATTGATGTTATAAATGAATAGTAAACAATGACGCTTGTTTGGTTGTCAATTGGTTGCGCGACAACGCAAACACATTCTGTGTTCCAATAATTTCGTCCGAAGTATGTAAATAGAGGTAACCGGGGGTCCAGGGGGCTTGCCCCCTGGCGAGGCGCGGAGCGCCGAGTTTGATTATTCAAATAGTTTTTTCGGTGTTGGTATTGCTATATATGAACCAAAATGATATGTCATCGTGAAACACCCCAAAAACATGTGGTCATTGACGCCTCATTCAGTCTGCACCATTGATTAATTGCGGCTTAATTTTAAGTACTTCGCCCGCATGTGGAAATCTCCTCTCAAACTGTCATTACCAATTCCCTTCAGTTTGTTTTGTTGAACAGTCTGACGAATATCGATGAATTCATCACCTAGTTCATTCTCACCAAAAGTTGTCTCTTCACGTAGATCTAGAAGTGTTCTAAGTAATGAGGACGCATCCTAAATTCGGCTTGAAACCAATGTAGCCTAATTAAAAAGTAAAATTCGAAATTGAATTTGATAATCAGGACATGGGGAAGGCGGTTAGAAGGCTCAAGCCCTGTCTTCTCGATTACTTGATTTCAGTTTATAGTACTTAACAAATCCACATTCCAATGTTATCTTCGCCATTCGCTCAATCAAAATGGCAGTTATTTTCATACATATGGAAACCGAGGATTCCACTGCTTAGTCTGAGTTCTTGTGTGTCAAGTGTATTTTCTTCTCAACTAAAACAATGACCTATATGTAAACCTGAAATTCACATTTACATTGAATCTGTTTTTTTTTCTTTTGCTGCTGCTGCTGCTGCTGTCACACAAATTTCTTCTTTTTTCGAAATTTCTTCGAATTTCGTCACACAAGCATTAGTGTTAAGTTTAGAACGTTTACCTGTTGAAAACAAATACGGTGTATCACAGTTTGTTGTGGTGTAGGGACAATTGAAATCAAATTTAATTAGTTATTATTACTGTAGATTGAATAATTTACATTGAGTATTCTGCAGCGTTAGAGCTTCATGTCCCCCCCCCCCCCCTAATACTAATACAAAAATTACGTGTTTCGATAGTTCCTTTCCCCCTAGCTTCCGAAACATTTAGGACACATTTTAACTTATGTGTATTTTCTTTACAAAGTTGAATCGCCATTCAAGTTCATTCTGTTTTGTGGTTAAGAAGAAAAACGGCTTATCTTACCGGAATTCTAATCATTTAAGAAATGCCTTGCGGATTTTGATATTACTTGACGCCATGCTTGCTCCATTGCTTTACTCCTGTTGGTAGTAGTGAATCCACATTCCAAAATTGTACTTCATCATGCTCTCAATAGAATTGACACTGCGTATGAAATCTGAATCATGCGTATGAAATCCGACGCTTATTCAAGTTTAGTCTTGATTCCTCTTCATGGTCTTGACTCTCCCATTCGAACATAAACTTCTGATTGTCACCTCTGTCATATTTTTGCTCTTTCCTAATGCTCAGAGCGTACTGTTTGATATTAGGCATTCCTCCATAGTTTTAAACCCTAGGAGGTCACACATAGGTTTTTGTGACGTGGAGGTCACACTGAGGTCCAAAAATACCCCAACGCCAAAAAAATTGTATAATAACCACCAAAACTGATTATAAATGGTCTATATATAAAACATCTCTGTCCAAGCCAATATGATCAGAAGAAGGGGAACAATTAAGTATTGGATTTCTGA
This sequence comes from Adelphocoris suturalis, assembly GCA_030762985.1. Taxonomy (NCBI): domain Eukaryota; kingdom Metazoa; phylum Arthropoda; class Insecta; order Hemiptera; family Miridae; genus Adelphocoris; species Adelphocoris suturalis. The sequence continues at coordinate 32,048,193 of CM061042.1, forward strand.
GGAATAATGTCCTTACTGGTTCCACATAGAATTTTTCTTTTTGGTGCGTTCAAGTATGAGCATAGAGTTAACCAGAGAGGATAATTCCAAGTAAATAACATCGATTGGAAACCTTTACCTACCACCCTGGATGCTGAAGACATTTTTTTCAAAAACGTTCATTTCGCTTGTTTCCACCTGAAAACACAATGGTCGAAACACTGAGGCAGTGAGCTCCCACAGAGTAACTTTCAACTGGGCTCGTTATCATTCCAGTAATTCGTGGGTCAGAATATGCACAATAAATCTATCTCATTTCTATTTTGGGGGGAGGGGTCTCCTTAACCCTTGGAGGTCACACTGAGGTCCGCGCGGATTCCACTGTTGACTTTTAGCGAATTTCCGTAGAAACTAATGATAAAATATTTCGTGAAACGAATCCTAGAATTTAACATTTTTCATATGTATTGTAACAAGAGCTGAGGGCCTGTTGTACTGAATTTTTTCTATGCGACTATTCCTTCCTCTGATCTATCTTTCTAGGTATAGGTAAATCTAGTTTCAAAAAGGTCGTTTTCAGGAAAAACGCATAGAAGTTTTTTTCTCATTGGTTCTCTATGTTTTTTGGGTCGCTAAATCTGAATTTTAGGTTTGCCCCATCGCCAGAGGTGAGCTAACTTCAAAAAACGCGAAAAACATCGGAAATTTCGAACTTTTTTCAGTTTTTTGCATTTATCTCGAAAACGGTATGTTTACGCGAAAATACTACTATGTACAAAATTGAAGTTGACAACATTTTCTACAAGATTATATGATCAAGTTTTTTTTCTATTTTAAATAGAATCACTAGAGCGCCCTGAAAATGGACCATTTTTTCAAGTGAAATTTTTTTTAAAAGTTGTTGGAATTAGTCGGGATGCGGCCCAGGGATTTGTTTAAAGTTAAAGAATTTGTTTACAACTCTGGAGGACAACCGTTATGAAATCCCCAATCAAAGACATATCCATGTAACATGGTATTTGCTTGTAAAGTACTCGTAGATAGTGGAACTCGTTTTTGAAATAACTCTTGAACCGTTCAACCTAGCATCAAGTTTTTGTTTACACTTGTTCCTCTTCCAATTCACAGTAAACGTCCATATCCACCAATCTTCCAAACGTTACATGTTATTTTATTTTATTTTTCAAAAACGCGTTTCTATTTAGGCTTAGGTCCCCTAAATAGGAACGGACATTAGTTGTCAGCGTTGTTCTTATTTAGAGACGCCTGTTGTTAATAGGAACATGATTGGACTTTAAAACAAATTATATCTATATATAGTGAGTACAAAAAAAATAGAAAATCACATTGTCTTTATAAAATTTAGCTTACACAGGGATTATTCAGTCATTTTGTTGACTTTCAGTCTACAAATTACAAGGTGAAACCCAAATTAAAATACGAAAAAGGAGAAAATTGAGACTACTAACACTTGAACATTAAGACATATAATTCAGTCATTTCTTTGACTTTAGGTCTACAAATCACAAGGTACAGCACCCATAAAATAGGGAGACCAGTATAAAAATAGGAACTGTCAATAAGTCTAAAGTAAAATTGAAAGAATGAAAATTTTCATCACTCTCTAGAACCAACATAAGAAATTAACATTCCACGTCGACCATCTCTAGGAGGAAGAACTTTTCCTACCACATCATTCTTCTCAAAACACACCAAGTCTTCTTGTTGAGGCCGTACAAAAATATTGCCTGCCATATCACCTTTTTGAACTTTTTCTCTTGAAAACTTCTGAAAGTTGAAAAATGCACCACTGAAATCACACAAACTAATAAAAATCAATACCACACTAAAATACGTCATTGCAGGTAGATGAAACTCGACTAAAAGAAGCAACAAAACAGGGTACCGTGGTGTTCCTATTTAGGGGATTTTCATGCTTGAATGTGGCATATTTACTTTGAAAAAATATTGTGACGAAACTAAGCAACAATTTTTTACATTCATCGTGTTAAAATAATCCTTGGATATGTATCTTAAAACAAAAAAATACCTCACTTACCTTGATTGACATAAGCCGCCACACCAAATGACGTTTGGCGGGCTTGGTGAAAACAGATAAAAATTGTAAGATTCTTCTTATCTGTTGTAAGGTTCTTCTTATTCCTTGAGGGAGAGAGTCACTGGACTCCGACTCCCACCCATGTATCATGTTAGATTTATATATTGTTTTGTATTATTCTAAACTGTAATGCATTTTTTTTGCAATAAAGTTATATTGTTTGGGGGAAAAAAAAAAAAAAAAAGGTTTTTCTTCCACTTCATATTTTTGATTATTTTTGTTGCTGTTGTTGCCGATTCGTATTGACGATGAAATGAGGCCAAAAACGCTAATTTTGAATGATTTTTTAAGCGTTGGCGCTCTATTTCAGATTTTCCCCCTCATTCTGTTCCTATTTAGGTATCTGTTCCTATTTAGGGGGTTTTTGCGGTACCTACCGTTCCACCCCTCCATCTCCTTAAGTGTTTTATTGTTGCAAGCTCAAGCCAGCAGCTCAGTTTTGACCGCCTATTATCAACCAGATATATATGAAATATGATATTCAAAATCACTTATTCAGATTCAACTGAATTAGCACCCGAAAAAATCAAATCTAAATGTACAAAGTGTCACCGACTTGAGAACTTTTTTCACGATGTATGACACCATTGTTGAGGTCAAATTTACTTAACTTGTCACTTCGCAAGAGAATGATGGATGATCATATCAAAGGAGGAAATGGAATACAAGGTCGTAGTGTTTCTTAAATACTTGTTAATCATTAACGACAATTTTGATGGGGTAATCGCAATTATTTCAGAAAACGAGCAGAATTTAGAGAAACCCACAAACGAAGTGTTAGCAATTACTGTTATCAGTACAGTCACGCCTATGAAGGGAATCCAGCGTTACTGCAATACATTGGTTAATTGGTATTTTCTTTGTATAATGGAAATAGTATGGAAATGATACAGGTCTGATTTGTCTAATTAAATGTGAGCATCTTTGCTGGTACAATGGGTGCATATTCAAAAAGAACACAATGAAAACGAAGGGTTACGTATTGATTTTTGGCCAATATGTTCGGTGGAATGATACTGTTTTTATCGTTCCATTTATTTTATAATTAACATAAAATTTGTTTATGTATTACATGCATACGAGTACTTTCAGTGCTACGGCTACAACTACAAATGTAATTAATTGTAACCAAACGATACTCAACATGCTGTATATGTCGTATTTAATCAATATTCGAAACGATTCAAATTGTTCAAATTTCATGTATTTGTTCGTTCGATCATATTAAGCCCATCAATATAATATAAGTATAATATATTTGTCCTTATTGTAAACTGCTGTTTTAGTGAACTTCTAGATTTCAAACTCCAATTGTACTCGTTGTATGATCTTCAAAACAAAAAACGAAAAATTTCCATCGGAGGTGGAGAAATATTGTAAACACGACAGAAATACACATAATATAAATAGAGGAAAATTAGTGTGGAATACAGCTAGCGGTTTCATTAATATTTCCATTTATTATTCACTTGAATTAAGTATAATAAAATCAAAATAAAATTAATTGAATATTCACTAATTGAAAGTACTTGCTGAACTATTTAGTCGTTGTGTGCAGGCCTTACAAACATTGTTTTCTTATTTAAAAACTTCCTGATGTAATTATTTAAGAATGACACGAGGAAAGAATCAAATTGGTTTAGTAATATATTATTTGAGGTTAAGTACAAGCATGGTGGATCCAAAACTTAACTTCACGAACCACCCTAATATAAAGTGAAAGTCGTCTAGTCCTTCATTGTGTGAAAGTGGTTGATACCTACTATAGCTCGTTCACTATAAAGAGGCGCGAACTTTTGCCGGACGGTTTGGAGAAACGCGCCTCCTTATAGTGAACGAGCTATACTTGTAATTTGAATGAATGCTTTTATTGTACAAAAACAAATTGGTTTGTTTCTATTAATAGTTTAGTCAACTTTAATAGTTGGAATATAATTATCAGTAGGTATTGCTTTTAACATAGTGGTTTTCTTCTTAAATTAACGTAAATTGATATTCATTTTATGTCATTTTGGCTTAAGGCTCTAAGTAGAACTCACGCGAGGCGCGACGCGCCTAGTTTTTTCTTATTTTATCCAGGTACAACATTGTCCAATTCAATATGTGATTTAGTTATCTTTCCCTATTCACGAAACCAGTCGTATCTTCATCGCTTATGCTGGTAGACCTGTAATTGCCTCTATTTTGTCTTGTACAGTTCTTTTATATGTGATCTTTACGATGTATCTTGCTATTATCCTCTAAGGACGACGGGCCTAATATACTTGAATTTCGAACTGTGCGACCGGATAGGATCATTGTTTTGAAATATCACGGGAATATTCCATGAATCCTCATCACTATAGTACATAGTTCTATACACAATTCTTTCAAACTGCCCAATTAAATCATCATAGTAGAGGAAGGGGACTAGATTGATTAGCATATTAACCAACAACATTTTCTTTCTAAAGAAAAACAATAAATGCTCGTGTTATTTATTCTCTTAGTCATAGCTAAATGTTAATAGATAAGCCTTCCTCATTCCCATAACATGATTGTACATTTCACTAAAACGTTTTAAATGATTCTCTAGTAGATTAGATATTTCTCACTGGTTATCTAGTAGACTAGGAGCTGGCTACATTTTTCCCTACAAAATTTCTAATAGCTTCGACACCTTTAATTTATGCAGAGTTTGGTGGCCTTTTAGTCCAGTCGACATGTCATAAAAAAAGGAGTAATGCTGTGAATAAATGGGAAGTCGATGAAATTTTTGTATGATGTTTGGGCATACCTAACAACGATAAATCCAAGTTTTCGACCTCGAGCCCCTTGTAGAAAATTTAGGGGGGAAGGGGGGGATTTCCCGGAAACCAACCTCAATGATGATGATGAGGAGAACGACTCAAACTGGTTTAGTAACATATTATTTGAGGTTAAGTACAAGCATGGTGGATCGAAAACTTAACTTCACAAACCACCCTAATATAAAGTGAAAGTCGTCTAGTCCTTTATTGTGTGTCGTCTAGTCCTACTACCTGTAATTTGAATGAATGCTTTGATTGTACAAAAACAAATTGGTTTGTTGCTATTAACAGTTTAGTCAACTTTGATAGTTGGAATATAATTATAAGTAGGTATTGTTTTTAACATCGTGGTTTTCTTCTTAAATTAACGTAAATTAATATTCATTTTTTGTAATTTTGGCCGAAGGCTCTAAGTAGAACACCCGGTCGCGCCGAGTTTTTTCTTATTTTATCCAGGTACAACATTGTCTAATTCAATATGTGATTTAATTATCTTTCCGTATTCGCAAAACCAGTCGTATCTTCATTGCTTATTCTGGTAGAGCAGTAATTGCCTCTATTTTGTCCTGTTCAGTGGTTTTAGATGTGATCTTTACGATGTGTCTTGCGATTATCCTCTAAGGTCGACGGCCCTAATATACTTGAATTTCGAACTGTGCGACCGGGTAGGATCATAGTTTTGAAATATCACGGGAATATTCCATAAATCCTCATCACTATAGTACATAGTTCTATACACAATTCTTTCAAACTGCCCAGTTAAAGCATCAGAGTAGAGGAAGGGGAATAGATTGATTAGCATATTAACCAACAACATTTTGTTTCTAAAGAAAAACAATAAATGATCGTGTTATTTATTCTCTTAGTCATAGTTAAATGTTAATAGATTAGCCTTCCTCATACCCATAACATGATTGTACATTTCACTAAAATGTTTTAAATGATTCTCTCGTAGATTAGATATTTCTCATTGGTTATCTAGTAGACAAGGAGCTGGCTCCATTTTTCCCTACAAAATTTCTAATAGCTTCGACAACTTTAATTTAAGCAGAGTTTGGTGGCCTTTTAGTCCAGTCGACATGTCGTAAAAAAAGGAGTGTTGCTGTAATTAATTGGGAAGTCGATGAAATTTTTGTATGTTTGGGCATGCCTAATAACAACGATGAATCCACGTTTTCGACCTCGAGCCTCTTGTAGAAAATTACGGGGGGAGGGGGGGATTTCTCGGAAACCGACCTCAATGATGATGATGAGGAGAACGACTCAAACTGGTTTAGTAATATATTATTTGAGGTTAAGTACAAGCATGGTGAATCCAAAACTTCACTTCACAAACCACCCTAATATAATAAGAAATTCGTCTAGTCCTTCATTGTGTGAAGGTGGTTAATACCTACTACTTGTAAATTGAATGAATGCTTTTATTGTACAAAAACAAATTGGTTTGTTTCTATTAATAGTTTAGTCAACTTTAATAGTTGAAATTTAACTATAAGTTGGTATTGTTTTTAACATAGTGGTTCTCTTCTTAAATTAACGTAAATTGATATTCATTTTTTGTCATTTTGGCCGAAGGCTCTAAGTAGAACTCACGCGAGGCGCGACGCGCCTAGTTTTTTCTGGACCGGTACAACATTGTCTAATTCAATATGTGATTTAATTGTCTTTCGCTATTCACAAAACCAGTCGTATCTTCATCGCTTATGCTGGTAGAGCTGTAATTGCCTCTATTTTGTCTTGTTCAGTTATTTTATATGTGATCTTTACGATGTATCTTGCTATTATCCTCTAAGGACGACGGGCCTAATATACTTGAATTTCGAACTGTGCGACCGGATAGGATCATTGTTTTGAAATATCACGGGAATATTCCATGAATCCTCATCACTATAGTACATAGTTCTATACACAATTCTTTCAAACTGCCCAATTAAATCATCATAGTAGAGGAAGGGGACTAGATTGATTAGCATATTAACCAACAACATTTTCTTTCTAAAGAAAAACAATAAATGCTCGTGTTATTTATTCTCTTAGTCATAGCTAAATGTTAATAGATAAGCCTTCCTCATACCCATAACATGATTGTACATTTCACTAAAACGTTTTAAATGATTCTCTCGTAAATTAGATATTTTTCACTGGTTATCTAGTAGACTAGGAGCTGGCTACATTTTTCCCTACAAAATTTCTAATAGCTTCGACACCTTTAATTTATGCAGAGTTTGGCGGCCTTTTAGTCTAGTCGACATGTCATAAAAAAAGGAGTGTTGCTGTGAATAAATGGGAAGTCGATGAAATTTTTGTATGCTGTTTGAGCATGCCTAATAACAACGATAAATCCAAGTTTTCGACCTCGAGCCCCTTGTAGAACATAGGGGGGGGGGATTTCCCGAAAACCAACCTCAACGATGATGATCAGGAGAACGACTCAAACTGGTACATTCATATGTTATTATAGGTTAAGTACAAGCATGGTGGATCGAAAACTTAACTTCGCAAACCACCCTAATATAAAGTGAAACTCGTCTAGTCCTTCATTGTGTGAAGGTGGTTAATACCTACTACTTGTAATATGAATGAATGCTTTTATTGTACAAAAACAAATTGGTTTGTTTCTATTAATAGTTTAGTAAACTTTAATAGTTGGAATATAATTATTAGTGGTATTGTTTTTAACATAGTGGGTTTCTTCTTAAATTAACGTAAATTGATATTCATTTTATGTCATTTTGGCCAAAGGCTCTAAGTAGAAGTCACGCGAGGCGCGACGCGCCTAGTTTTTTCTTATTTTATCCAGGTACAACATTGTCTAATTCAATATGCGATTTAATTATCTTTCCCTATTCACGAAACCAGTCGTATCTTCATCGCTTATGGTGGTAGAGCTGTAATTGCCACTATTTTGTCTTCTTCAGTTGTTTTATATGTGATCTTTACGATGTATCTTGCTATTATCCTCTAAGGAGGACGGCCCTAATATACTTAATTTTCGAACTGTGCGACCGGATAGGATCATAGTTTTGAAATATCACGGGAATATTCAATAATTCCTCATCATTATAGTACATGGTTCTATACACAATTCTTTCAAACTGCCTAATTAAGTCATCAGAGTAGAGGAATGGGGACTAGATTGATTAGCATATTAACCAACAACATTTTCTTTCTAAAGAAAAACAGTAAATGCTCGTGTTATTTAATCTCTTAGTCATAGCTAAATGTTAATAGGTACGCCTTCCTAATATTAAGTGAAAGTCTTCTAGTCCTTCATTGTGTGAAGGTGGTTAATACCTACTACTTGTAATTTGAATGAATGCTTTGATTGTACAAAAACAAATTGGTTTGTTGCTATTAATAGTTTAGTCAACTTTAATAGTTGGAATATAATTATGAGTAGGTATTGTTTTTAACATAGTGGTTTTCTTCTTGAATTAACGTAAATTGACATTAATTTTTTGTCATTTTGGCCGAAGGCTCTAAGTGGAACTCACGTGAGGCCTAGTTTTTTCTAATTTTATCCATGTACAACATTGTCTAATTCAATATGTGATTTAATTATCTTTCCCTATTCGCAAAACCAGTATCTTCATTCAGTATCAACTTCCATCAGTATCTTCATCGCTTATGCTGGTAGAGCTGTAATTGCCTCTATTTTGTCTTGTTCAGTTTTTTTATATGTGATCTTTACGATGTATCTTACGATTATCCTCTAAGGACAACAGCCCTAATAACTTAATTTTCGAACTGTGCGACCGGATAGGATCATAGTTTTGAAATATCACGGGAATATTCCATGAATCCTCATCACTATAATACATAGTTCTATACACAATTCTTTCGAACTGTCCAATTAAATCATCAGAGTAGAGGAAGGGGACTAGATTGATTAGCTTATCAACCAACATTTTCTTTCTAAAGAAAAACAATAAATGCTCGTGTTATGTAATCTCTTAGTCATAGCTGAATGTTGATAGGTAAGCCTTCCTAATATAAAGTGAAAGTCGTCTAGTCCTTCATTGTGTGAAGGTGGTTAATACCTACTATTTGTAATTTGAATGAATGCTTTGATTGTACAAAAACAAATTGGTTTGTTGCTATTGATAGTTTAGTCAACTTCAATAGTTGGAATATAATTATAAGTAGGTATTGTTTTTAACATAGTGGTTTTCTTCTTGAATTAACGGAAATTGACATTAATTTTTTGTCATATTGGCCGAAGGCTCTAAGTGGAACTCACGTGAGGCCTAGTTTTTTCTAATTTTATCCATGTACAACATTGTCTAATTCAATATGTGATTTAATTATCTTTCCCTATTCGCAAAACCAGTATCTTCATTCAGTATCAACTTCCATCAGTATCTTCATCGCTTCTGCTGGTAGAGCTGTGATTGCCTCTCTTTTGTCCTGTTCAGTTGTTTTAGATGTGATCTTTACGATGTATCTTGCGATTATCCTCTAAGGACAACAGCCCTAATTTTCGAACTGTGCGACCGGATAGGATCATAGATTTGAAATATCACGGGAATATTCCATGAATCCTCATCACTATAATACATAGTTCTATACACAATTCTTTCGAACTGTCCAAATAAATCATCAGAGTAGAGGAAGGGGACTAGATTGATTAGCTTATTAACCAACATTTTCTTTCTAAAGAAAAACAATAAATGCTCGTGTTATGTAATCTCTTAGTCATAGCTAAATGTTGATAGGTAAGCCTTCCTAATATAAAGTGAAAGTCGTCTAGTCCTTCATTGTGTGAAGGTGGTTAATACCTACTACTTGTAAATTGAATGAATGCTTTTATTGTACAAAAACAAATTGGTTTGTTTCTATTAATAGTTTAGTCAACTTTAATAGTTGGAATATAATTATAAGTAGGTATTGTTTTTAACATAGCGGTTTTCTTCTTGAATTAACGTAAATTGTCATTAATTTTTTGTCATATTGGCTGAAGGCTCTAAGTGGAACTCACGTGAGGCCTAGTTTTTTCCAATTTTATCCATGTACAACATTGTCTAATTTAATATGTGATTTAATTATCTTTCCCTATTCGCAAAACCAGTATCTTCATTCAGTATCAACATCCATCAGTATCTTCATCGCTTATGCTGGTAGAGCTGTAATTGCCTCTATTTTGTCCTGTTCAGTTGATTTAGATGTGATCTTTACGATGTATCTTGCGATTATCCTCTAAGGACAACAGCCCTAATTTTCGAACTGTGCGACCGGATAGGATCATAGATTTGAAATATCACGGGAATATTCAATAATTCCTCATCACTATAGTACATAGTTCTATACACAATTCTTTCGAACTGTCCAATTAAATCATCAGAGTAGAGGAAGGGGACTAGATTGATTAGCATATTAACCAACAACATTTTCTTTCTAAATAAAAACAATAATTGCTCGTGTTATTTAATCTCTTAGTCATAGCTAAATGTTAATAGGTAAGCCTTCCTAATATAAAGTGAAAGTCGTCTAGTCCTTCATTGTGTGAAGGTGGTTAATACCTACTACTTGTAAATTGAATGAATGCTTTTATTGTACAAAAACAAATTGGTTTGTTTCTATTAATAGTTTAGTCAACTTTAATAGTCGGAATATAATTATAAATAGGTATTGTTTTTAACATAGTGGTTATCTTCTTAAATTAACGTAAATTGATATTAATTTTTTGTCATTTTGGCTGAAGGCTCTAAGTAGAAGTCACGCGAGGCACGACGCGTCTAGTTTTTTCTAATTTTATCCATGTACAACACTGTCTAATTCAATATGCGATTTAATTATCTTTCCCTATTCACCAAACCAGCCGTATCTTCATCGCTTATGCTGGTAGAGCTGTAATTGCCTCTATTTTGTCTTGTTCAGTTTTTTTGTATGTGATCTTTACGATGTATCTTACTATTATCGTCTAAGGACGACAGCCCCAATATACTTAATTTTCGAACTGTGCGACCGGATAGGATCATAGTTTTGAAATATCACGGGAATATTCCATGAATCCTCATCACTATAGTACATAGTTCTATACACAATTGTTTCAAACTGCCCAATTAAAGCATCAGAAGGGGACTAGATTGATTAGCATATTAACCAACAACATTTTCTTTCTAAAGAAAAACAATAAATGCTCGTGTTATTCATCCTCTTAGTCATAGCTGAATGTTAATAGATAAGCCTTCCTCATACCCATAACATGATTGTACATTTCACTAAAACGTTTTGAATGATTCTCTCGTAAATTAGATATTTTTCACTGGTTATCTAGTAGACTAGGAGCTGGCTACATTTTTCCCTACAAAATTTCTAATAGCTTCGACACCTTTAATTTATGCAGAGTTTGGCGGCCTTTTAGTCCAGTCGACATGTCATAAAAAAAGGAGTGTTGCTGTGAATAAATGGGAAGTCGATGAAATTTTTGTATGCTGTTTGGGGTTTGGGTATGCCTAACAACGATAAATCCAAGTTTTTGACCTCGAGCCCCTTGTAGAACATTCAGGGGGGGGGGGGGGGGGGATTTCCCGAAAACCAACCTCAACGATGATGATGAGGAGAACGACTTGTCTTGTTCAGTCGTTTTATATGTGATCTTTACGATGTATCTTGCTATTATCCTCCAAGGACGACGGCCCTAATATACTTAATTTTCGAACTGTGCGACCGGATAGGATCATAGTTTTGAAATATCACGGGAATATTCCATAAATCCTCATCATTATAGTACACATTGCGTATGAGCCAGTTGTTTGAACTATATATGAAATATCAACCGCCTTATTATCATTTTGATGAAAAAAATGTCATTACGATTCTGGTCAATTCGCACAACTGGGAGAAGCGCGGTTTACAAAAATGCGAGGTCCGCTGACAGCGCACCTCACTGAGGATCGTCCAACCAATCATAACGACCCAGGCTTATCAGATATTAATTGAAAAACATCGTATATGCATATTACAACTCAATGGCATAGAAGAGCAACGGTATATTCGAGTTTCCTGCATTTTACACTTGGAGTAAAAAAATTGTATGTTTTTAGAGCGCTCTAGCGGCGGTCCTATTAAAGATAGACAAAACTTGACTATATAATCTTCTAGAAAATTTTGTCTACTTCAATTTTGTACATGGTAGTATTTTCGCTAAGGCCGTCCACGCACTTGCGATTTTCTGTCGCGGCGGTTAAAAAGAGCTGTCGCGCGTAAAAACTGCCGCACACGCACCTGAGATTGGAGCAGTGCGACAATGGAGGACTTCGAGACAACATGTGTGATTGTGTGGCTTTAAAATTAAAGTCTTCGGCGACGGTAGTACAAAAAAAGATTTTGGGTACATCCTGTAATTTCGCAAAGGGAAAGCAAGGGGCAGTTCTATAAAATTCATGGTGATTTGTTGCAATATCCGGACAAGTTTTTCAATTACTACCGGCTCAGTGCAAAAAGTTTTTATAAACTTTTAGAATTGATACGTCCAAGAATTACGTACCAGAATACGAAATGGAGACCCGCGATTTCGCCTGAAGAACGCCTATCAGTCACATTGAGGTAAGATCATTGACAACATTGTATATTACTATTGAATAAAATTTGTAATTTATTTATTTATTTTTCATTGTAATGTAATATTGAATAAAAATGAAAAAGATTCAGAAATACACTGCATCTTGATAATATTTCTACAGTGAAATGAGTGGCAAGCCAAACGCACACTTTTATTATTATGTAGGAACTTATAAAGTCAGAAAAAATATTCAAAATGCATAAAAGTATTACGTAAGTTTTTATATTCCCTTTTTCTTTGCATATACCTATTCCATTTTACTGGCCAGGAAAAGTGTAGATGGTTGAGCCTGAAGAGGAGGACATGGATGGCGACAATACTATCAACATCATCACTCGAAACATCATTTTCATCTGATGACATTGTGAAAGCCGGAAGGAACGACGAAGAAACCGCATGCACAAGTCAGAAGAAGCAGCGCGACAATATTCGCAGATGAGTTGAGGTCATTCACTTCTGTGTTTCACATTTTTCTATCGCTCCAGTCGCGTCGCGGGGAAAATGGAGAGCATGCTGCATCTTTTTAGTCGCCGCGATTTTTTAGTCGCATGTGCGCGTTCTCTATTCATTCCTTTGGGTTGCATTTCTGCGATTAAAAAATCGCGCGGCTGAAAATCGCAAGTGCGTGGACGGCCTAGAACATACCGTTTTCGAGATGAATGCAAAAAACTGGAAAAAAGTTCGAAATGTTCGATGTTTTTCGCGTTTCCTGAAGTTAGCTCACATCTGGCGAGGGGGCGAACCTGAAATTCGGATTCAGCGACCCGAGAAACGTAGAGAACCGTTGAGAAAAAAACTTCTATACGTTTTTCTTCGGAAAATCCTATTTTTACTGGATTATATAGATACCTACCTGGAATAAGGTGACAAAATGAATGAGTACACAGATTAAAGTGGATTACTTTGAGATTTTATTAAAAGATGTAAGTATTGCTCCTTCCTTTTTGAATTGCTTTAGCTCTCCTCTATTACGTATCTATTTATATATATTTATTTATTTTATGTATTTGAACATGTATGTTCATTACATTCGGTTATACTTTACAAAAAATACACAATTGAAACAGCTGTAGTGTAAACATCATTAACGTAGTGTTTTCAATACTCAGTTGAATCAACTATAAGAGTACACAATTTAGAAATTAATCGTGGTGTCGAGTTACATGATTTACTCACAATTGATGATAATCTATTCAGTATTACAGCGTTAGTAAAAATTTCAAGTATTTTATAAATTGCAAATTAATATAACATTCATTATTATTTCAGCTTATTCACTTTACTTAATCGATATGAGAAACAAAGTATGAACCTCATAAATAATTTGAAAAACATTCAAGCCGTTATCATAGGCAGTACCAGTATGTTTTATAGGCGAGTTAATCCTTCAGTCAAACAAACATAAATTTCTCAGTATGCAAACTTCACTTACCTACGAGAAGAAGAAATATAGCCTTTTTATGTCGAATTCACTTGGCACTGATTCAAAATTTATCAAGTTTCCGGTACCCCCACCAAGTCCGAGGTATGTCTTTTTCTTATCCAGTTGTACATTGGGCACTCAAATAGAACATGAAATAAGTTTTCAAGAAGTCCCGTGTCACAGGCTGTACATACAGTATTCGGAGAAATTTTGTAATTATAATTCCTAATTTTAATTGTAAAATGGAGTTTACTTGCCAATCTTATTTGTGGAAATATAACTTTTTAAATTGAAAACGGACATTATGGTAATTCAAATAATCGTTAAATCCATCTTACGCTATCACAAGCCAATAATAATCATTATAGAAGCCAGAAAATACCGCATCCATCTTTATTTTTCAGAAAGCATCTTTAGATTTATGAGTGAGCATTTTTAGATTTTCACAATCCAGAGTTAGTACTTGAAGTTCCTCAAGTTGAGTCAGCCAATTGATATCTTACATATTTACTATTTAGACTTTTCCATTTTTTTCAAGAGCGTGCAAACAACTCTTGGGGATTTATGATTTTCGGATTTATGATTTTCTCCTATGATTTTCCATTTGTGTAATTTTTAGTAACCACTTGACTGTTTTTTAAAATGGGTGCTTAAAGTTGCTTGCCCATTTACTTATAATTGAGTTTAATAACATCCTGTTACGTTATTAATAACATCCATATTCTTGAGTAGTCCATGTCATCGCTCAAGCAAATGGGTACTATTTTTTCCGCATGCTTATGGATATGTATTTTCACTGCTTAGTTCAAGTCTTCGTTTGTAAAATGTTTTCTCTACACAATTTTGACACTTCGAATGCGGTATATACAGGGTTGCCAGGCGGAATGGGGCAAAAAACCGGACAGTGGGCAGATTGGCAGGCTCATTTAATATATAATAATATTGGATACTCATTTAACGCACAATTACGGATATTCATTTCATTATAGAATACGTTCAATATGGTGCCAAATGGGTCCTAATGTTGACAAAGTATATTATCTATAACTAGAGGCCTGTTGGGGCTTGGAAAGCCCTAATCTAGTCCGTATAACAATTTCTTCGTTCAGAAATAACTCTCCTAGATGTTAGTAACTACACTACGTTTCTCATTGACCGTGAATTGTTGGCAACTGTTGTTACCGCCACAGCCTAATAAACAACTCTCGTTGATAAGGACCACCTAGAACACGATCAAGGCGGGTATAGAGACGAACGGCGACACTTTCGGCGAAGTTCTTCACAATTTCAAAGACCGTTCGGAAATATATATAAAGATAAGTTCCAATAAATATCACTTGCCGACTACAATATTATTGGCGGATTATCATAAGTTTTAAACGAATTTTGAAATGAACTCGTTCAAAGGCGGAGAAGAACTAGTACGAGAATGGAGTAAATTTGCCCTCTCAATCAGTTTCGATGTATATGAATTATAAATAAGGTTGCAGAGAAACTACTTTATTTTTGCATTAAAACCGTGTTTTGATTGTATACTGTCTGTTTGTAGCTTGTTTACTTCAACTACTTACCTAAACCAAATTTGATTTTCGACCATTTTTTTTCTGTCAGAAGTTCGGAGGTTAGATTTAGCGCTTGCAACTTATAAACGTTCTATCAAGGTAACTACCCTGTCGAAAACAAGATGGTTACTATCGTATACATATAGGTAGGTACCCATATCCTCTAACATAGTTGGGAAAAAGTAAGTAAATCGGCAATATTTAATATTGAGTCCAGTTAAGCTTAGCCAACCTTGGATGCCAAAATAAAAAAAATTGCATAAATGTTGGCGATCCTTTGTACTACCATTTGAACTTGAAGTTGATTATTTTATTCAAACGTTAATTGTCCTGTTTTCTGTGCTGGATTAAAAATTCGTTTAAACTGGATGTAAACTAGTATATCATGGTTCTGAAGAAATTCTACGGGAAAAAAGTTGGATTTCTACCACGCTCTTTACCCGATTTCCCTCGTATAGTTTTTCTGTCAAAGGAAAAACAGCTCATCCCTAGAATTCTGTGTGTTCATCAAATGCCTCACCGATTTTTAGCTTACCCCTCCATTACAGGACTCCATTTCGTTTTTGATTAATCCACGTTCCCCAAAATCATCATTAATTAAAATCGCCCAATCAAATTGGTACCGTTAGTTAGTGGCATGCTTTTATCGCTTATAGATGCTATGGATTCCACTGCATAGTTCATGTTCGTGTTTTTCATATTATGTTTTCTCTTTACGATTTTGATTCTCCAATCATTAATACTGCTCGTTTTTTTAGAAAACGCAGCATAATGTAAAACGTTCATTTTTTTCTGGATTAGATAGACCTTCTACTCGTATAATAATTACGAAGCCTATTATTTCTGGATTTCTGGCGAATGGACGCAAAAAAGAAATGTGCCTACACTTTCTTACTATTTTACACGAGCTGATCCACCTACTAAAAATTACTACATCAATTGAATGGCCTACGTACGCTTAAACGAGCGTCGCAGTTCTAAGGTGATTGTTGCTATGTTCCACCAGTAATGGTTTGCTCCTTTGCTACTGATTTTTTTTTTGCCAAAATTTTAGCCTTCAGGGAGAGCCGTAGCATCTTGCAATCATGATTTCTGTTAGTTGCTCTTTCGTTCATATGATTGATTTGTTTACCTAGAAATTATTGAAAAATCAATGAATCAAAAGAGAGACAAAAAGGTATAAGAATATGAAAGAGGGATTTAGGAAACGATTATGTATTAACGACCACTGTGGAATGTGAATAATTCTTTTAATTGATGAATACAGCAAACCAATCGGGACTATTACAATACCTATCAGTTACCACTCATAGTTATGGCTCAATAATGTGCCAATTGAAATGCATACCATTCGACGATTTATCTTCTTGTACGTTGTTGGGAGTTGACTTTTTTGTCATGGTAGTTGAGTTGTTCACTTCGTTGTTTATTTCTGAGTTCAAACGGTTGTACTGTTGTAGGTAGACGGCGAACCCATAATAACCGAATGTCGACGTCCTTGCGGATTTGATAGAATGATGCTGCTTCAGCAGCCATTACAGTATCCTTCAAACTTTTTATCCGATTTTCAAACTTATCATATAGCATATCTGTTGTTTCTCGATGATCTTCTGTGCCTTGTGCCCCGAGCTTAGCGGCTCTTACTGCTGACAATATTTTTAGTTGAGTTGCAATGGTTGGAATTTTTCCGCACACTTCATCAGTCAGTACATTCTCGATCCAGGACCATCAAAAGATGACTTCATCACTGGATTCTACAATCTCCTTGGCACAGGCCATTTGATTCTTTCAGTGCCACCTTTACTACGCACAAGTTCTTCTTCCTGTGTCTTCCCATAATGGCGTTGTTCCTTGAAGACCAGAATTTGACCTTTTCGTTAAGTCCACGAGCGGGCAGCCTGTGGGGAATTCACTGTCTATTCACCAATCTTGAAGAAACAAATGGAACGTTAATGCATACAGGTTTCAACCGTCGTACCAAATCCAATGACAAGGATGTATCATATTTGAAACGTTGAATTTTATGTAAAAAGCACAATTATTAACTAACGATAGTCGGCAAAGCACAAGCATTGTAGCAATCGCAGCGGCACGCATTGACTCGAGTTTATGGTTGGAGTGGACAAATTTTTGGGTTTCTATGAATCTTTACCTGTAGTAAATTTTATGCTGCTCACGAATATACCCCATGTGTCTTTACCTAAAAAGGCTCCGTTATGTGTTTTTCTTAAAAAAACCACGTTTTATTACATATTTATCGACTTTTCTCATGCTATCCATCCAATTCCATTCCATTTTCGCTCCACCGAATTGTTCTTGAATTTGTTTCAAGTAGTTCTTAAAATTGAATACTTCACCCAGTAAAGTAATTCTCTAATATTATGATTCATAAGAGAGTAATGTATGTCAAAGTTTGAAGTATTCTGGAAATACCATTTATTCGCAAAATTGAGTTAATCACGTTTTATATGAAAGAAAGTTGTAGGAATTTCAATTCTGCGTCGATTGGTTACCGATTGTTATAACAAAAAGTAATGTTTCACCGTTAGTTTTCTTGTTGATCCAATTTCCAAATATATCCCGCAATTGTTGGCTCTTGGAGCTTACCTCAAAAATGCAAGAATTCTTAATCAGATTTCAGAGTTCTGAGCGTTCATTAAATGCCAATTGAACTCAGAGCTTATCTCTCCATTATCACACGACTCCAGTTTATAGTATATTCACACCCCGAATTCGTTTTCATCAAAATAAATTGGTACTGTTCTGTATTTTCATGCTAACGAGTACTAAGGATTCCACTGCTTAGTTAATATGTTCTCGTTTGTCAAGTGTTTTCTTTTTACGATCTTGATTTTCACGTATTCCCTTGGGTTTTGACTATTGACTTCCCTATTGATTTATTTCCCTACGCATGTGATATGTTAACCACCATGTAGTTATAAGGAACTGTTTACATTTGTTTGTTGTCGTTTGAAAACTTGTTACTAACTATAATTAATTCTAATATATTCTGAAATAGTGAATACTCGCATTCGTGAAACGCAGTAGCATGATTGATTTAAACTTTAGTTATACATTTGTCTGCGAGGTCCCAGCAATTTTCTTGAAGTCCACACCGTTGTTTTGCTAACCACAGATTGGATTCACCGCTTTGGAAAGGACCAGACAAGGAAAACCTGTCAGTTATTCTATCGGAGGTCTACTAACCTAGGATGGAAAGGAGCTCGTCAATTTCTACTCTCACCCGAAGTAAGTGTGCCCTCGTCTGTTACAGAGGAGGTTCGGATTGATCTTGAAAACAGACCACAACCTACCTTCTCTCGATTTTTGCGGTTCACGACTTTCCTTCGGAATTTGTTCGTACGCACCAAGCATATTAGGAACGTGCCGCGTTTGCCGTGCACCGGGCAAAAACAAAAACCGGCAAAAGGTCATTATATCTTTTATTGCTTGATTTATTATTGAAAATCAGCAAAACATATATGCAGACTTCTCACTTTTAGAAAAGAAAATTCAGTTATTTTAGTTTAATCAAATGTATTTGAGGGAGCTTCGCACGAGTGTTACACTGTTCTCATGAGTGTGATGAGATTTCTGTCACACTCCTGAGATTTTTAGTTAGAAATGTAACCCAACAGCCTAAAAACATCACAATGAAAATTCATTGAGCGTGCTTCCACATAGAATCCATATGTACCTACTTCAAATCAACAGCAGCTACAGTAGTTTCACAACTTATATAACTCTCATGAGAGATGATAAAAATACGAACCACGTTTCCTTGGTTTTTTCGATAAATCCAGGAGAAGTAAATGCAGGCAGCAGAATCAACCAACTGACAGAAAGGTGTATACGTTACTATGGAAATTAGCCACTTCCCGCCTTCCAGCTGCTGCCTTCTTGATCATGGCACTGATAATACTCATGAGGGAGAAATAAAAGAAACAGTGGATACTAAACTTGGAAGGAACATGGAGTGGTTCAGGCCGAACTCCATCATCATATCCTTGATCTCAACATCTCTTCTTACTCATGTGGATTAATTATTCGCAGTTCTTTCAATTTTTTGCCATTCCATTTGATCTTAACTAGTTTTTGATTATTTAGCTCATAGTGAGGATACAGTAACACTCATGAGATTTTCTCCATTTTTTCGTCTTATTATATGTTACTGCCATGTACCAATGAAAAATTAAGCCAAACTAAATTATGACATTGCATCTTGGGATGCCAAGGAATGCATTAAAAAAATTCTGTTGATTAAAAAACACAGCAACAGCATGTTTTGCAGTAGGATACACGAAACAGGCAATTTATAATAGAATGACCCAAAATTCAACTCTACTTGCATATCTGTTCGAGTATGCAGAACACAGTAATTATAGAATTTTTGTTATTCCCGTAGGATTTCCCCCCTTTAACGCGTAGAGCAGCGGCTAGAGCAAGCAACTGCAGATGCTAGCTCTTCACGTATTTCTACACTGATTTTTACACGTATGTACACGATTAACCAAACGCTATCGTTACGCCAAAGTGTCTTCAGTAATTTCAATGTCAACGATTCTCTTGAATTCGAGATCGAGTAGAAGAAGATTGAATTCATTTCACGTTAACGCTCTGCTTTATCAGCTATCTTCACAGGCGTCGGATAACTCCGACAGGTGTCGAATAACTCCGAATACTTCGAGTAATTAACAGAGCTTCAACTTGGGGGAAAAAAAAAAAAAAAAAAAAAAAAAAAAAAAAAAAAAAAAAAAAAAAAAAAAAAAAGCCCATATCTCGCTGAATAAATCGGTTCTCGTCTGATCACCGTAGTTGAGCAACGTCGGGCTTGGTTAGTAATTGGATGGGCTCGGAAGCGCCGCCATTTTGGTATCTTTTATTTTTTGTTTCATCATTCAATTTTCCATCTACCTATGTACATCAAGTTAACTTATCAGGCCTCGTGGGATAAATACTTCGTTTTGAGTGCTTTATCAAATAGTCGTTTCCATGATCTGAGTGGGGGGTACCTCTCACAAGTTCTACTACCAACCTAGGTACCCACTTTATTATTGAACTGACAACAGCTTTTGTATGAATTCGTATTATTTAAACACAAACCTGCTTGGTTTCTGAATTTTTACGTAAATAGACAACTTTGTTGTACGAAATGTACATGCAGATGCCTACAAAATGAATCAGGTACCTCTACTTTAAAATCGTAAAAGTATAGACAACTGCATTCGCTCCCAACTAAGTGAACAGGATATCTGGCTGTTGGACGATGTAGGTACATAGTTCACGTAATCAACGGAATTTGATTTGATTGTAGAGTGATATTGATCATATTTTTAACTTTAAACGGGAAACGCTTTTAGACGGCAGTCAGCTGGACAGCCAATCCCCTAAAACGGTGTTCACCTTGATGTCAGGTTTTGATGACTACGCGTCGGACGGGATTTCAAAGAAAGCATTATTTCCGCCTACGTGTAGGTAGGTCTCGTTCACGCGTAGTTCTAAGCTTTGACTCAAATTCGCACATGCGCAGATGGCATTTCAGTCTTTTTTTCGCGTTCACGGGTAGAAAATCACGGGAAGAACAAAAACTGTGTATTTTCATGTGTTTCCCCATATAATATTATTTGACGTTGAAACTCTGTTTGGGCCAGTCGTACAGGTCTCGTTTAAATGCTGTTTGACCGCTGAAAAGCTATTCAGAGACGCTGATTTGGCCAACTGTACCAATTCGTAGAAAAATCTGTTCAGAACTTGCGATAGGGCTGAATTTGACGCGCATTTTTGACCCTTTAAATACCCCTGATCATCATTTAAAATGGCCAAGTTGGTTTTGATTTTTTCAATGAACCAGCTCCGCGCGGTGAAAGTAAACTTGAAGGGGAGGGTAAGCAGCATGAAGACCGTATAATGTTGGTACAAGCGCTTTAACCCCATCTAATTGGTCAAAACCGTCTGCTCTGGGCAGTGTTGCGTGTAGGTGCTTCCAGTATTAGCTCATTGCATAGGGTTTGGTTGTGAGAAGATTGCGGGGAAACGGCTTTGAACCGAGGGGAAAATTAGTAACCAAATCGAGTTCAATGCAATTTCTATCATGTGGCTGTTTGGTCACTTACTGAAGTCCTGGAGATTTATCTATTAGTGAGGAAATGAACTTCCATTGGATCAAACTCAGGAAATTCTCATGAACTTGCTTAAGAATGAATCCTTCTCCCCTCATTCAGCTGATAGTTTGCCACCTCCTCATTGAAGGGGGATATGCTGTCTGATGTCGGACTTGGTGGTCATTTGATGGACCATAGTGGGTTCTTAATTATGACCAGTATCTGTCGAAAGTTATCTCGATCACAGGTAAAATGGTTCGAGATTGATTTGCTCAGATCAAAAGTGTACAGTTTGCTTGTCTCGCCTCACTAAACAATTCAGTTTGATAATTATGAATTGGTGCTTAGTTGTCCAGAAAATCTGACTCAACCAAGCTGGAAGGATGGTGTTTGGTCCGACTTCTAGCAACTCAGCCCAGAATATTCGCGCCCATCTGCCAGATAATTGTTTGATCAGTGACTGGAGGGCCTTTGGAACTCGCTTAATTTTATATTGTGGCTTGCTGATT
This sequence comes from Adelphocoris suturalis, assembly GCA_030762985.1. Classification (NCBI taxonomy): domain Eukaryota; kingdom Metazoa; phylum Arthropoda; class Insecta; order Hemiptera; family Miridae; genus Adelphocoris; species Adelphocoris suturalis. The sequence continues at coordinate 32,070,239 of CM061042.1, forward strand.
CCTGTCTTATTTAGTGCATCAACTGCAAAAACTAGTATATGTGATCGATGAGGAGTAATTTTGCTTTATCATCATTGCTAGTTTGCAGATAATAATTGAACACGCGATATTTATTGAATTTATAACCTCCCCGAAGCCGAGTTTAAGAGATTTTATAGTATTTTCGTATAGATTTTCGTTATCCAACAAAACTTTTCTTATAAGATCGACCATGAAATACTCGAAAGTTTTTGGAAGCACCTTGTATTTTTAGTAATAAGCAACAAAGCTGTTGATGGCTAGGCTACGTCACATGCTGATTTTTTTTCCAGTTGGTATTTTGTCACCGTGATATTTTTCAAGGAAGTGCTATGCGTGTACATCTTCAACAAACCGCCTACAATTGACCCTATGGGTGTTCTCTTCCCTTATCTGCTCTACTAAAAAATGAATCCGTCCATCTCCATGAGTGAGCTATTCTGCCGCATTGGTAGGGTATCAACCCTAAGTTCAATCCGAGATTAGGAGATATGGGGGTGACGGATTTAATTTGGTTGGAATATATGCCAAGAATGTATGCACGAAGGAATATATCTGGGTTTTCGGTTTGTAAGGAGGGTGCGACAAGGTTTTAACTCGTGAGTTGGTCTGTTACGATTTTTCTAATCCGCGGAAGGGATATTTCTCAAAACCGAAGAAGCCGTCCAAGCCAGTTTTGATTATTTATGATATCTGTACCTAGTGTGTGTAGGGGACACCAAAGAGGTTTCCAATTTCGTTGCCAGTTTTGTAGACTGTGCATGAAGGGAGATTGTTAGATTTATTTATTACATTTGTTGTGGGTTTCTAAATCAGAATGAAAGTCGTGTGTCTGAAAGATTATTGGGGCGGATATTGAGTTATCGAAGTCGTGGTCGAAATGGAAGTAAGCAAAACTAGGGTAAGCGAGATTTTTTTGTGTGTGGATTAAGCGGCCTGTTTATTAATTACCTACATTAACTGTAGGATAGCTATACTGAGTATAGCGCTATAGTCTAGATAAAGAATGTGAGTCGTTATCAATGCCGAATACGTAGCGGATAAAATTATCCCTTAGATAAATTCTGTCTGGCAGATAGCGCCGTTACAGAGATGTCCGTTGGTGACAAAATAAGGGCGATTTACCCATGGAGCTACCACAGAGTAGTGTAGGAGCTACATTTTTTTCATGTATCAACAATTAAAAAACTAAGTCCAACGCCACAACACAACAGTGTCATCATGCTATCAAGCTCGGCAAATAAGAAACCACCACATTTTTCCTATTTGCTTTATTTCTAGAGAGAGAAATACATATACGAATTGCATATACATACATACATACACTTATACACTTAATCACCATTGACGTTTCTATCTTAATTTGCGGTAGTCCATAAAACACAACGCACTACTTCATTAGCTAATTCTCATTCTTCCAAGTAAGTTGTTATTGAGTTAACGTTTTAAATATTTTTATCCTACTCAACCGTTCGTTAATTATCACTATCAATATCTTTTGATATTATGAATAATCATCCCGTTCCATCTATTTGGTATGGATATTTTCTAAAACCCGTCTACCAAAATAGGCACCGGTCCATTAGCTGCTCCAGATCCCTTCATAACCCTTACACTCGTATACTTCTATATTGTATACTACTAGTGTAGATGTTTATTATAAACTAGTATTTTGATTAATTCCAATTCAATGGAAACTAAACTTTCGGGTTTTGTGAAAATGAACACTCATCATTGTTCCAACTGCGCATGCTATGATGCGCCAAATTCTTTCACAGTTAGGTCTTGTACGAGCTATCCTGAATTCTACCTGAATCTATTCTATTCCCACCAACGTTTAACTCACCGCTGATCCGTACATTTTTATAAAGTTACCTTAATCGTTTCAATACAATTTCGTCACTATTCGTTAGTGAGGGTAAGAAGTAGGTTGGCATTCATCTCATGGATTAGTTGCGTTGTACCTTTTACATCTATCAGTTGCTCCTACTTACATTTTTGCTTACTTTCGCTATACTTCAATTCAATGCTTCTTGGCGTCACCCACATCACCTATACAAGAAATAAAATGGTATGTGTGTTTGTGTGCTTTACTCAACCACGTAAAAACTTCAGAATACCTAGCGGATTATCACGCAGATAAATTCTGTCTGGCAGATAGCGCCGTTAGCATCCTCATTGGTTGGTATCCGTAGGCGACAAAATAAGGGCGATTTACACATGGAGCTCCACAGAGTAGAGTAGGAGTTACGAATTCTTCTTGGATCGACTATTAAAAACGGGTCTGACGTTATTCCAACATCAGTGTCCATCATATCATCAAGCTCGGCAAATAAGGAACCACCACAGTTTTGCCGTGTGCTATTTGCCTATTTGCTTCATATCTAGAGAGAGAAGTGCATATACCAATGCGATATTGCAACCCGAATTATTATGAATGAATTATTGTGATCAGTAAGTGTGATAGGGATTTCACTAGGGATGGATAAACACCCCCTATTAAATTATCTGGAGGATGATGCTATCCCTCAGACAAATCCCCCTTATTACGTTATGTCCATCATATTATCAAGCTCGGCAAATAAGGAACAACTACATTTTTGTCGTGTGCTATTTGCCTATTTGCTTCATTTCTAGAGAAAGAAGTGCATATACCAATGCGATATTGCAACCCGAATTATTGTGATCAGTAAGTTTTGGACTAAATTTCATCTTCGATCTGTGTTAGAATGTAAAGAACGGTATCCTTTGTCCAACCGAAACCTCAATAAGAACGCACTCGTCCCATCTTAGTAGGTGATCAAAACGAGGTCTTGATATATATACGGTATTTTCTCCATTCAACAAATAACATTACGATAGAATCTTCGCCGTTGCTGCTATTTGAAGACAAATCCTCTAATATATCCGTCGGGAGGTACAAGAATGAAGACAATCAAACTTGATTCAAATAAGAGTTTTGTAAATAAATAAACTTGTTTGAGGTTAGAAAGGTCTAGATATCTCATTAACCCCCAGTTATAATTGTTATCCAGCCGTCTAGGCACTAGATAAATTAAAACGCCTGATAGGGATTTCACTAGGGATGGATAAACACCCCCTATCCTTCAGATAAATCCCCTTATCCATTGGATAAATGTGATTGATAAACAACCGGCCCTTCGGGTTGTGGCGATTTGTTCCATATCATGGGATGTGTCTAGATGAAGATTCAGCGCAGTTCAATAGTTCATTGAAACAGTTTTGAGCGAATGGGATGAAGTCCGTTTGAATACCGGGATCTCGGCAAATGTAGAGACATCCGAGATGGTGTGCATAAAACAATTTCATAGTGTTACCGATAAGGCTAAAACCTGAGATTGTTGCATTGTTTCGGGCGTTGACCCTTTTGTGAGATTCACTTCTGTTATAAATGCTATAGTAGTACGTTAAGAACCGGGTATCTGGTTGGACCATCTATAGTGAATTTATCACCGCCGCTTACTTCAGAGGAGGTCTTTACTTTGTTTTAAAAGCTGGAGTCTTGAATATTTTTGGAGCTGTCTGGCCTTGAGTGAAGTGCCTAGAGGTTAGAGATGGTATTTTTTATACTCTTAGGATCTAAAGCATTCTTAGTAAGAAGTTTGTAACACGTTTAACTTCGAGAGTTGGGATTACTTGAGAAGTAGCCGCTGACGAAGTCTCAATAATCCCGACTCCTAAATTGGTTAATAATCGTTGACCAATGATCTCTGTTGAAGGCCTCCCTAATGAAGAAATAATGAATGTGCAGCGTTTTTATTTTATGATTTACATTTAATGTTTTGACCCACGTTACACGATTTATTCTTTCTGTTGATTCTTATTTTAATAATCTCGATAATAATGTCATTAAAGAAACGAAATTTCGTAGAATACGGCGTTTTTTTTCTTCGAGTGGTGGTTTTTGAGCGGGGTTTCCTATAAAATTGAGCTATATCAGTAGCTCTAAAAAATTGAATTTTTTCTTAATTGACCTCCGTTTGAAGCCATTCTGAATCGATCCTGGATTTCAACAATGTTCATTATTATATGTATTATTATTATTATTATTATTATTATTATTATTATTATTATTCGTGTGTCATTCCAGACGTTAATTAGGCTCACTTGAACTGAGATAGTGAGCAAATATATTTGCGTTTTGTTTGCCTTAAAATTGATAGTTTCGCAACAATTTCTCTGCATTGAAAGTGACATTTCTTACGATCGCTGCTACGATCGTGCTGTGCATAACTGGAACTTTTAATTAAACGTTTACAACGCGTTTTTCTGAGCAGTGTTAATTTAAAACAAGGTGTTCAAGAACACTAAGTACCACGTACCACTAAATACCACCAAGCTGTAAATGAAAATATCCACATTTTGCCCATTTGTTAGTCGACGTGGAATTTAATAACCCTATTGTGAATAAAGAAAGATTCTATTTCCACTTCCATTTGGATTGTTTAGTTTCCTATTCATTGTTGGTGGTAACATTTGTTCCTTCCCAATGATTTTACACTTATATTTAGTCACCATTAACGTTTCTATCTTAATTTGCGGTAGTCCATAAAACACAACGCACCACTTCATTAGCTAATTCTCATTCTTCCAAGTAATTTGTTATTGAGTTAACGTTTTAAATATTTTTATCCTACTCAACCGTTTGTTGGTTACAGCTATCAATATCTTTTGATATTATGAATAATCATCCCGTTCCATCTATTTGGTATGGATATTTTCTAAAATCCGTCTACCAAAATAGACACCGGTCCATTAGCTGCTCTAGATCCCTTCATAACCCTTACACTCATATACTTCAATATTGTATACTACTAGTGTAGATGTTTGTTATAAACTATTATTTTGAATAATTCCAATTCAATGGAAACTAAACTTTCGGGTTTTGTGAAAATGAACATTATTCCAATTGCGTATGCTATTTTGCGCCATCCTCTTCCACAGTTAGGTCTTGTACTAGCTATTCTGAATTCTACCTTGATCTATTCTATTGTCTACGTTTAACTCACCGCTGATCCGTACGTTTTTATAAAGTTACCTTAATCGTTTCAATACAATTTCGTTACGATTCGTTAGTGAGGGTAAGAAGTTGGTTGGCATTCATCTCATGGATTGGTTGCGTTGTACATTTTAAATCACCATCAATTGCTCCTACTTACATTTCTGCATACTTTCGCTATACTTCATTTCAATGCTTCTTGGCGTCACCCACATCACCTATACAAGAAATCAAATGGTATTTGTGTGTGTTTTACTCAGCCACGTAAAAACTTCAGAACCCATTAAGCTGAAATTGTACATGAAAATTCTTAGAAATCTTTGGTTAACTTATAGGCTAAATTACTATCCTCTAGATACTCCTTCATTGAGAACTGGGCTTTTCCTTACAACGAAACTAACTAAGCTTCTAATTCATCGACACTGAAACGATTTGGGTGAATTGAGCCGATTAGTTTTTATTCGTAAAGATAGATCTTCGAAAATTTATATTCAAAACTCTATTAACTGAAGCAATGATTCTGGTTCGGAAATGATTTCAACGAAACTACGGTTATATTGTGGGGACGCTGGGTTGAAAGATTGATTAGGTACAAGTTTGAACTTGATTTCTGAATTTGAATCGAAGCCTTCTTGCGACTGCTGGGTAAAAATGACTGGGCAAGTTCGCGTGAAAATGATGACCCGGTAAAAATGACCGGTACCTGTGGGCCCGTGCAACGCACGGGTAACCGGATAGGGTGATATAGTATTCTGTTGAGGACAGTCATTATTTATGGGATGAGTAATTAATTGTATACCTTTGCTTCGCCACGTAAGTTTCAATTCAATGAAAAGCAGCTTTTATTTCTCTACTTCTGTCATTTTCACTTTTTCGTTTACTGGTAATTCACTTATTACATTATCCTGTGATTCAGTAGAATCGACTCTTTCCAGGCCACAATATTCTGAACCGTTTTTCGAGATTCTTTCTTTGTCCGGTACGTATGCTTCAATTGAAAAGCAGCTTTTACTTCTCCAATTCTGTAATTATTACTTCTTCTTCTACTGGTAATTCACCTATTTTTACAAAAATTCTAGGGATTTGATTAATTCAAAAATATTTTTTACTGATAAAGCCAGGAGAAATTTCAACTAGGAGAAATTTCACTTGACTTTCTGTCAAGAAAGTTATTCACTGTTTTTTGTGACGTTCGGCTTTTTTCCCCCGTTACATTTCAATAAAATTGATTTCGTGAGGTAATTTGACATTTTTATTACTTTTACCTGTACGTTGGACATTATCATTTCAAAATTTCAGATTTTTTGATCGAAGGATGTACATTTTATTGAGTTTTTTGCATTCAAATTAGTTTTTCTCGAAACTAGGAAAAACCATGATAGCCCGTTCTTCCCTTGTACTCTTTCTTCAATTATTTTTTATAATCGTTTGGTTGAATTGCTGCTAGTTCTACCAACAGAACGGATTGGGGTGAAACCGTTCGGAACGTGTGACACTCCGAACGCACTTCGACGATTCCAGAGTAATGAGAGACCTCCATTAAACCAATCATTCATTGTACAGGAATGATTAAAAACGCAAATAGATTTCAAAACAATGTGATTATTCTGAGAATGAGAAAAACGAAAATAAATTCAAATATGGCGGAGCTTATGCTGAAAACATTCTGTGCGCATGTCCCGTACCAACCGTTCTGAAGAAAATCCAGAACGGTCCCTAACGGTTCAGAATGGTCTGTTCGTACGAACCTAGAGACATGTGAAAAAACCGGTTCCTATTTTTAAGCCAATTCTTGGACCATAATTTTCGTGGCTAGCGTTTTTTTATCATCTTTCAAACAAACGAAACCACCACAAATAATAGCTACCGCAGCGTTTCGCATCCATTTCGGATGCACTGGCTCAACTCGACTGTCACAGCGCGCGAGAGAGGCAAGAGACATGCTATGCTGTGTTACGTTTTAGTTAGTAAAATTTGTAATTAAATTGTAATCCTCGGTTATAATGGGTTGGAGTTATCTGCAAAGTGTTGCAACTCGATTCAGCGTAAAAACCTGAAATTATGTATTAGGAACAAACTTCATGATAAAGACAAACTTTGGAAACTTCAAAATTTGCTTTCTAGTATCCTTTTTTACGAACTCGTATCAAGCTGTCTAAAAATATTAGTTGGGCATCATGGGATACATTAAACTCTCTTTTTATCGGTTTTTATTTTACAAGGATTTATGACCGTTTACAAAGTAGGAAACATGAAAAAAATGTGGAATGTGAAAATGCTTTATTTAAATTTGAACAAATCGTTAAAAAAATCTCTCATTGATTCGTTTGTTTAATCGATCCCTGAAGTTTGTAAAACCTTGACTGTGTTTACTAGATATAGTAACTAAGTGTTGTGTGTGACATATAATAACTAAGTGTTCACTTATATAGTAAAGATCACTAATAATTTATGCTCCCTCTCAATCATTGCATTGTTACCCAACTTCTGTTGACTATTAATTCGTCCTCTCCTTGTTGTTTCGTCCTTGTTCGGGGAAGGGACGGCTGGTCCACCTTGAGGTCTCGGCTCCCGGCAAAACTATCTCCGCGTAAACAAGCCGATTCCTTCTCCGTGGACTTCTCTCTGTCTCTCTATTTCGAAATTTATGAGGCATTGGACCCCCCCATTCTGATTACAGAATGGATAATTTCCTTGAGCGACTGCTTCCACCTTTATTTCCCGGCTTCATAATAGACGTAACCTCACCTTGATAACTAAATAGTACTTAACTACCTATACTCTTCAACAATCTTGCGGTTTAATAATGTGAATTGTGAAATGAATGTGTGTCTGGGAAAAAGTTGCTTGTAGCGGAAGTTCTGTTTTACAGGAGTGTAATAAATGTTAGAAGTAATATTAAAACTGCAACTGGCAAACCGTAAAGCAACATAGATTATTTGTACACTAAGTGAAACTCACTGTTGCACACGCGCAAAATTGCTCTACATTGGCCATTGTTATGCTCATTCAAATTTCGCTGTTTAACAACAGATTATAGTATAATTATTGATGGGGGGGGAAACGAATGAGGATCGAACAGGTCAAACGAATTTTATTGACTGATTTGAAAAACGACAGATTTTAAAGACGATTGTATTTCAACTTGTAAAACTGACGACATAAGCTATGTAGCTTATGCCGAGGTAATTATGCCAAGGTAATTGGGTCTCTGGGGACACACAAACACACACGTCTATGAATGAATAAATTTCTATGTGTCCATAAAATAATTTATATTCGTCTATAAAATGAATATTTTTATGTGTATTATAACATATTATGTACTAATACAGTATCATGTGCTACCTTAGAACTTACTGCGTGTACGTATTTATTTAAAATTTATTTGAATTATTCTATTATCCGTTACATATTACATGAAATGTTCTAATTTATAGCTGAATGTTATAAAAACTGTGCCAATAAAAAATAAATAATATAAAATGAAAAGATGAGCTTTGTACGAATAATGGCTCAAAAATATTTGATATCTTGACAAGGTTCGAACTCGTGCCCTCAATTTTGATTACAAAGGAGAAATCCTGCGGTAACGATGCTCCAGATAAGTTATGATACCGATTCGGTACTCAAAGTGTGTCGAGTGTGCCCTATTGCATGTTGTTTGGCACATTAAAGACTTATTATCATTATTTTATTATGTCCTCTTCTAAAAATCTTAGGTTTGGAGATGATCTATTAACGACATTAAAAATAGCGACATGAACACGACTCTTACATTTATCAGGTACCTAGGAAGGTTCAGAGAACCTTTGTAATAGAAATGAAAGCATTAGTAAAAAAAACAGTATAAACCTTAGTGTACACTTGGCAAAAATAATCCCATTCATATAATAATACGTATAATATCCAGTCAAGTGTTATGCCCCATGTAGGAATCTCACGCTGTGACTCCCAAATCAAATGGACAATACCGTACAAAATAGAGCTATCCGCCTAATCGCAATACGCATACTGTTATGAGATTAGCATGTCGATTACATTATTTTTGAAAACCTGGCTCTTCAACTGAGAGAGTAAGTAAAAAAGTTGGATGTGGCTCATTGCTTCCTCGTATCCGATACATAAATTTGTAGATATAATCATCGAAATGAAAATTAATCTTTGAATATGAACCAGTAAATTCTTGAAATAATGATCTAAATCAGATTATAATTGTAGAAGACATGCTTACAAAGAATTGAGGTTCGCGCATGCAACGTATTTTGGGTAATCCACAATTTCCTCAATTTTCCTCCAATTTTAACTAGATCGGACGACTAGGCCATTAAAAAACGACGCTTGATGGATTGATGGAATTGAAAACTATTGATTCATAAGTAATGAAATTCATTGGAGAGTATCTTTAGCCTAACCGATGATATGGTCGTGAAGAAATCGGTTGTGAGGATATCTTTCAAACTCGAGCCAGGTCAGGCCAATAGAACGGCGGGAGTATGATCTATGATTGAATTTACGTTTGCACATGCGCAAATTGAATGATCGAATTGTGAACAATGAAACTAACATGGGACCATTCACCCATTCTACGAGTAATCCGCAAATTCGCATACCATTTAATCAAAATCGGATGGGAACTGTTGGAAGTTTTGCGTGTTGCTAGGATTTGCTGACACACGTCGACACGGAACTAAATATGTTCAGAAAACGTAAAATGCAAGTGGAAGTTTTTTTTTTTTTTGGAGACATCCTATCTCTTGGAAGTGAAATTGGTGCTTCTGCTCCCTATAGATAGACTCGAAAGCAAAATCTTATAGCTTATTCTCCAATATCATTGACCATCCCAACCATACCTTGCAATGAAAACCCTCCCAACACGCTTTGTAAGAAGTCTGTAAAAATAATGGCACAGTTACTATTATGTTTAATTATTATGTTATCATATGGGGATTTAATTAAGGGGCGCTGCATCATGTTTTAGGTTTTCTTGAAAACCTTGACACGCACAACTACAATATATTCCTTATAGCTATAAAGTTGAGCAAATTGATTATTAAATAATAAAACTGAAAGAACCTATATTGGCCTACCCCGATTTGAACCGACCCTTTATTCTGGCCAATAGTGGCATACACTGCACGCACAACCCACAAAACTATAAAATTTTAATACTCAATTTTGATTTCTAGCATTTCATTGTAATAAAATCAGTTGGTCTGATCAGATCGTTTGGTTTTAGATAATCACTTACAATAATGAACCTTCGTAACGCATTCATAGTCTTATTACAAATTATTCCAAAGAAGCATATGGAGTTGATTTCTACACCGATTTTTGATATCTAAATTTTTTTAATATTTATGTAAAACAAAACTTTCGATGAATGTTTACTTCTTGTATTGGTCCATTACAAAGGCTGATAATTGAAAATTATTTAAATACATAAGCCACGAAGGCTTCAGGATTTCAGGAGTGAACGAACGACCTCGAACGGAAAGTGAGCGCTCCACGAAAGTGAACTTTTTAGAGGCGAGTCGTGTCCTAACCTAACAGTCTCCTTACCAGCGTGACTCGAAACTCCACTTTGAGAGCCAGTAATAAATTGGATTACCCACATCACCTAGGGGTCTGGAACCTTCCCAACACCCCGGAGAGCAGTTCACAAGACCAATAAAGACGATTGGTTTGTTGTCGATGGAAGAATATGGTTGTTCGAAGACGTAACCGTCTCCTAACAAGCTTGATCCACCCGAAACTGGCTATTAATTGGAGTTACGTACTTTCCCTTTGGGTCTGGAACTTTCCCAACACACCGACGAGCAGTCCTCAAGAAAAAGACAGTTGATTGTGTACTACGAGTACAATACGTTTCCTCAAATTCAGAATCTGCGGATTACTTTATATCATCCCGTTCAACATTCCTAAATCCATCATAATCAGGTTAACCAGAATTTGTATGATCTTCCTATGATTTGCTCTTATAGTGTATTTTAGATTTCATCCTGTAATATTCTTATGAATGGCTCTAAATCCCCTTTTAGCACATCAGTGAGCAATTCTTCATCCGTTCGAGGATTTATAAGAGCGCTGCCTTCGTTCTTTACTCAATATTTCACTGGTCTGTCTGCAGGTGGCAGAATCGGAGTCCTTGGAAAAATACGTCTCTTCTCTCCTTGGGTAGCGTACTCGAATGACAGTATTGCATATGCAGTGAGGGGCCTTGTCGAACGACTCAACATAATTCTGAACAGACACTTGGCTATGTTGGTAGACAGCCACCACAAAGACATGGATTCGAAGATTTCAATGTTCGTAACGGGTTACCGAACATTATACGACAGCTTTTGTTCCTTTACAATTGATTGGTTTATAGCCGTGATCTGAGGCTTCCGGAGGCGTTGGTACGACCACCAGTGGAATATATGCAGCGGTGAGTGCACCTTATGCCTTGGGTCTTCGGGCCAGCCTCAATGAAACGAGGGCATTTGCTCAGGATGAAGCGGTACTAAAAATGATAACGCAGAAACGAGCGTTTGATCTGCGAGCTCGAACCCCGCCTTTCAATTATGGTGCCTGTGTTTGTCTCCAAATGAAAACTTGGTATTTGCCCGGAATTGCAGCCAACATGGACTGGTTGGTTTTGAAAAGGCAATATGAACGATACATCTTGTTCGACGTAAAACCCACTGAATTACGGTTCCATGCCTAAACGGTTGCTCAAAAGAAGACGATGAAGAGAGGGATAAAGTAGGGTTGTCTACGACAAATATATATATATATATATATATATATATATATATATATATATATATATATATATATATATATATATATATATACGTTGGTAATTATGAGTTTGTTTACTACTAGAAAAGTTTTTGTCAAGTTGAATGGGTTGAATTTAAGAGATCAAAAATAGATACGGTTCCTTCAATTTCGGTTGTTTTCTTACAGGCGTCTTGTTCTTTTACTATACATTACCATAACCTACACCAATATTCAAACATAAAAAACGCTTACTTCACTCATGCATCAGCGCGTCGGGTTATGTTGCTAACTGCATTTAATACTGATCTCCCTAGCCAATTTTGCCTCTTTTCCAGTTTTTGAGTATATATATAACTTGATGATGATAATAATTGTTATAATTATAATTTAGTATATTATTTTAGTGCCCAGTTACCATAGAAAAACTGTCTTGGCAGCACTTGCACTTCGTGCGGCCTCGCACCCTATTGAAGGTTAGAGTAATTCATTGTTTTCTTGATACTTACTTCAATAAAACTTTATTGATACTTACTTCAATAAAACTTTATTGGAAAAACAATGATGAATATTGTGAAACTCTTTAAACCTTACCCATGAGAAACTAACTGTTCACCGTTATGAATAATTCCTTTATCTATGATGCAGAATTCATTCGATTTTCATTATTGCATAACTAACTCCCTGATGAGGAATGGCAAATTTTATTCTGCATTTATTGTATTCATAATTCTTTATTCAATGCTGAATCGTTTGATACCAATATGTTGGTGGTTTGGCACTATATAATTACTGTAAACAGCTCTCAAAGTTGAGCATTTCACTCGAGCGCTCCTCTAGAAGCACCTTTTCAAACGCCCTGCTCTACTCTATTCTTCCGAGCTTTTGCTTGGGATTACAACTTTCGATGTGTAAATAATGAGTGAACTGTAATGAACATGAACCATAGATAGGTACAAAAATATATTTACATAAAAAATTTACGTATATATAAACGAAATTGGAAAAAAATGTAGAAGCGTTAGTGATTCTTCTTCTGCCTTCCACATTCACTTTTCTCCGCCCACCTTTCCCTTTTCGGTTTTAGAAAACACGACCACTTTTGGGCATTATTTTATAAAACTCAATTCGATTGGAAGAAAGCAATGAGATGAAATGATAGGCTGAGAAAGAAGCAAAACGACGTTCAGACCAAAAAGATAACTATACATGTGAATTCTTCAATTGTTGTTGTTTTTAGGATAGTAGGAGTACATAGCATCCATGACAGTTCCATGAATTGACAATAATGGACTAGAGATGTAATAACTTCAGTTATTACAATGTGGATGGATATTTTTTCTTCATTGCGAAAGTGGAGCCGTCTGTGGGAGTAGAGCAAGAAGCACGCGGACAACGCAGTTCCACGCCCCCGAAGTTTTCTCCCGTTTTCTCGAAACTACGTTTTTATACACGTTCGTCCCTAATTCTCCGAAACTACCGAACCGATCGAGCTGCTTTTTGTTTTGTTTTGTTGGCAAATATCTAAATTCTACACTGAGTTTTTTTCATCGTCCTAAAAATTGTGTTAGTGGTATAAATGGCGGGAAAACTGAAACACAAAATAAGGGTTTGGGCAAATGAGGATAAAAAATATAACTTATTATTGTATATATATGAAAAAAACTCAGTAAACACAGCAGATCTAGATTTAGGAAACGAAAAAGAAATTACGATTCTAGGTCATATAGTTGCTGAGAAAACGGGTCTCAAAGGAGATACAATTTTACCCTATGACTTAGGAAGGCCCTTAAGAGAAAGAAGAAATATATTATCAAGGTGTGGTACGATCAATCGTAGATCAATTGTATATACGAAAGACAGAAAAAGGTTTTGGAATCTGGTTGGTAATTTCAGGAGGGGCAAAGGCTGGGTTCTGGGTGATTTTTCTATCGATGAATGAATTTCTCATTTTCGGGCTCTATTAAATCCAGTTTGTACTCAGACGCTTTGTGCATTTTTCAGAACCCTTTCACATTATGTGACTATCATGATAAGGATATCACCATTATGCAAGAATTGGAGATTGTGCTTGGGAACGGCATACCATGCGAGTTTTAAAATTTGCTCCTAGATCCTACATTGAGAGACTCTTAGGATTATTTAATCATATATGTAAAGTAGTGGTTGTTTTTCTCCAGATTCCTTCTTGCGATCTATAATTTTCCCGTTATCAAAGAAAGGAAACCCAAATATTGTCACAAATTATCGAGGATTGTCATTTATTGATGCAAATTCTGAACTCTTGGTAGTGTTACTGCAAAAAAGGATGCAAGCACATATTGATAGAAGTAATATAGTGTGCGAAAATCAGGCAGTGTTTCGAAAGAAGTACTCAACTGTCGATTGTATTAGGTGCTCACTGACCTTGTTGTTTTGAATAACCAGGTGTGTAAGGAAATTGGTACGCCTTCTTTGCAGACTTCCGATCGGTTTCCGGTACCTACCATAGTTCGCGATGCTTTGTATCAGAAACTCTATGCAATGGGCTGTAAGCCGAGCTATTGGGGGAGGGAATGGTAGTGTGGATAACTAATAAGGACTCTGACGTTACGTTACTATGGGCTAAAATATTGAAAGACAATATCCAAATATCACCAAATCAAACGTAACCTTTATGGGGTGTTGCGTCGTCCTCACTAGCGTCCTGTCGAAATGCTGCCACCAAAAGCAAGCCTGAGCCCTTGATGTATATAGCACATGAACGTTCACCTGAACGAGCTTGTATTTGTGACTGATGATTGGCGAAACACGAACTGAAGGTTAGTTATTGTCGTGCCTCAAGGGCTTAAATCGCTAAATGAAAGAAATTATGATTACTGTACTTTTGGAGCACCAAAGCTAACTCGTAATAACACATACGTTTAGATAACCCTCATTGACTTTCGAACATCAAAAATACCCGACGCTTACAGCACAGCGTGTATTGTATTATTTTACAGTTTTGGAAACTGCTGAGTACCTCTTTAGCCGATTTTTTCTCTATTTCAGTCTGATATCTAACTTGATAATAATGATAATGCATTATAATCGAGTGTGATTATTTTACACGTAGTATTTATTCGAAAATTATTCAACTTGTTGAAATACTGGTACTACTCTACTTAGTTCATTGAACTCGTTTGTTCAATCGTTGGTTTTACCACATGCTTATTCTAACACGTGTTTAATTAGCATTGTGTATTGAAATTAATGTTGATGTGAAAGTCGTGCATAACGTTTTGATCTATTGAAATATTGTATTATATACATTATTTGTAAATATTGTGAAATATATGTATTATATTGTATTTGATAAAACTCATTTATTGAGACATTCCAGTGTATCTGTAAAAATGAAGCTTATTTCTTTTGTGCTTGTTTAAGAAGTGTGGGTGGTCTGGGTGTGATCTTTGCGTCAGTGGCGATGTACCTGAATGACTTTGTCTACTTTACTACGAATTATAATATCTGGTCTTTGACTTATTTATATGCATCTAGTCATAGTTTTTCTTCTCACGTTGCTGATTATATCCATGTATTTAGCCTAATGACTTTATTAGCCTTTGTATATATTTTTTTTCTGGGGGTTCTCAGCCGGTGTAAGGACTGAACTGGGGTCGTCACTGTACCCGTAGTATTTTCCTCTCCGATTCGCCAGTGAAGTTAATGAAGGTCCTCCGTTTATTGACTGGGGACCACATGGCGCCCCTTAGAATCGAGCCACTTGCAGTGACCCCTTGACCCTTCCAGCTGAGGTGCGGCTTACATCGCTAAATAGAGGAAAAAAAGTCTGCCGAATTGGGTGTGGCCACAGCTTCCTTGTTTTCATTTCATGAACGATCATTGGAAATCGTTAATTGGTTGCGAAAAATTTCATAGCGGAATACAGAAACCAAGAAGTAGCGTGAAACGTCAATTGGTCGAGTAAAGAACAAAAAATGAGGTATACTTAATGTAATTTACGTTTGAGCATGCACAGAATGAATGTTAGGGACCATCTACAACCTAACCTGCGCATTCACTGACAATTTCATCAAAATCAAATGAAAACTGGAAATTGAGGTCGTTACAAGGATTTCACATTGCCGCATTTGCAGTAGCTATTAATGGTACAATCTTTTTGAAATTGGTTTGGGATGATCAAATCGTTAATCCCCAATTGAAGACCTTCAGGTACGAAGGGCCTAAGTGCCATCTCGGAATTTTTTAATTTTTTTTCCATATTCGATTCCTATGTGCCAACGGGAATATATCTAGAAAGGTCCTATGTTAAAACTCATTTCTATTTTTTTTGAGATCGACCGCCATAGAGCAGGGTTGCCAATATTTACCTCCTTTTTTCAAGAGAAGGCCTAAGTCTAGAGAAATGATTTTCATTGAAAGGGCTTAAGTGCCAACCCGTTTTCGGGCAACACTTCAATCGTTTTATGTAGGTTACTTCTCTTTATTTGTGGGTTGATGTTGTTGACAGTTACCTAGTCTTGATTAGTAGAATGGATCGGGGACCAATATTTTAATCTAAGTTTAGCTAGTGATCATTAGTCATTGATAGAGAAACTAATGGCACTTAGACGCTCTTGGGAAACTGGGGTGGTACATAGGCCATTTTTAGCTGTTCAATAACAATATTACTTTTTCATTAAACATAAAGAATTCCTGCGAAGGTGCTGGCTGCGGGAAATAAAAGCACCTACCACAAAAGTAACGTTAGAAAAGTATCACGAATTTTGAATGCATCGTGAATACATTTTGGACATTATGAAACCTTAAAATTGCGATAACTTTTTTTGAAGTTTTTGGGTCTTAGGACCATTGGATCTGAAGGTCTTCAATTATCATCAAATTTGAGCGAGATCGGACGACTAGGGCAGGGGAAAAAATGGTGCTTGATAGAATTTACGTTTGCGCATGTGCAGAGTGAAGTATTGAGTCGGAACGATGAAACTGATAGGGTACCGTCTACACCCTAGCTCGCACATTCCTTGAAAATTTAAATCGGATGAAAACTGGAAAAGAAGCTTGTTACAAGGATTTGCGGACACACGACAGACACACACACGCTCGCGCGCGCACAAACACAGACAGACAAACCGACACGGAACCAATGTTGTTCAGAATAGTCTAAAACATAAAATGCGAGTGGAAGTTTTGATTTTGTAGACCAAACATTTTTTTTTTTCTTTTCTGAATGTGAAAACAATGCTTCCGCAACCTATATAGGCAGTGTTGGGCATAATCGTATCGTCGAATAAGAATACAATTGTGATCGCGATAATTATTTGTTGATTCTGAGTCAGCTGCGATTTTATATTCGCGAATTTGAGTGAGAAAAATCGATAAAAATTCCAAACAAGCTATAAAATCCAAAAACGCTTTATAGATAGCATGATTATTTTTCAGAATACGTTGTTCGCCATAAAATTGATAATTAACCATTCCGTTGCACTCAAAAAGATCAAATTTCAAAATATTTATCATTATACAATACGATAATTTACGAAAATTCGCTCATACGGTAATGCTGCATCACTGGAACTTTTTTTCTAATTTCATTGTATTATTTTATTTCCAGGGTTTTTTTTTATTCGTTGTCAACAGCACTCCTCGTTCATCTCCACTCCGAACAGCCAATGATGGCACTCCGTTTAGTGACGGAGGACAGCATGGCTCCCTTTAGAATTGTACCATTGCAACCGTCCCTTAAGACAAATTTTGCAGTGCCTCTAATAAGCTTTCTGGTTGCGGTTTAAATAATTGTATAACTGAGTTGCTTTGACAACTTATACCGGTTCCGTAGCAATAACATTTGGATAATGTATAGATAGAAATGTGTACGTATATATACATAGATAGAATGAGTAAATATCTAAGATTAAACTTCTTCCGCCCCCCGCCCTCCCCTCCCGTTTGAGTACTGGTAATTTCTCCAAAACGTGGAAACATAATCTAAAATGACCGTGAAGAACTTCGGGAGGGGGTATAATAACGTATGGTTTCGGTCATCATGTGTTCCCCTTTTCATCATTAATTTCTAGATCTGTGGTGGCCTTCTTAAATTTGCGGGCCACTAGAATGAACCAAAAGTTTCCGCGAAACATTTGATTTGGTTTTAAAATATTTAATGACATTGCAAGTTCATACCTTAACACATACCTATATATATATTTGCTGGTTTTTAACCACCTCATCTAGTTGGGAGTAGCACTTCTTGTTGCATCTGCCATTCTAAGGGTCACCAGTTCTGTGCGCGAGTACAGATGAAAATCGTTGCTAGCCAAACTACATAACTCATCACTCCCAAAACTTCAACATTATGGAACACAGTGTTGACGCCAACTAATCGACTAAAGGAATATATTATTTGCTTAGAAGTGTCGTATTCAAGTCATCAATTTCGTACTAATGAAAATCGTTGCTAGCCCAACTACGTAACTTATCACTCACACAACTTCAACATTATGGAACACAGTATTAACGCCAACAAATTAACCAAAGGAATAGATTATTTGCTTAGAAGTGTCGTTTCAAGTCACCAATTTTATACGAGTGAACTTTGTTGCTAGCCAAACTACATAACTAATCACTCCCAAAAATTCAACATTATGGAACACAGTATTGACGCCAACAAATCAACTAAAGGAATGTGTGACACATGTCCATCAATAAATAATATGGCAGGTAACGTTATTCCATTCCTGATCAACCATGGATGGAAGACGTTTGTCATATATTCATAAAATGTCGCCCCTGTCATCCATCCATTTTCAGAGCGACCTATACCTATACCCCAGTCATTAGGCACACTCCGCGGGATAGGCTATGGTATTCGCTCATACTTGAAAACAATTGCTGGTGGTGCCAATTGTCCAGTTGCACTAAGTAAGTAACTAAGTAATACCGTCAGGCACTCCTTTTCTTTCATCGCTGTCAATTTTTCGGTGTACAGTTTTATCACCTTTCTGTGCCAATACTCTTTCATTTTTCGGATTCAAGAAGAATGCAGATTCATCGGCATTGTATAGCCGAAAGGGATCTAGGAGGATAGATTCATGATTATTTTCCTGGAGATATTTGTAAACAGAAGCAGACCATCCGAGTATATCATCTCGTTGGACAGAAGCCCTAGGTAAAGTTAAAATTTGAGGCGTTCTCAGGGAAATTTCAGGGTGCCTTTGGAGGAATAAATCAAACCATTTACCTATTATTTTTAAAGATATTGTCTCTTCCAAGTTTTTTAACCAAGGTTTCGACACTATTAAGGAGTTCATTCCTGGTTACTGGGAATCCGGCTTTTGCCATCGACATGACCCACGCAACAACTAGTTCCTCTTCTTCCGTCGTTAGTTTAGTACTTGGACCCATTTTACTCAACTCAACTTTCCGTTGTCCCTTAACTCTGTAGCAAAGAGACGTAAAAGGTACTTTGTGATGGTTAGCAGCAGCTCAAATAGACTGTCCACGTGAAACATCGGCGAGGGCTGCCGTTACTTGCTCGGCTGAGTAATTCCGGAAAGTCAGTGACATTTTCCTGAAACATAGGATCCCAGGAATAGGAAGTCAGCTAATTAATACCTGAAATCTAAGCCTAATAACAACAAGTTTACTGACTCAAAGCGGGGAGGAATCGTAAAAAATCTAAATGAAGAAAGGGAAACACACTCAAGCTAATCGTTTCTTTGATCCAACCAATCGACTCATAAATTTCGGTAGAAAAAAGGGGATTTATGTTTCATAACGATTGGAATATACGTAAGCTTACAACAGAAAAGTTAGGCTCTAACTTACAACAGAAAAGCTAGAGCACAGCCAAACACAGCACTGATCCAATAGCGGATCGCAAATAAGTTCCAAAGGTGGATAGCTCATCAGCCCCCTATCCACTATTGGAAATCGTGTGCAGACATCCTAGAATAACAAAATACAATTATTGTTTTGCATTTTAATTGAGATTGTAATAGGAAAAACTCAGATCGAAAAATAATACCACTGCTCCAATAGTGGATCGAAGTATTCACCACTGGAGCAACTCTGGAAAATCGATATTCCAATAGTGAATAGCTGAGAATAACTATCTTACTGAAATATTTAGGATGTTTTTAAGCTCATAAAGAGGGGAAACAAGTCCTACGAGTGATTTTGAAACAGAAACTTATAAAAAAAGTCAATAAACCTAAACCGAAAAAAATCACTAATTTGTGAGGTTTTCGTGAAGCAGACGCTGTCCAAACCACAATAGCCGGGAGCCGGGACCCTTGTTTAGGTTTATGGGTTTATGCGTTCACTCGTCCGCAGTTGTTTTATCGTCAGCTGTTCTTTTTCTAGTTCATTTGGGATATCCATATGAGCAATAATAAAAATCGAGTAACCTCAACTGCGCTGTCAAAACCTAATTGTTTTGAATTCTTTAGGCGATTATCCATTACTGGTGCATTATTCACCACTGGTGCGCTTACCTTATTGGGTATATACAATTTGTACATGTACCAGAACTATAGAATGTGTATAGGTGAGATGGTGATGCTGAATGTAGGTATATCTTGAAGTTTTGTCTGCATGATTCGGAAAATTATCATGGTTCTTGTTTATGGTGCTGAATGTTCTGGAAATTCCTAATGTGTTGCTTGTTACCGTCTGTATCAAAATTGTTACTTAATGTGTTTGATGTTATCCCTTTGTTACAGCTTGCTGTGATCCTGTAGTCAAATGTTATCCTCCGTTTCTGTATTTTCTGTGCATTTTTTCCGCGTGTAGAGGCCCTCCCCCTCCCCTCTGTGTTCGGGCGGTCAGGGCCGGAGGTCCGGCCTGGACCCACCCACCTTGACGGCTCCCCCATTTCTGAACAGACGCCCCTTAACGGATGTGGAGACTCTCCACACGTTTTAGAGAACTAATCGAAGGGCCCAGCTTTGCTTTTCCTCCTTTCTTCTCTTCCAAAACCCTTTGAAGTGCTTGAACAACTATGAGACTTCAGTAGGTACTTTTCGAAAAGGCTAACTCAAATATCTATCACACTTTCCCCCCAAAATTCAACTAAAGAAGATATCACACACGAATTCAGAGAGTAAACTATGCTGTCAAAATTGAACGGTCGAGTTGAATTTTGAAGGGAATAAAAAAATATCTTTCTTCTTCCATTAAATTTACAAGACATAATGATGTCCTCCAAATTTTCATATTCCCCACATGAGCTGTAGAGCGGAGAGGAGACAGCTTTGATCCGGTGCAGATATTCGTTACACAAGCCTACACGCATTCGAAGTCTTTCCAGTTTTTTTTATCATTCTCCTGCCACAATTCTGTTGTATCTTTCTGGCTTAGTTAAAACATTTGTTACGTTTCTGATGTACTGATTGGAGGATGACCTTGAGTTTTGTACATATATCATTTGCCACTCCGATCGTGCTATTATCACCTATTTCGTACTCGTTGCTAGCCAAACTACATAATTTTATCCACAAACTTCAACATTATGGAACACAGTATTAGCCAACATATTTTATCTACTGAAGGAATATATTATTCGCTTAGAAGTGTCGTTTTTAAGTCACCAATTTTATACGAGTGAACTTTGTTGCTAGCCAAGCTATGTAACTTATCAACATTATAGAACACAGTATTAACGCCTATAAATCTACTAAAGGAATATATTATTCGCTTAGAAGTGTCGTTTTTAAGTCACCAATTTTATACGAGTGAACTTTGTTGCTAGCCAAACTATATAACTTATAAACATTATGGAACACAGTATTAACACCCACAAATCAACTAAAGGAATATATTATTTGCTTAGATGTGTTGTTTTAAGTCGCCAATTTCGTACGAAATTGAGGAGAGTTGCATTTTTCCACGTGCTAAATATATTAAACCTATTCTTCGTCTGGGTAACTAGTTTTTTTCATGTATGCATAGTAAACTTGATATCTACCTCTTCTCGCTTATGGATTGAGAAGATATTTAACAATTCATGAACTGACATCGTATTCTATATCGGTCTTCGTAGAAAATTGAGCTATTTATTGCAAGTGCTCCAGCATTTCAAAATGAAGATTTCTCTAAATTATTTTTATTGACATTTACAACGTTCATAAAGGACTTATGGAATGGGAAATTTTATAGTTATTTTTCATTTGCTCAACAGAAAGATCTGTGCGAGAGCATTCCATAAAAATTGCTCTGAACACAGAACAGCTGATCCACCTTCTCAAAACATCCACTAGGGCGTACTGGCGCCATCATTCCATCACTCTTAAATCCAGTCGTAAGGTTAGTGTTTACATATCTGCTTAGCACGCAACTCTGTGCTGCTAATGTCACATTAATTATTATGATAATTTTGTAAATATATTTTTCTGAAAGAACTGACAAAATTCATTTCAAACGTATGATGATGGTAGGGACACGATCATAAACATTTAGGATGAGTGATAGAAGCGTGCTAATTTCCTTCATATTTAACTTGAGAGCTGTACTTTAGAACTTGGACCTTTTGGGTCTCGTAAACTACAATTTTACTGTAGAAAACCCCATTTAATCAGATGAGGAAGCTCTGGAGCTAAATCAGTTACCTACATCTCCAGGAACCACTCTAATAAAATGAATGAGCTCTGTAGCTACTTTCGTTCATATTCAACTAAGATGCTGAAATTCGGAACGGGGTCTCTCTAGGTGTGGTAGAGTATAATTTATCCCAACCACTCTTAATTGCTGAGCTTAAAGCACAGCAATTTGAGACGGAGCCTTTGTGGATGTGGTGAAGTATAAATGCAACATGAGGAACGACACTAATCAGTTGAATGAGCTCAGTAAGTAGCTAATTTCGATCATATTGAATTCAAAATGCTGAAATTAGGAACGGAGCTTCTGTGGGTGTGGCAGAGTATAATACCAAATTGAGAAACCACTCCAATCAGCTGAGTGCGCTTTGCAGCTATCCTCGTTCACACTCAACTTGCCGAAATTACAAAAGAGCCACTCAAGGTGTGGTAGGGTACCTAAACATAATTGTAGAGACCTAATACTCGTACATTTATTCATTCGCCTCTTTTTGTCCCAAAGAGGGTCCCTGTCATGGGTGAATATGGCTTTTGAAATTCATTTGCACGATGACGTCACGGCCCCCACTTGGGGCGAACTCTCAGCTCTCTCGCATTGCTAAGCCTATGTCACGGTGATCTTCTTGGTTCCTAACCCATCTATTGTCCAAACTAAATGGTCTTTTGAGCTGAAAATTGGTACGTGGGGGTTTTTTTTTTTTTTAAGTACGCTGAATCCGAATCTGAGTCAAAAGTGTGAAATTCCAACAGATTAAAGTTCCCTGCCCAATCAACATTTTTTATTTGCTACGTGACATGGCGTTGTCAGTCTTATTAGGTGTGTTCCAAGCACCGCGATTTCATGAACTTTTCGGAACTGTTTCGGCGCCGAACCGTATGCTCACGTGAATCGTGTTCCAACCGTTTTCAGTTCAGGAACTCAACACTCGCTACGGTGTTCCCACCGCATCGGGTTCATGAACTGAGGTCAGTGAGTTCATGAACTTTTCAGACCTGCTCGGGGATAGGGTTGAGAACTCGAACTGAAGGAAACCTTTCGTAACCTTCCAAAAATCTCATTTCACTGCGAACCTTCACGCTAAAATAATTATTCTTGTTCTTGACTAGTTCCTCACTTCTTTGTTCATTCATTATTTCTTCATTCGTTCTCAATTCATTTTTCATTTATTGTTCCTCACTTGCCTTGCAAGTCATGAATCTCAATAGGATTCTTTCTAGAAGAATCGGACTCGGATTCGGAAGTATATACTTCAATAGCAGATTGGGAGTGGGTCCTTACTTCCGATGAGGAGGAGGAGGACTTAGATCAATAAGAATTTGAGGCGAATAGAGTCGTGCCTAAGAACATCGGCTTCTTTGAAAATGTACTACTACTTATTGAACAGTTTGAACAAGTGGCACTCATCCGTTTCCACGAAGATGAAAAGTACACAACTTGGCATCTTCGGAGCTACTTGACATGAAGGGCAATCAAGTTTGGCCTCTCTTCCGACTCATGCACAGAGAGATACTTACAGTAAAAGTAGTTTAATTAAACATGGCTACTTAACTACCTTTCAAAACTTTCGATGAAGCAGGATTTATTCACACTTTTATTCTGATAAAATTTGTTGAACACTTTTTCTGATAAAACATGAAACTAGAAAAAACGTGGAAACTTGAAACATGAAACACGGGCATGAACGTAAGTTAGCAAATGAGGTCTCATAAATAACGGAGATGAGATTTTCACGTTACTAAATACGACGCTAGCGCTAGTTAGTGCATTGACTGTCGTGTGAACTACAGTGTTCCCACCGACGGGTTCTTGAACCTAAACGTTTCGTTAACTCGTGAAACTCGTCTGAGTACATGAACTCAGAC
Organism: Adelphocoris suturalis; assembly: GCA_030762985.1. NCBI lineage: Eukaryota > Metazoa > Arthropoda > Insecta > Hemiptera > Miridae > Adelphocoris > Adelphocoris suturalis. The sequence goes on from CM061042.1 coordinate 32,094,479, forward strand.
GGGTGCTTGGGACACACCTATTGACGTGCCATGTAAGTGGGTTATATTATTTGTATGTGTAGCGGGTGCTACAGTTATTTTTGGCTTCCAAATTATCAGATGTTTTGGTTTCGAGGTTTTGTTGAACATTGTTTTCAATTTATTCTTTCAAAAATCTTAGTTCGGCCAATTTTTCCTAAAAGCGTATCACGTCGGGGTCACCAGTTTGGTGGTGATGTTGATAGGGACCACTACAATAAATATGTAATAGATAAATCTGACTCCAATTAGGTGAAAGAATAGGCAAAAGAAATCCGTTTGTAAAGTGTAAATCAAGCATTTTAATTTTTACCTTGATGGGAAAAACAAAAGATCATGGATATGTCTAGTACCAACTGGTGCCAAGGAGTTGGTACCTACTACTCAATTGTATACCAACTCAATTGTATACTCAAGTGCCTTCTTTTCACAAGATTATTCCATTATGGTTACAAAACAAATTAGTTTTCAACTTGGAGTAATAAATCAGCATTCCTTGACACTACAATGGCTTAGAGGTCATGAAATGAGAGCATTCCAAAAAGTGGCGAACGATTTTCCTACTATGAAAACTGTGGGAGTTACTCTTCCCTAGTAACGCCTTGGTTGTACGTGAAAATCAATAGAAAATTTGCCGGTCGGGAAAAGAAAGTGTCGCGAAAAATTCCTTGACCCCCAGGCAAAAGACATATCCATGTCAATAATTTTAAATTAATTGCTACACATTTTTGTCACAACAAACATTTTGTGATGTATTAACTAAAAAAGAGTTTTAGTTCAAACAATAGATTTTTCGATAAGCTTTTATTTTTACAATAGCTACTGCGAATTTAATTTAAATTTAAAATTTACACCTGTAAATTTTGAGGTGATAGAGTGCAGACCGAATTGTGATAGACCTCCGTATGCACGGCCATTTTTCGGAACCGTGTGACCTCCTACCTCCGTTTCCGACACTCGGACGTGTTGTGGAGAGGGTGCCTCAAAGCAGTGGTTGATATCCGATGGATTTTATAACTGTAACGCCGTGTCTAACGTTATAGAGTCGACCGAAGAACGCGAGCGAGCGACCTCAAGTATTCGACCTGTATGCGTCCACAGTGCGCCTCTAGAATCCTTGCGTGATTACCTTTGCTTCGTGCCAAGTGTATTTTTTTAAATATTATTCTTTCAAATAATGCAGCAATGCTTTATTGACGCCAAAGGAATTCGTCGAGACGGAAGTTAGTTTCGACTATTTGTTCATTGAGGGAACAATGCAGTGAGTTCCACCGTTTGTTCCCGCAACTCAGGAAGGATGGGGCGGCATTTTAACACAGAATGTGTTTTAGCCATGGACTAACTAGCCGAAAATGGAACGCGGGATGGGAACGAAATGTGTGACGGATGATTTTCACGTACAACCGAGCCGTTGGTAGGGAAATGGAATTTCCGCCATTTTAATCGCACAGAAATCGTTCACCATTCGTTGGAAAGCTCTTGATTTATCACGAATTTATTTCGTATTTTTTTCGTAGTTTCATACTATAACTATATAAATTGATGTTATAAATGAATAGTAAACAATGACGCTTGTTTGGTTGTCACTTGGTTGCGCGACAACGCAATTTTCGTAGTTTCATACTATAACTATATAAATTGATGTTATAAATGAATAGTGAACAATGACGCTTGTTTGGTTGTCACTTGGTTGCGCGACAACGCAAACACATTCTGTGTTTCAATAATTTCGTCCGAAGTATGTAAATAGAGGTAACCGGGGGTCCAGGGGGCTTGCCCCCTGGCGAGGCGCGGAGCGCCGAGTTTTTCTTACTGCATGACGAAAATCTACGCATTCGATTATATTGTTGAACATACTGAAGGAGAATTCAATAATCAAGTTACCAGTTTTCAAAGGCCCGTAGAAGCTGAGTAAAGATTGATGTTGACAAAGGTTATTACGCACGTAATAAATTATGAAACATTTTATTCTTAATTTAGTTTAATAATCGTCAAGGGAGTTCTCTTATCTAGAGAACGTATCGAGAAAGCTCCCTTTTCAAAATACTTTGGAACTCATTCCTAACTTCTAGTTTTTCAATGCTTTTTGAAGTATGGGAGAAGGGAATTAAAAAAACTCGTGTCTTCGTCTTCCCTCCTCGCTGTCCCAGCCATTTCCATGGGGGGAAAATGAGAGAATTACGGGAACACAAACAACACACTTGAACACACGGGAACAAAAACTTGAAAACAAGAATTTAATCTCCCGCCAGAGCGACCAGGCGAGCGCACGACCAAAATCAAACTGGTTTGAAAATCAAACCCGAGCGCGCGACCTTAGCCCTAATCGCTGCGTCGAGCGGTGGCACGTAGGACACCGTTCGGTTTACCTTGTTTGAAATTAGCTGGTCGCTCGCTCGAACGCGCGGGTTGCTCGCTCGAACGCGCGGTTTGCTCGCTCGCGCTCTTTGGTCGTCCACGTAGGACACGGGCTAACTGTATCGGCTGCAGAAACCCAGATTCCAAAGTAATTTCGACCCGAAGAGCGCAGGAAATCCGTGATTTGTGTATTCGATGCTATCATCACTTTGTTCAAGGACTAACAAGGAGTCGGTACCTCCTCAGAAAATCGATTTTGTTGAGATTGAAATCCGCCGTACTCTCTCTATCCAACGAGGACGATGAATTTTAAAAGTCTTCATATCATCCTCGTCGAATTCGTCCTCAAAAACCAATGCTCTAATCAATCCTCTGTGGCTCATTTTCGTGCATGTAGGAAAACGTAGGAAATAACTAGAAAAAATGAGCAAATTAGATGGGACAACGTAGCAAAAAAGGATTTCGGTCATGAAAACTTAAGATGGCGAAAATAACTACCTACCTACTACAGTAAATCTTTGAGTTGAATGAACGCTAACCACTCAAATTCGGCTGTTAGTTTTGATCGTTGATTTAGCGCATTTGATCATTGATTTATCTGAACCGGAGTTAAGGTTCGTTTGGCCAACGATTCTGAACCGGTTCTGGACGGAATCACGTTCTGAAAAGGGAGGAGATAGGATCGGTTCTGAACTCTGCTTAGCCTAACGGCTCTTCCTAGCGTTCAGAACTGGTAACCTCCACAGCAACCTACCTACAACAATAAACTTCATCTTGTTTGCCAACTTCTAACTTCTATGCGCTTAGCTTTCGCTTGTTATATTTGATTATTAGGATAAGTAGAGCGAACGACACAATTCAGTATTACAAAAATATTTTATTCAATCAAATCAAGAGATCATTGAGTATTTTGAAACAAACCTGTTCTGAAATTCTCTTCTCTTCGTCTGTCGGGCACTTAATAACTTCTGGCGATAAGTTGCTAATTAAGACCGATAGTTTTATCTTCGAGGGTGCTGATCGTATTATCAAATCTATCGGCGACGTCTCGGAAAGATGCCGTCTGGTGTCCACAGTACCATAAAAAAATCATCACTGTGGACTTAGCCTAACGGCTCTTCCTAGCGTTCAGAACTGGTAACCTCCACAGCAACCTACCTACAACAATAAACTTCATCTTGTTTGCCAACTTCTAACTTCTAACTTCTATGCGCTTAGCTTTCGCTTGTTATATTTGATTATTAGGATAAGTAGAGCGAACGACACAATTCAGTATTACAAAAATATTTTATTCAATCAAATCAAGAGATCATTGAGTATTTTGAAACAAACCTGTTCTAAAATTCTCTTCTCTTCGTCTGTCGGGCACTTGATAACTTCTGGCGATAAGTTGCTAATTAAGACCGATAGTTTTATTTTCGAGGGTGCTGATCGTAGTATCAAATCTATCGGCGACGTCTCGGAAAGAGCCGTCTGGTGTCCACAGTACCATAAAAAAATCATCACTGTGGATTCGGCCCCAATCCCACTGGACCGCTGATATAGAGGGCTATTTGGGTACCGTTCCGCCAAAATCTGGACCAAATTACGATTTATTCTAAAATGCCCCAAGAATTCATCATCATTTAGGGATGTTACTGTATCTCTTAGGTAGTTTTGATTCTTAGGACGGTCTCTAAGCAACAAAAATATCATCTCACCATCTGAGTCCACATTTTCATCAGAAAACTCGGATTCCTCATGGAAAGGAAAAAATTTTCCATGTTGAAGTTAAAAATATATATATATATATATATATATATATATATAAATATATATATATATATATATATATATATATATATATATATATATAAATATATATATATATATAAATATATATAAATGTAAAGCGTCTGTTAAAGAAACGGCAAAGTGGGGCTTTGTAAAACTGAAAGAATCATAAGAGATCACAGAATGATAAGATGACAAGGCGGGAAGATAAGGGGACTCCTCAACTGCGCATGTGCGAACTGCGAGTTCTGAAAAAATCCCAGAACTGATCCCGAACGGTAACGAACGCCTAAACGAACAGCGGACTAAGCGTTCCGAACTAGTTCTGTGACTAAACGAACGCCCAAAAGGGGGCGTGGTCATTCCCGAACCGTTCAGAATCGTTGGCCGAACGAACCTTTAGTTAAACCGAATATCTTTGTTTGACAGCTGAAATCTTCGGTTTAATGAGTAAACGTTGATTAAAAACTTTGGAGAAACTGGCCCTTAGTTATAGGCATTGTTGATTTTTCGTAAGTTACAGGCAATGTTAGGCCGTATAGGCTGGTGGGAGGCTTCCTATGTTTTCATACTGGAGACTTTCAGGAAGCAGAATTTTCTGGAATCCTGACTCATAATCATATTTAAATAATATTGACATTGGCGTCCGTTTTTCGTACATTAGCTTCTTGGATTTTTCCCAGTACACTACACTTCCATCTTCTTTCGTGAAAGGAGGAGTTGAGCTAGGAGTTTAACTTGTTGGGCTATTTCCTCCCAGTTCTGGGTTGAGTCGTGCCATCTGTACAACGATCAACTATTCTGCTGGGGTGTTAACTTGAATATTCTCGCAGGAACCTTCAATTTCGGAGTGCATCGAGTTGCTCTGGTGTCCAGGTTCGTAGAATAAATAGTTATTTGAGTTGCTGTTCTCAATCAAAGTCGTGCACAAGCTAGCTGTGACAAAATACTGATTAAGGTTTTGGCCCCCATAGCTATCACTTAACAAATAGAAATCACTAGCGTCATGATTCGCGATGTATTTGAATAAGTTGATATTTCTCTCGAACCCCTATTTCAATTTGTTTCATCCCAGACGTACCTTGTTTCGACACCAATTCAAACATAAGATTATGAACACTGAGTTTGCGCTTGTAGGAAATTGATGAAACTTCTTTCGGACACTCCAAAACTGTTAATTTTAACATGATGGTATCATCATCTCACACACAGAACAGTCCGCCAGTTTTGTGCCATCATCGGCGAGGTACGTTGTAGCTAACAATATTATACCAACACCTAATAATATTTGATATTATTGTTGTTCTTGGTAGTTGGTGAGTCTTGGTTAGTCATTTTCGTTCTATAAAAGTTGTGATTCTGAAAACGTCATCTTGATTTCGACAATACACCTATTAAACAGCCAGTAAAATTAGCATGTATCCGAACAGTCTAAGAAAATCCAAAACCAAAAGAGGTACAATAAATTCAATAACTGATTTTTCTTTTAGAAACTTTATAATAAATTGATTAATTTCAAGTAAAATATGCGCATTCAAATTTTTCCAGTTCGCAAATTAGCAAGATTGTTATTCAGCAATTTGAAAATTTTAGATATTCCTTGCATTTTTTTCTTTCTCAGTCCAAATATCTAAGTTTTCAACAAATTACTGATAGGTACTAATGTATTTGAGTTATAAAATTGAGTCACCTAGTTGCTACTTACTGATAGAAGGGTCTTGAGATACTGAGAATGAGTTCAGGTTTTGTATTACAAAGAGTGAAAAGTTTATTTCATGTAATATGTAGGTAGGTAGTCTACCATAGTAGACCTTAATATTATGAAGAGTCAGCTCAACTAAATCAGTGAATAAAAAGGCGAATAAACGGATTCGCCTTTTTAACATGACGGAATTTTCACCTAAACCTGTGACTAAAAAGGCGAATACCCAAATTCACCGTTGAAACACCTGTAGCAGTATTCGCCCAGCCCACATGTTAAGAATGGGCGTTAGGGAAGCTTGCGATAATCTCTTTCGTTCTACCACTTCAAGAAGGATGAAAAACGAACCAATTAAATGAATTGAATTTTTCGGAAAAAATGTGGAATTCGACCTTACTACACGACGGCGACGTATACAACCATTGCGGTACTGCATCTGCTATTTTCTATCGAACAAAAAAGCTCTACATTTATCTGAAACATCACCACATCTCACGATGCCATCCTCCACCCTCCCATCCTACCCGTGCTGAGTGAGATGCACTGGTGACCTTAAGGTAGCGGAAGTATTGCTTTCACTTTCGGGAGAAAAGAAAAAATGTCTGTCGCTAAAATCAAAATTTCCACTTGCATTTTACGTTTTGTTCCGTGCGTTCGTCCGGAAATCCTTGTAACAAGCTTAATTCCACAGTTTTCATCCGATTTGGATGAAAATTTAAGGAAATGTGCGGGCTAGGGTTTAGATAGTCCCCTATCAGTTTCTTCAAATTTCCCAAATCAATACTTCATTCTGCTCATGCGCAAACGTGAAATCTACAACAATAATTTCTCACGCCCTAGTCGTCCGATCTCGTTCAAATTCGGGGGATAGTTGAGAGAAAACGATTTGAGCGTTCCATATCAATTTCAAGATGATCGTGATATTAGCTCCAGGGTATGCACGAACGTGAAATTCTTCTAGCAAGCTGAATTTCAACAGTTTTTATCCGATTTGGATGACAATTTCAGGGAATGTGCAGCGGACTAGGGTGTAGACGGTCCCCTATCAGTTTCATTGTTCCCAAATCAATACTTAGCTTTGCGCATGCTCAAACGACAATCTACCTAACATCATTTACTCACGCCCTAGTTGCTCAAATTCGGGGTATAGTTAAGAGAAGACGATTGAAACCAAATTGAATCTTTTCCAAACCAAATTGAACCTCTTACAAATCAAATTCAACCTTTTCCAATCCTAATTCAACCTGGGGGTATGCTTAGTATTTTATGGCGGTTTAGTCATTGTAATTCTGTAGCTTGTGTCGGGAGCTTTTCAACGAGTTGTGATAGGTTCTCAAGGGGTTCTAAATTCTAAAGTTTCAGAATTGTTTTTATTTTACTCAGCTATGGTGAATTTGCGGCGATGGTGAAAAAATCACGTGACCCACCGTCTGTGAAGTCTCTAACAACCAAACGTTTTGTTATTGTTGACTAGTGATACGCAGTCTGCCTAGCTACTCAGGGATATACACATTGCAAATTTAATATTCAACGGTAACAGTTCTTTAGGTTCTAGCCAGGAGCTCTAACTAAGGTATGGCGCGCGGGGGGGGGGGGGGGGGGGGGGGGGCAGGTTGGCAGAATCCCCCCCCCCCTCCATCGCCGTGTTTAAATATCTAGTGATATCAACTGTGAAATAAACCATCCATCCCTAACTAACCATTAACCATTGCTACGTATATTTAGGCTTGTTTATTTGTTTACATTTTTTTCAATATTTAGGAAAAAGTGGAATTTGGCCTGGAAAAAGTTTAATTCGGTCTGGAAAATGTTGAATTATGTTTGGGAAAGGTTGAATTATTTTTGGAAAGGTTGAATTTGACTTGGAAATATGCTATAATAGCCATGTAAATCTGGCTTCTATTTTATCCAAAACGCAGACAGACTAGTATGTGACATGTCAGGAGTAATAGGTCACCTAAGAGAAGGACGGATGGGAGTATGGCTAGGGTCAAAAAGCTAGGGTTGTTGGAGTGCTGTGTCTCTTAGTTGATTAAAATCTTTGATCTGAGGTATTATGGAACATGATTCTCTTATAAAAGTGCTACATGACTCAAAAAAGTCAGTAGGTACTTAATACAAAGGGTTGTTTTTTTGGGGGGGGAAAAAAAAAAAAAAATTCGTGGTTAATTTTATTGCATACTACTGTTTTATAGATTTTACCTAATCAAATCAATCGAACCCCATATCCAATACAACAAACGCTGCAAATTATTTCACAAAGGTTTATTATTTTTTCAATTGAGTATGATCGTAGTTTTAGTTGGCTAGCGTACGTCATAAGGCCCGTCCAGACTCCTCGGCGTGTCCTACTTCGAGTTGCCACAACCTATACTTCTATAATTATATACGCATGTTTATATTTCTCGATTTGAGCTCCTATCTATTCAAATAGTTATTGCGTTAATAATATCATTATCTAAGTACGTACGAAAAGTCGAGAGGATATGTTATTAAATATGCGTAGGAAAAGCTTTGGTATTAACACACAAATATGACCTTGAAAAAAACATATTCATGCCTCGAACGAACGCCGGCGCCGTACCCACCACAAGCCGCGGCGCCGGCGCCTCCTCTCACTCCACCCCCCCCCCCCCCCCCCCCTCTCCACCCACCGTGACCCCCTGCCAAGCGTGCCAGGCGTGCTCGCGTCGAAAAAGACACGTTTTTGCCCGTTTTTGGCCCATAGCATCTATGCGAGTAAAGCGATCGGGATGGTTAAACGTTAGGACCAACTAGACCCCAAATAGAGTCTATGTGCGAAAGAACGGGTTTTTTAAGTCAATTCTTAGGCCTTTTATGGCCCGGACTCTACGTACCTTGAAACGTAAAGTGACAAAGTTTGAGGGGGGGTTATAAAATTTTTTTGCTACACGATCACATAGGCTTATTATTGGAAATAATAAACCAAAAGGAATGCTAGAATTTACACAAGTTTTTATGGTGTTGGTAGTGCTGAGACAGGAGTGCACTAGAATGTATGTTGTAGAATAATCATGAGTACCAACCTTAGAAACAATTTTTTTTTCATTTCCCTGGTTCATTATCTCCTATGACTTGACCAAATATGTCGAACGTTGTGTGAGAGTATAACTCTGAAATAATCACTCCTGTTAACCTTTGTTAAATACAATTTTGAGAAGTAGGTTCAAGACTAAATTTCCAGTAAACTGAAATGAATATTGATTTATTGAAAAGAAAGGGAAACTTACTTAAATAAATTAATAAATAAAATGAATAAAAATTGATGAAATCTACATTTATTGACAGTTGTTACTGCCATAAGGGTGGCTTCTTAAATACAACTGAAAAACGTGGTAGGAGGGTTCACACACGTTTAATTAATTATAGCGAATTTTCGTTTAAAAAAATTATTATGCTATGGTTTTGAAATGCTAGTAAATGGAATTTCTTAAACCAATTGATCCGATCCCCCCCAATACACACTCAAGAACTGAATTTCACACTTAGTAAGTGAAACACTCCACACACTTGCTTGTGTTAGTGAGGGACTTATTAAAATGATTATTTATCAAGTCGGAAGACTTGAGTAAGATGAAGTCAATTATCTGGATGGAAGGGTTTGCAAGTCAAATGTTGCTCATGTAGTCTAAATATTTAGCATTTCCAAGTTCGATTGATTTTCCAAGTCTTAATTCAAGCATTTCCAAATCTAATTCACCTTTTACCAAATCAAATTCGACGTTTTCCAAGTAAAATTATTTTCCCAAATTAAACCTTTTCCAAGTCAGATTCAACCTTCTCTTAACCTAATTCAAACTGGGCATTAAAATATAAATAAGTGCAGGTAGGTTATGTATGATATCCTATACCGAAAAAGGCGTGGGCAGAAGTGATGCCCTTGTAGTAGCGAAGGATCTGTTTTTACAAGAGTTTGCGGCGATTGCGAAAAAAGCAACCCACCGTTTATGAAGCCTAACAACCAAACGTTTTGTTATTGTTGACTAGTGATACGCAGTCTGCCTAGCTATTCGGGGATATACCACGTAACAAATTTAATATTCAGCGGTAACAGAAGCGAAAGGAGAATCTAGCCAGGGCTCTAGATCTATAAGACAGAGCCCCCCCTTCCGAGTTTAGATATCTAGTGATACCAACTTTGAAATGAACCATCCTTAACCATCAACCATTGCTACGTATATTTAGGCTTGTTTATTTGATGACGTTTTTCTATTAATTAGGAAGATCAAGTTTCAAGATGGCAGCTATGTTGAATTGTGTTTTGAAGGTGGAGCTTTCTGAGTGCAAGGAAATTGTTAAGTATTAATTTTATGCCGAAAAAACGTATTCTGAATTATAATCTCCTATTCATTTACAGGTTTTAAATTTATAGTTTTTAATATTTTTTTTTTTTTAATAGCAAATTTCAATGAATTTTAAGTACATTTTTGTACATTAATTTTTGAATCTTCTATTTTATTGTTAATAAACTTGATTTGTGCAATACTCTGCCAAAAATTAATGTTTACATAAGAATTAATTTTAAGTTTAAGTATTATTTATTTTAATTAAGTAATTAATTAATTTTTTTGTAATTATATTATCCCTGCGCGCGCGCGCACACACACACGCATTATATATATATATATATATATATATATATATATATATATATATATATATATATATATATATATATATATCAACAGTATATACATACATATATATATAAAAGCGTTAAACTCTAGGATTCGTTTAAGAATGCCTCAATAAGGATTTAGGTTTAGTACCAGAGGTTTATTTTATTTGAGTTTCTCAGCTACAAAACTATTGATTCATTATATATTTTTGTAAATGTTGTGGGGGCACATGCCCTCTAGCGCGACGACTATGGTCATTGACTCTCCTCGATGCGGACGTTGTCTAACGCCGTGTTAAATTGGGCGTTTCGAATCATCACCGAAATTGCAGGTTGGAGCGAAGCGCATCCAAAACCATCGTCGGCGCCATACGAGATGGGCTTAAGAGAAAGCCGTGAATCCTCAGCTTCCGTAGACCATCGGTGCACTCGTGTTATGCACCAATGAGCCATCTTAGTAGCTGTAACAGGATCGGTTCCGACCCAAAGATTGAAACAAAACGCTAAAAAACAGATCCGGCAAAGATAAGTTCGTCACTATCTGAAGGTTTGTCGTGTTCAGGAAATAAGGAACTTGAAGGAACTCCACTCTGACGATGACGTAGAGATGTTATCGTTATTGTTTCAACAATTTCTATCACGATCTTAATTTCCCCTAATATGCCAACTTTGATTGCAGAAGGTGAACCAACAATTTTATGGTGAGAATAATCGTTGTAATAAATAATCTGATATTTGAACGAAAATGTTGGGTTTCCAGCATTATTAGCAGTTTTATCAATTTTTTAGCCCATAAAAATTGAATTCAAGTACATTTTTCAGCAAAATTTCATCCACAAAGTTTTCAATGATCTAGTTTTTAGCTGATCAACTTTTTTTACCCAATACTTACAAGCAGTTACAGTCCGTAAGTCAAATATAGGTCAAGTATACTATAGGTCAAATTCCAAAAGTAAATGTGCTGAAAAAATTACTATAAGTGGAGAAAAGACTGAAATATATTATATGAGATGCGAGCATTCAGACCATTAATTAATCTAAGCAAAAAATCATCTTTGTAAAATCTCATGGCGACTGCAGCGCTGGGAATGCCACGCAGTGGGTTGTCGAACTAAAGAGGAAGTCAAGAGTCTCGACTCGACTTGATTGTTCGAGAACGTCACATCCTCGACATTCGTGGGGCTCGCGCTAAGAGCGGTTTTTCTGGCACGAGTCGAAGGGAGACGAGCTTCCCAGAACACATTTGACACATTTGGAGAAACAGATTAAGTAGTTCCAAATCGAAATACACAATTCTATTATAACTAATGAATGTCTCGACGAAATCCATGGGTAGGGAAACACTAAGGGGGGGTAAGTTTTCGGTCATTGTGGAGGTCAGCATTCTTTTTCTGATCGACTTGTCTAGAGCTTATAAGTAACTAACTGCGATGTTACTTTTATTTTTTAATTTAATTGAATTATTATAGTATGTTTGGAAGTGATGTGATCTTTGTTTTTTCGTTCCTTTGTCGTATTTTTTCCTAATGTTTTACCATGTGTGTCTTGTAATAATTTAATTGAAAAGAATTAGTTTAATTGAATGTTGGATTTCAGAGGACTTATGTCCTTAGGCGTTCAGCACAGATTTTTGTTTGGTGCGTTCAAGTTTGGATATACTGTTAACCAGAGAGGGTTATCTCATAAGAATATTATTTATTACAGACCTTCACCTACCACCCTGAATGCTGGATAGGTTTATTATTATTATTATTATTTTTTTTTTTTACGTTTATTTGGGCTTTCTTCCGCAAGAAATCCGTCGCGGCGAGGGCGGATAGTGGAGCGGGACTTCTATCCTTTTATCTATTGTCTCTTCGAGGTCTGGATGTTAATGTTGGTTCTATTACTTTTTTGTTTACAATACTTGAAATATACCTAATGTGAATTTTATTAAATAGTTGATTTAAAATTAAAGACTGTTCCATCGCATATGGATTTCAATCGTTTATTCCGTTATATTACTTTTATGCTACCATTCATTGCCATGTTTTCCATTTTATTCATTACTACGTTTATTCTTTATTTTTACCACCATTACAAAGTAATGGATGTATCTTTTAGAATAAACCCTTTTGAATTGAATTGGTGGAAAAGCGAAGATGGTGGGTGCGCTTCCATGATCATCCTCCTCCCCTAGCACAAAAAATCACACCCCCACACTCGTAGGAAATCGTCGATACTGCACAAATGTAGGAAGAATGCCGTCACAACCTCGAGGACCTGCAGGGGCCTATTTCATAAAACAACAAGTTAAAGTGTACAATTTAACAAGTACAGGTACTTGTAATGCACGGTAAACTAGAACAAGTGTTACACCAAAACAATGACTTCAAGTGTAGAAGAGTTACACTTGTAGAAGCTTAGTTTACAAGTGTAGCAGAAAAGAAAAATGACGTGCGGGGACAGACGAAATGAAAAACGTCAAGCGGGATGTCGAAATTGAAGTTTCGTAAGCGAATCATAATATTAAAACGGTGTTAAGTACACGATAGGATGTTCATCGTACATGACAAGGTGTAATGATTGGAAGAAAATCAAATTATAAACTAGAAAGTGGAGAAAGAGTGTACTTATTTGATTTTAACTTATTCTGATGGCTGGAATAATCGGATTTTTCTCCTTCATTCAGCGGAAATGATTGATCAGTTCATAAAGTCTTGATGCTGCTGGGTTAGAACACCGAAAAATTGTCAACTCACAATGCTGGAAATATCAAGTTTACAGGTGAACAAAGTCCAGCTGAATATCACTTGCTTCTATCAGCTGCTTTTAGCGAATTTTCTTAGAAAATGAAGCTATTGCAATGGCTCCAAAAATTTTAAAATGGAAATTTTCAAAAAATTTCTTCATCGAAATCTGTTTTGAGGCATTCTGAAATTATTCCTGGATTTTAACGCTTTTATATAAGTATATATAAGTATGTGTCATTCCAGACGATAACTCTCGATAGAATTGAGATAAAAACTTCGTTCTTTCGCCAAAAAATCAAGCATTTCAAAAGAAAGAATGAGTTCGTTGGACAACACTTTGTGAGCACATTAAATAAATTGGTCAAATTTCAAAAAAATGTACTTACCAAATCACTAAAAAAGGCAAAAAACCGCTAAAAATTAACAAGTTTCTATTTTTCTTAGCAGAATGCTACTCGAAAAAAATTAATCGAACATGAACTAGGACATTTAAAAATTTAAGCACAAAATTGTAGTGAAAAATGTACTTAAATTCCATTAAAATAAGCTAAAAATCGATAGGAACACTTGAAAAAATTGCAAAAATCCACAAAATTGTTTGTTCATTGGAATATTACTGACAAAAAGTTAGTTTGCTATAAAATGTATACTAAAATTTTTATTTGTCCCCAAAGTGCTCAAATTTCAACAGAATTTAACATAAATGTAATACGACCATTCATGAAAATTCGCTCATACGATCATGCTGCATGACTGGAACTTTTGTAACATCCTCTTGCCCTAGTGTCGTTGTAAGTCCGATCGTGGGAATTTTTCTGTTACACCCAGATGTCGTCCTGTTGAAAAACCGTCAAGCATATCCCCAGATGCAGCGTATTCAAGAATCGAGAAGGAGGAACCACTCGTATCCATCACAACTCAAGGGGCAAGAGGCCCTAGGGAGACCCGAATGGCTGAGTTATTTGTAGTTTTTTCATCTGATAGTTTATGTTAGAATTTTTGATAGAATGCAAGTATCATGAATTAAATTAACAAGAAATAATAAAATGACATCATTTTCTGTTGCCGGAAATAATTACCTACTTAGTGCGAAATTGTACATACGTAAGAGAGATCGTACAGAAGAAGATTGTTTTTGGGTCTGGTACTTAAATTATGAAGGGACATGGTTATTTCCAAGAAATTGCTTCACTCTTTTAAACATGCAAATATGGAGCTTGAGTTATTTTGGCTAATTTCCCCAGTTTCGGCATACCTCTGTCTTTTTCTTTGAATTTTATACTTACCGTTCGTATTTGAGAAAATAAAAAGTAATGATTATGAGATCATAATATTTGTATTATTACGTTAGAACAGTGGTCACCAATTAAGTTTCATGAAGGTCCGTTTCAAAGTCTTGCCGAGCTTCCGCGGTCCATTCAGGGGAAACCACTGGGGGGGGGGGGGGGGGGGGGGGCACCCCGAAATTTTTTTGAAAAATTAACAGTTATATATTTATATTTTATGTTAGGGGCCTATATATTTTGCAATTGAAAATTGAAGTACTAATATAAATTAAATTAAACGTTTTACTAGTCATAAAATAATTGGGTAAAATAACGCAACAATATTAAATCAATAGCCTACTTTTTATTGAGAGTTGTATAATAAGAAATAAAGTACATATAAGTTATATAATTTGGTTACACTGCTGGTGTTTATTTATTGATTCGGTTGTTTTTTAATAATTTGATTTCATTTAGATGGTTTCTTATGGGTTTTTTGTTTTAGGATTTATTTTAAGTATTTTTTTCGTTTCGAGGTCCGCACAAAACTAGCCGGCGGTCCGGATCCGGACCGCGGTCCGCCATTTGGTGACCACTGCGTTAGAATAATGATGATATCTGGGATTTATCTTCGGTCCTTTTACCTTATTATTTATTATGTTTGAAATTTATTTTGATTACACACAAGTATTATGAATAAAAAATGAAGTATTTTTGCTAATTCGCCCATTCCTCTCCAACGATGTTATGTGATTAGAACATTATTGAGTCCACATTTGGCAAAATGATAAATAATGATCATTATAGGTTATAGGGCCATCCCCTTGCAGGCTTCGCCTGCCAACCACCGCCATTACGGCCTGACAGGACGACCATTGCGCTCTGACGCCAATCAGTATCCAATAATACTGTTGATGATAATCTAATTTATGCTGCCCACTCCATTAGTGATTTTTATACTGCCCACTCTATTAGTGACATTTATACCTACTACTGCCCACCCTATTAGAGATATACATACTACTGGTGATTTATACTACTGTCCACCTCCTTGGCGAGATTTATACTGCCCACCTCCTTGTCATATTCATACTGTCCACCTCTTTGACGAGATTTATTCTGACAGAGCGCTCAAGACCGGAACCGCCCTCACCTTGGTTTGTAGTAGGAGGCGGACGTAGAAGTTCGCAAAAATCCCTCTCTTCAAACGAAGAGGGCCGCCCTTCGTTTTTTCTTTTAAATATATACCTATCTAACCACGGTTTTTGACACACTTTCGCAAATTAAACGAATATGGTTCAACTTTTTGGAAAACTAAGGTTTTACACATTAGTCAGGAGATCCAGAGCTTGAATTTGAATAACAAGATGTCAGGGTCCTGTTGAGTAAATGGGCGATCTTTTTGATCCTCATCATTCTCGTTGTGCAGTTTTATTATATATAATCAATTACTACGTTGAAATGATGAG
This sequence comes from Adelphocoris suturalis, assembly GCA_030762985.1. Classification (NCBI taxonomy): domain Eukaryota; kingdom Metazoa; phylum Arthropoda; class Insecta; order Hemiptera; family Miridae; genus Adelphocoris; species Adelphocoris suturalis. The sequence goes on from CM061042.1 coordinate 32,110,435, forward strand.
GATATGAGGGTCCCCTGGGATGAACGATTGAACGTTTTGATGATATACCTACAAGTAGATGTTATATATTGATTATTGTACAAATATATTAATATGCAGTGTTTTGCAAATAGAAAACGATGCAATGAAATATTGTCATTGTCTAATGACGGGAATGTTGATTACGTTCAAAAGTACGGACAAAATGAAAGGACTTGGGTCAGGTGTAGGGAAATTGTACGTTATTTTCAATTAATTGCTTCACTCTGCAAATACATTAAAATTAAGATCTAGAGCTATTTTTGTATTCCCCCAATCATTACAAAATTTATGTTTGGATTTGAACATTACAGAGTTGATTTTGAGAAATAGTGATGATAAAATCATAATAAATGAAATGTTACGTTGAAATAATGATGATATCATTGATGAACTATTGATCGATTTGATCTACAGTTTTTGTGTAAGAATTTATATTGTCGGAAATTTTGATAATATACAAGCATTATAAATTTAAAAAATGCCGGACTATGTACACATGCAGCGTTTTTGCAAATAAAAAATGATAGAATGAAGTGATATCATTATATAATGCCGAGAGTGTTAATTTCGTACCAAAGTACGTACAAGGGGTCGTACATAATTATTATTCTTGGGTCTGGTACTAACATTGTGTCGGTGAATTGCACATTATTTTCAAGTACCTGCTTCACTCTTCAAAAACGCGCAATTTAAAACCTAAAGTTATTTTATGTGAATTCGCCCAGTCTTTTGCCGAAGCATGATCTATCTTTTGGATTGAATATTACAGAGATGACATTCGAGAAAATGAGAAATAACGATGATGAGATCACGATAAATGAAATATTAGTTGGAATAATGATGATATTGATGATAGTTCAGGGTTGAACGATTAATCGATTTGATCTCCAGATTTTGTATCAAGTCACATGACTTATTTAATGCATAACTATATAAATAAGCCGCGCTAATATATATATATATATATATATATATATATATATATATATATATATATATTTAAAAAAAAAAAAACAATAAATAAATGAAAACTAATAATAATAATATGCCTTTTTCACGGTTAATTTCTGGATATGGTAATTTCGTACTAAAATACGTACAAGGGGTTGTACAGAAAGTAATTGTTCATGGTTCTGGTACTGTCCAGTGTAGAGAAATAGTTCGTTATTTTCATGTAATTGATTCACTCTTTTTTAAAACGAGCAAATTTAGGGCTAAAGTTATTTTTGCAAATTAGCCTAATCTTCAAAAAAGTTCATATTTTGCTTTGAAAGTTGATATTTTAGAAACAGAGACGTAATGGTGATGATATCGGGGATGAACGATTAATCGATTTGATCTCCAGTTTTTGTATAATGTATTATGAAATAATTACGCAACGCTATATAAACATATGCATCGTTTGCGTGGAGCGAGGAGGAGGAGTAGGAGGGGGGGGGGGGGTGTTGAATGAAATGATATTTTTGTCAATTTCCAGAACAGGTAATTTTTTTTAATAAAGATACGTACAAGTGGTCGTACAAAAGCAATATTGTTCTTGGTTGCAGTAATACTATGTGTAGGGGAAGTATTTCGTTATTTTCAAGTGACTGTTTCACTCTCTGAAAACACGCAAATTGAAATCGAGGCAATTTTTGTGAATTCGCCCACTATCCTCGGCACAGCTAACACCATATAGAGTAGATATTTAATAAATTGAGATATGATTATGATGAGATCTTAACGTTGAAATAATGGTGATGTCAGGGATGATTATCTGCATTGAACATTACAGAGATGATATTCGAGAAAATGAGAAATAACGATGATGAAATCACGATAAATTAAATATTACGTTGGAATAATGATGATAGTTCACGGTTGAACGATTAATCGATTTGATCTCCAGATTTTGTATCAAGTCACATGACTTATTTAATGCATAACTATATAAATAAGCCGCGCTAATATTGGAAAAAAAAAAAAATAAAAAAAAAAAATAAAAAAAATAATAATAATAAAAAAAATGAATAAATGAATAAATAAAAATGAATGAATAATAATATGCCTATTTCATTGTATATTTCTGGATATGGTAATTTCGTACTAAAATACGTACAAGGGATGTACAGAAAGTAAATTGTTCATGGTTCTGGTGCTAACCAGTGTAGGGAAATGGTCATGGTTCTGGTAATTACGCAGCGCATATATAAACATATGCATCGTTTGCGTGGTGGTTGTGTGTGTGTGTGTGTGTGTGGGGGGGGGGGGGGGAATGAAATAATATTTTTGTCAATTTCCAGAACAGGAATTTTTTAAAATAAAAATACGTACAAGGGGTCGTACAAAAGCAATATTGTTCTTGGTTGCAGCACTAATATTATGTGTCGGGAAATAGTTCGTTATTTTTAAGTAACGCTTCACTCATTGAAAACGCGTAAATTAAGGCAAGCAATTTTTGTAAATTTGCCCAATCCTCGGCATATGTAACACTTGAACCAATTAATGCAGAACTATATTAATACGCAGCGGTTTGGGTGAATGTGGTGTGGTGGTGAGGGGGGGGGGGGGGTAATTTTATACAAAAGTACGTGCAAATGAAGGATTGTTCTTACGTCTGGTACTAAAATTATGTGTAGGGAAATCCTACGTCATTTTCATGTAATTGCTTCACTTTCTGTGCGTTCATACGGGCTATGTGTGAGCTAGATTGTTGACGTGAACAATTGGCCGATTCCTGCATACCTTCTATTTAAGGTTTGAACATTATAGGGATGATGATTGTGAAAATGAGAAATGACGGTGAAGAGACGACAATCAATAACTTATTACTTTGACATAATGGTGATATTTGACTTACTGATGTCTTCTCATATATTTGAACGTAGATACAGGGGAGTTTTTGTATTTCTCGTATTGGTATTTCTCGTAAACACGAAAACAAGCTGTTAGAGCGAGCTCGATGAATGCTAACCTTGTCGCATTGATTTCTCGTCGCTTTTTCGTACGCCCGAGGGAAAGAGAACTCTTATTGAGACGTTAACGTGACTCTTGTAGTGAATCACTGTTCAAAACTCAATTGTCACAGTATACAATTTCCAAAATATAACATGAAGTAAGAAACAACGACCACTTACCTCTACATCATATAAAAAAGATCCAGCCGTGAAGAACACGAATCTTTAAAACGTGTGAAATGAACCTTGAAACGAAATCTTGAGAATGAAAAAGCTGAAATCTTCGATAAAACGAAAATAAGAACAAATACCGCTAATGATGACGCTTCTGGTTGAGGTGCAATAATACGAAAGAAATACAAACCGTTGAACCAACTACGAATGACGGCACAGTGAAAAGTCAGGCGATTTTGTCGGGTGTGTGTTACTGTCCATGCCAACTACATGAGAGTTGCTAAAGTTATTCTTGTGTGTTATAAAAGTCAAGTTGTCCTCTCGTAGTTACGATTGCTGAGCACGAGTAAAGCCGACTCTTCCCGCTCCGAAAAAGCGTTTCCACGTTACAAATACATCTTGGAAAGGCCATTTTTGTATACGAGAAAATGAATACGAGAAGTACAAAAAACTGTACTCACTAATTACTACTCACTATGCTATAATTAGATAAGAATCTTGCCGTGATTGCCATGATCTAACTGTATTTTAAATTTTTTTCTTCTTCTTTTTCAGGTTAATATTGGTCCTTTTCTTGGAGCTGTTGAGCTTTATAGTAAGTGAGTCATTATCTCAAGGTTGTAAAATCTCGCGCTAATTCCATTGAAGAGCGCCATAAGATCGCAATCTGAACGCAAGTTAATTTTACGCATGGAAAGATCGAACTAACCTATAACAACAACAACGTTGTCTTCTAGGAATATTCGACTTTTATTTTTTAGACAGTCCTTCGTACGCTTAATCGCCGTCAGGACTTTGTGCTCAAGCGCAAATCTGAATCGTATGGTACGATGGAACAAAACGTTATTTGTGAAAATCGAGCTAGTATGCATGGAAGTATCTTAAGTAAGGGTAAGGATACTTTTTATTGACCACAGAAAAAAAATAACGCAAGACAATATTTATCACTTTGGTAGTAGAAGGCGGGCGGAGAAAGTCGCGAAAATCCCTCTCTCCAAACGAAGAGAGGTTTTTTTTTTTTTTTCCCCCCAAATAAATATAACCACGTTTTTTGACAGACTTTCGAATATGGTTCACTATGGTTCGAATATGGTTCACACACTAATCGAATATGGTTCAAAATTTGGAAATTTTGGATTTTGGAAAAAGTTTTACACATTTGTCAGGAGATCCAGAGCTTGAATTAAAGTATCAATATGTCAGGGCTCTGTTTAGTCGAAATGGGCAATCTTTTTGATCCTAATAATTCTCGTTTTTTAGTTTTATTATATAGAATTAATTACTTCGTTGAAATAGTGATGATATCTGGGATGAACGATTGAACGTTTTGATGATATATACGTAGATGTTATGTATTAATTGTTGTACAAATATATTGATATGCAGTGTTTTGCAAATAGAAAACGATGGAATGAAATGCTGTCATTGTCTTATGCCGGAAATGTTGATTACGTTCAAAAGTACGTACAAAATGAAATGACTTAGGTCAGGTGTAGGTGTACGTTATTCTCAAGTAATTGCTTCACTCTGCAAAAACATTAAAATGGAGATCTAGAGTTATTTTTGTTTTCCCCCAATCATTACAATTTCTAACAAAATCTGGAATTTCAAAAAGATTTTCAGCAAAATACACACCATAACAAAACGGGCGTGCAGAACGGAAGAACAGCAGGACGTTTGTGAAATCGGATGCATGATGATTCAGGTCAAATGATCCTCTAAATTCTGGGCGGAGGCAGTAAATACGGCTAATCATTTGAGAAACAGATGCCCATCCAGAAGTATTGGAGGAGAATACCCCTTACGAAAGATGGACAGGTAGTATCGTATTTTAAAATATTTGGCTGCAGAGCTTACGTTTTGGATAAGAAACCAACAAAAGGAAAATTTGATCCTCGTAGTAGAGAATGTATATTAATCGGGTACTCAGAACAATCGAAAGCCTACAGAGTTTGGGTGAAGAATGAAAGAAAAGTTGAAGTGTCAAGAGATGTAAAGTTTGTTGGGGAATATGGAAATGATGGAAAATATGAAGATTTTATGAATTTTGAAAATCAAATAAAACCTGAAGGAATTGAAATAAATATTTTGTCTCAGAACAAAAGTGAAAACAGAAAATTTCAACGAAATGTAAGAGAAATAGAATCGGGTAATCACGAATCGGAAGAAAATAACGAAAATTATAAGGATGAAGAACATCAAACATCAAATATGAAAACTATTACCTGCCAACCAGGACCTTTCGTTCAAATCGAGTATCTTGGTTACGATACATACCTCCAGTAACAGCCCCACTTCCATAGATGTAATTAGGTTCCTTCTATTTTGGTGGGTACAACAGTACGATAGAGAATAATTAGTTAATGACATTGGAATTTGTTCAAGACGACTTGAACATCATGAACTATCTTGACTAGGATGGCTTGGTGAAATTGTAAGTTTTCCACCCTTCCCTTTTCTCTTCAATTTTTTCAACTTTCTTCACCTCTCTAGTAATCGCATCTGTTCGGCTATCACGTCTCCATCTTCAGAGGAAGACTCAGAAGAAGCGACTAGATTCTGTGGCGTAGTCGAGAGAAGTTTTATCTAAACAATGAGCAGATGGACCTTCAATTTCACTGGACTCATGATGAAAAATGTCGTCACTCTTTCTTTCTTCACTGTGTTAGATACAAAAAGGACGCTTGCTTGATTTCATTATTTTGTAGAAGAAATCAATCTTCTTTCATCTTCTCTCCTGACTGATAGTCATTTGAGGTGGCCGGATACATTCTGTCTGCTGCAGTCTTCTTGAAATGCTCCTCAGGAGACATATTAGCATTGAAATGTGGACTGCTTTTCGCTGTCGCTTGCTCTTGCCCCTTTTTCATTTTTAGTGTTTTTCTTCTTGGATTTGTCTTTGACATCATTCTCTTTCATGTTCTTGTTATCTTTATTAACTTTCCTTGTCTTAGGATTTCCATTTTTTCTCTGTGAACTGCGGGCTGTCTAAAACAGACATTCCTTGGAATAGAGAGCTGAATTCAGCTCTGGAAGGTCGGTTGAAACCGAACGCAATCGAGTTCTGTACGCGGTAGAAATGGCACATGGATTTGTCAAACTCAGAGCAGACCCCCACTTCGAAGATAGGAGGTGATCATAATATACGTAGATCACCGAAACCAGACATCCATGTCTTAGCTCCTGTGTGTACATTTCGTGCCCCTCTGATAGGAATATGAATCCATACTGTTTGCTTTTGTCGGCGATTGCGTCGGCATAGTATAGCTCGATCTGCCCGGATAGTAGACATACTGAGTAAAAACTAAACTATTTAGTGAACGTAGTTTCGTAAGAATCCCAATAAAAATGAAACGCAAGTCCCATAAGAAAAGTGCGCAGTCCTATCACACAAAGGTATTTCATATATCGTCGCTTCTCACGCAACATGACCAATCTTAAATTTCCTCACTTAACAGGAGAGCTAAAAAACTACTTTTTAATCACAAAAGTGCATCAACCCATCAAGTAAACTTTGTATACAATTCGAATTAACATTTTTAAACTGCAAACGATACACACTTAGTTAAAAAAAAAAAAAAAAAAAAAAAAAAAAAAAAAAAAAAAAAAAAAAAACAAACAAACAGATAGGTCATGTTTGGCACAAAGTTCCTTTTGATAAGACATGTTGTCAGCATTATTTTATGATTAAAAACCAGCGAAACAAATTACTTGAATTTAATTCGTGTTGACAAACTCACTAGGGGTCGATCATCCATTGAAGTGGAGAAAGGAATAATAAATCAGTCAAGCACATTCTTATAAAAATGTTTATATTGAAATAGAAAAATTACGTAAAATATTGAATTAAGTAGGTAACAATGTCACAAAAAATTAGACTTTAAAATTGCATACATTCAGTCTCAAAATTACAAATCTCATGATTTAAGAAAAAATTCAAGGCACAGAAACACAGCTCTCAATACAAGTTCCTCAGTAAGTAAACTTAAATAATAGTATCACAAGAACCTGAATAATAAAGTTTGTCTTGGACAATAAAAAAAGTTGTTAATCACACTTTCATGTAGAGATCATACATTATTTTTTTAGTTCTGAATTAACTAGACGGCATTCACAGTTCTTCATCTCTTTTGCGTTTTACTCCTTGCTTACGTTTCTCATCCCTTATGCTAGTACCCTTGTGGGGGAGCAAATCATAAAAATATTGACAGTCAAGTGGTATAAATTTTTTCAGTGACTGGAGATCATATTAATCTAGTGTTATGGGCCTCCTTTCTTTGTAAGGTTTGGGAAATTCTTTGATTCTCTCTTTCAGGTCTCCATCAAAGTCCATCTTGTACTTTATTATACCTGTCGGTTCATACTGTAGCCAACTATTGGGTTATTTCTGCAGATATGCATAGCGTAATACGTCAAATTGATCTACGAAACAAATTATAGAAAGTCTTTACCTTAGTATTCCGGATTGATTACAGTCCTTATATAGCGAAACTTCTTATGTGAATAAATCTCGAGAGTGATAATTCAGTACGGAGCAGCAAAACGAGTGCATTCTTAAAAAGCAGAGGGCAACCATTCTAAAAAAAACATATGGGAAGGACGGAAGAAACAATATGCAACCATTCAGTGGTTATATGTGACTGGAGTGCCTCCTTTTCTTGCGGTCTTCTTTGGTAACCCGGATTCAATCGCCAATGGGTAGATAGGCATGTACGAACCAGATTATGAATATTAATTAAGGTGGTTTAATCATGAGAGATGTAGTGGTCACCCTTCTAACATGTTTCTAACATCTTTATCTAGTGTTATGGGCCTCCTTTCTTTGTAAAGTTTGGGAAATTCGTTGATTCTCACTGGATTGGGTCCCCTGGGAAGATCTTTCAGGTCTCCATCAAAGTCCATCTTGTACTTTATTATACCTGTCGGTTCATACTGTAGCCAACGAATGTCAGTTACCACAGGATCGTCCTTCCTGTTTCCTGGGCGGATTGAAGGATAGATCATGCTTCCCGAAATCCCATAATTATTGAAAAAATCGTGATTCAAGTAAACTGCTCGATATGGGAAGGGTTTTTTTCTGGCTGCTAATGAGAGCTGTAAGTACTGACTTGGAATGTTGATTTCAGATGGCTCAATCTGACCTTCAATGTGACTATGTGCACTGTCTACCTCCATTGTGTGTTTGCCCCTTTTCAAGATATTTGTGTGCTATAGTGATGCTATGTTTAATGCTAAGGTGCAGCAAGGCATTTGAGAGGACACAGCTACGGTTTTGAAAAGTAAAACCATCCGAAAAAATCGCAACATTTTTTTAATTTTCTCTCAGCAGCTCTTCCACATAATCTATGAGATATGAGGCAAAAGTGGAGGCTTCCAGAGATGCGCCTGTTTTATCCCACCAATAGCATTTAACTTGCTCCAACTTCACTTAAACAATCAAACTTCAACAGCATACTTTATCATACATATTATTTCATACGTAGGAATGTGCATGACAAAAAATATCAAAAGTGGTGGTTAAACTATTCAAAGAGTATCAAAACGCTACAACCTGATACAATGTGACATGGATATGTCTTTGGCCCCACAGGTTACAACATCGCCTAGTCGTAAACCATAATTATTTCAGAAGAATTCTTAAGTTAGCCAGCTAACTTTCTGTCGGACAAAAATTTGTTATCACCTTCGGAGCTAAGGCCATATGTGTATGTTATCGTCTGGAATGACCCACACAGATATCAACCAAATTTATAAGTTCTAGTCATGCCGAATCAATTGTTATTTTATTTGTTCGAATTAACGAATTAGTAGGTACGTGTTCAAACCTTTCATTACAGGATATTGTCATTTGGTAACACTGGTTATCATTGCAGAGCTTATGAGTTGGATAAGTAATCTTCAGTGACATCATTGGGTAGGTGTTCCTACACCCCACTCAATGTTACTATTCTTGGCCTTACTGATTAACGAAAAATTATGTTGTGCATTAGATTCCTTCATCACCATTTCAGGGGTCAAACTACTCAAATAATTTGAATCTGTTTAATTTGCCTCATCAGCAGTTATGGGATTATTATCAAACATGCATAGACCTTTTTGTAGACATTTCGTAAATAAATTATATTTTGGTTAGTATGTGTGCAAACATTTCTACAAATTATGCTCTAAATGGCCAAAAAATAAGTTTTTGCAAGTGTGTAACTTTTTTCTCCAAATTTCTCTACCCTCCCACTAGAATTGCTTCAAAGAATAACGTGTACAGAGTAGGGAATCATTAAAACCTACGCCGCCAGGTCCTTTTTCGCGCGATAAGTTGATTTTTTCCAGGAAAATGTTCTTTTCGAAAAAAGACCACGAGCAGATCACATTCACACATTCATCTCATATTTCATATAATAGAGGTGTTAACAGACGGTGCAACTAACGAAAAACTTAACTAAACTAACTAAATGAAACTTCTCAAAGGGAGTTATTAATGATCTAAGTATTCATACCTAAACTCAAATTTCAGACAAAAAATACTTGAACGCGCCAGAAACAGAACAAAATATCCGTTAGTAGAATATACTATTGTAGAATATACTGGACGGATGGAACTGATGATTCTGTGATTAGAGCGAACAAGCGCCGACAGCGCTATTATAATTTTCATAAATTAATTATTATTCAATATTTTAATTATAATTATCATTTTTTATTAAATAATAATTATATCATTTTGAAATTTGAACTTAGATGAATTAAAATTCATTATTAGGTATGTGTATTGTAGTTCATTATTCCTGCATCATACCACAGACCCCCCGGTAGTGCCCCCCCCCCCCCCCCCCCCCCCCCCCCCCTAATGTAAATCCTGGATCCGCCTCTGACTGTAGCCAAGTGTTTCCGCGTAGAAGGATTATCGAAATAAGAAATAATAAACCTTTATACAACAATTGGCTGCGTTTGTGCCAGTACCTACCGATCATATTCAAATTAATGTTCTTTTCTACTGTGGTTTCTCTGATCTTGTAGAAACAACATTAAAACCTTTGTTGTGAATCTTCAACTTTACCCCTAGTCACCTTCTTCTACTCTACCTTCCATAATTGTTATTATACGCTGTTGAATGTATTTGTATTTAGTGGATAGAATATAGGAATAGCACACATAACATAAAACACGTCAATAACAATAACTATGACGCCATAATATACAGCTGGAAATATTTGAATAACATTTCTAGTACGAATCGGTCAATATCAATTACAGCTAATTACTAGACAGTTAACCATGCACTACAGTACAGGACAAAATATCTAAAATATTTAAGGTACTTTTTTGTTGTGTGCGCGAACTTGATTTGCAGATTTACCTTCTGACTATTCTGATTGACAATTAAATATAGATTAAATGAATGTAAATGTAGTTAGTATTTAACAAAAAGTTTGTAAATTACGTGGTGTAATCGTTTCAAAACCAATATTTTGAATATCAGGATGTGTTGTTGATTTTTAAAATTTAAAAAACTACGTGTTTCAATGCATAGGTAACTGAGTATAATGCTGAAGGACAAACTAATTGTGTAAGATGTTTTAGATGAAGAATAATAAAAGTTTGTTGAAGAATGTGTCGCACACACATGTACAGCTAGCTAGCTGTGCCTATCTAGCCCTAATCAAACTGAACACATCATCTCGATTTATCCTATTTTATGTAATTATTTGTATAATTATATGCTCAATCAGAAAAGAAACTTCCGTATATAATGAGTTTGAAGGGTTGTGAAATCAAAATCTCACTGTAAAATTGCAAATTATAATACAAAGATTTATTTATTACTCTAGTATTGGATTTAAATTGATTTTTAATCCTGATGAAACAATAGAAATATCTTCTTTGAGTCATCCCAAATTGCATTATTTTTTTAGTGATCTGTGATGTTATCTACCTTTCTTTTTTATATGCACACTTTCGGTCTAGAATTTATAACAAGACTAATGCTTTTATTCTTTCCAACCTTCAGTCTTCCTGATAATAATTTTTAATGATGAAAACCAATAAATATTGAGATTTTTGTTGAATAGTTGGATTAGGTACTACTGATATAACATCTTTCTGTACCGTCTACGTTAGGAAGGCACAGCTTCTATTTATTGTTTATTGGTTTCGATTAAGTCAGTCATAACACTATTGCTTCTGAGGCTTGCCAGACAGCAGAAGCTTCGTTTTCACTAGCAAAATTGGAGAAAGAAAGAGAGAATAAAAAGTGCTCCAAAATCAAAATTTTCACTCGCATTTTGCGTTTCTTGGTCTGCTGAACAAATTTGGTTTCGTGTCTGTCAGTCCGTCCGTCAGTCCACATTTCCTTGCCATAGACATAACGTCCACGATTTCGATTGGATTTCAATGAAATTTTCAGGAATAGTGTGGGTTTAGCCGTAGATGGTCGGTCCCCTATTAATTTCTTCGTGATCGAATGAATCAGCAGTTCACTCTGGGAACTTTATGTACCGTCTACGTTTAGGAAGGCACAGCTTCTATTTATTGTTTATTGGTTTCGATTAAGTCAATCATAACACTATTGCTTCTGATGCTGCCAGACAGCAGAAGCTTCGTTTTCACTAGCAAAATTGAAAAAAAAAAAAAAAAAAAAAAAAAAAAAAAAAAAAAAAAAAAAAAAAAAAAAAAAAAAGAGAGAATAAAAAGTGCTCCAAAATCGAAATTTTCACTCGCATTTTGCGTTTCTTGGTCTGCTGAACAAATTTGGTTTCGTGTCTGTCAGTCCGTCCGTCAGTCCACATTTCCTTGCCATAGACATAACGTCCACGATTTCGATTGGATTTCAATGAAATTTTCAGGAATGGTGTGGGTTTAGCCCTAGATGGTCGGTCCCCTATTAACTTCTTCGTGATCGAATGAATCAGCAGTTCACTCTGGAAATGCGCGAACGTGATTTTCTTGTTACACTAATAAGTCCGTCAATGTTGAAGAGATTTCGGTAAGGTTTTCAGGGATGATGCGGGGAAGTTCCCTTGAGGCCTTTACGACATTAATCGTGATTGAATCAGCGTTTCGCTGTGCGAATGTACGAGCGTTCGTCTGCAAAAATTTCCTTGCCATCCGCTGAGCACTTCACACTACAGTATCATCTTCTATCACAATACAGTATCGCCTTCTGCATAGATTCACAATCTGAAATGGATCTGGTATGGCAACATGTTATTAGATCGTCGGCGAACATCAGAAATTGAACGTTAGGCTCAACCTTCAATCATAAGGATTATCGAAGTAAAATATAGTGAACCTTTATATAATGTTTGACAGCGTTTGTACTCGTACCTACCGCATTTCATGTCATGCAAATTAATTTACTTTTCTACTGTGGTTTCTCCGATCTTGTAGAAGCAACATTGAAATCTTCGTTGTGAATCTTCAACTTTGCCTCTAGTCACCTTCTACCCTACCTTCCATAATGGTTAACACTGTTGAATGTATATGTATTTAGTTGCAAGAATTTAGTATAGGTATATATTCAATAGCACACATTAAATACAACGCGCCATAACAATTACTAGGTATGACGCCTTATACAGCTGGGAATATTTGAATTAAATTTTCTTGTACGAATTGGTAAATATCAAATACAACTGAGTGGTGGTGCTACTAGACTAGACAGTTGACCATGCACTGCAGTGCAGGACAAAATCTGTAAAATATTTATGATTATTTTTTGTTGTGTGTGTGAACCTAATGTGTAAATCTACCTTCTGACTATTTTGATTAGAAATTAAATATTGATTAATTTAATGTAAATGTAGTATTTAACAAAAATTTCGCAAATTACGTCATGTACTCGTTTCAAAATCAATATTTTGAATATCAAGATGCGTTATTTCCAGGAATTGACCGTTAAACTACAAATTTTTAAAATTCAAAAAACTAAGTGTTATAATGTATAGGTAACTGAGTATGAAAGACATATTAGCTGTGGAAGATGTTTTAGATGAAGAGTGGAAAAAGGTTTGTTGAAGAATGTGTCGCACACACGTTATCTCGCTAGATATCTAGCCCTAATCAAACTGGTCAATCGATCTTCTCGATTTATCTTATTTTATATAATTATTTGTATAATTATATGCTCAATCAGGAAAGAAACTTCCGTATATAATGAGTTTGAAAGGTTGTCAAATCAAAATCTCACTGTAAAATCGCAAATTATAATACAAAGATTTATTTATTACTCTGGTATTTGATTTAAATTCATTTTTAATCCTGATGAAGCAATAGAAATATCTTCTTTGAGTCATCCCAAATTGCATTATTTTTTTAGTGAGCGATTCAGCCTTTTGAGACCTTTTCCTTTCCCACTCGTAGTTCTTATTCTTTACTGATGAATAAGCTAGTGAAAGTGAGTGGGCTCGTTGTAGCAGATACAGTGGGCCATATGTTAAGAGTTGAAATTGATCATAATCTGAGCTTTGACCTATTTTATTGTTTGTTTTTTGAAAAACATATTGTGATTTTAGAAGTTCCATCAAAATGCACGTTTAATTTCTTTCTTTCTTATTTAAAATATTTCTATCCATTCTTAACAGGGATTTCTCTTTAGCTAGTCAATACGCCTTGTGTCAAGTTTAACCACCTGATTACTTGTGATGTGACTAAATGTGACCTTTCTTTTTTATATGCACACTTTCGGTCTAGAATTTATAACAAGACTAATGCTTTTATTCTTTCCAACCTTCAGTCTTCCTGATAATAATTTTTAATGATGAAAACCAATAAATATTGAGATTTTTGTTGAATAGTTGGATTAGGTACTACTGATATAACATCTTTCTGTACCGTCTACGTTTAGGAAGGCACCGCTCCTATTTATTAGAGTTTTTTGGCGACTTCAACTCGACGTCACCCGTTACCGTAGTCTTGAAGCAAACGATGCTAACCCAAAAGGAGCCGAGAGAACGGTTGCCTTAATTTTGATGTCACGCTAACGGTGGTTGGCAACGCGATATTTTTTCCAGCTATCTTGTTGACTACTGGTTGTCTAATCGACTTCATTATTTCGATGGGAAATGCCGATTTTCAATCCTAAATTCGAATTTCATGTTAGTCTCAGTACAAATACGGGATAGTTTCTCATTTTTAGTTTTCAATTCGTAAACAAGGCATGGATTTAACTCAAAGATAGTAAGCCTCAAGTGGGAAACACCGCGATTTAGTTGCACTTTTAGATCTTTAGTCGTTACGAACTTCATGTTTTTGGGTTTTCGGTTGGGTAATATATCAAGAAGTATGAGAAAGTATTCATCTCTATGACAATGAACCAGGATTTTACCTGATAATCATCAGTGGAGGCAGCACTTCATGCAATGTTCACGAGAAAACAGCTGAGATCAGGCTAACTAAGAACAATACTGCGACGAAGTTGTGTCTTAAAACTCAGGTTCCTCATTTAAAATATGTAAAATTATAATAAAAACAAAGCTCTAATCGACCAAATAGAGCCTGTGCGAAAAAGAACGGATTTTTTTTCGATCGAGATGAAGGCTAGTAAAGCGCGACGGCGGAGGCGGACTTCAGATGGCACATTCGGTTTCTATCTACGCGACTTGAAACGAAAAATAACCGAATTTAAGGGGTGTTCAAAAACCTACCCGCTACATCAACAAAATTAGTTGGTAATGAGGCATTTGAAAAGAAAAACTGCAATTATTTATTTCACCAGTATTCGAGTAATTTTGAGGTGCCCAGTACTGTTACATTTGCAGGAAGGTTAGGCTGGTGTCGTATGCCTTTAGGTCCCCAAACGGGTGACGTTAAATGAGCCATTCTAACGTACGACGTTGCTAACGTCCCCTCAAGGTCACGTACTCTTGGGTACGGTAGGATGACGTTAAGGGTACGTTAGTGGTCACCAAAAACTCTCTATTGTTTATTGGTTTCGATTAAGTCAATCATAACACTATTGCTTCCGAGGCTGCCAGACAGCAGAGAAGCTTCGTTTTCACTTTCAAAATCTAAGTGCTCCAAAATCAAAATTTTCACTCGCATTTTGCGTTTCATGGTCTCTTGAACAAATTTGGTTTCGTGTCTGTCAGTCCGTCCGTCAGTCCACATTTCCTTGCCACGGGCATAACGTCTACAATTAAGATTGGATTTCAATCCAATTTTCAGGAATAGTGTGGGTTTAGCCCTGGATGGTCCCCTATCAATTTCTTCGTGATCGATTGAATCAGCAGTACACTCTGGGAATGCGCGAACGTGATTTTCTTGTTACACGCATAAGTCTACCAATGTTTGAGAGATTTCGGGAAGGTTTTCAGGGATGATGCGGGAAGTTCCCTTGAGTTCCCTTACGACATTAAACGTGATTGAATTAGCGTTTCGCTGTGCGCATGTGCGAGCGTTTGTCTGTCTATATTTCCTTGCCATCGCCATAACGTCCACAATTTCGATTGAATTTCAATGAAATTTTCAGGAATAGTGAGGGTTCTTAGATGGTCCCCTATTAGTTTAATCATGATTGAATCAGCGGTAAGCTCTGCGCATGCGTGATCGTTATTATTTTCTTGTGATATTTATAAGTCCTTCGGTTCCATGACACCGCTGAGCACTTAGAGGACTTCATAATACAGTATCGCCACCTGCAAAGATTCACAATCTGCAATGGATCTGATATGGCAACATATTTTTAGATCGTCGGCGATCAACAGACATTGAACGTGAGGGTCAACCTTCAATCAGGATTATCGAAGTGAGATATAATGAACCTTTCTATAATAATTGGTAGCGTTTGTACTAGTACCTACCGATCATATCATGTCATGCAGATTAATGTTCTTTTCTACTGTGGTTTCTCTGATCTTGTAGAAACAACATTGAAATCTTTGTTGTGAATCTTCAACTTTGCCTTCTAGTCACCTTCTACTCTACCTTCCATTATGGTTATTTAACGCTGTTGAATGTATTTGTATTTAGTAGCAAGAATATAGTATAGGTATATATTCAATAGCACACATTAAATACAACGCGCCATAACAATTACTAGGTATGACGCCTTATACCTCAGCTGAGAATATTTGAATTAAATTTTCTTGTACGAATTGGTAAATATCAAATACAGCTAAGTAGTGGTGCTACTAGACAGTTGACCATGCACTACAGTGCAGGACCAAATCTCTAAAATATTTAAGGTAATTTTTTGTTGTTCGTGCGAACCTGATTTGCAGATTTACTTTCTGACTATACTGATGGGCAATTAAATATTGTTCAAGTGAATGTCAATGTATTATTTAACAAAAAGTTTGTAATAACCGTTGTAGTAGTATGACGTAGTAGTATAATAAACTTAGTAAGTACTTCTAATAGTGGGCTGTCCCAGACTCCGGGATCAATTTTAACCCTTTAGCTTCAAAGGTAACCCCTAAAAAATCGGTTTCATCTCCGATCAATTGAGTATTGTTGACGTATGATTTCTTGAAGAGAAACTTGGAAAAATCATCTGCTTAGCGTTTGGTCTTCGCGTGACTCGGAAGGCACCTTGAATTCTCGGCCTCAAATTTACATGTAAACAAGATAGCGGGGGAGGGGTTTGACGCTGCAAGATGCCAATGGCCTGCGGAAACCGCACGCAATACTCGCAAGGAGTTTGCTACGTTGTACAGACAGCTCTCGTTACTAAGGCTTCCTTCACACGCGGCAACCCGAGTTGATTCACCAAAGCTTGATTCACGCCAGTTCCACCAAACCTTAAGGTTTTTCCCAGGACCAAGAGTTTTCTCGTCAAAACTGCGAAAAGCACGGATTCCGGAATCCACCTGTTGGGGGTGGGTTATTCCTCGGATCAGCGCTGGTCCGCAACTTTCTTACAGCCTACCATCTTGAAAATTTGTGTACCTAACAACCCTGTTTTTCCGTTTGTTTCTTCATAACACTACCCCTCCGTATTTCCGTACCTAATTATTTATTTCCTAGTCTGTCGTGGACTACGAAGAAACATTTTTTATTCGGAATCCGATGTTTTCGTGGAATTTGACCGTGATAATTCCTCGAATGACAGTATTTAAGGGAAAAGTGGATCATTTGCATAAGTTGATGGGCAACGATTTTGACATTTTCATGTTTTCTTCTGTCGACGGTTTTTACAGCGATAGGTACTTTTCTACGATGATTTTCAATTTAATCGGGACCCTTCCCAGGGAAATGTAGGTAGATAGCTCCGTCAGTTCTTATACGCCAGAAATTGTTCACCACTCGTTGGAAACATCACAATTTTTGCTATAACCTTTGGTGGGTGGGCTACACCGCTCCTCAAATGAAAACAGCGCTGTGCTTACATGCAAAGTTATTGAGTAACTATAAAGTATAAACAATCCTCTAGGTACGAGTGTTATAAACTGATTTGGTAAGTAACCAGTGGAGACGAATGTTTTTGATCGTTAATCCAGGGTGGCTATTCATTTTGTGCTAGACTTGATAGTGGAAAAAGTTTCGTACAGCACGAAAAACAAAGTGAAATATAATTCACCGAAGATAAAAGAAAAAACAGCAATCAACAACTTTCAAGTGGTCAGTCTGAAAAGATAGTGCACATAATATTATTTGATGGAACGTTGATTTACACGATGTCAAGGAGGCATTTGCCAGCAAAATGGGGGTGATGGATAACAATGAGTGAACAGATGTTACCCAACCTGAAATTTTCTATCCTACCGTATATTTTTATTCCGTTGTGATATATATATATATATATTCCTGAACTTTTATAGTCGTCAGACGTGGTCTCTTCCACATCATTTTGATACTATTTCATAATATTGTGTTGGAGTTTTCATGAATGCTAAATTTTAATTTTAGATTTAAAAAAAAAAAAAAAATTATTTTCCTCCTTAGGGAATTTCGGGAGCCAGTCTCCCAATGGATTTCATAATTGTAGCCACAACAAACACCAACATAATAATCATGGTATTTCTTAATTGTAGCCGACATTCCAAAGTAGGATACACTACGTAATTATTTAAACTCAAGAGACGCAGGAAGGCTACAATTTCCTCATATTCATATGCTCAAATAGTACCACAAGGTATTTTTACGTTTGTGTCTCCTACCACAACAACCTATGGCACATCAGGCCATCTGGGTACACCAATGGAGGCAGGCCGGATTCGAATCGCGCTTGCAGCGAACCTGGCGGTATGGTGGTGACCGTTAAATATCAAATCGAATATCCCAGCATCGATGTACCTAACCGTTATCGAAACGAACTGCCAATTTTGCTCCAATCCCGCTTGAATAATCTATATTGGACCTTTCCCGTTGATGATGTGCATAGTTTGGTGGTATGGATGCTTGCAAGCTCGTATCTCAAAAATACACATCTTAAAGTAGTCAATCCCTTAGTAAAAACGCTGAAAATGTTTACAAAAAGGTTCATTATTTCTGAGTTAGATAGCCCTTCTACGTAGATCACTGGTCTATAATCATTAAACCCAATGAGCCCGGCTTATGTGTAGATAGCCCTTCTACGCAGGTAACTAGTCTAGAATTAATTAAATCCCGTATGTAATATGATCAGTTAATGTTGAATAAAAAGTTGGTAGGTAAGGAAATAATATAGATTTAGAGTCCCCATTAGGATTGTTAGATACAAATAAATGCCAGTAGACAGTTTAAATAGAAAAACCAAATGGGAAAGGCCAATCTGCCGACGTTTAGCCAATTCCTGTGTCCGTAAGTCTCACTTCGATTCGCAGCTGTGTTGTGACAATCCGGGTTTATTTTACATTCCCGCCACCACCTTTTGAAACTGAGAACATCATCTGATGTGAGTTGGATATACAGTAAATTGGCCACAACTTAGTAGCGTTTAGCATGAGCTCTGCATTTCAGGAGTATTCAATTCCTGTCCGTCTCTCAAGAGACGCTTTATGCTTCCAAAATCTCTGTCACATGGGGAAAATGAGTGGCCATGTACAGAGAAGTTGTGAGTTATTGTTTCAAACCGTCCTGAGACACAGAGGTTTAGTAAAAATGTGTAAACGTGTTTTGTGATATTTATTTTGCCAATATTTTGAAAAATCTCAACTCTTGAATCCTTTTCGAAAATTTTCAGCGAATAGGGTCCTTCCAAAACAGAATTTTGTTTTATAAACCAAGGCCACAAAACTTACAATATAATTCCTCTGGTCCATTATAATAGCGCTCATTTCTTCAGATATTTTTTTAAAAAGCATTCTAATTTCTCCCTTGATGAGAAAAACAAAAGATCATGGATATGTCTAGTACCTACTGTTTACCAGTAGGTACCTTACTACTCAATTGTATACCAACCATGTAGTGCCTTCTTTTCACAAGATTATCCCAATATGGTTACAAAACAATATAAGTTTATAACTTAGCGTAATAAAGCAGCATTCCTTGACACTAAAATGGCTTGGAGGCATTCCAAAAAGTGGCGAACGATTTTCCAACTATGAAAACTATGGGAGTTACTCTTCCCTAACTACTCATTGGTTGTACGTGAAAAATCGATAGAAATTTTACCTAGACTTCACTTTTCGAGTTAATGATGATCTAAAGTGCCGGAGCGTTGCATTTTGTGTGGAGAAAAAGCTGATCCCAAATTATTGAAATATTTTTGCGTTTTTGGATATTTTCTTTACTCCACGTCGGGGAATCGAGACACAATAGGGCGATGATGGCTGAATTATGAAACGTAATTGAAACCAACGATTTTATGTACCGCGTGAAGACCAAGTCAATTGTGCTGTGATTCCGAGGTACCTGCCTCAAAATACTGATCGCCTTCAGTTTTCATTCGAATTAATAATCTAAAGTGCCGGGTCATCATGAATTTTGGTGTCGTTACGCAAATTTTAGAATGACCCGCAGCCCAAAAACATATCCATGTTAAAACGCTCAACTGTATGATTCTTATTTTGGCTTGATGGGCCATCACAAAACCGGATGAGATGCTTCACATTACCTGGAATGTCATTGAAATAGTTCATTAGCATTGAACATACTTCCTGGGCCTTTGTTTGCTTCGCCCTCATGATAGACATACAGTTTGGAAGCATTAGTTTTCAAATCGTGTAAAGAAAACACAATAACCCAGATCTGCTTCATATAAAAACTCCTACTGTACAGGTATGTGTGGCAAGGGTAAGTTTTGCATATAGTCGAAAGCTATTGCAACCGTTTCGTCATCTTTGTTTTGTTGCCTCATCCATAGCCTTGTAAAACGTCTTTGCTCGCTTTGAGTATACCATTTTCTCAGCAGCTACATTTCTTTAGCATTGTCACTCAAACACTTGTCTTTCAGCTTGGCCAACAGTCTTTAACAAACACACGTCAACTTGTGGCCGTCCGAATCAGTAGGCAAAGATCTCTTTGAAGTATTCGTTCCAGAAACTATACTTTGCTTTATTTTTTAGATCAGGGTTGTCTAAAATAAACATAGCATGTATTGTTGCGACATCAAGCCTAGCGTCAAGATATTTTTTAGGTGTTCCCCCATAATGGGTTTCCTTGACATCAAATTTCTCAATGTGCTGCTGTATTCTCACACAAACGTTACCTGGAAGTGCGTTTCCACTTCTAGATTTTCCCCTCATCTCATATCTTAAGGGCTTTTGTGAAGGACAGAACATTTATTTATTCTTTTGACTCTATTGTCAGAAATGTCAAACACTTTCTAGAAAACACCTCTGCAAACTTAAGTAAGAACACCATTTACTTTCAAGTTTTACTTGTACGAATGGGATTTTCGGTTTGCCAAATCACCAGTAGGCACATCAGGGTTTTCTTGAGCTTGCTCATTATTTTCAGTAGGGCGTCTACGTTTCACAGGCATAACCTCCACTAAAGCTTGGAGGTACGTGTCGGGTGTTTTTACTTTCCAAGGAGTAAAATGTTTCCCATTGCTCTCGTATTATTTCATCCGTAAGTTTCAAATAACAGATTGCACTTACAGTTCACATCATTCAACGGGGCTTTGCTGGGAACTTCTTTTCCTTTGTACGAGACGTACTGCAATCCTTTGAGCCTAGAATTCCGAAATATGTTCCGTTGGTATTTATTTTTCTTCGTGCACAACTCCACGCCCACGCTTGGCATTGGGTTCATCAACCGAACAATCAGACATGGCTTAAGAACTATAGACTCTAGGACCAACTAGACCTCAAGAGTCCATGTGCGGAAGAACGGATTTGTTTCATCGAATAAAGGCCTTTTATGACCCGGACGGCGGACGGACATTACAATTTCGGAATCTGCGCACCTTGAAACGTAAAATGACAATGTTTGAGAGAAAATAGTTGTTTGGCTCCCCTATACGATTACAAAGGCTAATATTATTGGAAATAATAAACCAAAATTCAGTTTAGTTGGACACATCAACTTCGTTTTTCTTTCGACCAACTCTTCTCAGCAATTACTTTACGTAAGTATAAAATCAACAACCAGAGCAAGTGGGTCTCCCATATTTATTGTTGGTTTAACTGTTATTGGTTACGAATTTCGAAACTAATCTGTATGTCCAACTACTTACTCTATCAGAATTTTTACTAAGGGATATTGACTTATTGATGTTATGTATTCCTACTTTTGAGAGGCGAGCTTGCGAGCATCCAGATGACCAAACTTTACGCATCATTATCGGACAAAGGTCCAACATAGATTCTTGAGATGTAATGTGCCGTAGGCCATTCTATAACTTTATTTTACAACTGCATTTGTATATTCCATATGTATGTATATCCTTACTATCCTTACCTTACTCTTGTGTATTTGATGCTATCTTCAGTTTGCCCGAAGACAGACAAACCAGTAGTTTTCAAAGTTGATACATCGTCACAAAATATTTTTCATTTCCCTTTAGTAGATAGTTGAGCGCAATCCGCCTTGCTCACTCTAATCCACCGTGGTTGGTGAATAGTAAAGTCTTTATCATTCTCGTCAAATTCATCCTCAAACACCTATCTGCGGCTCATTTTCGTGAACGTAACATAAAGGTCGGAAGGTATACCAAATCCGAAGTTAACCAGCTGAGATGTCCGGCTTAATAAGTAACCTTTGATTAGAAAACGGTGAAACCGCGCTGTGGTAGTTTGAATCAACTCCATATCAACTATCAATGTCATGGAAGATAAGGTAATAGTCTGCTTTGGAGAATTGATTTAGGCGTTTATCCTTTATTGCTGTTTTTATCGATTTTTCAGCATCAAATTTGAATTTTAGGCATTATTGTAGAATGTTCTAGTTTATATTTGATGGACAAAACCAGAAACTTAACGATTTTAGCCGATTTTTCCCATTTATACAAAGTTAAGTAATTTCACGTGTCCAAAGAGTGTTGCTGTCCAACCCTTACTCTTTATTATGGAATGCTTAATTTTTTGGCAAAAGAATCGCCATTTTCAATTTTTTGGGCCATTGCAGTATCTTCATTTTTTATGAATTTTCGCTACGAAGAAATATGAGAAATGTTGCACCAATCAGTTGATTCAAAATCTGGGGATTTCAAGTATAATTTTGAGCGTATATTCCGAATGTTACAGTTCATAATTAGTAGAATTTTTTAATTAATATTCATTCAGCTGAAGAATGAAAATTTTACGGTTTTTAGACATCGCAAGACGAAAAATGAAAACTTGCGTCCTACTGTGAATACCTCATGTCCTGTTGCGAGACCCTAGTAGGTACACTCTATCATTAAGTTGGTCAAATTTCAATAAATGTATTAAAAATTCACTAAAAAGTAAATGGCAAAAACGGCTAAAAATTGTCGAATTTATATATATGTATATATAGATATCCCCGCTCAAATTTAGCCAAATAAAATAGTCGAATGATTAGACATTTAAAAATTGCGATTTAATTTCTCCCTTGATGGGAAAAACGAAAGATTATGGATATGTCTAGACCTACTGCTTACCAGTAGGTACCTACTACTCAATTGTATACCAACCATGTAAATATTGCCTTCTTTTCACAAGATTATTCCATTATGGTTACAAAACAATATTAGTTTATAACTTGGAGTAATAAAGCAGCATTCCTTGACACTAATATGGCTTAGAGGTCATGAGATGTTGTGATAAAATGAGAGCATTCCAAAAACGCTGCAAATTATTTCACAAAGGTTTATTATTTTTTCAATTGAGTTTGATCGTAGTTTTAGTTGGCTTGCGTACGTCATAAGGCCCGTCCAGACTCCTCGGCGTGTCCTACTTCGAGTTGCCACAACCTATACTTCTATAATTATATACGCATGTTTATATTTCTCGATTTGAGCTCCTATCTATTCAAATAGTTATTGCCTTAATAATATCATTATCTAAGTACGTACGAAAAGTCGAGAGGATATGGTTATTAAATATGCGTAGGAAAAGCTTTGGTATTAACACACAAATATATGACCTTGAAAAAAACATATTCATGCCTCGAACGAACGCCGGCGCCGTACCCACCACAAGCCGCGGCGCCGGCGCCTCCTCTCACTCCACCCCCCCCCCCCCCCCCCCCCCCTCTCCACCCACCGTGACCCCCTGCCAAGCGTGCCAGGCGTGCGCGCGTCGAAAAAGACACTTTTTGCCCGTTTTTGGCCCATAGCATCTATGCGAGTAAAGCGATCGGGATGGTTAAACGTTAGGACCAACTAGACCCCAAATGGAGTCTATATGCGAAAGAACGGGTTTTTTAAGTCAATTCTTAGGCCTTTTATGGTGGACCCAACAAGCTCTTAAATAACCACCATAAAGCTAAGTAGTAGCAGGCTATAGGACTCGGAGATGTTTTATATGTGCTATGACAATTGCTGAACGCGCTTGCAACATTTAACATCTATGGTAGTCAAGAACGCATTATTTGCACCATAAGCCTTCTGTCATTTTCTGAAACTTTGAGGTATATCTCTATATTTTCAATAAAGGCATTAACTGAAAATGTACAATAGACCTTGGATCCATAGGAGTCTTCTGGTTTTATACCCTGGCCATACTTTTCGCAATCTTCAGCGATTTTCTCTACAACTTCCTTCCGAATGGAATCAAGAGTTCTCCTCTGAGGGAATTGTGGTGGTACTAGCAGAACAATTCGTGCATCATCACCTTCTACTAACAATCTGAATGCATAACCTCCTGCCTGACCCTGCCAATGATAAGTCTTATCAGCATCAGGCAGATATAATAACATATGATGATAAGCTATATGTGTTTTAGAAATCACATTAGTGTCATATATTTTATCAACAGTAGCTGCTGCTACAGGGACATTTGATATAGCTCTTTGTCTACTATTCCATCCACTAGCGTCCAAGCAGATTATTATCTGCTCGTAATTTTCATATGCTCTTCTCATATTTCTGAAAGCATGTAGTTTCCTGATAAGGGTGAGTTCAGACACTTTCATCGCTTCACTATCAGAATATTTATGAAGATAAGAGGATAGATTCTCATTGATCAATCGTTCTCACTCGTTCAACAACAGGCTTGCACCCGAAGCATCTGGCTTTTGTTGTATGCACTTTCTCTGTGGGTGTACAAGCCTTATAGCGAGGTATATTGCTCCATGAGCTCCCATTCATCATTGCTATATAACTCGAGATAAGATGAATGCTCCGTGCTCTCATAAGGGAGGAACAAGTAAGCGAGTAAAGCTCTGTCTCTTGATAACGTATTTTTGGTGATTCTCTTCTTACGTATTTGGCTTCTACAAGGTGTTTGATCAGAGATACTGTTCTATCCTTGGCATACGGTAAAAAGTTATTGATTCTGTCAAAATCTTTACAAGGTAATATCATCCATGGCAGACATCGGGACTATACCGTACTTGAATTGATGAGTTTCACTGAATGGGTTCACGTTTTTAGCGTGAGCCTTGACTAATGACTCATTATCAGATTCAGGATGACAAGGAGGAAACCTGCCTGTCTTCCTCATGTATCCTTGTATGAAGTCTCTTTTTGCTGTCCCGACTGACTCCTGTACCATCCCTATATTAATTGATCTTTCTTCATGAGTCTTCTCGAACAAATCCTCTTGAGTCTCTTCCATATCTTAGAACGGGTGACCCATAATTTTAGATAAGCATCCTATTTCATGTAATAAAGGAGTCGATGCTTCGGGCATTAGCCGATACCAAACCTCTATCTTCGTTTAGTGAATCTACAATTTTTTCATGAAACTACCTGTTACCCGATCCTTCCTTTCTGATGAGGACCAGTCTAGAACTTTAGAATACTTGAAGAAATTCCCCCGGAGTCTATTAGCTAGAAAAGCATATTCTTTGATCCACTCTTTGGTGTAATCCAGAGCATTCTTGTTGTAAATATTATCAGGATACGCTGCTTTATCAGAAATTTTGATATGCATAACTAATAGATGTGTTTTGGGGTATAAATACAAATTCTGTTGATAAAGGATAAAGATTGAGTTAGCTGACCAGGCAAGCATCATCATGTCCATACACTTCCAATGGACACGGGCATGGTTAGCACATTTCGTTATGCCTGGTCGAATATCTGACTGGCTTTATGTTATTGAACCCTGGTGACTCTTCAACTATCTTAGTTAATACTGACATGACATAACATAAGCGATCAACTGTGGTATGATGATTTATATTTTCGGATATATTGTCTTCATATGCCCCTAGATTAGGTTTTGTACTAGAGCTAACTCTATGGTATAATGCATGTTCTTGTATAAGGAAATATCTTTTCAAAGTACCATATAGTTTAGCGTTCTCCTACTTAATTACACCTGGTGCTGTGCTACATACATTGATATAAAAGGATAGGAAAATATTGTCATTATGCTTAACTTCATTCATTTCGATTGTAAATCTTCTATATTGTGTTTTCTGAACCTGAACCTGCATAACTTACTTTAAACATTTTAAACTAAAAGTCTAAATATAAAAATATATTTGACGATACCGTTTGAACTAAAACTAAACTAAAAACGAGTTATTGTTAGTTACTGACCGTCGAAATCGATTCAACATTGTAACTCTTCATTTTTCGTGGAAATAGACAACGTTTTTTCACTAGTTCGAATGCTGAGGTCATGAAGTTTCCACCATGGTGTGGTGAATAAAATTGGTATGGGTTTGACATAAATTTTGATTCAGTCCAATTGTTTGTGTACTGAATATCCTTCTAAATGGATAACCTTATTCTAATCGAAATTTCAACGCTCTAACTATACTACGGTGTGCTTATTTGTTATTTCAAAGTCCAATCTAAGTGGTGTTCTGAGCTCTCCAAAGTCATAAGGTGGAAATCACGAATGTTCTTGATCGTGAAAATTCTCGAAAACAAAGTGTTTGAATTGTTGTAGTACCTTGTATGTCTTGAAAGAATGTTGTTGAATTGATTATTGTGGGTTCATTAGCAAGAGTGCAATAAAAACGCATTTTCTCATCACTACAGGGAATGAATGTGGATGCCTCTGCACTCTGTGATCTTCCGGTAGAACTTCTTCTGACCTGCACGTGGAAACAGCTCAAGTTCAAGCGTGAAGCCGACAGTTTGCTCTCATGCGCACAATTCCGCGGTGGTATTTATTCACCCTGAACCAGCGGCTCATGCTACCATGTCCTGAGCACACCCCAATTCGCATGCTGTTAGTAGATCCGTTTCGGCTCGTAAGTACCTGCTCGTTATTAAATCCGAAACGCACTGAGTCTTCTCGACACGCGCATTATCCCAGACGTGTATTGCCCGTTCTGAGTGTCCATGTGACCAACAAAGAAATAATTCTGTCTTGTTCTTTGAAGTCAAGGGAAGGGACTATTTTCAGCTTTTCAGAAACTTATCACTTATAGAACAATACCTAGGTACTCTTCACGCTAAAACATGCGATGAATCATTTCACAAATGATTTATTTGAAATTTAATGAGATGAACCTTCTCCTTTCTATCCTTTATTGCTTCTGAGTCTGCAAGGCAGCAGAAGCTTTGTTTTAAAGATTTTTCGTAGAAAATAAAGAAAATTTCCTTCTCTGAAATCAGATTTGAGACATTCTGAACCGAATCCTAGAGTTTACCGCTTTTCGTGAGCGCGCGTGTCGCCTTCCAGACGATAACTCACCTTAGGATTGAGATGAAAATTCCGTTCTTGCGCCAAAAAATCAAGCTTTCCAAACAAAAAGACGATTTCGTTTGCCAGATTTTTTTTTTTTTTTT
The DNA here is from genome assembly GCA_030762985.1 of Adelphocoris suturalis. Lineage (NCBI taxonomy): Eukaryota > Metazoa > Arthropoda > Insecta > Hemiptera > Miridae > Adelphocoris > Adelphocoris suturalis. The sequence goes on from CM061042.1 coordinate 32,137,741, forward strand.
TAAAGCACAATAAGTTGGTTATATTTTTAAAAAAAGTGCTGAAGAATCACTAAAAATAGCCAAAAACTGCCAAAAACCGTTAATTTTATATTATAGCAGACTGTCGCTCAAATAAATTTTATCGACTATACAATAGAACATTCAAAAATTTACGTACAAAATTATGGTGGAAAATGTACTTACTTGAATGTCATTAAAATGTGCTAAGAATCGATAAAAACTGCAAAAAAGTTGAAAATCTTGAATCTCTTTTCAAATCGCAGAATATTATTTATTGGAAAGAGTTTTTTGCCATAAAATTGGTAGTTACAATTTCTTTTTCCTCAACGTCCTTAATTTTCAAAACAATCTAACATAATATAGTACGATAATTGACGAAAATTCGCACATACGATCAAGCTGCATGAATGACTAGGACTTTTTTCTCACTCAACTGGGTGAGAACTCCAGCAGGCTTTAGAGTAGTTGATAGGTTGTCTATTCCCACTTTCTATAGGTAGGTTTCGGTTTTTTATGATGATTTTTTAGGAGAGCATTATGAACGAAAAACAATAAGATTAGATAGGTTCTGTAAATTTCTTGAACACAAAATATTTGAACTCATTAGTAGACATTTGTTGCCTATGAAAGTGTATTTTAAATTCTCGGTAATATTTATTTGACTTTCTTCAGAAATCAGGGAACTTGATTTTAAACATAGCATATCAAAGTGGCCTCATTAGAAATTTAGTTATATCTCAGCCTTCATAATACTTTTTCCAAAAGTTTAAACAACACAAGTAATCAAGGTAGAATATTTAAGCAGAAAGAGAGAAAGAAAAAAACAATCTATACGTTAAATGAAAAGAAATAGTGCAACGAATCATACAAGAATTAGATATAGATATACAGAATAGACATAGTGCAAGGTACATAATGAACAATGAGAAGCAGATGAAGAAAAGGTTACACAAAGAACAATACGTTATTCAATGTAGTATAAAGAATACATTATAAAGAAGAAAGCAACGCAAGTACATCATTACATCATTATAAAATCCCACGAGGTGAGAGAAGAAAGAAAGGCGAAAATATACAGAAGACAGGAAATTAGTAGCAATGTAGTATGTCTACAAGAGAGAGTAATGAAGAAAGCCTATCAAAAGATAATTCATTTTCAAGAAAGAAAGAGTATCTCTCGCCACGAAGGACAGGGCAAACGCAGAGGAAATGGAAGACTGAATCAGGCAAATTATAATTACACAGTGGGCAGTCTACAGTGGGATCAAATTTCACCACAAAGCCTGGTACACTCAGCTTAGCATAGAAATTTCCCGTTAGCCTGACTTGGGCGAGAAGCCTTTTAATATGAATTCCCATGTCAAAGTTGAGATAAGAGGGCGATTCGTCCCCTCGTGGACAATAAATCTTGTATATGGGGCTGAATGAGGAATCCTGGTTACGCAAACCATCCGACCGTCTCCAAAACAGCGCAATTTTTTCCAATAAACTATCCCGGTTAAAATTATGGTAATCCTGGGACGACTAGATGCGACTCTCATCATGTTTGGAGAACAAAGCGCACATTTGGGAGGCCCAGTTGTACTGAGGGTCAGGCTGGGAATCATGTAGAGCAAGGAGGCGGTTAAAGCAGAGCTTAGGGAGCCATAGTTCTAAGTTTCAGCCACCAGTTGAGGGCCAATTTTACAATTGTAACTTCCAAATGTGGGATTGCTAATTCGATGCGAATGAAATAGTCCGGAGTATTATTTGGAAGGAACAGAATAGTTTTGTAGGCTCTAGGTTGAATTTTTTCAAGAACATCGCAAAGCGAAACACCCCATGATTCTACGGCGTATAGGGAGGATGATAGAACCAAAGAACTCACCACAATTTTCCACGATGAAAATGGGCCCCCACGGACTTTATAAAGCATAGGCAGCAGAGCCCGGGCCGCCGTCTCTCCCCTCCCAACGCAATCTTTAGCATGTTGAACAAATAGACCGGAGCTAAGAAATTTCACTCCTAAATAGGTATAGGAACTGGCAATAGGGACCTCTGAATTTCCGCAAAAAAACTTATAACGAGGTGATATAGTGCCATGCCTTCTGAAAACAACCACATTGGACTTCGAGTGGTTCACCTTTAAGGCATGCTCTTCACAGTAAGAATGAAGGCTCTCGAGAATTTTCCTCATCTCTGCATAGCTGTAAGATAGCAAACAGAGATCATCGGCATACAGAATTGAGATAACCTCGTGATTGCCGTCAACATCCAAACCCCTCAGACCCCTTTCCCGCAAATAAATGTCCAAATCTGAAATAAATAGGGAAAAGCAGAGCGGAGACAATACATCACCCTGCAAAACACCCTCCAAGACGCGATAAGGTTTAGAATCAACGCCGTCCACACGAAGCTTGAAAGACGAGTTGCTGTACAAAGATTTCAGAGTATTTATGAAGTTGGCACTGACATTGAGATTATACAGCTTAGCCCAAAGTTTATCATGAACTAAACTGTCGAAGGCACGGGAAAAATCTATGAAAGCCACAAACACTTTCCTTTTAGGGAGTCTAGTATTTATAGAGATTAAACTTTGTAAGGTAAAAATATTATCGACACACCCACGTCCCTTACGAAAACCGCACTGGTTCTCCGGGAGAAGATGATGTTTTTCCACAAAGGAGAGTAATCTGTTCAACAGAATTGAATTGAAAATCTTAAGAACTGTGTTAATGAGTGATATTCCTCTGTAACTCTGGGGGTTTGAAGCGTCTCCTTTTTTGTAAAGCAAAAACGTTCTTATTTGGCCTAGAACGCTAGGTATATACCCTCTACTCAACAGTAAGTTAAAGAGGCCCAAAATAAAGACGAGCCAGCACTCCGGGAGGTTTTTATAAAATTCATAAATCATGCCATCCGGACCCGCTGCTTTATTACTTTTTAAGGAGTTTAGAACCTCAGTGAGCTCTTCCATCACAATCTCCCCATCCAATGCAGGGTCAAAGGTGCCACAAAATCTCACATCAGCATCATCAACATCAATGGAAGGGATAAGGGAATCATAAAATTCCTCCACAACTTTAATGTCCAATTTTGAAATATTCAAGGAACGCTTCCGAAGCCTACATACCGCCGACCAGAAGTCTCGTGAATTCCGTGAGCTTGCAAATGATTGTTTCAAATTTTCAAAATATTCTTTCTTTTTCACTTTCAATAATAATTTATATTCCTTCTTAAGTTTAAGATATTCATTCAACAAGACGTCGCTGAAACCCCGCCTTTTTGCCTTCCTATAAGCCCTTCTCATAGCATAACGCGAACTCCTACAAGACAAATCGAACCATTGGTTGCGACGCAAGAATATTTTCCTGGCTTTGGGGCTTTTTATTAACTTTAGGTCGGTACACACTTTACGAAGAGAGCTTTGAGATCATTCTCTTTTAGAATTGATAACATAGTACTGAATGCAACTTCTGAAGGCACACTGCTCTCGGTGAATGGACACCAAGTCTGTCTGCCTTTGGTCAGAGTATCAGCATTGACTGTGGTGATGTGCACCAGTGTTTTGCTTGTGATTTCTTTGATCTTTTCTTTATACTCTTCCACCATGGATTGAAACATTCTTCTAACCTCATAAGGATGCCAATTTCCCATGGTTTCAAGAAATGGATACTCACCATCTTCTCTTTCCCAATAACCTTTATTGATGATGTATCCATCTTCGAGATATGTGGGATTAGTCTTCAAATTGTATCTGTATGCTCTCTCCACAGATTCAGCAACATACGGCCCTGTTGACCCATACCCTACAGGGGGAGCATTTGTATATATATACAGACAACTTATCAAAGAAATTGTACGATTGGGTATTATGACTTGCTCCTGGTGTACCCTTCCTCTAGAAGTAGGGAGCCCAAAGCATGCTTGTATGAAATTATTGTCTCTATACTGGAATGCTGTGTCATCTCTATTGATTCTGTGTAAGGGCATCTTTATTGTTTAATACGGCGCGTTGTTCTTCAGAAATCAGGGAACTTGATTTTAAACATAGCATATCAAAGTGGCCTCATTAGAAATTTAGTTATATCTTAGCCTTCATAATACTTTTTCTTTATTCCTCAAGTTCATATATTTAATGTCTACTTTTTATTGCTTACCTTCGTGTGGATGCTTATATAACTCTAAAACTTTCATCCTTATGCTGTTGTCTAATAACCCTCTTTTGTATTAGACTTGTAATATCAGTATGATGAAAATACTCCTATTTTCGGAAAGGAAATTCTGGAAAGGATTCCTGTATTCTGTATTCTGGAATTCCTCCATTCTGGAAAGGAAATGAATTTTTTTTTCTCTCTCTAAGATAACCAATGAGATTTTCTATTTATAAGATTTTGAACATTTGAAACATTTTTGAGCATAATTTCATTAGATGCACATTTTTCATCGTTTTCCTGTCATTTTATCTGTCGCAGAATACGCACCGATGCTCACCCAGCACACATATCTTACTGTATGTAATGGAGTAGATTGTAACGAGCTGAAAGTTTTATCTCTGCGGAATTTTCGCCGTGAACCAATATTTGAGGGGATCAGTAGCTGCTCCGTCTACTTGTTCTTTCTTCTCCTATTGATACTATTCCAGGGCTCTAACAGATGTCTTTTGACTATCAATCACAGCATAATGACAAGCTGAATAACTTTCGGAAATTCCATGATGAACTTTTGAAATTGGTTTAGATTCACATCGAAAAAAGATAGAAAAGGGGTTATTAAATAACTTGCGTGTAGATCCACATCTATCTTCTATTCAGATTCTATCTATCTGGTAGATCGATACCCATTTTTTCATCCCTCAACATTCCAGTGGTCCAACCCCCCCCCCCCCCCCCCCCAATTCGGGGGTAACTGTTAGATTACAATAATGTTGTTTTAAATGCAAAACCTTCTGAGGGAAGGGATGCATCTCTTGATAATTAGTCTCTTGAAACCTCCTAATCGAACGGTATGATGTAGGTAATTGTGGTTACTAGAATTTTATATTTTGTCTTCCGGATTTCATAGATTATTTTTATTTTTACTCTCACAATTCCTGACAAATAATTTAAATTCTGATGCAAGCCGTTTCAAGAATTCATTCTTGCGGCTTCGCGGTTCTTATTGTTTATTCGCAAAAGATGAAATCTAGGCAGGACAATCTGAGGGCGCACTTCACAATCCCCGGAAGTTTCATCCAAATCCGACAAAATGCTCAAAAAAAAAAAAAAAAAAAAAAAAACGTTTTACGTTCGGACTTGAGGTTTTGGTTACGGATTTCAAAGTGGATTGTCTAGACCCTCAGTCTCATATTAAGACGATTTAGTCATAATCGGATCTAAACTGTAAAAATAGGTTTGTTACAAGGACTGCACCGTTGCGCTATTGCAGGCTATCCGGCAATAATGAGATTCAAAAGAATCAATATAGATATTGCTAGGAGTTGTGTTGAGTTTGTTTGACACAATAAATTCAATCTCAACTTTTTTTAAAATATATTTCTTGAAGTAAAATTAGAATTCATCTTCTTGAAACTCTCAAGTCTTGCTGCTGCATCTTGCATTCGTTTCTTATCATTTTTTGTCTCGGTCCATCGCATTTAAGGATGGAATTACAATGTTGAATAGATTTCGACTGTTAATGTTATATTCAGTGCAAACAGATGATGTCCTGCAACTGCAACGCGTTCAAATAAGGGTGTAATGTCGTGGAACAACCAGCCTATTCATGTCTAAGTTCTTGTCACACTTGATTACCCACTTATCCAAATAAAAGTACAGTAAAGTGATAAACCCAACGGCAACATGGTCATGGGTAAGTATTGTGAACTCGTGCTCTTTCTTAAACACTGATACAAATTTTGTTCTTCTCGCTGAAACGAAGCCCGCCGTATATAAAGAATTGCAATTCCTAATAACAAAATACGTCGAACTGACCATCCTATCTTATACCGTACTGTAGTGATGGTGTGAGGCATTACAACTCTCTAAAGAATCCTGGTCTGACTTCCAAAGGTTGTTGTGTTGTTCCGAAATAGATTTGGTTCGTAGGGGCTAACCCTCATAATAACTGTTGAGTTTGTTTGACAAAATAAGTTCAGTCTTAACATTTTTAAAAATATATTTCTTTACGTAATTCAGATTCATCTTCTTGAAACTCTCAAGTCTAGCTGCTGCATCTTGCATTCGTTTCTTACCATTTGTTTTCTCGGTCCATCGCATTTAAGGATGGAATTACAATGTTGAAGAGATTTCGACTGTTATTGTCATATTCAGTACAAACATTAATTGTTGTTTGATGTTTTTTACTGATGATGTCCTGCAACTGCAACTCGTTCAAATAAGGGTGTAATGCCATGGAACAACCAGCCTATGCATGTCTAAGTTCTTGTCACACTTGATTCCCCACTTATCCAAATAAAAATACAGTAAATTGATAAGCCCAACGGCAACATGGTCATGGGTAAGTATTGTGAACTCTTGCTCTTTCTAAACACTTAGATACAAATTTTGTTCTTCTCACTGAAACGAAGCCCGCCGTACATAAAGAATTGCAATTCCTAATTACGAAATACGTCGTGGCATGCCCCGTGTTGAGGCATTCAACTCTCTAAAGAATCCTGGTCTTCCAAAGGCTGTTGTGTTGTTCCGAAATAGATGTGGTTCGTGGAGGCTAACTCGCATAATAACTGAAAATATCACCGAAAGAATGGATCCTGTGCTGGGATATCCATGTGGCGCATATCTGGACAGATTGAAGCTGTGGCATCTATGAAGGAGGAAATCCAATTATTGAGTAACTACACAATTACAGAACACCAAACTCTCACACGTACCATTATCATTAGACACAGCAGAAGGACACGTGAACTGCATGGCCAGCATTCGTGATCGATGTGTGAAAATTACTGTTTGCACACGTATTTAGTTGTGAAAGTAAAATTTTTGTTAAAAAACAAAAATTAGTCGAGTGGTGAGAAGGGATGACTTCATATCAAAGTACATTATTGAAAAAATGGCTTGACAAAAAATTGTCGGCCAAACAAAGCCAATGTCAATGCCTACTATTGATATTTTTGAAGTGTAAACTTCTATAGGCGCACCGCGTCGGAAAATTTAGCGGGGTGTGAATACGGTTTTACCGTCACGTTTTTTTCCGTCACGCTGTTTTGACAACAAAGGAGAATTGGGGGGAATGAAACTTCTTTATTTTTCACCGGACAAAAATCGTTCTCCACTCGTTGGAAAGCCCTCGATTTATCACGCATTTCTTTCGTACTTGTTCTTCTATTCATGTCGTAGTTTTATACTTATTTATGTTATTGGATATAGTAAACAATGCCGCTTGTTTTGTTGTCACTTGGTTGAGAACTTAATCTTGCTTATAGTAATTGTAGACGCGCACCATAACAGAAAATTACCTACTTAGGTACTCTGTTCTAATTTCGATTTTTAAAACATTTAGGGTGGAGGGACCGATAGTAGCCACCCCTGCCAGTAGTAGCCACCCATGAACTTTAGATTTGAAAAATAAGGATTTGGCACCATCAAGATATTTGACATTAGCACCATTTTAAGCAGGAGATTTCAGCTGCGCATTCCAACCGTTCTCGCCATAATCAAGGAACCAGTGTGATTAACAACACGCCTTATAACCCAGATGGACTGCCAGTTGATCAGATGAGCTCCTCACCAACGGTTTTGTTCAAGGACGTAGTCCTTGTTTACCTCAATATTTCACTTCATTCTAGGACTTTTTGAGATAGTTTCGTTTTATTCACGTTCTTTGGTGATTTCTTGATGTATTTCAAGTTGTTTCACGTAGGATTTTAGACAATTAGGGTCATATTTGTGGGGTGGCTACTACCAGTTCTTGAAAACCTAGCAAATTTCTGTAGTAGCCATGATGTGGCCACTACTGAGTTTTCGTGTTTTTTTTTTTTTTTTTTTTTTTTTCCCACAATAAACATGAAAATAAGCTAGATTTTCATCAGGATCACAGTGATGTAATTAGTTTTTCTGAAAAACGAGAGGTTCCAGTAGTAGCCAGGAGGTGGCTACTGCTGGTCCCTAACAGTGGCTACTAATAAAGATTTTGGTGGCTACTACCAGTTCTTGAAAACCTAGCAAATTTCTATAGTAGCCATGACGTGGCCACTACTGAGTTTTCGTGTTTTTTCATATTCAACATAAAAATAAGCTAGATGTTCATCAGTATCACAGTGATATAATTAGTTTTCCTGAAAAATGAGTATTTCCAGTAGTAGCCAGGGGGTGGCAACCACTGGTCCCTTACAGTGGCTACTACTAACGATTTTGGTGGCTACTACAAGCGACAGATCTTGGTTTCCTTTTCTTCGATTTTCGTAAAACTAATCAACGCATTCGATTTTTAAAAATAGCCATTCGATAGAGCAGACATTGGGGGAGAGGAAAAACACGGGATTGGAAGAAAGAACGGAGAAATGAAGAAATTACGATGTAAATACCGAAACTGGGCTGCTTAAGGGTGGCTACTACTGGTGCCTCTACCCTATGTCGTAGTTTTAAATTTATTCACATTTACGAATTAGCGGGAAGAAAGCATGTTCCATGTTTTAGCATTTTAGCCGAAGGCTCAAAGCGGAAAGTTATCGAGGGTCCAGGGGCGGAGCCTGTCCACTTTTACTTTCCCAACATCCCAACAGAGTGGAAAGTAATGTCCAAATCGTCATAGAAGTTTACACTTCTCCCGTGTGGTCTTTAGCACACCTGGTTTTTTTCTTGAAGCATAGTTTTTATTGATGATCATCAATAAGCTTTTGCTGCGTTGTACTCTTTGAGTGAGTTATAGTCGGCAAGCGTCAGGGTGAACCTTTGAGCTGTTGCATGTATTAATAGTAATATTTATACTGTTCTTCAGGTCTCTGACATTCTTTCTTGGAATCCTCAAGTGACGGGCTAGAATTTTAGAAGTGGTTCATTGCACAAGTTAATATCTGGATGTCGTGGCGGCCCCAAATTGTAGGAGGTAATGTTTATCGGTTTGGCAAGACACATTCTTCGTGTTCGAGGTCCTGATAATTCTTGCCCATCCAACTGCTAATGAATAAAATTAGGGTCAAACTTGGCCTTGCGCGCCTCTTTCGGATTCGTGCGTTATGACTTTGAGAAGTGAGAGGTCGCTGGCCGGGATAGATAGGGCCAAGGTTCACCAGTACGTTGAGTGGGCCAGATTATTTGAAGAAATACCTTGGAAATTGTGTACGATTTGTTATTGGAGATACACGCTTTTAATAAGGAGGAGATACAGTTTCACGTACCTGCTTAGTTTGAACTTCTCTGAATCGTCAGCAACCTAAGCATAAAAAAACTCAATTTTCGGGAAAATAAGTTATTCGATTATAAATGCTTGAAATTTAATATCGCTTCTCATCTCAGTTATCCTCATAGCATTCCGGTGTTCGTCATCTAAGGGCCGGTTTATCAATGCTCTGTCAAATAAATCTCTGACTAACTAACCTCTGATTACAATTAGTCAGAGGTTAAAATAATGTGTTGGACTTTCAGATGTAGTTTATCAATCTTGAAAGAACTGCTGACTAGCTAATCAGACTTCAGCACGGGAAGAACAGGGGTACTTCAATAACAGCAAGATATTCTCACGAAATTACCTTTTCTGTAATGGGTAATTGGAAAGACCCATTACTTTCCCAATAACAAATAATGGTAATTGAAAAAATCATTACCATTACGTGTAATTAGAATAAGTCATTGCTTCAAACCATTACCATTACAGGAACGGTAATGGTAATTGCAATTGGAGAAAATTGCCAGCTTAAAAAAGCTTTGAAAAAAAAAAAAAAAAAAAAAAAAACCCAGTATTTCCTTGTCGACATACCTAATCATACTCACTGAACTAATTTTATTGCACTTGAGAGAAGAAATTGAAAAAAATAATCATTACCTTACAACTCTGGCTAGTTCCATACTATGTATTAGGTATGTCGTCATGTGCTCTTTTTGAATTCACTCAGTTGAGTACATATATATGAGATAATCTGGAGATAGTAGTTTATTAAGTTGAAGTTGAACTGGGTTGTTCGGATATAGCTACATAGAGGTGCACGAGATGGAGGTAGAGATCCTTACCAGTCTTAGGAAGTTCCGTAAAATCCGGCCGTAAAACATAATATTTTAAAATCCGGCAGTAAAACATGATATTTTTTATAAGTTTCTGAATGATTTATGATCAACTTGAAATACAACACTTTTATGAGTTTCATGAAAGAGAGACATACTACTGGACTGCTGCATTTTTGATAAGATTTGTGATTGGTATAATTTTTTAGACCATGTGCTAGGTGGATTAACTATAACTGTAGCACCTGAAGAAGAGGTCTGTACAAAGACGAAACTAGTAGTTAATGACAATAAATTATACACAAGAAGAAGCCGCCTATCTTTTACCCTCATGTTAATTATGTTTTGGTCCGGTATGGTTAAAAAATCCTAATTTCAGCTCTAGGCAGATTCCGTCGGCGATCCATACAGTGCAAATGGGGGTCCAAACATGAGAAGATGAAAAACGGAAGTTAGTGAAATTACGTTGTCTATTTCCACGAAAAATGAAGAGTTACCATGTTAATTCGATTTCGACGGTTATACCATCATCAGTAACAAACAATAACTGAAGACACAGCTTTTTATAGTCACATGTGAAGAAGGGAGATTGAATCCCATTAGTCAAGAAAAAGGAAAGGGGGCAGGAGGTACAACCAATTAAATGCATGCAAAGTGAAGGGGTATTATAGCTAATCAGATGAAGTGAAAGAAAGGGAAGAATTACTGGTTTCAATAGTTTGAACGGATAATTCCAAGCTTTACAGAAATGGACTTATCAGTGGTGAAATGTATTGAGGGATATCCTCATTTAAACATTTACCAAATTTGTCACTGATAATTTCCATTTTCGTCCTACCTTTGGACACGAATGAAGAAATTCTAACAAACTGTCTATCTGTAATCAAAATTGTTACTATGATTGAATTCCTTAAGATGTTTGAATTCCTTAAGATGTTTGAATTCCTTAAGATGTTTTGCAAACGTAGACTTACCCTTATTTTCCTTGAAATCCTCCTGATGCTCGTTTATTCTTTCCCTGAATTTCCTTCCAGTTTGACCGCAACATTCGTAAGCCACAAGAGCATTTTAGTTTATAAACCCCACTTTTATCCTGAACATTGATTTTGTCCTTAACGGATCCTAGTAATGCTTTAAGACTATTTTTAGTTTCAAAAACCTACTTTGTAACCACTCGATGATAGAATTTCGCCGATTTTATCAGAAATTTTCCCATAATAAGGTATACTTATCCATTTAAACATCGATTTAAGATTATAACTCTTCATTTTCCGTGGAAATAGACAACGTTTTTCACTAACTTCCGTTATGAAATGGGTTTCCACGACTTCGTCACGAGTGATTTAGTTAGTATGAGAAGGTGAGGTAGAGCGCAGCACGTAAACTAGGACCTTACCGATTTGCTCTTCTTCTCTTTAGCCTTTGAGGGCAGTGGTGTTAGACACTTTTTTTTTCGGCTTGTCTTTCTGATTATTCTTTGCACACCAAGGAGCAATGATATTTCGTTTGATTGTCACACGAACACTAATTGCTCAAATATATTTTGGTAAAACTCAAAATCAATTTCGATGGTGTCGTGAAGTCTTGATGAAATAGCTATACGATTGACTACATTATCTCTACTCCCTTTTTTTCAAATCATAGGAGAAAGTACACAACAGAAATCTATAAAATGTTGCGTTTACCATTTAAATGGGTTAACTACTTCACTGTTACCGACAAAAGAACCATTTGGGTGTTTCTTCCAAATAATAATTTATTCAATGATGATATTATTCTAATTTTCGACCAGTATTGGTGAGAAGGATGGTGCGCGGAGAGTATTGTAGAGCTAAAGGGGGCGACGCACAGTGGGGTTAGGCGGCAAAAACCCCGTTTTCAAAATGTGAAGGTTTTTGACACCTATAAAGAGTTTCCTCTGCCTAACATATTTCCTGCTGAATCTCGATTTGGAGGTTACACATTTTTTCTAGCTAAAACAACTAATGGAAGTAGAAAATAGGAAATGTCGCCAAAAAACCTCCAATTTCAAAAATGTCTCAACATTGACTACAAACTGTAGAATAAATTCGTTTACCCCATGACGTTTTCATTTATAATGCCGTGAGTTAAAAAATATTTTTAAATGCGGTGTTTGATTAAAATTTTTTTACATTTTATGATTTTGCTAATCAACGGACTGGCATAATAAAAATGTCAATTTAACTTATTTTTAGGAGGTTTTCAGTGATAAAGATTCTACGAGCTACGTTGCGCCGCATTCTTATTGCTATTATACTATAGATTGAAACCTAACTTCTCTAACAGTTTCAACTCCTGGAATTGACCGGGTTAGCCGCTGCATCATTTTACAGATTGAGTTGTTGAAGAAAATAAGACTCAAGAGGCAAAAGCCGCACAATTCATTCAGTTCGCTTTAAATTTATGGGCCGTATATTACAGTAGATATTCAACATAAACTCAACACTAATTCGTTGATCTGGTCTATATTTGGCGTTGTCGGATCAAATTTCAAAATATTTCAGTTATTTACGGATAACTTCTTTCAATGAATGTTTTGGAAAACAAGTTGAAATAATAATAAAGTGCTCTGAATGATATAGATCTTTATGGCATATTACAGATAGATACCTAATAATTTGGTATGTGTGTAGAATTTTGAAGGCATTTTTTGTATTACCAAACAATTTCACATGATGTTGACCAAGCCATCAAATTTACGTCGCACATTTATATTGCCATGACAATTTACTGTATTAATAAATCATTATTTGAAATCATTCAGTTATCATTGTTAGTAATTCATCATTACAGTTCCTAATCCTCCAAGGCCGCGATAAGTATCCATGAATATTTCCTATAACCGATCACCGACGGGTGCATGTGTATAAGAAGACAACAAATACGTTACAACGTGACAACGATTAAGCTAGAGTTCGAAATGTTCAGCCTATTAGAATGCCATTCACAATTAACAAAATCAAAATTTCTCGTTGATAATCAACCTAGATTGAACACATTTTTGCAATTTAAAACTATTTTTGAGCACAATTTGGGCACGAAATCTGTCGATTTCTCTCTTAAATTTTCGGATTTCTAATGAAAAGCGTTTCAAAAAGTTTCCTGCAAAATCATTGAACCCATCGCAACAGCAATAATTAATTACAGGGGGAAAATAATTCTTTTAAATGATGATATTGTACTAAGTTTTGTTGAAAACTCGCTAAAACGTATACAATTCATGAAATCCATCATCGGACATTTTTTTAAACAATGTCGGACTTCGGATTCAGATTCTGCGCCCCAAAAAACCTGAGTGTACCAAGTTTTGTGCAAAAATCCCGACAATAAGAGGGTTTTGCCATTTTTGGAGGGTTGGGTGGGCACCACTGTCAGCAATCAGCCTTAGGTCCTTCGCCCCCTAGCGTTCCAAACGGTGTATCTTGTTAGTTATGTGCCATCACAGTCACCCTTTGTAACATCGGGAGTTCGGCACCAATCACAGTCATGTAATTGAGGAATGATATAGCAGATAAATTAGTAACAATGAAGTCATGATTAAACATAGTTCACCGACTCAATATTTCAATTTGTGATTTACCGTGCTTGTTTCGCAGAGTCCTGTTTTGCTACTACACTGTCTTTGTATAGATTATTCAATACTTATTTTACTAGAACAAAAGGTATTACTAGTTTTGCTTATAGAAAAGAATGCACAATATATTTTTTAACACATATGGTAGACAATTTAGCGACTTTAAAAGAAATCACAACATAGGTAATTGGATACACGTAACTAGGTATCAACTAAGTACATACTTTCAACTAGGTTAAGAACACACTCTCATCAAAACACTTGTTGGTAACTTTTTTTTTTTTTTTTTTTCTTTTTCTTTTTTCTTTTAAAGCAAATGTAACGAATAAAAGAATGAACAAAGAATACATTAAGGAACATATTAAAAGTTGAAAATAGAATTGAAAAAACTGACTCTTAATGAAGGTATCACAATATCAAATATTTCAACTACGCTAATAACATTATATTTCAAGATACTGTTGATTAGGTAACTTTTTTTCAGAAAATTTAGCTAATTTAAAATAAATTATAAAACAGGTACTTGGACACATGACATGTAGGTAACGAAAAGTTACCTACCTATAAGTATCTTGAAACAGGATGTGTTCTTAACCTCGTTACTACCTCGTTAACCTCGTTACCTGTTACTTGTAGGTAACTTTTTTTTGCCAATCTAACAAATAAAAGAATGAACAAAGAATGCAGTAAGGAACATTATACAAGTTGAAAATAGAATGGAAAAAACTGATTGTTAATCAAGGTATCATAAAAACTAATAAGAAATTTATAAAATATCAACAAAAAATAAATAAATAAAATATAAAGTATTAGGTATCAGAAAATTTCAAAACATAGTGAATTTAAAAGAAATCATAATATAGGTAGGAACTTGGAACAAAAAGTTACCTACCTAAAAGTATCTTGAAAGATAGTGTGTTCTTAAGCTAGTTTAAATCTAGTTACATTGTAACTATGTTTCAACTAGGTTAAGAACACACTGTATTTCAAGATACTTGTAGGTAACTTTTTTTTGCCAATCTAACAAATAGCAGAATGCAGAAAGGAACATAATACAAGTTAAAACTAGAATAGAAAAAACTGATTGTTAATCAAGGTATCACGAAAACTAATAAAAAATTTATAAAATATCAAAAAAAAATAATAATAATAATAAAATAAAATAAATAAATAAATAAATAAATGAAATATAAAGTAGTATCAGAAAATTTCAAAATTTAGTGAATTTAAAAGAAATCATTATATAGGTAGGTATTTTGAACAAAAAGTTACCTACCTAAAAGTATCTTGAAATAGAGTGTATTCTTAACCTAAATACATTGACTATGTTTCAACTAGGTACTTACATTCAACTAGGTTAAGAACACACTGTATTTCAAGATACTTGTAGGTAACTTTTTTTTTTTTATAGCATATTCAACAAACACCAAAGAATACAGTAAGGAACATTATAAATGTTAAAGATTAAATAGAAAAAATTGACTCTTAATCTAGGTATCACGGAAAGTAATAAGACATTTAGAAAAAAGAAGAAGAAATTGAAAAATTCAGAAAGAATAAGGAGAAGAAATTGAGAAAATATCAGTCACAGTAGAAATTTGAGGCACGAATGAAAGCGGGAAGGTGGCGTTCAAGTGGCATTACGTTTGAATTGTTCTCATTCAAGAATGCTACTTAAAAACCTCAACCGTTTTATTCAACGCTGTCGTAACAACATTCATCTGCATTTCTTGCAATGCAATCCTCCTGCTCTGATTCTGTGCTTTGAGAAGTTCGGCCTCTAAAGTTTTAATTTTTATCTCCTTCTCAAAATCGCGTTTGCTTTTCATATATTCAGTGATGGACCTCGTTACCCCCGCTCTTTTCCTTCTGATTGCACCTACATTACCTTTCGTATTATTTCCTCCCCTCACTAATGGAATTCGTGGAGCTGCAGGGGTGAGATTAGAAGCGATTCCTTCAGGAAGGGTGGAACAATCTGGTAAATTCTGTGGTGGAGATGAAGGTTGTGATGTACGTTGAGGTGGCGTTGTAGAAGGTGGTGTGGGTGTAGGTTGAAGGTGTGCTAGGAATCAAAAATTCCTCTAACACATCTGCAGAGCCGTCTGCTACTTCAAACTGCAGACTTTGTGAAGGGATTATCTGAAAAACATATTAAAACAACGTTATTCAAAACTCACTGATGTCATGCACCATGGCTATTACGTAAAAAGTGTTAATAGGTAGAGTTCTTAATGCAGTATGAATATTCGTCGTAACACAGCAACTTTATGAATTATGGTACTAAATATAATATATTACAATATTGGTGTTTCATTCATATTCCCTCTCCTCAATTCCCTTGAGAAGTTTCCAAAATCGTGACCTATCTTCAATACCTCATGATTTTCTTATTTATAATGGCGTTTCAACAGTCTAGGAGTTATCCAAGGTCTAGGAGTTGAAAAAAGTTCCAGTCATGCAGCATGATCGTATGAGCAAATTTTCGTTAATTATCGTATTGTAAATATAATGTTGAATTGTTTTGAAATTTGAGCTTTTTGAGTGCAAGGAAATTGTTGACTACTAATTTTATAGCAAAAACCTTTTCTAAATAATAATCTGCTATTCAAAAACAGGTTTTGGATTTTTAGATTTTGTTAAAGTTTTTATCGAGCTTTTAGCATATTTTAATGCAGTTTTAGTACATTTTTCAACATTATTTTGTTCATCAATTTTTGAATGTTCATTTAATGGATAATAAACTTTATTTGAGCAATATTCTGCGAAAAAATATAATTTTAACGATTTTTAGTCGTTTTAAGCCATTTTGGCGATTTTTTTCAGCAAGTTTTTTGAAATGTGACCCAATTTGATGTGCTAAAAAAAAAATGCTGGTCAACGAACTCATCCTTTCGTTTGGAAAGCTTGATTTTTTTTTTTTTTTTTCCATTTTTTGCGCAAGAACGGAATTTTTTATTTTACTCCTAAGGAGAGTTATCGTCTGGAATGACACAAATATAAATATATATATAAAGTGTTGAACTTTGGAATTCGTTTCAGAATGCCTCAAAACATATTTCAATGATATTTTTCAAAAATTTTGATTGTACAATTTTTGGAGCCATTGCAATGGCTCCATTTTCTACGAAAATTTGCTAAAACACCGTACTCGCATAAAACACTCCATAAGTGAAACGATGAGTATAAAGTAGAATGGGGTAAATGTCATTTTTTCTCACCTGACCGGAATCGCTATTCCAGTGATCCTTCGCAGCAGCATCTCCCACAATGCTCCCTAATGCAGCGCTCGTCTTATTGTATTCGTCCTTCTTCGAGACGATCTTGAAAGACTTTTTCAAGTCTATAACTTCTTCCAAAAGCAGATCCTTCTCCGACAAAGGTGGTGGCTCGACCCCTGATGTTACAATTTCCTTCGCGTCCTTCTTCTCAAATCGTTCCAGCATCAAATTAATTCTTTCCCTCATATTCTTTACAGTGAGAGGTTTGTCCCCTGTCTGCATTAAGAGGATGCTTAATATTGAATTCCATCTTTTGGGGTCTTCGTATGGGTTTGCTGCTTTGACTTGATGCAGCAGTTGGATGTCCACCTCATGAGTAAACCTCATTAGCTGTCGCTTTGGCCTCACCTCCTGAAAAAAGGCAACATACAACCTAGTACAATGGAATGTAACAATTTTCATGTAGTGATATACCAGTATTCATAGGGAGCTTGGAGAACTTCAACAGGTTTATGGAAAAAGTATTTCAACTTGCTTTCCATAATACAGGCTGGCTTATTAATAACCTACAGTGCTTTGTAGTATGAGACATTTAACATCAACTGCACTCTCGCAGGATATGTTGTTATCTTTTCTGCGAATTTTCATTCAAAATAAGAAAAATTAAATTCCTCTAACTACTCCCCAAATAATGTTTTCAAAGTTTCAAATAATGTTGACGTCAAAAGTGGCAGAGAGACCCTGACCAGACGATAGAGGTGCAGTGACGTCAACATTATTAAAACTTAGAAAAATCATTGAAAAATAAAAACTCATTTTAGTAGAGTGCGGTTGGTGTAAATATTCTCAAATTATCTACTTTCAACGAACAAAATAAAAATAAAAAAGGATGAACGCGTATCCCATTATGAGTACAAATGTTTCAGTATGTTTGCAGTAAATGCTCTTCCAAAGGACTCCATTTATCCTTTTTTATTACCCATTAAGCAAAGTTACTAATGAAATAAAGAAAAGAACTGGGAACAACTTTTGTCGCATGCAAAAACTGTCCAAACAATGAAGTTGTACTTACTCCTTCTTTATCCATCACTAGACACTTTTCTTCTGCACAACAAAAAAACAAACACGCACACGGTCGCGGGGAACTAATAAATTGTCAACTACAACAGTCAAAAATCAAAACTTTTCCACAGAGTGAAGTAAGTAGGTAGGAGATACAGAATACAATATTGGTAGGAGTAAAAGTTCCGTTTTTGAATAACCAACAATTCCAACTACTCATCAATGGTGAAGTCACGTTAAACGTGACTTCAACAGCCGGTGTTCTTGAAGCAATTCGTCATGGAAGTGATAGCATCCAGGTGCTCCCCTCAGCTCAATGACCACGGTTTCCTATTCGTCGAGCAGCAAAAAGTCTCTATTGATAGGTACCAAATTGATACTAAGGAGTATTAAGAATGATGAATATATAAGTAATTTTTGTTATTATATAATTAATAAATTAGTATGATTGAAAATTGGTTACAATTAAATACTATACTAATGACAATTACAATACTAATGATTTTGTTGAGACAGAGGAATCGCATGAACAGTCAGGGAATTTTGAAATGATAATTTGGCGGTCACCCTGAGCACAGGTGCGGTCAATTCTCCTTTTCATTTTGTTCTCTACTTTTGAATAATGAACCTTTTTGTTCGTCAAAGAATAACAATTTTTACCCCCCTCGTTTTTCGAGATCTATTGATTTATACTGCATGATGAATTGATTGAAATTGGAGAAAATAAATGAAATTCTGCCAACCTGGCTTTTGATAATATACTCGTAGCTTTCTGCTATCCATAACATGGTAAATTAGAATATTGAATTATATTCGCGGTGGCCGAAATTCAATTTTCTGACTCAACCCGGATATTTTCCCGAACTCCCATGATAAGTACGAGACGTGAACAGATCAAAATCCATATAATTACATGTTGGATATGTTCCTAGTTTTACTGTTATTAAGTATTAATTTGTAGTAACGTGATTATGTAATTATGTACCTACTTAGAGAACAAAAACAATCAGTTCAAGAGTTTTAGTCCCTACATACCAGCATGAACGTTTCATTCATACACTTGGTTGCCAAATATTGTGTAATTTAATTTTGGGATCAACAAACACAAATTACTAACAAACAACAGGATTTTTATAGTGAGACTGAACAGAAAAGTAACAATGACGTACTCTGGTGAAAAACCATTCAATAATATCTACGGTGGTGGTACTACCTAACGTAGTACTGGAAAGACATAAGAAGAGACGGAGTTTTACTATAAACTTGATTATTTGTTAATACTAATATTGTTGTTACTGTAAAAAATTGCAATAAAATTTCGATAGAAAAGTAAGGATGTTACATATCGAATGGGTACCAAGACCCTAAATACTGGGAAGCCGATGTTTTCAAATTTTACTTTTAATTTCATTATGTAATTACCTACATCCAGAAAATAACAAAAATTTCTTTGAGAATTTTGATCACAACATACCAACATTATACACTAGATTGCTAAATTGTTTCTAATTTTTAAATTCTGTAACTAACGCGAAAGCTACAAAACTTATTAACAAATGATAGGATCTTTGATAGTGAGGTTAGAACATTCATTTTTCTTGAATTTATTACAAATCACGGTTGAAGTATATATGAGGGTACGTATCGAATGAAAAATGCAAATACCCTGATGAAAAATGAGAGACAAATTCCCACATTTGAGACCAAAAATAGAGTAAGAGATAAGATTTATCCTCTGAGAAAAATTTATCAAGTCAAATACCTATATTTTCCTCACTCTCACTCTAAATTTTCCACCGTATCATTGAACATATATTATGAAGTTTTTTGGAGACACAGCATTAAATTAATTACGTAGGAAGACGAAAGCCTCATTTAGAAGGGACAAGGAGTGCCTAATTTATGGGGAGCATAACTTTTCAAATGTTGGTTTTAAATTCAGCGGATTTCCCTACTGCATTGTCATTTTCCAAGATACATCATAAATATGAGTGTCATTCTCAGGGAAACGGGGAACTTGAGGTTTGCGTTTTTCAATTTTTAAATGTTCTCCTTTTCACCCGGAAAAATTCACGGAAGTTCTTAGCTATATTCTTGGTGAAATAGGATCATCTTCCGCACAGGAAGACATTTCATATTTAAATAATGATAATTTAAAAAAATAGTAAAAGTAGGGGACTGACTTGTGTTGTAGGGGACTGACGCTATTATGCTACTGATGAATATTAGCTAATTACCGCAGGGGAATGCAGGTTCTGGTGTTATCAACTCCTAGATAAGAAGGGGTGAAGGGCTCTGACTTTGTTTTTGTCCGTCCATCCGTCCGGTAACATTGCTTATCGCTCTATAAAATTTAGCCAATACCCAAATATATATATATATATATATATGTGCATAAAATGAGGTCAATGAAGTCAAGCTCGTGTGACGTAGTTAATTGTTGGATATCACTGAATATTTAAATTTAATTTTTTCTGATTAATTGTCTGTTTTATGGTAACTCTGATCCTTTCATTCAAGGGTAAATGTTGTTAACACAAAAAAATAAGATTGAACTTGTTTAATTTTTATTAAAAAACTAGAACGAATTAAAATCCACAGTTCCAGATATAAAATGTTGACTATTTAACAATTTTTTCACTAGGTAAAGCAGAACTACTTTTTTTTTTTTCAACTTTCAAAACATCAACGAAGTTGCACCAACACTTATTCAATACTTAATTTTTATTTAATTCTCAATACTTATTTATTGTTCAAAAAAGGAACTTCTAGGTTCCTCAATTCTTCTAGGTTCCTCAATTCTTCTTAAAAAGTCTTCTTCAACCAGAGTAGATTGTTGGGGTACTGCCTACTCCGTTTAGTATTGGGAAAATAACTAAAAATCACAGTTTCACTTGCTCCTTGATAATTTGGAGCTTAGTCGATAAATATCAAACTTGAAAAAAACTAATCCTAGTGGTAACAAGTAGACTTTAATGCAGCTTTTGCAGCAGTCGAACAAGAGTGACAGTTCATCATTGGACGAAGTGGGTGTTATCACTTTGCATGATTCGTGGAACAATATGGTTGTACAAATTTCGCATCGTATCAATTTTTTCAACACAGTGATTGACCCTCCGCAATAATAGCAAAGTCTGCTTAACACAGAGGTTTTTTCACGAAGATCATGTGTTTGCTGGATATGCTTCTGAGTAGAGACTTTGAGAGGCAAAGCCAGCTCTTCGATTCGTTCTTCTCCGTCCGGGTCTTGGAATGTCTCCTGCCAGTCTTCATTAATAAAAGGAAGGTCTTGTTTTGTTGGATGGGCTGTTCCTGTGGAAGAGTAGAGAGCAGTTCTACCATTTCCAACTGTTTGATTGGTTCTTCTCCGTCCAACTCTTGAAAATAAATCCTGGAAGCCTAAATCATTGAAAGAAATCAAAGGTTCTGGATCGTCAATGTTGTCAACTTCTTCGGCACGTAAGAATTGCTGTCATATATGGAAGTGTTTACAGCTGCGAGGACAGATGAAGCAACTGAGAGCATTCATATCTAGGTGCCTTTGCCCTTTCCCCCAACGAACTTGGTGAACTTTCATAGTGCCCTTGAATGGCGAAATATCACCAGGCAACGATTCAATCACATTTCGGATGGGAGCGCTTTCTACCTTGAATGAAAACATTCTCTGATTTTGTCGTAAGATTCAAAGTCAATGCGTCCACATCACTGATGTCATGTCCTTGTGCTACCATTTTATCCACTATGCAGTGAATTTAGTAGGTACTAGTAAGTCCGCTGACTGGGGGGAGCCTCACGCAAGACCCACCAATGATCCGGAACATGAGAAATAACTACCCATACACTATTTCTACAATTTAAAAATAAGGAAGAAATAATCAGAAATAATATAGATAATAAAGAAAATAATAATATAAATAATAATAAAATAATAAAAATAAATAATAATGAAAAAGTACATGGTCAGTGGGCCCAAAACCACGTTCATCTATTTCCTCAACCTGTCCCAATCATGAAATTAACCACATCTTAGCTTAGTGCCCAATTCCCGACTTTGACGTCGCACGTTTTTATTTTTGCGTCGCGGCGTCGCATTAGGTCGGTGCTAAAAACTATGTGCTTATTCTGGGGGTGCGTAAGGAGTCTACCCTCAAAATTTCTAGTACAAAGACCCAAAACTGCAGCTTGTAGCGCGGAACAAAGACGCACAAAATGGCAGACAAACTGAAAGACAGACAGACGAACAAATGCAGATCAAGTCAAGGTATAGCCTCACCCTTTCGGCGATTAATAATAATGAATAGTGATACAACTAGTGGGTCCTCTGACCACCACAGCGTTCGGCCGTCCGTAATAATGAGAATCCACCAAATTTTGTTTCATCAAGTCAGTCCCCTCCTGAAAACATCAGTCCTCTCCTGACAGTTCTCTGCAAAGAGTTGTTGTAGAGGACTTGACAAATACAGCATGTTTCGGGTTATAATTACTAATGCAGTAATCTTTCAGGAACCATTTTCATCAATTTAATGCATCAATAAAATTGTATCATACCCACACAGGTATTCGGGTGATTAATATTACGAATAACTATCGCTAATTGTTCCTAGAAAACACGTCGCAGTTGAATTAAGACAATATCGATAAATTGAAAGAAAACGTGAATCTGTTGTTTAGAAACAGAGATGGGGTGTCCCAAAAGTAATCCCCTTCTCACACTTTTTTCCACAATTTTGATGATATCCACATGGAACTTGGAGTGCGTTTTTTGAGGTGCCTAATACTAAGTTTTGGGCAACAGAATAAATAGGTGCTTAGCATTATAAAAAGAAGATTAAGAAATTTATCGGATCTGATGGGACCAAAGCTTAAAAAGGGTAGCTTGTCTGACAAAAAGGAAGTTCCCTCGTCTAAATATAAGCCAGAAGAAACCACGCTTGGCAGTAGTACATCTAAACTCTCATCCAAGACCAAGTCGAAACCCACCCGTAAAAAATCTGTAGAATTTATCACACTCAGCAGTGATGATGACAGTGATGTACCTAGTATGTCTGCCCAAGAGTTCTTTGAAGATAGCGCAGGTAAAAAAGTTTGCAAAATAGCGTTAAACCAGAAAAGGTTTTAAAAAAAGCAATGATGCGCCTGTTGAACTTGTCCTGAAGATGAAGAGGATGGTGACCCTAAGAAGACATCTGATGTTTCTCGTACCAATAATTTTGGGAATGCGTCCGAAGATATGTTCTTATCAGAGAGTGAACCAGAAATCGAAAAAGAATCCAGCAAAGAATATTCGTAGAAGCTCTTCACCAGATACGAAGAGTAAGGGAAAGGAAGCAGAGAAAGAAGGAATATCGTTGAAGGAGAATGATAAAAACACTTAGCGAGAAATAAAATGTGGAGAAACTTCCAAAAAACTGTGAAAACAATGAAATGACCCATATATAAATTTCTCCCTTGAGGGGAAAAACAATAGATCATGGATAAGTATGTCAAAGTTGTAGACATTACTTTACTCTCTGTGGGGATGTTGAGAAAGTAAAAATGGACATTACTTTCCACTCTGTTGGGATGTTGGGAAACTAAAAGTGGACATTATTTTCCACTCTGTTGGGAACGTAGAAATGGACATTACTTTCCACTCTGTTGGGATGTTGGGAACGTAAAAATGGACATTACTTTCCACTCTGTTGGGATGTTAAAGTAAACTGTCTAACGCAGGAGTTAAATCATCAGTTGTCCATGCATATTTTGTAGAAGTACATTGCGGTAGTACCTCAATGATTTCTACCTAGCCTTCACTTTTCGAGTTAAGAATAATCTAAAGTGCCCCGGAGCGTTGTATTTTGTGTGGAGAAAAAAAAAAGTGTAGCGAAAAATTCCTTGACCCCCAGCCAAAAGACAAATCCATGTCAAAAATGTAAATACCTGAGTGAACCGTAATACTAGATACTTTTCTAAAAAATTAAGTAAGAAAAATTTACGAGTGATGCTGGTGTTTCGATGATTTGATTCATAGCAGGTGATCCGAATATTGCGAGAACGGTTTGATTTGTGAAGCTGTGGTTGAATAATTTGAATAGGTAATTTCTATACTTTACTCTCTAGGAAGCTGTAATTTCGTATGTAGCCTCTTTAGGACATTTACTTGACGATGCCCAGGGTCCGGATCAGCTGAGTGGCTCTTAGAGCTTGCGTACGAGTCTGCCCGGATGTACATAGTTGTTTCAATAATGGAGCGTGTAGTTTGAGGTAACATTCGTATAGCAACAGGGAAGTTAATGTTAGTAATAAAGTAAACGCATATCTTGTTCTGTTGAAAGTTTATGTCGAAAACTTGAACAAACAACTGAACGTAAATTAACTTGAAAGTATGTAGCCTACAGAACAAAAAGTATATAAACTTGATTAAGAGAAGATCCTGGGCGTAGTAGGAGACGAAGTGAAGAATTGAGGCCTTGACAAGTGAAGACATAAAAATCACCTGATCTTCCAGATGTTGCAGATGTGGAGATGCGTTGCAGTATCCGACTCTGAAGGTAGATCAACTAATCTGCGGAATATATAGATATTATTAATTGACATATGTAATAAAATATATTATTTATGCAAAGCCGAATGGATTAAGAACAGCTGGAGACTAGGCCATATGTTGAAACCATGACTTGGAGAAGCTAATATTTCAACAGAGTCTTCACCTAAAGACATGAAATGTCCCAATGTGTTGCAGACTCGTATGCAAGTGTTTGGACGATTTCGAGTTTGTTGATGGGAGGGGATGACTCGGCACACTAAAATAAGCGGGAAATCTCCAGGTGTCCAGAGGGAGGTTAGAAACGCCGAAAACCATCATAATAGGGAACTGATGCCCACCCTCCGTAACACGCACTTTTTCTTGTGTACACGTTATATATTTTACGTTGAAAGTATTTTGACCAAAATTCTGAAATTCCAGATACCTAATTTTTGACGATACTAAATCAGAACATATTGGAAAATATCTCGATAAGTACCCGTACATAGCAGCTGAAGTTGGGAGGGTCAGTGGGTAACATGAAAAAAAGGACATTTTGGAGGTTTCAAACAGGAATTTCTTTAATAAATACGTACTTACATTCCGAGATCAATTGGGTCAGAAACATCGTAAAATTTACTTTCAGATAAACTTAATTTTAGAGCGATAGGCTATCGCTATATGTATTAAATTAAACCGCGCATAAGAAAATATTATCAAATCAAATTCGTAAATGTTCCCCAATTGAAATAATCGTTGACAACATTTGAACTCAAGTTTTGAAAGTCAAGTTTTAAAACATTGTATTGAAGGAATTACATAGGAAGGCCTCGTTTTCAGAGGCAAGGAGTTTCAAGAGGCATAATACAAAAGGTAGCATAATTTTAATGTCTAATTCCAAAATTTGAGGTCCATAATGAAAAGTCCATTGGTTCACTTACAATTTATAGGATCTTTTTGATAGTGAGGCAAACTATATAGGTAGGTACCAAGAACGTAAATTATTGTAAAGATCCATACAAATAATGATAGATATATAAAGATGACTAAGTACATATCGAATAAAAAGTACAAAGGCCCTAAAGGCTCTGGCACACAGGATGTGGGCTGCGATCACGTTCTGCGAACTCCGCCCGCAGCCAATCAGTGTTTCTCAATATTGCATTATCGCTGTCACACACACTCTGGTCTGCGATAACGATCTCAACCAGGACGTAACGGGCAGCGATCAGTTGAGTTTCGAGTCTGTTGCCCGCATATTTAATTTTTTAATATTTCTCTCGCTCCAGTTTAATTTCAGTTGTTTCTTTTCCTCAACTTTCAGACGGTACCATAAACGGTTTTTTTTTTCTGTTTTTTTAAATAAATACTATAGTAAATGCCAAATTTCCTATTGCCTGGACACAAATATCTAGGGCCCGGAAATCCACTCCCAAATGGGAAGCCAGTGGATTATGATGATCAGCTCGCATTAGAACATGATTGGGCATATGAACGGGCGATAAACGCGAAGCAGATAAGGAAGGCGGACAGAGAAGCATTAATAGGGTTTGGCAGTGACCTCTTAGTGAATGGAAACCTACATTCAGCTATAGGGGGAGCTGGTATTGCAGCAAAGTACGCATTGGAATCTGTGACAGGGGTTTTATATCCACCAGAGCACAGTAAGTTGGGCAGACTAGTCACAAATGTGATGGGGGTGGACAGAAGGGAAAATAACCTCAACCTGAAGAAAGAGGAAAGGGCCTCAGAGATAAATGCAATTAGGCAATACCACCGGGAGTGTGAGGTAAAGGCAGCATACCCAGGAGAGGTGGGGCACTCTGGTCCAAACAGTGCAGGACAAGCTGCTAGCGGTGGGAAGGGAAGGAAAACTCAGGATTCCCCCTCTACCAACAGGCAAGGACTTACAAAAAATGGTAAGGAATGGCAACCAATGCCTCATCTTTCTACTAGGGCTCCTTTTCAAGGAAAAGAAAAAACTTACCGGGGATGGAATGCCCCAGCAGGGTATAAGGTGAAGCCAACATGGGGGGAAAACCCTGTTACAGGCAGTTGGTACACACCCGAAAGTACAGCAAAGGCAGAACAAACAGTCGCCCAGAGATGCCAGGGTAAATGCCAACAAAAGATGACAAGGGAAGAGTGGCTGGAGGTGATGAGACGAGAAGAAAAAGTAGAGAACACCACGGACGAGGAGGATCAAGCAGACCTAAGGCATAACGCCCCCCGTAAAATGACAAATAAAAAAGATTATGAAGAGGAAGCAGCAGACCCCACCGGATCTAAAACTACCTCTCAACACGTACATGAACTGATGCAGCACCTCACAAGTGTTCATCGAGATGAAGCAGTGCAGAGGATGGCACGCCAACAGGCCACCCAATGGGTGAGAATGGCAGGCATAGGAAATGACGGAACAGAGGATGACTCTACATCGCAGGAACAGCAGCAGACAGAAGAGCAGCAGCAGCAACAGCAGCAGCAGGAAGAACAACATCAACAACAGCAACTGCTACACAAAAAACAAAAACAGGGGCAACAAGGCAGAGATGATTATGGCGATACAGAGGAGATCACGAAACTAGGAAAACGAAGGAGAGCAGCAACTCACCGGGATAGGGAAAGAAAGAAACTCCTCAAACGGGACATCGAGCAATGCCAAGCAAATCTCTTAGACGTTGACATATTACAGATGGAATATGAACAGTGGAGAGCTGACTGGAATGCTTGGGGGTCAAACCCTAACAATATTGGTGACAAGCCCTTCAAGACAGCCACTGCTAAAGTAGATAGTCTGGTAAATGGGGTGTGGAGTAATCTGCTTAGGAGCTATGCTAATGTCAAGGAGGAACTGTGTGTTTTGCGACAGCGCAATATTGATATAGGAACACTCACACAATCCATAGAGCATCTGGAAAGCACAATGGCTGGGGCCAGAGCCAGATCCGATTCTATTGGCACAGCAAGCTCTGCTGAGAGCGAGTCAGGACTGCTAACATCATACATTGGAGCTCTTAAGGACACAATGCTGGAGGGCTTCCGGAGTGTTGAAGCACAGCTCAGCGCTGTTGACAGGAAGGCAGAGGCATGTGCCTCCAAAGTGGACAAGCTGGAAAGAGATGGATTAAAAGCCCTATCCAACAAGATGGAACTGATTAAGAGGCGGGTGCTCAGAAATGAGAGCAGTGAACAGGCACCAGTCAGTCTATTTGAAGGGAGGTCACAGGGGGGAACGGTAGAACCCCCAGTTCCTAAGGTGAGACTGCAGGCGAGGGACCAAAGGGAAACACCCAAGCCAGTTCCCCAATTCAAACACCCTTGGGCTCCATCAACCACTGAGGACGAGGAGCAACGGGAGGGAGAAAACACTGCAGGCGAATCGAGTGGAGGGTGGATGGAAGCCACACGCAGGCGGAAGAGGAAAACCACCAAGGAAAGGCAGCCAGATAGGCCTATTCTGATGAAGATCCATGGTATAGACAGGGATATAACTAAGGGGGACCTTCCTGGATATGTATGGGACCAAAATAACTGGGTACGGGATAACTACAGCAAAGAGGATTGGGAGAAACAGTTCAAGCCATCCTTCCCGACTGGTCGAAGAACAAGGGCTGATGGCTCACCTATTGAAGACTGCATATGGGTCACCCAGGTCAGCGAAGCACTGCGCAAGGCATTATTGGAGCACCGAATTCTCTACATTGGCATGGACAGATGTCGAGTTGCGGACTTTGTGGAAGTAACTAGGTGTTACAAATGCCAGGGATTTGGGCACAACGCAAAGTCAAACAAATGTCATGAGCTTGAAGAGGCCTGTGCGAGGTGTGCAGGCAGTCATGGCACACAAGAGTGCCCCTTCAAAGGGATCCAGCCACCAGAGCCAAGGAAGTGCATAAACTGCAAGAGAGCTAACCTCCAACATGACCATCCTGTGGATAGCGAGCGGTGCCCAGTATATAAACGAGCTTTGAAGAGATTTATTGATAGGGTGAACCCAAAACTGTAAGATATGGCTTCCGAATCTCAAAACTCAGAATTTGAAGTGGATCTCATCATGTCTTCACCAACATATGAGACTGTAAGTGACCAAATAGTGACATCAGTTTTCGACACGGACCTAAATCCATCTTCAACAACATATGACAGTCTTAGTGATTATGTAAGTAAATTTAATTTAGCGGAAAATATGTTCATATTTCATATGAACATACGTAGCCTAAGTAGAAATTTAGATGAAGTATTGTGCTGGCTTGAATCTACGGCAACAAAACCAGACATTCTGATCTTTACTGAAACTTTTAGTTCCTCTTGCTATAACTTAACTAATATTCCAGGTTACAATTCTTTTTATTCAGTGTCCACCCGCAACAGAAATGATGGAGTGGTCATATATGCTAATGAAAGATTAAGTTGTAAACAAGAAACAATTGTCATGACAGGAGCCACAGGCCTCAACATTAGTTTCCAAATTGGTCCAGAAACGTACAGCATCATAGGTATCTACAGAACCCCATCCCAAACCCAAAATGATATTTCTCTTTTCATCTCACAGCTAAAATCAAACCTTGAAACCCTATCGAGTAACCATTCTTTTATTTTCGGTGACATGAACCTTGACCTACTAAGTAGTAATGACAATATCGACAATTATACCGACACCTTACTATCACTGGGGTACATTGGACTGATAAATGAACCAACTCGAGTCCAAGGAATGTCCAAAACTGCTATAGACCATATATTTGTTAAAACTAAAATACTTGAACTTTCCCCAGCTGTCATTAAGAGTACGATAACTGACCACTTTTCCACGGCCCTAATTATGCCACTAAAAACCCATCTGAGCCGCAAGAAAATGTACAATTCGAAAAAAGTAGATGAAGATAAACTTAGGATACTACTTAGTGAAACTAACTGGTCAACAGTAACAAAGACCAACGATGTTAACCTTGCTGCAAATGAATTTATAAGATTGTTGAACGCCGGCGTTGAAATGGCTACCGAACTTAAAAGAATTACTAGCAGGGAAGTCAAACTAACACCCTGGATAACTAGAGGCCTGATTAAATCAATAAGGATAAGAGATAAACTGAAAAAACTTTCGACGAAAAACCCACTAAATTTCAATTTAAAGGAAAAATCAAATCGTTATAGAAATAAAGTAAAGGAGTTGATAAGAGCAGCGAAGAAGACATACTTTGCCAATGAAATAGAGAAAGCCCAAGGTAATATGAAAAAAACTTGGGACACTATCAAATCTGCAATACGAGGAACAAACGGAAGAAATAAATCAGAATGTCCACTGATCAAAGAAATAATGAAAAATGATCACGTCCCGGAAAATGTAGCGCGTAAAAAAGCTTGCGATTCACTAAACTCATATTTTTCCCAAGTAGGAGAAAAGCTCGCTGCGAAATTCTCAAATATTCAGAAGCCCCCAAATCCTCCGCCTTCAAATGAGGTGGCGGACACAATCTTTTCTCTTAGAATGATGACGGAGACAGATCTCGACAAACTACTACAAACTATGAAGGGATCCTCGTCACCAGGTATAGACGGCATCCAGGTACATCTTATAAAAAACCATATAACGAGTCTGAAAAAACCTCTTCTTCACATATACAATCTTAGTCTCACAACAGCAACATTCCCTGAAGCATTCAAAGCTGCAAAGGTCATCCCAATTTTCAAAGGCGGGACGGTGGGTGAACTCGGAAATTATAGACCAATCTCTATGTTAAGCACGCTGTCCAAAATACTGGAGAAATTCGTGAAAAATCTGCTGTACTCATATCTTGAAGAAAACAATTCAATAAACATGAACCAATTTGGTTTCCGCAAAAATAAAGGGGTAAATGATGCGGTATTTGCACTAACCACGGACCTTTACGACATTAGGGACAAGAACAAGAAAGGTGCTCTCATACTACTCGATATCGCTAAAGCATTCGATGCAATCGATAGAGAACAACTTATGTACAAGTTAGTTAAATTAGGAATCATAGGCCCCAGCTTAGAATGGTTTAAGAGCTACTTGAGAAACCGAACCCAACGAGTGGCAATCGGCGAATGCTCTAGTGAAGAAAGCAATAATGATTTTGGTGTAGTTCAAGGAAGTACATTGGGTCCACTATTGTTTTTGGTGTATATAAACGAAGTGGCATCTCTAGAACTACCCAATACCAAAATGTATTTATTTGCGGATGACACTGCCGTGTTAGTTGAAGGTGACACGTGGGAGAATGTATATAGCAAGGCAAACCTAGCAATCAATGTGATTGGACGATGGTTCTGTGAAAACTATCTTACATTGAACACTAAAAAGTCAAAATTAATTATTTATGGAGGAATGAAATCATATGTTTACGATAAAAATTTAAGCATCATACTACATACATGTAGATCAAATAATAACTGTTCCTGTGGGAAAATAGAACGTGTAGCTGAGCATAAGTATCTTGGGTTAGTCTTGGACGAAGAGCTAAACTGGAAACCTCATATTGACTATACTCACAATAAAATTAATAAATACATGTATATATTCTATAATATTCGACACACACTCCCTAGAAATACGATAAAACTAATTTATTACAGTATGCTACAATCTGTACTTCAATATGGCATAATTGCTTGGGGTGGGACATTCTCAACCCATATTAATAAATTACATGTACGCCAAAAAATCATTGTAAAAATTATGCTGTCTTTACCGATTAGGACTCCATCAAACAATGTATTTAATATCGCTAAGCTATTTACTATAAGGCAATTATATATTAAAAATTTACTTCTGCAATTCCATAAGGATCCACAAATAATAGGTTCACAACGTAACCCAATGTATACAACAAGGTACGTAGCCGCAGGAAATGTAATTGCACCCAGACCAAGACTAACGTTATCAACTCACAATCCGAAATTCATTATTTACATTATCCACAGAGCGCTAGAGGGCCATATGAAAAATGCTCAAAGTTTCACAAGACAAAACTACAAAAAACATATTTTAACCTGGCTTGTAGAAAAGGGGGAAGCGGGATGTGAAACTGTTTTAAGCAGTATTTATGTACAGTGATTATTTTAGAAAATTAGTATAAGAACATTGTATACATAACATTATATTTTTAAGTACCGTTTGTATCATAGAATAGATAGATTGTAAGACATGAGCGAATCACCAAGACCTTCCCCAACAACACGGGCCAAGCCTATCGTTGGGAAAGAAATCGAAGTGAGTAGCTTAAGTTGTTCAATTTGTACCATATCTATAAAATGAATTTGTATGATTAAAATAAATAAATAAATAAATAAATAAAATAAATATTGTGTTGCGTTCTTTGTTGAAATGGACACTGAAAAACTCATTGAAGAGGTAAGAAACTACCCATTTTTGTATGATCGAGGACATGTTGACTACAAAAACATCGATAAGAAGATAGAAAAATGGAGGGAGATAGGACTAACATTGAACTCAGACGGTAAGTGCTACGAAGTTTTTAATTTATTAAATTTAAATTTTCTCAACTATTTATTTTAATTATCACGCTATACTGTTGTACTAAATAATTACTGATATTGTAACAAGTATAACTAAATTATAATTTATGAGGATAGGATAATTTTAGAGGTGCAATTTTTTTTAGGCATATTTTTATACAGATAATGGTATAGATATTTTTAAATATTTCAAATATTTACTATACTGAGTTATTTTGTGTATAGTACATTACAGAGTATAAATAATGTTCAAATAATAATACATAGTTTCGTTCACAAAATGATTTCTATTTATTTTCAATAACTTACATTAAACAAATTGTCTTTCTCTTGCGGGAATAGGCCTTCTCCAGTTTGTTGTGAATTTCTTTATAGTCGGTTCCAGTAGATTATATAACGCTTCGAAACACTCATGGGACATTCGAAAGTAAATGAAAAATCTATCTTCAAAACTCTCTAATTCTCGACACAATCTGTGATATTCGCCTAATTGTTCTCGTTGTAAATTTATTTCGTGGACCCACTTCCGCTTTTTGGTCTTTTTCATGAGAACAAATAGGGCTAACATTTCCTCTTCATCAGAAGAACACCACATATTTCTATATGTTTCTCTTCTGCCGACAACAAGCGAGTGACCTTTTTACTTGCCCGCACGCCCTACCATGCCGTAATGTGTGTGACATCTCCAGATCGCAGCCCGCCTTGGGTTTCGCGACGTCCTGCCCGTAACCGCAGCCCGCATCCTGTGTGCCAGAGCCTTTATACTTCTTTTTCTTCTAATGCTGGAATCAAGAGTTTTCTCATTTTATTTAAATCGCAAAATTGGGGTCTTGAAAAAGGCACGGAATCAACCCTTGACTACACGGGTGTTTTTTGCACCATCTGATACACTGGTGGGGTGTCCAACACCCCAGTACCTGGTTCTCTTCGTGGAATGTTTTCAGCTCATCCCTAAGCCGAAAAATGAATTTTCCCATATTTAAGAGGGTTTGTGGAGTAAAACGAAAAAAGAATGAACGATATCTCGATATTTCCAACGATCTCGGCTTGCGTTGCTCCATTATCTCAGGCAGAATGATCCGTCGTTCACTAGGTGACAGATGAAGATGCGGAGATTCACAGGGTTCACCGATGCACTTCAGGTTTTTCCTCCACTTCATCAAAATTTCCCCTTTTTTCCCGTTTCATAGCAGGCTAATTTCCCCCATTTTTCCCCTGCCATCGAACTGTATCCAGGGTTGCCACTCCATACATACTACAAAAATGTAGTATCTGTACTATATTTCCCTTTGAAACGCAATTTACTATATTTTTGAAAAAATGCGGTGCGAAAAAAATATTTTTATCTAATAAAATAATATTTTAATTTCATAACAAAATTAATTATGGGACCCTATCTAGGGGATGTAAACTCGATTATTGCTATCGATTATTCGATTTATGCACCTTATTTCATACCTTGCATTTCTTTGATGTAGTTTCTTAGTCCCCTTACTCACATTTTTCTGTCTTCATCTCAATCGATGTGACTACTAGTAGTTGTGGGGTTTTGCCACAACTACTAGTAGTCACATCGATTGAGATGAAGAGAAAAAACTGGAAAAAAGTTTTTTCGATTCTTCACCGTTAAAAAATTGGTATTATATCGCAAAAATCGAATTTATCGGCTCAAATTAGTACTTACCAACTGAAAATTTATGATATAAACCGATTCGATTTTTTGAGGTTCAACTGTTATTTTTATTTTATTTTTGAAGTGTATACTTCTATAATTTCCATACCTATAATCCCTAGTTCACACTGCTCCCCCGTTATACGTTTTCATTTCAGCTTGTCTAATTTTAACCATACAGTGTGAAATTTAATTCTACCTTGAATCGGACCTTTGTCGTGACATAAGGGCACAAAAAGCGAACGTTATAGAACACGCTGGCACTCCTAATACAAAACGAACACGTCTGCTACAAGAAATATCAGCGAACCAACGCACTCTGCTGGGGCCGACAGAAAGGGGGATTGTAGCGAAAGAAGCGACTGTAGCTATTTCTTGAGTAAATTTATCAAAATCTGTGATCATTTTTCGACAGGAAATTTCGTCCAATGGGTTAACATACGAGTACACTATCACTCGTATTTTCTCACAATTGTTTAATTGCATACAATTATTTCTTTTTTTCGATAATTTCCAAACCTATATTCCCTGGTTCACATTGTTCCCCTATTATACGTTTTAATTTCAGCATGTCAAATTTTAATCGTACAGTAAGAAATTTAATTCTACCTTGAATGGGACCTTTGTCGCGACATTAGTGCACGAAAAGCGAGTGTTATAGAACGCGTGCAAAACGAACACGTCTGCTACAAGAAATATCTGCTAACCAACGCACTCTGCTGGGGCCGAGAGGAAGGGCGATTGTAGTGCAAGAAGCGATTGTAGCTCTTTCTTGAGTAAATTTATCAAAATCGGCGATCATTTTTTGACACGACATTTCGTTCAATGGGTTAACATATGAGTGCGCAATGTTGATTTTCATACAATCCTTTTTTTTCGATAATTTCCAAACCTATAATCCCTTGTTCACACTGCTCCCCCGTTATACGTTTTCATTACTTACAGCTTGTCAAATTTTAATCATACAGTAAGAAATTTAATTCTACCTTGAAGGCGACGCTTGTCGTTACATAAGGACACGAAAAGCGAGTGTTCTAGAACACACTGGCACTCCTAATACAAAACAAACGCTTTTGCAACAAGAAATATCTGCGAACCAACGCACAAATTTCTAAATACTTTTTTTTATATTTGATATGTTTATTTGCTATATAAATTCCATACACATTTTCAGCGATTGTAGCTATTTCTTGAGTAAATTTATCAAAATCAGTGATCATTTCTCGACACGAAATTTTGTTCAATGGGTTAACATAAGAGTACACAATCACTTGTATTTTCTCACAATTGTTGATTTTCATACAATTATTTCTTTTTTACGATAATTTTCAAAGCTATAATCCCTAGTTCACACTGTTCCCCCCTTATACGTTTTCATTACTTACAGCTTTCAAATTTTAATCATACAGTAAGAAATTTAATTCTACCTTGAATTGGACCTTTGTCGCGACATTAGGGCACGAAAAGCGAGTGTTATAGAACACACTGGTACTGGTACTCCTAATACAAAAAGAACACGTCTGCTACGAGAAATATCTGCAACCAACGCACTCCTCTGGGGCCGATAGAAAGGGCAATAGCAGCGAAAGAAGCAATTGTAGCTATTTCTTGAGTAAATTTATCAAAATCTGTCATCACTTTCCGACACGAAATTTCGTCCAATGGTTTAACATACCCACGTACACAAATCGCTACGTACACAATCACTTGTATTTTCAGACAATTGTTGATTTGCATAAAATTGATAATTTCCAAACCTATAATCCCTAGTTCACACAGTTCCCCATTATGCGTTTTAATATCAGCTTGTCAAATTTTAATCATGCAGTAAGAAATTCAATTCTACCTTATAAGGAATTTAGGTGCCCCCCCCCCCCCCCCCCCCCGAGGTGCAATGGGGGCCTAAATCCTCATAACAAGGTAGAGGAGGTAAAGAGGCATCCCGTCAGAGAGATACCACCCCTAGTCATAGCTATTAATGAGCCATGTTCGGGGAAGGTTGATATCCTGCCAAGGAGGTTCAAGTTTTCCTTGAAAGTTCCGAAACAGCAGTGGAAGAGCACCTCTCCTTCTTTCCCGCCAAGATTATAGAATTTTAAATAGTGCCTCTTCTTAACAGCTGGCTTTTTTGACTTCTTCTTGTCCTTTTCAACTTGGTCGGTCTCCATTTCTTCCTCTACAGTTGGGATTTCTTTCCCGTTTATGAGCGAGATATATGCCTTTATTCCCGCCTTTCCCGATATGGCTGTTTGTTCGAGGTCCAGTATTTCCAGGGTGCTCGATCCTGCAGGGGCTCCAGGGAATATTTGGGCAATCTGATCCGCGACCCTCCCTTCAACCTTCACAAGGAGAAAGGTCAGAGGAAGCGTAACTTTTTGGGACTGCTTGGCACCAGTCAGGAGAAGAAGATCACCTACAGCTTTCAATAACCGCTTGAACTGGCCATCCGGCCCATCTTTGACAGCGGTGACGATGTCTCTTGCCATTGGGAGATGCATCAGTGATTCGTAACTTGCCTCTTCCTACCTTTTGTGGAACTCAGACCCAGGAGGGTTCTTCTTGACAGCGAGCTTCAACTGGATGAGTTGAGTTAGTGGACCCATCCCAGAGGCAAGGCTTGAGCGAAGGTCAGGTGCCCATCTTATTCCTTCCAACAAAACGCCATGCACTGCTGACAACCCAAAATCCCCTATTGAGGCATCGTTTCCTTTTCCTACTGGGTACTGGTTGTGGCCGCATCTCAGCTCCTCCAGTCGCGCCTTGAACCCTTCAAATAGGGCAATAATTGATGAAATGGCACCAATATAATTTGAACTCTTTGTTAGAGTCATTCTGCACATCTCGGCCAATTTCATGATCAGGGCTCCGATTTCATCATTGTTTATATGGTGGTTGGTGTCATCCTTGTATCTTGCAAGGTAATGGGCGTTCTCTGCATAATCCTTTATTTTTGGATTTGGGTTGTTTAACTTCTGTTTGAATAGTTTCCAACCCTGATGCATGGCTGCAGAGACCCCCATTCCATCGGGGACTGACCAGATATCTGCGCCCATCTTGTGTGCCACTGCGTATCCTAGGTGTGTCAAAAAGTTGTACACGGTTTTCTTTTCGGCCGCTTGCAAGGTCCGTGCTCTCTTTGAAGGTCGTGCCACTGAGACGGGGTTTCTCGACATCCTGAAAAATTGGAGGTATCACTCAAAGAAAAATATAATTCGGTAACAGGTTATAATAGATAAATCAACGCTTTGTTACTACCCCCCCCCCCCCCCCCCCAGAGGTGCAATGGGGGCCTAAATCCTCATAACAAGGTAGAGGAGGTAAAGAGGCATCCCGTCAGAGAGATACCACCCCTAGTTCATAGCTTTTAATGAGCCATGTTCGGGGAAGGTTGATATTCCTGTCACCAGAAAATCATCCGACGCCAAACCAGCTGTCTAAAACGATCGAGAACAGCGCGTCTTTCCCATTGATTCCTCAACGGGACGCCGACAACGCTATCTCTGGAGCTCTGACGGGAGCTTGATGGACCTCTCAGGAGGTAACTCTGTTACAACCTTGAATATGACCTTATTCGCGACATTAGGGCACGAAAAGCGGATGTTATAGAACGCGTGCAAAACGAACGCGTCTGCTACAAGAAATATCTACGAACCAACGCACTCTGCTGGGGCCGATAGAAAGGGCGATTGTAGCGAAAGAAGTGATTGTAGCTATTTCTTGAATAAATTTATCGAAATTGGTGATCATATTTTGACACGAATTTTTGTTCAATGGGTTAAAATACGAGTGCACAATCACTCGTATTTTCTCACAATTGTTGATTTTCATACAATCATTTTTTTAAAGTGTAAACTTCTGTAGGCGCACCCCGTCGAAAAATTTAGCTGGGTGTGAATACGATTTTACCGTCACGTTTTTTTCTTTCACGCTGTTTTTGACATTTTCATGTCTTTGCCCTGGCACATTGCACAAAAAACTGTCACGTAACGTAACGTAAATATTTTGACGATTTCCGCTTACAACCGAGTCGTTGCTAGGGAAATGGTACTTCGTCGTTTTTCATCCCACAAAATTCGTTGACCATTCGTTCGAAAGCTCTCGATTTATCCAACCATATTATGTTTACTACTGCGAAGTGCGTGGCCAACAAGCTGAGTTATGAGCAAGGTTATTTGAATTATTGTGTACACTCAGGTGATCATTCTCAATAATTGATATTGTGAACATGATTGCCACCGCTTGTTAATTTCTGATGATTTCATTGAGCTGGTGTTTCGATGATTTGATTCATAGCAGGTGATCCAAATATATCGAGAACGGTTTGATTCGTGAAGCGGTGGTTAAATAATTTTAATAGGTAATTTCTATGCTTAACACTCTAGGAAGCTGTAATTTCTTATGTAGCCTCTTTAGGACATTGACTTGACGATGCCCAGGGTCCGGATCAGATGAGTGGCTTTTGAAGCTAATTTCTATGTTTTACACTCTAGGAAGCTGTAATTTCGTATGTAGTCTCTTTAGCACATTTACGTGACGATGCCCAGGGTCCGGATCAGCTGAGTGGCTCTTAGAGCTTGCATACGAGTCTGCAGGGGGGTAGGTGATGTAGCCTGGCTCGAATTCAATGAAGTACCCACGAGTGGGCGGTTTCTCTTATGGCCCATTTAATTGATTTGTACGCCCCGCCGTGCGATGCACGGGTGAGATCTGCCTAGAGTAATAAATACAATAAGAAATTACTTATGAAAATGTCCCAATGTGTTGCAGACTCGTATGCAAGCATTTCAAGCTGTTTTAATTGATTCAAGCCTACTTACAAAGTACAGAAGTCTAAGACTACTTACAAAATATTAGATTCAAAAATCTCAATTGATTCTTCCGTATGTTTTATATACAAACCTACTAACTAGAGAAACTGTTTAAGTTGATTCTCTAAAGTCAATAATTATGATGAAATTTATTATAGAAGATAGCTATTGCATAGAAGAAATCAATCTTCATTGATCGTTTATGAAGAAACCAATCATTGATTTCTTCTATGCAATTAGGAATCTTCTGTAATAAATTTCATCATAATTACTTAGTTTAGATCATCAACATAAACAGTTTCTCCAGTTAGTATGTATATTTAAATGGTGTGCTACAGTGCAATGTGTCCAGCAAGAACTGTATAAATGTTGTAACTGTGCAATGACGACCTAAAACTTTTCCTGCTCCACTACTAAGCCCTGAAGATGCTCTGAAAATATAGCGAAACGTCGGCCTAGAAAAGTTTTGAATTATTGACCAACCCTCGCTAACCCTCAACTTCAAATAGTTCAAAGGCAAAAGTTTAAGTCGTGCAGCACAATTGTATGAGCGAATTTTTGTAAAATATTGTATTGTTATTTTATGTAATTAGACTTGCCCGTTAATAAATAAATAAATAGACACCCATCATCACCTTTCCAGATGTGGCAAGCTGGCGTAAGTTTTTTTTTTTTTTTTTATATATATATAAACATGTAGGTATATATTTTGCAAACATGAATGTTTTACCTCTGGGTTTTTTTGCTTGAAAATTAAGCAGAATTCAGTGCGTGCCGGCTTGTTTTGTATTGATTTTCACGTACAACTAATGCGTTAGTAGGGAAGTGTAACTCTCTTAGTTTTCATATCAGGAAAATCGAGCTTTTTGGGATGCTCTAATTTTTTCACAACATCATCTCATGAACCGTAAACAGCAACATTATTAACTAATATTGCTAAGTAGCCATAATGACTGTTTGTGAAAAGAAGGCACAACATGGTAGGTATTGTTGAGTAGTCAGTACTTTTAAGCAGTAGGTACTAGACGATGCATAGACCTCTTAGCAGCTGATTGGCTCATAGAGCTGATTTCTGTGGTATTTAATTTCCGAACCTGCAATTTAAATCAGGGACTGTATTAGTCAGGTATGTAGAATAGAATTTCAATGTACGAAACCACCATAATATGCTAATTGAGCTCGTAAAATAATTTCTATGCCGCTTAATCTATGAAGCTCTGAAATTTGAAACAATGCCTCTGTGAGAAAGGTAGAATAGAATTAGTTGAGCACCCAGATCAGCTGAAGGAGCTCGAGAGCTCAATTCTCTCCTGATAGACCAAGGAGATTGAAATTTGGTATGGATCTTCCTTAGGTGTGCACTGTACGATTGACAAATTGAGGACCCACACAGATTGGCTGAGTGAGCTCAGGAGCTCGACTCTATCTAATAGACCAAGGCGACTGCAATTTGGTGTGGAGCCTCTATAGGCCTGCTCTGTGAGTTCGGCAAAGTGAGCTACCACCCAGATCAGCTGAATAAGCTCGGAAGCTTAATTCTCTCTTAACAGATTTGGCTCCTAAAGCTGATTTCTAAGGTATTTAATCTGTGAAGCTGAAATTTGACACAGGGCCTTTATTCGACAGGTAGAATTTAATTGTGGAGCATATTTCTACAGCACATGATGATGTTTGAAATATAAGTGCCATTGATACCACCAAAGGTAGTTAACAGACTCTCCTTGTACCTTTCTATATCACACCATGTACATCCACTCGTGAGGTAAGACACTTCTTTGCATTGAACTTGATGGCATACA
Organism: Adelphocoris suturalis; assembly: GCA_030762985.1. Taxonomy (NCBI): domain Eukaryota; kingdom Metazoa; phylum Arthropoda; class Insecta; order Hemiptera; family Miridae; genus Adelphocoris; species Adelphocoris suturalis. The sequence goes on from CM061042.1 coordinate 32,178,042, forward strand.
GTCAAAAAGCAGCTGTTTTTGACGGACGTTGTAGTAGATTTTTAATAAGAGCCTATAGAGTAGCAATAGGAAGCTGAAATTTGGAATTGATAATCTATAGGCTATAGGCCTTCTGTGTACAAGTGACAAAGCGAGAAACCACCCAGACAAGCTGAGCGAGCTCGGTAGCTCATTTCTCTCTCAATAGACCTAAGAAGCTGAAATTTGATACGGATCCTCTATAAGCCGGCTGTGTACGATTCAACTGAATCCATCTGAAGATGAGGATCACCAGCATCAGTAGGAGGACTTATATTATTGCGAT